>CM019066.1:242247461-242847461 GCA_009667805.1 Leptobrachium leishanense
CCCCTTTTTTACTGACTGAGCTATTTTCTCTTCTGCGTGTGCTTTGGAAGCCCTTATAAATTGCTTTGCCTTTTTTCTGCCAAATCTTATAGGTTTGCCTATCTTCTTCACTCTGAGTTGTTTTATAATTATTGAATGCTGTCTTTTTGTTCTTCACTATTTTGGCCACTTCTGCAGAGTACCACAGTGGTTTCTTCCCTTTTTTGTTTTTGCTAACAAGTCGAATGCAATTGCCTGTGGCCTTCAATAATGCTTCCTTTAAATAATCCCATTTCTCCTGGACTTCCTTTAAACTCCTCCAGTCTGATAATGACTCCTTCACACAAAGTCTCATTTTAGAAAAATCTGTTTTTTTAAAGCCTAAAACTTTTGTTTTTGTGTGGTGCGGCTCCATCCCTGTTCTTATATTAAACCATACTGACTGGTGATCACTAGATCCCAAATTTTCACCTACAACAACGTCCGATACCAAACCTCCATTTGTGAGTATTAAATCCAATATGGCCTCTTTACGGGTCGGCTCCTCAACTACTTGTTTTAGAGATAATCCCAGTAGGGAGTTTAGAATATTTGTACTCCTGGTGCACCCAGCTGTTTTGGTTTTCCAGTTCACATCAGGAAGATTAAAGTCCCCCATGATAATAACTTTCCCCTTCATTGCCATTTTGGCTATTTCCTCAACCAGCAGATTATCTAGCTCTTCTACTTGTCCAGGGGGTCTATAGATCACACCTACACGAGCTACTGTATGATTGCCAAATGTTAGCGTAACCCAAACTGACTCTATGTTCACCTCGCTCACTTTTATTTGGTTCGTTTTTATGTTGTTTTTCACATACAGGGCCACTCCTCCTCATTTCCTACCTTCTCTGTCTTTTCTATATAAAGAGTACCCCGGTATTGCTATGTCCCAGTTATTTTTCTCACTGAATCATGTCTCAGTAACCGCAACTAAATCTACTTTTTCAGCTGCCATCATTGCCTCCAGTTCATTGATTTTATTGACTAAACTGCGAGCATTTATAGACACGACTCTGAGCTTGTCATTTTTTTCCCCGCATGTTGCTTGCACCTTCCGATTTAGTTTTGGGGGGCAATCAGGCAGATTGTTTTTTACCCTTTTGTCCCCCCCTCCTAGTTTAAATATTTCTTTGCGAAACCTTTGAACTTCTCACTGAGAACATATGTTCCCCTATGAGTAAGATGCAAACCATCTTTTTTATACAGTTCCTTTCTGCTCCAATTAGAGCTATCATGGGACACAAAGCCAAATCCTTGCTCTCGACACCATTCCCGAAGCCACAAATTAAATTCCCTATTGCGCATCTGCCTATCCTGAATGTTATGCACAGGCAAAACTTCAGAGAATGACACAGTGGACGCAATCTGCTGTATTTCACCTCCAAGAACACAAAAATCTTCCTTAATCTCAGAAACCTCATTGCTAGCCAAGTCATTTGTCCCTAGATGGACTAGAACATCCACTTCCCCTTGCTGCTTTGCTTGTTTGACAATATTGAGAATACGTCTCTTGTCTCTACGAGCAGTAGCCCCAAGAAGACATCTCACCAAACCAAACCACTACTCTCCAGCTCAACACCTCTTATGATAGAATTACCCAGAAATCATCATGTCCCACCTTTTCCTTATTGTTCTTGGTTGCAGTCCTGCATACCTTAGGCATAGGGGATGGTGGTTCCTCAACTATGGTGTCTGAGCCTACTTCCGTCTCACCACTACACTCTGAAAGTGCCTCAAAAGAATTAAGAAGAGCCACAGACTGTGGGACATGCCTTCTATCCACAACTCTAAGTCTACCAGATCCTACAGTAGTCCATCTGCCGCTCCTAAGAGGCCTCTGTGGCAGTGGCTTTGTAACAGTCATAGCCATAGCCTGAGTTTGTCTAACAGATAATTTACAAATCTCAGACTTCAAACAGGCAATTTCCTGCTGCAATAAAGAGCGCTGCCTACATATCCGGCACACTCCAAACCTCCAAAAATTGGATCTAAAAACAAATGCATGACAGCTCTTACACTGGACCAAGCCTGCCATTATAAAAGAATGGATTTAAACCAACAAATCTTACCTTTTTGTATGTTTTCTACCTCCTGTCTAACCTCAGACTACCTCCAGAGTATCTCCAGGATATCTCTAAGTGCTCACTTTGAATGCTTCCCAAGCTCAATTAGACCAAGCTAATATTCCACAAGCTTTATATAGTCACCTAAGAACACCTCCCCCAGCAAGGCGTGGACAAGTTTAACCACCCTAGCAAATAGCACCCAATTGATTCCAATTGTATGCTAATCAGTAAGAGGAATGAATCACCAGCCTAACCTAATTTACACACCAGACCTAACTTAAAACCTTAAAATGAATAGAAAAGATCTGTTTGAAACAAAAATCAAAATCACTCACCAGAAGATCTCTAAATGCTCACTTTGAAGACTTCACTTAGAAGGCTTCCCAAGCTCAATTAGGAATTGTAATCTGTGTCTTCTCACTGCCAGCTATTGGTCTCACAGACTTCTAGAAGATATCTGGTAATTGTAATCTGTTTGTTAGCCTGGCAGCAGCTGGCAGTGTCATCAGGCTGTATCACTGATTTATAGCATTGTTCTGGAAAATCTACCATACCATACAATAACACCGTTTAATCAGAGTTCATCTGTTTATCTACTCAGAGTAGAATCTGGGTGTTGCCAGCTATCAGGGTTCATCACTGATGTATAGCATTGTTCTGGGAAATCTGTATATCTTTAATCTATATATCACTCACGATGTCGAAAGACCAAAACGGACAGGCAGACGCTCCCAGACACAGATAAGAGGGCAAGCAGCCTCTGTGTCGGAAGGCTGTGCCCCTGGTCGTCGTGGACGTGGTGCATCCTCTGCAGGGGCATGCTTGTCCTTGTTTCTAACTGGTTCTGGCCGTCTTAAGCAGCAGCAACATACTGAGGATTTGCAGGATTGGCTAACCAGGCCATCCTCATCCTCCGAGTCCTCTGCCAGCCAGACTTGTAGTGGTTTACAGTCCACCTCAGCTGCCAAAGCATCTAATGCAGCCCCCATGTCCACAGCTACTCCTGCCGTAGCCTTACTATCACACAGGGAAGAGTCAGCTGAATTGTTTGACTACAGTGACACGCTGCTTGAGGATGCGCAGCAACTCCAGTGCTCTGATTCAATCTCTGTGGTTGAGGAAGGGAGTATAATCAGCCTAGAGGGAGGGGGTGCCAGTGACACACAAAGAACTGGCACTCATGTTCCCTCAGCACCTGCAGCACACTGCAAAGTTGGCTCGAGTTACGAGGAGATAGGGGGTGATGATAATCCCTACGTACAATCATGGCCGAAATTGTTGGCACCCCAGACATTTTTCCAGAAAATCAAGTTTTTCTCACAGAAAAGTATTGCAGTAACACATGTTTTGCTATACACATATAAACAAATATGGAACAAAACAAAAAAAGGGAGGAAAAAAAGCAAATTGGACATAATGTCACACAAAACTCCAAAAATGGGCTGGACAAAATTATTGGCACCCTTAACTTAATATTTGGTTGCACACCCTTTGGAAAAAATAACTGAAATCAGTCGCTTCCTATAACCATCAATAAGCTTCACCTCTCACCCGGAATTTTGGACCACTCTTCCTTTGCAAACTGCTCCAGGTCTCTCTTATTGGAAGGGCGCCTTTTCACAACAGAAATTTTAAGATCTCTCCACAGTTGTTCAATGGGATTTAGATCTGGACTCATTGTTGGCCACTTCAGAACTCTCCAGCGCTTTGTTGCCATCCATTTCTGTTGTGCTTTTTGATGTATGTTTGGGGTCATTGTCCTGCTGGAAGATCCAAGATCTCGGACGCAAACCCAGCTTTCTGACACTGGGCTCTACAGTGCGACCCAAAATCCTTTGGTAAGCCTCAGATTTCATAATGCCTTGCACACATTCAAGGCACCCAGTGCCAGAGGCAGCAAAACAACCCCAAAACATCATTAAACCTCTGCCATATTTCACTGTAGGTACTGTGTTCTTTTCTTTGTAGGCCTCATTTCGTTTTCGGTAAACAGTAGAATGATGTGCTTTGCCAAAAAGCTCTATCTTGGTCTCATCTTTCCATAAAATGTTTTCCCAGAAGGATTTTGGCTTACTCAAGTACATTTTGGCAAACTGTAGTCTTGCTTTTTTATGTCTCTGTGTCAGCAGTGGGGTCCTCCTGGGTCTCCTGCCATAGCGTTTCATTTCATTTAAATGTCGACGGATAGTTCACGCTGACACTGATGCTCCCTGAGCCTGCAGGACATCTTGAATTTCTTTGGAACTTGATTGGGACTGCTTATCCACCTGACTATCCTGCGTTGCAACCTTTCATCAATTTTTCTCTTCCATCCATGCCCAGAGAGATTAGCTACAGTGCCATAGGTTGCAAACTTCTTGATAATGTTGCACACTGTGGACAAAGGCAAATCTAGATCTCTGGAGATGGACTTGTAACCTTGAGATTGTTGATATTTTTCTACAATTTTGGTTCCCAAGTCCTCAGACAGTTCTCTTCTCCTCTTTCTGTTGTCCATGCTTAGTGTGGCACACACAGACACACAATGCAAAGACTAAGTGAACTTCTCTCCATTTTATCTGCTTTCAGGTGTGATTTTTATATTGCCCACACCTGTTACTTGCCCCAGGTGAGTTTACAGGAGCAACACATGCTTGAAACAATCTTATTTATCCACAATTTTGAAAGGGTGCCAAGAATTTTGTCCAGTCCATTTTTGGAGTTTTGTGTGACATTGTGTCCAATTTGCTTTTTTTCCTCCCTTTTTTTGTTTTGTTCCAATACACACAAAGGGAATAAACATGTGTATAGCAAAACAGGTGTTACTGCAATACTTTTCTGTGAGAAATACTTGATTTTCTGGAAAAATGTCTGGGGTACCAACAATTTCGGCCATGACTGTATATTGCCTCTTCTATAATCCTCTATATCCCTCTCATATTTCTTTTTTTTGGTGATCAAGATTTCTTTCTCTATTTTATCCAATTTTTCCTCTAAAGTTTTGTTAATCTCAAGAACATTTTCTAAAGATTGTTCTTGATCTATCTGTTTAGAAAGTTGTTCTATAATAACATTCATTTTAGGGAGTTTTTCTTTCTTTTTTTGGATAATATAGTCCATCATAGATACTGCAAAGCTTTCTAGCATAGCATTCCAACCTGTAACAAAATCAGGGTCATCTGTCTCAGAAGATGGAGTTTTTTTGGAACCTCAGGCCCCTAGGTGTAATTTTGTCTTTTATATTTTTCCAGTGTTGCCATCTCTAGTTTTAGCTTGATCTCTTTTATTAGATTTCTCTCGAGATCTACTAATGGTTTTCTGTTAATACCAACTTCTGACTCTTGCAGTTGTACTGTCAGAATATTATTGCCAAACATGGCCTCGACGTTACTGCCAACTCTGTTTCTGAAGTTGGATAGAGACATAATGGGGCAGCTGTATTACCAATGGGAGAATTTACTATACTGATTGTGAAAAAGAGAATGGTAAGCTCCCACAATATGACCTCCAAATACCCAGCTAACCAGATGAATAGTGTTTCCCCAAACCAAATCTATTTTTAGAGTCACAGACCATTCAAAAGATGGACACACATATATGGGCTCCCTTATCCTGCAAAGCCTGGTAAAGGACCTCAGGATTCGTGCTATCAAGGAGAGGGATCATTACGGGTTGGCAAGCCTTCTTGATCCACGATACAAGGGTAAAGTTGCAGAGCTCATCCTGCCCGCACAGAGGGAGCACAGGATGAAAAAACTTGACTACGCTCTAAAGCGACACTTGTGTAACACCTTTCCAGGCACTGGTAGGTTACCAAGTGATGACACACGTGCGTCTGAGGCTGCGGATGATCAGAGGAATAGTGGTGAAGGCCGGGGCCGCTTGACTGATGCCTTTTTAAATTTTTTTAGTCCACGACGCCCAGGGACGTCAAATTGCGGTCACCGTATGGTGCAGGACTACCTAGGGGTAAGGGCAGACCTGGATACCTTTCCAGCAGATGATCCACTGGCTTACTGGGTGTTGAGATTGGATCACTGGCCAGAATTTAGCCAGTATGCTATGCAGCTACTAGGTTGCCCTTCATCCAGCGTGCTTTCTGAAAGGACGTTCAGTGCCACTGGAGGTTTTTCACAGACTAAAGATTGCGTCTGTCCACCGACTCTTTAGACCTGCTGACATTTATAAAAATGAATCCGTCCTGGATCAGCAGCTATCAATCCTCTGATGCTGACGTAACGGAATAGATCGGGGATGTCTTCTGCATTCACAAAACCTCCACCACTCTACTCTTCCACAATACCACCAAAGGGTTACGGTGTGAAGGCACTTGCTGCCATGAAAGGTACAATATTTGGGTGCACTGATGCCTGTACCAGATTTATATAATTTAAATTTTTTGGACCGCAGGGTCCAACCCTGCACTCTTCCACAATACCACAAAGGGGTTACTGTTGCCGACACTAAAGGTCCAATTTTAAAGCACCTATAGTTACTTTCATCCAAATCCTGCATAAGTTTCACCATAATTTAGCCCAAAAAATCACTAAACTTGTTCTGCGTGTCCTAAAATGTCCCCTTTTTTAATACAGACTGCCGCCCCAAGCAGTTGGTTATGAATAGATTAAAGGAAAACCGTTTACCGTCATTTGAAACGTAATTTTTTTGTTTTTAAAGGTTTCTATACATCCTACAAATCCATAACTTCACGGGCAGGTTATGGGGACCTCCTAGGCACGATATTTGAAGGAATTTTTCGCTTTAATTTTTAACCCTTATTTCATGGAAAACTCACTGTCCCTTTAAAAATTTTTTTTTTTTTTTTTACTTTTTGTCCTTGTTTCCTGTCCCCCAGGGCACTACCCAGACCCCCATACACCTTTTATGGCAAATATCTTGCATATATGCCCTCTTGCAGGGCACTCTAAAATTCGAACTTTTGAGTCCCATTGACTTGCATTGAGTTTGGTTTGTGTTCGATTTCGAACTCGAACTTTTGAAATTCGGGGGGTGTTCGGCTCATCCCTAGTGTGTATCACAGAGCTCCACAACTATAAAACTCACAGTAATGTGCAGTGTTTATGCGCATATCAGAGCTCCACAACTATAAAACTCACAGTAATGTGCAGTGTGTATGCACGTATCACAGAGCTCCACAACTATAAAACTCACAGTAATGTGCGGTGTGTTGAATGTGACTTTTACAATTGTGGAGCCGTGATACGCTCATACACACTGCACATTGCTGTATCACAGAGCTGCACAGCAATAAAACTCACAGTAATGTATGGTGTGTATGAAAAAGAGAATGGTAAGCGCCCACAATATGACCTCAAAATACCCAGCTAACCAGATGAATAGTGGTTTCCCCCAAACCAAAAGACAAATAGTACAAAAATACGTATCTGGTCAGCGCGAAACAAACGCAAGGGGACTCGGATGGCTTCTCAAATGACATCACTCACAGTTTAACATGATGGAATAAAACACAAGAGAAAGACAAAAAACTAAGTGCAGTGGAATAACAGGCGAGTAAGTGATGTCAAATCTCTTATGGTTGATCAACTCACAAGCGAAGAGCCCAATCACTGGCTCTGAGTGGATAAACGCCTCTGGGTTGTTTGGAAAAATTTCTCAGGTAACCCACTCCTTAGCCTTGGAGACTCCTCATCACGTCCATTCGGGATGGGAAAGAGAGAAGGAGACAAAATCTTGTGTATATCTGACGCAGTGTTATATGATGCCCAACCATAACAAGTGGAAACTCACATTTGGTGGAGCTATTCCAAGCACGAAACGAAATGCAGATGGGTTTCGTAGGTCAAACCCAATGAAAAACCAAAACATGCAGGAACTGGTTCTTCTTTAAAATTTAATAAAATATAAACAAATAAAACTAGACTATAGTCAGAACGCGTTTCACCGTCAACACACGGCTTCATCAGCTGGTCTTACGAGATTGAACTAACATGCATGTTTAAATAAGGAACAAATAAAGAATAAACATCTCCACATGTGCTTAATTGGTGGTCAGCGTGCGTTTCTAGCCTCCTCCTGAAACGTCTTTATGTTTCTGGCCTTTAGCGCCATCTTGCGCAGGCGCATTGGAGACTTCCGCGTTCCACAGTGCATTCCACAGTACCATATCCGGGATCGCGGCGTGCAATGCGTTCCATTGTGGATATAGACGTACTTCCGGTATTGCGATCTCCTAGAATTACGCTACAATCAGAGCACAACCAATAAAAAGTATAAGAATTATTATAGGGGTGGGAAGAAGCATCCATTCCTGACAATGGAGTATAAATAACCCTTTAAACAAGCAGGCTGACTTCCAAAAAAACGGGGCAATTATAGATAATTGCCGCAATGTAATGGTCTAAAGATCTCAAAATATGTGTCATAATCTGGGTTTAAATGAATGATCTGTATGTGGAAATACAGTTGTGTTCAAAATTATTCAACCCCCAATGCTGTAAAGGGTTTTAGGGAATTTAGTGTACATTTGTAATTGTATTCAGAATGAAATCCTACAAGGACTTTTTAAAGAACCATATGCAACTAAAATGACATCAATTGGTTTTGTAATACAGTAGTAAATGTTTCTTTTGTGAATTCTTCATTGACACAATTATTCAACCCCTTAAAGACTACCACTCTGAAGAACAGAGGTTCATTCAAGTGTTTTCAATCAGGTATTGAAAACACCTGTGGATGTCACGGAGCAGCAATAAAGCATAATAAGCACCAATTAGCAGCTTTAAAATGACTGTGATACTCAGCTCCTTCTAGACATTTACTGGTGTGGTTACAAACATGGTGAAGTCAAGAGAATGGTCCAGGAAGACAAGAGAAGAGTGATTACTCTTCACAGGAAGGGCAATGGCTATAAGAAGATTGCAAAGATGTTAAACATACCAAGAGAGACCATAGGAAGCATCATTCGCAAATTCAAGGCAAAGGGCACTGTTGAAACGCTACCTGGTTGTGGCAGAAAGAAGATGCTGACTTCGACTGCTGTGCGCTACCTGAAGCGTAGAGTGGAGAAAAGTCCCGAGTGACTGCTGAGGAACTGAGAAAAGATTTGTCAGATGTGGGTACTGAAGTTTCAGCTCAGACAATACGCGCACACTGCGTAATCAAGGCCTCCATGCCAGAACTCCCAGGCGCACCCCCTTGCTCTCCAAAGAATAAGAAGAGTCGACTGCAGTATGCCAAAAGTCATGTGGACAAACCACAGAAGTTTTGGGATAGTGTTCTGTGGACTGATGAAACAAAATTAGAACTGTTTGGGCCCATGGATCAACGCTATGTTTGGAGGAGGAAGAACAAGGCCTATGAAGAAAAGAACACCTTGCCTACTGTGAAGCATGGCGGGGGGTCAATCATGCTTTGGGGCTGTTTTGCTTCTGCAGGTACAGGGAAGCTTCAGCGTAAAGGTACCATGAATTCTCTTCAGTACCAGGAGATATTGGGTGACAATGTGATGCAGTCCGTCACAAACCTGAGGCTTGGGAGACGTTGGACCTTTCAACAGGACAATGATCCCAAGCATACCTCCAAGTCCACTAGAGCATGGTTGCAGATTAAAGGCTGGAACATTTTGGAGTGGCCATCGCAGTCACCAGACTTAAATCCGATTGAGAACCTCTGGTGGGACTTAAAGAAAGCAGTTGCAGTGCGCAAGCCTAAGAATGTGACTGAACTGGAGGCTTTTGCCCATGACGAATGGGCGAAGATACCCGTAGATCGCTGCAAGACACTTGTGTCAAGCTATGCTTCACGTTTAAAAGCTGTTATAACTGTAAAAGGATGTTGTACTACGTACTAAGATTGAATGTCACTTGGGGGTTGAATAAAACTGATAATGATGTGAGCACAGAAAAGACATTTGTGGTTATTTCATTATAAATGTTATGTTATATTTGTCTGACCTACACGTGCCTCTTTGATTTAATTGTAAGCAAGATGACTGAATGATCAAAATCAATGTCAAACTGGCCAAAACACTCAATTTCAGTGGGGGTTGAATAATTTTGAACACAACTGTATGTGTTCTAAATAACCATTAACATTATTAAATATTAGTTTATGTGTCATAGTAAGCTCAAACAAATAATCTTTGTGTGAAGTTATATGTTCTGCATAACCATTATCTTTATTTAATCTCAGTATATCCAGTGGTGTATTTAGGTTTTGTGCTGCCCTATGCCTGACTAAACTCGTGCACCCCCTAATTTAAATTTGAGGCACCCCTTCCTGTCAAGGGCACACCTCTTCCTGGTTAATCCCCATCCTTCCTCTTTAAGCTCCACCCTTTCCTCTTAGAGCTCCGCCTTTTCCTCTCTTTATATTAAAAGTGGATACCAAGTGCCTACTTGTATATTTTGTATACCATTTCAAATGTATCTATTGAGATAAATAGAATTATGAAATGTTTAAATTCAAGCATTTTTACAAAGAACAGCCACGCATGTCAAGTATACTGGATCACAGCCGCTCTAATTGGTTGAACAATAAAATCCACAGAAACGTGCACTGCATATGAGTGTATCACAGAGCTGCACAGCAATAAAACCCACAGAAATGGGCACTGTGTATGAGCATATCAGAACTGCACAGCAATAAAACTCACAGTAATGTGCAGTGTGTATGAGCATATCCCAGAGCTCCAGGGCAATAAAACTCACAGTAATATGCAGTGTGTATCACAGAATCCACAGCAATAAAACTCCCAGCAATGAAATGTGCAGTGTGTATGAGTGTAACAGAATCCACAGCAATAAAACTCCCAACAATGCAATGTGCGGTGTGTGTGTCAGCGTATCAGAATCCACTGCAATAAAACTCACAGCAATGCAATGTGCGGTGTGTATGAGTGCATCAGAATCCACTGCAATAAGACTCCCAGCAAACCGAGTGAATATGAGCACACAGCAATTATTTATTCTATATTTACCGGCCTCCGTCCGCGGTAGGGCTGTGTGCAGAGTCAGCAGGGACTGTGTACGGACTCAGCAGGAGGTCCCTCCAGGCCACGTTAGGATAGCGGCTGTGCCTGTGCGTGGAGCCATCTTGTCAGCAGTGGGGTGCCACTGCCAGAGGGTGCACCGTGGCTTTGATTCCCTTCCCGGTGGGTGTTCAGTCCAGAATAGAGTGAGAGTCTGTGTTAACGAAAGGGCAGGCAGCTGCGTGCGTGTCACGTGGTTCAGCCAGTCAGGTGGTACTGAGACTCAGTACCACCTGACTGGCCGGACCACGTGACCTGCACGCACGCAGCCTCACCAGGAGCCAGGCGGCTCAATGACAAATTTCTATCACTGCAGTGCTGGTTAAGGAAAGGTCCACTTTAAACAGCAGTAAGCAGACAGGGCTTCATATTCTGCTGATAAACCCCCCCTTTACCTGCCATTTACTGTCATCTTCTCTCTCTGCACACAAATCACATCCCCCTCCCCTCTCAAAGAGCTGCTGCGGGGCAGGGGAGGAGCTATGGAGGGAGGAGAGGGGGATTTTTATTCTATTTGATTTTATTCCTTATGCAAACGCTCTGCTCCGCTGCTCGTTGTTTGAGAACACAGCTCAAAGCTGACACACAGTGACGGTGGCACCTCCTAGTACCCCATAATGACACCCAAATGACACCCAAATAATCACTGGTACCTGGGGCGGCCCGCCCTCCGCCACTCCCCTAAGTACACCACTGCTCTGTGATATGCTCACACACAAGTTTGGCGAACTGCCAGCAAGTACGGTGCTGTTTGAAGGCATTGCAAATCCCCATAGAGAAGTAATGGTTATTCTATTCAGAGAACACCAAACAGCAGAGAAATGGCAGTGAAATGCACTGATGTTCGGTGGTTTCAATCAGCAGGTTTATTCAGGCGAACCCCGTAGGTTTCAATGTTAAAAATATTCCCTTTTTTATGCAATAGCTAATAAACCATTTATTATTTTAATCTGCATTAAAAAGTCTTTATTGATTTTTTATTTAGTACCTTTTAGTAATTTTTCAGCAAAATTTCGCCCCCCTTTTTTTTAATAGCGTTTTTTCTTTTTTCTGTAACAGAATTTTTTATTATCAATCATAGGATCTTATATGTAAATTTCAGACATTTTCGTTCAGTAGTTCTTTTGAAAACAGCAGGCCACGGTTTTGCGGTGGCAGCATTCAGCGGCCGACTCCATGCACTTTCGGGACCCTGCGGTGAATGGTGAATTCACTGCAGGGTGGGGAAATTTTATTCCCCGAAGTGCAGGGAACTACAGAACACCAAAATGTTGGCGTCATTTCGGTGCTCTGTGAGTTACCCATTTAGTGGTGAGTTTTTTTGCTGCCCCCTGGAAAGTGAAAGCCTAGGCCTTGCCTACCCAGGACATACTTGAAAATTTTGAAATCTCAATGTATCCTTCCTGGCAAAATACTTTGCAAAAGTAAAAAAAAAATAATTTTTTTTTTTTGGGGTGGGGCCACCAGTGCGGGCCGCCGCCCCCTGGAAAGTGACGCCCTAGGCCTAGGCCTTGTTGGCCTAGGCCAAAATACACCACTGCATGCAGCGTAGGTTGGAGGTGGCATTAGCTTTCGAGTCTTGGTCATTGAGGAGGATGACCCCATCGTGCACTTCCTCCTCCCAGCCACGTACTAGTCCTTGTGTTTCTGGGCACACAAAACCCTCCCTTGAGGAATCCCCACCTTCAATGCCCCCACTACTTATATATTCCTCCTCATCCTCCGCCTGTCTGATCTGAGGAGAAACCGCTGGAATGCTGTCTGCAGAAAGACAGCGGCCTTCAGAGCTAGGGAAGGCCTCCTCTTCCTCCCGCTGCTCTTCCTCTAGAGCCACATCTATAATTCCCTGCAGAGTGTGCTCCAGCAGGAACACTAAAGAAATTGTGTCACTGATGCATGCACTGTCCCTGCTCACCATCCTCGTTGCCTCCTCAAATGGTGATAGTACAGTGCATGAATCCTTGATCATCAGCCACTGCAGGGGGAGAAAAAAAACAAGTTGACCTGAACTTGTCCTTGTGCCATACTCACACAGGTACTCATTGATGGCCCTCTGCTGCTTGTGCAGATGCTGCAGCATTGCTAATGTCGAGTTCCACCTGGTGGGCATGTCACAGATCAGATGGTTTGTGTGAAGGTGGAATTCTCTTTGAAATTCTGCCAGGCGAACACTTGCTGGGAATGACCGTCTGAAGTGGCTGCAGACTTTTCTGGCCTGGCTGAGAAGCTCTGCCAGCCCTGGGTACCTGGTTAGGAAACGCTGTACTACCAGATTCAGGACGTGTGCTAGGCATGGTACATGTGTCAACTTACCCAGGCGTAGGGCAGAGAGAAGGTTGCTGCCATTATCACAGATGACCATTCCCAGCTCAAGCTGGCGTGGTGTTAACCATCTTTGCACCTGCCCCTGCAGAGCTGACAGAATTTTTGGCCCGGTGTGGCTCCTGTCCCCTAATCAAACCAGCTCAAGTACAGTATGGCATCTTTTTGTTTGAGCCATTGCGTAGCTCCTGTCACGCATCGGTTTAACTGCCACTTCGCCAGAGACAGAGAAGGAGGAGGAGGAGGAGGAAGATGAGGGAGAGGTGGTGGTGGAGCAGACAGACCTCATACAAGCAGCTTTCTGGAGGGGTGGTGGATGAACAAGCTCCAGCACAGAGCCCTGTCCTGGATCCCTCCCAGCTGCAATCAGAGTTACCCAGTGTGCCGTCAAGGAAATGTAATGGCCCTGTCCATGCTTGCTGGACCACGTGGCTAAAGTCACATGCACCTTGCTGCTGACTGCCTTTCCCAATGACTCGATAACATTGTCTTTCACGTGCTGGTATAGTGCTGGAATGGCCTTCCGTGAAAAGAAATGGCGTTTTGGAACCTGCCACTGTGGTACAGCACATTCAGCAAATTCACGGAAGGAAGCAGAGTCCACCAGCTAGTAAGGCAGCAGCTGTAATGCGAGTAATTTTGCTAAGCTGGCATTTAGACGCTGTGCTTGGGGATGGTTGGGACTATATTTTTTCTTACGCTGCAGCAGCTGGGGCAACGTAATCTGACTGCGTAAATCTTCAGCTGATGGGATGCTGTCACATTGTGAGGAAGGACCTGGTACATCCATTACTGTAGAATCATCCCTGTCAGTGGAGGTTGGAGTCAATGACATGGCAGGATATATAGTGGGGTAGAGACATGTGAGGAGGACCTACGCAAAGTTTTGCGCCAACGGGATGCGTGGCAGATGGTCATATGTTGCCTCAAGCACGTGCTACCCAACCGTCCGGTGTCTTTCCCACGCTTGAGCCTCATCTGACATAGATTACAAATAGCAACGGTGCAGTCTGCTGCACTTTTCTTAAAGAACTCCCAGACAGCAGAGTTCCTGGATGTGTGCTTTGAGACAACAGCGCAATGCACCTGAGCAGCTCTGACATCTGATGCCTTGGACTGGCTAGTGCTACGGTCGGTTATAGAGGATGTTGTGCCTCGTGTTTGTTTTGCCTCCTCCTCACTTGACTCCTCTGTTCGATCAGGCACCCAGGTGGAGTCAGTGACATCATCATTGTCATCACCCCCTATCTCCTCGTCACTGGAGCCAACTTGGCAGTATGCGCAGCTGCTGGGGCAAGATGAGTGCCAGTTATTTGTGTTTCACTGTCACCCCCCTTCCTCTAAGTTGATTATACTCCCTTCCTCAACCTCAGAGATTGAACCAGAGCACTGTAGTTGCTGCGCATCCTCAAGCAGCATGTCACTGTCATTGTAGTCAAACAATTCAGCTGACTCCTCCGTGTGTGATAGTGAGGCTACGGCAGGAGTAGCTGTGGACATGGAGGCTGCATTAGATGCTTTGGCAGCTGAGGTGGACTGTAAAGCACTACAAGCCTGGCTGGCAGAGGACTAGGAGGATGAGGATGGCCTGGTTAGCCAATCCACCAAATTCTCTGTATGTAGCTGCTGCTTAAGACGGCCAGCACCAGTTAGAAAGGACAAGCGTGCCCCTGCAGAGGATGCAACATGTCCACGACGACCAGAGGCACAGCCTCCCAACACAGAGGCTGCTTGCTCTCTTATCTGTGTCTGGAAGCATCTGGCTGTCCTTTTTGGTCTTTCCGACATGGTGAGTGATATATAGATTAAATATGTACAGAACTCTGATTCAACTCTGGTATAAAGATTAAAGATTTCCAGAACTCTGGTATAACTCAGTGAGACACCCTAATTGCTGGAAGCCAGTGACAAGATACAGATTACAATTCCCAGAAACCTGATATAAATCAGTGAGACCCACTGATGGGTGGCAGTGACAAGACACAAATTACAATTCCCAGAAACCACCTACAAGTCAGTGAGACCCCCTGATAGGACCCCCTGATAGCTGGCAACAGTGACAAGACACAGATTACATTTCGCAGAAATCTGATAGAAGTATGTTGGACCCCCTGATAGCTGGCATTGAGAAGACACAGATTACAATTCCCAGAAACCTATGTCAGTGAGACCCCCTGATGGGTGGCAGTGAGAACACAAAGATTATAACAATCCCAGATATTTTGTAGAAATGAGTAGGGATGAGCTGTCCGATTCGATCAGTTCAGAGTTCGATTCGAACTTTGGCCGTTCGCAAGTTCGCGAACTTCGAACTTATTGGCATGTTCGGTTCGAGTTCGAAAAAGTTTTTTTTTTTGGAAAAAAGTATAAAAAATGCTTAAAAAATACTAAAAATTCTAGAAATAAAGAGACTTTACTGCAGAATATTATAAGCAACGGTTTATTAAATATTGAATTAAAAAATGTCTACGTGGAAAGATTCTCACCTCTAAATGACCTGTGTTCTCAAACGCCGTAAACAACAGGTGTTAGTGTTTGGACATAACATGTGCTTTTAATTAGTCTGGTCTAATGAATTTGATACATTGTCTGTAGAATGAGGGTGTTTGGAGGTGTCTCCTGAACATGTATCAAACACCTGTGCTTCTGAGAAGTGTTCATTTCTCTACTAAATGCTCCTCTGATATGCTGTTTAACCCCTTAACCCTGCATTTCACTGCTGTGTGCTCAGCTCATTTTTACCTCTTTCGCTCATCATGTTTTTTTTCCGTATAAAAGTTTTTATTGAGGTTCACACGTTAAGAACAAATGCCAGAAATAAAACACAAATATCGAGAGAAGAACGGATCACGCAGGATCCTACACATAAACAAGTCTAGCATCAACATAAAAATTGCTTATAACAAATCGGTCGAACCAACATTTTCATTCTAAATTAAGGTACATTAAAATTATAAGGCATAACAAAAAACACACAAAAATATAAAAATACTTAAAAATAAAAAATAATTTTTTTAAAAAAAAAAATAGAAAAAGAGAAAAAATATGCTCATTTAGGTCCAATGTCAGCAACAAATATATCACCATCCCCATCAATCATATCAAGTCCCCAGAAGCTACAAAAGTCTCCCAACCTTCCCATACATCTTGAAACAAGAATAGAGAGTTAGCGGCCCTGTGGTACATCTCCTCATAGTGGTAAACATTCTCCAGCGATAACATGACTTCTCTCATAGAGGGACTGACTTTAGAGAGCCAGTGGCGGGCTAGGGTCGATTTAGCTACGCTAAGTATAATCGAGTTTATACCTCTATGCCGTTGTTGTATAGTAATCGGAAGCATATGTAATAGGTATTGTTTGGGGCATAAAGGCATAGACAGGCCGATACAGTGAGAGATCAATCTACAATTTTTTTCCCAAAAGGTAGTAAGGAGCGGACATTGCCAGAAGATATGAAGAATAGATCCGACACTGGTACCACAGCGCCAACACATACCAGAGTGTCCGGGGATATGAGCCAAACGAGTTCGGGGTTAAATACCATCTATATAAAAGTTTAAGGTGTGATTCCCATAGGTTAGTGCTCCTAGTGTATTTATATACAGTTTCAGTGGCATAGAACCAGTCATCCTTGGAAGAGTTGAGTGACAGATCTTTGACCCACCTGGTCATATAAGGCAGTTTCTTATTAGAGTTCCCATTTAACAGACTGTCATAACACAAAGACAAAAGTTTCTGCATAACTTTTTTACCTAAGCACAGTCTATGAAAGGCCGTAATGTCCGTCGCAGCAAAGAAGGAGATACCTCGTTGAGTCAGTGCATGCTTTACTCTAAGGTACTTGAAACAATTGGTAGCGGGAAGGGCACATTCTCGTGTTAGGTCCGGGAAGGTTTTCATCAAAGATGCCGTGAAAAGCTGATTAATATGAGTAAGGCCTAACTGGAACCATTGGTCATGATTCAGGTCCTGGATAGTGCGGCATAGGAAGCGGAGCAGGGCCAAGCTTAGCAACGGGAAGGGCCGTAAAAGTTGTCTACCCCATAGGTGCCATGACATAAGGGAAAGGGAAGTGGACGGTAGAATACCTTCTAGTGTACGATGTGGGAGCGTCGCAAACCACAGCAGGTCATGAACTCGAAAAGGGGCAATATAAGCATTCTCCATCCGTAGCCATAAAGGAGTTTCTCGCTGGGACATAGAGGACAGCAGCTGAGCCAATAAAGCCGCCCTATAATACGCTGTAATATTTATAAAGCCTAAGCCCCCCCTGCGCCTAGTCGTGTTGATTGTGGAAGCTGAAATGCGTGGAGGCTTCCCCTTCCAGATGTGTGCTTGTAGCATTTTTTGCATGCGAAGCAACATATGGGCTGGGATAAAAACTGGAATATTCCTGAAGAAATAAATAATCTGGGGTAAAAAACACATTTTCAGAGCCGCCATGCGTCTCATCCAAGAGACCTCCAGGCCATGCCAGGAGGTCAGTTGGGAGGAGATAGAGGTCATTAGGGGGTTATAATTGAGTTTAAGGATAGAGCCCCTGGATTTAGTGAGAGAGATACCTAACTATTTTAAAGAGGTCGTCCTCCAGTCAAATGGGTACAAGGCACGTAAAGTGGAAAGCGAAAAATCATCAACATGCAGGGGTAGTGCCTGCTTCTTGCTCACATTGTTTTTATAGTAGACCAGGCCATAGGAGGTAAGCTGGCGCATTAGAGATGACAGAGGTTTCAGGGGATGTAAGAAAGATCAAAATATCATCAGCAAACATAGCTATGACGGAATAGGTGTTGTCCGCCTGCGGGTGTGCTCTTATCTGCGTGCCCCACAGCGCTTACCGCTGGCCCGACTACCGAGTGGCACGGCACTCGGCGTCTCGTGCGGCCTGGAGTGACCCTGGGGAAGGGTTAGCGGGCGGTGAAGGGGACCCCTGCGCGGAACCAGCCCGACCACTGAGCAACACGGCACTCAGCGTCTCGAGCAGCTGGTTTCAGACCTTGTGGGTGCCGGAGCGTCTGCGTGCGGGCGTACGGATACTGGAATCGGATCTTCCCCGGATGAATATTCGGATCTTACGTCGGGGAATATTCGGATCTTACGTCGGGGAATATTCGGATCTTACGTCGGGGAATATTCGGATCTTATGGGCTATCAATCAGAGGAATTCGGATTTCACTTGCCGCTCGATATCCCGAAGCGCGGTAGATGGGCCGCGCCTTCGGATCGGATCGCGGCACCTCGAACTATTCTTAAATCGGATGACCATACGCTAACCTCTGTCCTGATGCGGGATGCAGGCACAGGGTGTTCGTTTCGGATCTTCGCTGGATGCCGCACTCTGAGACCGTGCGGATCTCAGAATATACAGCCGATAATAAAAGTCACCAGGCGAAGCTGAATGCACTAGTAAATCTGACTTTATTTTTACACATCACATATACTTATAAACTTTACACAATATCAGAACAATGGGGAATCCCTGCCCGCCCACACAAGTCCCATTGGCCCTCGCTGGCAGGAGGCACCCGGGCCCCGATTCGTATTGGAGGTTACGAATCGGGGAGTTGCCGATTCGGACCGGATGGTCCGAATCGACCATTTTACGATTCGACCGGATGGTCCGAATCGGCCATTTTCCGATCCGATCATTCTGACCGGATCCACGAGGCACCAGGAAAATGGCGACGGGCAAGGCACATACAAAGGAATTTACATACATTTCACAATACACAAATGGGGACACTTATTACACACACACAAATAAACCACATCTAATTAAAATAAAATGGAACTCCGTGGGTGCAACGGCCCCTAACAGTCTATAGGCAACACCCCGTCACCATGGACCGCCCCTGGCTGAGGGTGCTGGGCCATTCCGTGACAATAGCTAATTTATGGACTCCATCTGGGGTAGAGATGCCAGAGATAGAAGGGTCTTGCCTAATCCGTGAGGCCAAAGGCTCCAGTGCCAAAACAAAGATTAGTGGAGAAAGGGGACATCTCTGTCTGGTACCGTTGGTAATGGAGAATGAGGAGGAGAGAAACCCAGATGCCAGAACTTTTGCTGTCGGGAAGGAATATAGACTCATGATACTATTAATAAATAGGGCAGGGAAGCCAAAGGATTCTAATGCCTTACGCATATAGCCCCAATGCAGGCGATCAAATGCCTTCTCGGCATCCAGTGCCAAGAGGAGCCCAGGCGTATTGGTTCTATAGGCAATGTCAATTATATTATAAAAGTGGCGGGTATTGTCACATGTTTGTCTACCGGGTATGAAACCAGTCTGTTCCGCTGAGATCAGGAGGGGAAACAGAGGTGCTATTCTAGATGCCAACAACTTGGCGTACAGCTTAGCATCTACATTTAATAAGGAGATAGGACGGAAATTCGCACAGCTCGTCGGGGGTTTGTCAGGTTTAGGTAGCGTTATAATAGTAGCTTGAAGCATTTCTGGGGCATTACATCTGTGGTTTTGATATGATTGAAAAATCTCGTAAGGGTCGGGATTAGAATATCTGCGAAAGTCTGGTAATATAAATTAGAAAAGCCATCTGGCCCAGGGGCCTTATTCTTTGGGAGAGCCTTAACGGCTTTGCGCACCTCCTCCTCAGTAAATCTGCCGCTTGTGAGCGGATAATGAGGGGAGGTCTGCATCCTGGAGGAATCGAGTTATCTCATCTGTGTTCGGATCGTGGGTCGTAGGATCCGACCCTAAATTATATAAAGAGGCGTAGTAGTCAGCAAATTCTTCCGTGATTTTTAGCGGGTTGTAAATCCTGTCCCCCCCTTTATCCAACAGGTGAGAGATTTTGGTTTGAGGTCTTTTAGATTTTAGTTTAGATGCTAATAAGCGGCTAACCTTATTGCCCTAGGTATAATGAGTGTAATTTAAGCGTCGTATTGGCCCGTTCAGAGGACTGTAATGTCAAGTGAATTAAATCCCGTCGGAGGGTTGTTAAACGAGACAAGAGGTCAGGTGTAGGACTTGTTTTATGTTGGGACTCCAATTCAGAGATTTGCTGCCGTATCGAGATCGTCTGGGCACCTAGTGCCTTTTTCGGTTTAGCCCCTCTCTGAATCAAATGGCCCCTCACCACTGCTTTATGTGCCAACCAAGCTGACGAAATGGCCACCTCTTCCGTCTCATTTAGTGCAAAATATTCCTGTAATACCGCCGAGGTATCAGAGACATCAGTGCCACTTACAATAAGGGAGTCATTTAGTCGCCAAGTCCCCATTCCCCTAGCAGGGTAGTCAGCTTCAAAATCAATCATTAGAGGGGCGTGGTCAGACCATGTTATAGAGCCGATACGGGCGGCTAGGAGGCGAGGGACTGTAGAGCCATGTATCAGACATAAGTCAATGCGACTGTAAGACAAGTGAACTGGGGAGAAAAAGGTGTAATCCCTGGTCGAGGGGTTGATAATTCTCCAAGCATCATATAAGTCAGAGGATCGTAAAAAGTCATGTAGCTGGCGGCTGGAGGGGGGCTGTTTAAGAGACAGTGTGCGGGTCTGGCCTGGCCGTGTATCCATAGCCGAGTCAGGCACACAGTTAAAATCTCCACACAAGAAAAGGGATCCCTCCATCATATTCCTAATTTTACTATAAGCTTTTTTAAGAAAACATACCGGGTTAACATTGCGCAAATACAAATTAGCAACAGTTATTGGCAGTTCATTCATGGTGCCCACCAAAATCAAAAGGCGACCCATCGGATCTGCGTATTTGTTTGAGCATTTAAAGACCCAGTCCATATGGAAAAGAATCAAGACGCCCTTGGATTTCGTCTGGGCAGTAGAATGATAAGAAACAGGGTACATAGCAGATTTTAAGTGTGGGGTGCGCAAAGCACCAAAATGCGTCTCCTGCACGCAGACTAACGCCGGCTTATTTTTATGTAAATCACGAAACAGAGCATGTCGTTTAACCACTTCGCTGCGGTAGAAGCGCTGAGCACGTCCAACCTCATGTCACGTTCCATGCGGTGGACGCGCTGAGCGCATCCAGCCTTTGGGGTCAGCGTTCCGCCGGGTTCCGGCCGATCGCTGGCCCCCCCGGTGCGGGCTGACATCCTCGATGTCAGCCCAGCATCTGGAACCGCCGCCGGGCTAATTAGGTGTCATCGCGGGGGCGCGATGACACCTAATTCAGGCGCCCCCCCCCGCATGTGCGGAGGAGGCGCCTGAAAGGGAGGGGGGAGGTCCTTCGGACCTCTCTCCCTCCCGATCAGCGGCGTTGCGGGGCTTAACCCAGGCATCATTTGGAAGGGCACAGCCTGCCCTTCCAAATGGTACCTGGCATTAACCCCTGGGGAGCCGGATCACGAATCGGCGCTGAAAAGCGCCGGTTCGTGATCCTTCCCCGGAGCTGGCCGACATCTTGGATGTCGGCCAAGCCTCCGGGAACTCCCCCTGAGGACTGGCATCATTGTGCATAGCAAGATGACGCCAGTCCTGGAGTTAACCCCTAGCTGCCACCAATGGTGGAGATAGGGAGTTCATTGGAACTCCCTATCTCCCGATCCGTGGCAGCTAGGGGTTAAAGTTTGGTATTGTTGGATCGGCCAGAGCATGGCCGTTCCAATGATACCAAACACGAAAGTGAAAAAGTTTGTAAAAAAAAAAAAAAAAAAAAAAGTTTATTTTTTTTTTATAATTTTTTTAAAATAAGTTTTTTTTCTTTTTTTTGGTTTGTTAATGCAGCAATATTGTTCCCATTTCAATTATAATGTGAACAATAATGCTGCACTAACAATTTTTGTATGCGGTGCGTTTGTTAAAAATCGTGTAATTTTCCCCAAAAAAAAATGTAATCAGACCCCATCTCTAATTTTTTTAACAAGCGCACCCCATACAAAATATAAGCGCAATTGCTCGCATGTTAAAATGTGAAAAAAAAAACACTTTACACATTGTAAATTATTGAAAAATCATATGTTATTGCATTTTTTGTCATAATATACAGACAGGTCATGACGTATACATATAATAATGACATATTATGAATCTGCCGAGTCTGACGGAAAGAACAATATATAATATGTCTGGGTCATATACTAAAATAAGCCTTCAAAACACGTTTAAACATGATGAGCAAAACCAGTAAAAATGACCTCAGCACAGGGGCGGGAAAAGCCTCAGCAGCGAAAGGGTTAAACAGAACATTCAGCCCCAAACATTCATTGAGAAAATTCGAAACTGAGGCTTACTCATGATGAAGTAACCACAACGATATAATATGCATGGTAGAATTAGAAATAACAGAGGGGAGGCATGGGGAATATGAAGGCCAGGACCATGAGAGCATAGCAACAGACAAAATGAAAAAAAGATAAAAAGACTGAAACGGAAAAAAAAACAAAAAATAAACAGTGCTGCATCACAAAAATACAGCAAAAGGGAGTCATTCCAGGTGGCAAGAAAAGATGCAAAAGATATCGGCTAGGAAGAATCAAACGGGTGACGAGTGGACGCTCGCTACTCAGAGCTCAGCGCAAGTACCAAGCGCTGCATCAACAAGCAGAGGGTCCCGAGGCGATCATGTAGAGTAACCACTCACCCCATGGGGGTAACTGTCCAGATATCCGGACAGATTTAGAAGCAACACAGGGAAGGAGTCACCCATCATTTAGGCCAGACTCTGTGCCTTTCTGGGGAGACCTTGATCAGTGATGAAGAAGGCTCGCGCGGAGGTGAGAAATCAGCCAGAATATTCCAATCTTTCAAAAATTGTAATCCAGTGGCAACATCGGGGAGAACATGCAGGGTTCCATCCATCCTTCCATATCAAGAGCTTCGTAGGGAACCCCCATCTGTACGCCAACTTGTGATTACGAAAGAAGCTTGGTAAGAGAGGAGAATTCACGTCGTTTGGACATGGTTGAAGCCGACAAGTCAGCGAAGAAAGAGATATCAGCATAAGGGGCAGGTAAAGGCATAGACTTCCGTGACGCAGACATTAAAGCCTCTTTGATATGAAAAAAGTGCACCCGTATAATAACATCACGGGCCACCGATGTAGGCAGGTTTTTCGCTCGTGGGAGACGATGCGCTCGATCCAGTAGTAGGTCTTGTGGCGTAGCCTCAGGCAGCAAAGTTTGAAACAACTCCAGAAGGTATGGGTGTACGTCCGCTAGGGTGACCGCTTCTTCGATGCCCCTGATTCTAATATTATTACGCCGGGAGCGATCTTCGATGTCAGCCATTTTAAGTGCTAAAGATTCATGGGCCGCTTGTAAGGCCTGATGCCTGTCTACCAGATCATTGTGGGCCAAACATAAGTCATCCGCCTTGGTTTCCAGCGCGTCAGTACGCTCACCCAAATCCAGAACATCCCGGCTCAGCTCCTGCAGTGCCCCTTTAATATCTGCCTGTATGGTTGTTCACAGATCCTGCAACATGGCATGTAACCTGCTCTCTGAAGGGGCAAGGAGTCAGATAGGCTGAGTGAGGCTGAGGGTGTTGTGTCTGGGTCATGGGCCAGCTCATGCTGCGGGGATCTGCCATCTTGGGCCTCCTTACCGCGATCTTTCCGGGCCGATTTTGGTGGTTCCAGCACGCGTTGTGCCTTAGGAGGTGCCATCGGGGGTGCAGGGTAAGTTCCCCCACCTGATGATGTAAAAAAGATGCCTCGGGTTGCCCCTTGGAACCCGTGGGTTTGGGAAATTCAGCGCTGGCCGCGGGAGCTACTCAGCCATGCGACCACACGCTGTTATGTCCGGACACGCCCCCCGCTCATCATGTTTAAACACGATTTGAAGCCACATTTTATTAAATGACCCAGACATATTAGATATCGTTCTTTCCGGCAGACTCCGCAGATTCATAATATATCATTTTTATATGTATAGATCATGTCCTGTCTGTATATTATGACAAAAAATGCAATATAAATTGAATTTTTAATCATCTGCAGTGTGTAAAGTGTTTTTTTTCACATTTTAGCACATGAGCGTTTGCAGTTATGTTTTCTATGGGGTGCGCTTGTACAAAAATTAGAAATGGGGACTTGTTATATTTTGTGGTGGGAATTACGTGATTTATAGCAAACACACCCCATAGAAAAAAATCATTAGTGCAGCATCATTGTTCCCATTATAATTGAAATGTGAACAATATTGCTGCATTAATAAAAATAACACACAAAAAAAAATTTGTTTTTTTTATTTTATTTTTTACTTTATACCTGGTAGACATGTGCACAGCACAAAATTTTGTTTTGAACTAATGCATTAGTCCTAAAATGCAATTTATTTAGTTGCTAAAGAAATTCGTTTTCAGTTCTTTAGTATGGAAACTAATTTCATTCATCCGAAAACCAGTTGATACAATTACTATTGTAGTGGCTCCTCAGAGGACTGAGATTGCTGCTTGTTACAGTATCTCTCACTCTCAGCACAATGTGTCAGGCAAAGCTGTTACAGTAACTGACTGCTGCTCATCACAGCGCTAAGAGTTTCCGTAAAACTAGTAAATAATATTTTTATATATAAGAGGTTAGAACAATATTATTTCCTTGTTTTACTGAAACTCTGAGCGCTGTTATAGTCAGTTACTGTAACAGCAGAACCTGATACATTGTACTGAGAGATAATATAACAAGCTGCCGATCTCAGCGCTCACAGCCACTGGATTTAAAGGGCTAAAAAAGGCTCCTCTCTGTATAATGTATAGAATATCCTCCTGTATTAATTAATACCCCTCTCTATATAATGTTGATAACATCCACCTGCATTAATAATACCCCTCTCTGTATAATGTATAGAACATCCTCCTGCATTAATTAATGCCCTTTCTGTATAGAACATCCTACTGCATTGGCATGTGGAGGTACAGAACTTCGGAATGCAATGTTTATCCAGAGTGAGAACTTTTATTTAAACTTTGTATCCTGTGGGGGAGACACAAGAATATAAAAGCAGGGGAGAGGAAAATATTAACGTAAATCAGTCTGAAAGTTCAGAGAAGAGATGACTGGTGCAAATTTATTTTTATAATAAAATAAAGCACTTTAAAATCCAGGGAAAACATTCAAAAAAATCACACTGAAGGCTCATAATGACAGAGTAACTGTGAGAGCTGGATACTAAATGTATCAGACGTAAAAAAAACCTTATAACAAGCAGCACTGGGAGAGGAGAGGGACTTTATATAAAACGTGTATTATAGATGAGGAAAGGGGGATAGTGCTCCTGGATAATATAAAATGTATCAGACCCAAGCCCCTATTATGCAGAGCGGGAGGGGAGATAACACACACATTTTATAAAGTCCCTCTCTTCTGCCAGCGCTGCTTGTTATAAAGGGGTTTTACTATCCAGCCCTCCTCTGTCATTAGCTTTCAGTGTGATTTATTTGAATGTTTTCCTTCTCCAGCTGCTTTTAGCATCTTGTCTGCCTCAAGACATGCAAGAGTTAAGTAAAGGTTTCCCTCCTGTGCTGGCTGTCTGTGCTGCGATGAGTATTCTGGAGCTCTATCACTGTCAGATTTTCACGAGAAGGGGTCGGAAGGATTACGCATACAAACCTTTTCTGTAGCTTTGCGATGCTGCGCTCTTCATTGCTGGTCTCCTTCACTCATCAATGTAATATCACAAAAAGGACTGAAACTAAATTGTAGTGCATTTTATTTTAGTTTCTTTCGTTTTTTGTACTGAGTAGTTTCGTATCTCTTGAGTCATACTAAAACTAAATTATCCCAAAATTTTGACTAAATCATTTTAGTACTAAAACGAATGCACATGTCTAATACCTGGTCATGTTGGGAATCATTCGAAAGGCCATGCTCAGGCCTTTCGATTGACTTCCTCCATGACCCCCTAGCTGCCACGGTTCTGGAGATATCGGGTTTCAAATGAACCCCCTATCTCCACCAGGGGATTCCGGGCAGCTAGGGGTTCCCCGGCTTTCTGATTTCATCACGCTATGCGTGAGGACGTCAGGCAATGAGGGGGGACCCGGGGGTGGAGCCGCCATCCAAGATGGTGGCCCCCACCGGAGCTAGGCCGCACTTCGGCGCCGCAAGACATCTCTATACACAGCCTCACAGCATCTCTATACACAACCCCATCAGCATCTCTATACACAAACAGCATCTCTATACACAACCCCATCAGCATCTCTATACACAGCATCTCTATACACAACCCCATCAGCATCTCTAAACACAGCATCTCTATACACAAACAGCATCTCTATACACAGCCTCACAGCATCTCTATACACAGCCTCACAGCATCTTTATACACAGCCTCACAGCATCTCTATACACAACCCCATCAGCATCTCTATACACAGCATCTCTATACAACAACCCCATCAGCATCTCTTATACACAAACAGCATCTCTATACACAACCCCATCAGCATCTCTAAATACGGCATCTCTATACATCTCTATACACAGCCTCACAGCATCTCTATACACAACCCCATCAGCATCTCTATACACAAACAGCATCTCTATACACAACCCCATCAGCATCTCTATACACAGCATCTCTATACACAACCCCATCAGCATCTCTAAACACAGCATCTCTATACACACAGCAGCATCTCTATACACAACCTCACAGCATCTCTATACACAACCCCATCAGCATCTCTATTACACAACAAGCATCTCTATACACAACCCCATCAGCATCTCTATACACAGCATCTCTATACACAACCCCATCAGCATCTCTAACACAAACAGCATCTCTATACACAAACAGCATCTCTATACACAGCCTCACAGCATCTCTATACACAGCCTCACAGCATCTCTATACACAACCCCATCAGCATCTCTATACACAGCATCTCTATACACAGCCACACAGCATCTCTATACACAACCTCACAGCATCTCTATACACAACCCCATCAGCATCTCTAAATACGGCATCTCTATACACAACCCCATCAGCATCTCTATACACAAACAGCATCTCTATACACAACCCCATCAGCATCTCTATACACAGCATCTCTATACACAGCCACACAGCATCTCTATACACAACCTCACAGCATCTCTATATACAACCTCACAGCATCTCTAAACACGGCATCTCTATACACAACCCCATCAGCATCTCTATACACAAACAGCATCTCTATACACAACCCCATCAGCATCTCTATACCAGCATCTCTATACACAGCCACACAGCATCTCTATACACAACCTCACAGCATCTCTATACACAACCCCATCAGCATCTCTAAACACAGCATCTCTATATGCAAACAGCATCTCTATACACAGCCTCACAGCATCTCTATACACAGCCTCACAGCATCTTTATACACAGCCTCACAGCATCTCTATACACAACCCCATCAGCATCTCTATACACAGCATCTCTATACACAGCCACACAGCATCTCTATACACAGCCACACAGCATCTCTATACACAACCTCACAGCATCTCTATACACAACCCCATCAGCATCTCTAAACACGGCATCTCTATACACAACCCCATCAGCATCTCTATACACAGCATCTCTATACACAGCCACACAGCATCTCTATACACAGCCACACAGCATCTCTATACACAGCCTCACAGCATCTCTATACACAACCCCATCAGCATCTCTATACACAGCCTCACAGCATCTCTATACACAGCCTCACAGCATCTCTATACACAACCCCATCAGCATCTCTATACACAGCATCTCTATACACAACCTCGCAGCATCTCTGTGAACCCTCAAATGAACCCCCTATCTCCACCAGGGGATTCCGGACAGCTAGGGGTTCCCCGGCTATCTGACGTCATCACGCTATGCGTGAGGATGTCAGGCAGTGAGGGGGGACCCGGGGGTGGAGCCGCGATCCAAGATGGTGGCCCCACTAGAGCTAGGCCGCACTTCGGCGCCGCTAGGTGCCAAAGTTCGACCCGGTGCCTAAGGGGTTAAAGCCAGGCACCGCTTAAAAGGGGAGACTCTCCCCTTTTAAGCGGTGCCTGGCTGTTTTTTGTCTGACCTCCCGATCGGGAGGGAGAGGGATCTGAACGAATCCCCCCTCCCTTCCAGCGGATCTCCCGGCATTGCCGGGGGGTCGCCTGGAAATGACATCATTGCGAATGGCGCGATGACATCATTAACGTCGGGAGGAGCTTGACTTCAGCATCTGAGGACGCTGAAGTCAGAACGCCGCGGGACCCCAGACAGAGAGGTGAGTATCTCCGCCGGGGGTCCCGCAAAGCTGATGACATGTTGGACACGTCCTCAGCATACAGCGGGAGTAACTGAGGATGTGTCCCACACGTCGTCAGCAGTGAAGGGGTTAAAAACGTCTATTTTTAAAAAAAATTGTCCTTGCTTCCTGTCCCCCCGGGCACTACCCGGACCCCCATACACCTTTTATGGCAAATATCTAGCATATATGCCCTCTTGGAGGGCACTCTAAAAATCGAATTTTGAGTCCCATTGACTTGTATTGAGTTCGTGTTCGAGTTCGAATTCGAACTTTTGAAAAGTTCGAGTTCGAATGCTAACCGAACTCAGGTGTTCGGCTCATCCCTAGAAATGAGACACCCAAAATACTTGGTGGCCGTGAGAACACGAAGATTACAACAATTCCCAGATATTTTGTAGAAATGACTGACCCCCAAAACTGCTGGTGGCAGTGATAACAAAGATTAAAACAATTCCCAGATATTTTGTACAAATGAGAACCCCAAAATACTTGGTGGCAGTGAGAACACACAGATTACCACAGTTCCCAGATATTTTGTAGAAATGACTGACCCCCAAAACTGCTGGTGGCAGTGAGAATACAAAGATTACAACAATTCCCAGATATTTTGTAGAAATGAGACCCCCAAAGTACTTGGTGGTAATGAGAACACAAAGATTACCACAAAGATGACACAAAGATTTGCAACAGGGTTGACGTTCCTGTAGGGATCAGCCAAATGACAAATGATTTAGGTAAACTAACAAATGGTCGGAGCTGTGGCAATTGAGTTTTAATGTGGATAAGTGCAAGATAATGCACCTGGGGCGTAAAAACCCAAGGGCTGAATATAGAATATTTGATATAGTCCTAACCTCAACATCTGAGGAAAGGGATTTAGGGGTTATTATTTCAGAGGATCTAAGGGTAAGTAGTCAATGTAATAGAGCTGCAGGAAATGCTAGCAGAATGCTTGGTTGTGTAGGGAGAGGTATTAGCAGCAGGAAAAGGGAAGTGCTCATGCCACTGTACAGAGCGTTGGTGAGACCTCACTTGGAGTACTGTGTGCAGTACTGGAGGAGACCATATCTCCAGAAGGATATAGACATCTTAGAGAGAGTTCAGAGAAGGGCTACTAAAATGGTGTACATTTTAAATGGTGAGAGAAGTTACCAGGAAAGGCTTAATGATCTTAACATGTACAGCTTGGAAAAAAGACGAGACAGAGGAGATATGATAGAAACATTTAAATACGTAAAGGGAATCCACAGGGTAGAGGAAGGGAGTATATTTAAACGGAAACAAAGTAGCAAAACAAGAGGACATAGTCTTAGATTAGAGGGGCAAAGGTTTAAAAGTAACATCAGGAAGCATTATTTTACTGAGAGGGTGGTGGATACATGGAACAGCCTTCCAGTTGAAGTGGTAGAGGCCAAAACAGTAATTGAATTTAAGCAAGCATGGGATAGGCATAAGGCTATCCTAAACAAAAGATAAATCCAGCTGAAGTATCCATGTAATTGGGCAGACTAGATGGGCCGAAAGGTTCTTATCTGCCGACATTTTTCTATGTTTCTAATTCCCAGATATTTTGTAGAAATGAGACCCCCAAAATACTTGGTGGCAGTGAGAACACACAGACTAGAACAATTCCCAGATATTTTGTAGAAATGAGACCCCCCCAATTGCGTGGCAGACTGGCATTGAGAACACACACTAACAGAACAATCTCCTCTTAAACAACACGCGCTGAAGCGCTGTGTGAAGCCTTATATAGTGTGCTGTGGGACTAAGCTCTGTGAGCCCATGATTGGGCAAAATTTGCCGAATCAGGACTCTGAGCCGTGATTGGCATAGTCTTGAACCTGTCTTGCACCTGACCTGTGGTCAGGTGTAAGGCTGTAGCCAATTACAAGCTTCAGGCCAGTGGAAAAGTGCATTGTGGTCCATTGTGGTGCATTGTGGGCTAACATGCGGCGAACACGCGGAAATGTTCGTAGTTCGCGAACAGGCGATGTTCGAATCGAACTCCGAACCGAACAGCTCATCCCTAATACACACCATACGCAGCCAATGAGGCAAGTGGCACATCGTCTAGTTTTGGCAAAACCTGCCCGCCAGTAAGAGGTTAATGATGCTCTCCTGTTAACCTGTTTAATGTGTTGCACCTTTCCAATTGCTATTGAAAAAAATAGTCATTATATTTTGGGGGGGTGTTTAAATATTTTTAAAGTTTGTATGCTTTAGTGATTACTTTTGTTTGGGGGGGCACTAATGAAAGACTTGCCCCCGGGCGCCACATGATCTCGCTACGCCTCTGCCCCACAGATGCTCAATAGGGTTTAGGTCTGGAGACATGTTTGGCCAGTCCATTGCCTTTACCCTCCGCTTCTTTAGCAAGACAGTGTTAGTCTTGGAGGTGTGTTTGGGCCGAACATGATAATGACCCCAATCTCCAATGGGAGGGGATCATGCACTGCTTCGGTATGTCACAGTACATGGTGGCATTCATGGTTCCCTCAATGAACTGTAGCTCCCCAGCACTCATGCAGCCCCAGACCACGACACTCCTACCACCATGCTTGACTGTAGGCAAGACGCACTTGTCTTTGTACTCCTCACACGCTTGCCACCATCTGAACCAAAGAAGTTTATTTTGGTCTCATCAGACCACAGGACATGGTTCCAGTAATCCATGTCCTTAGTCTGCTTGTCTTCAGCAAACTTTTTTTGTGGGCTTTCTTGTGCATCCTCTTTAGAAGAGGCTTCCGTCTGGGATGACAGCCATGCAGACCAATTTGATGCAGTGAACGGCGTATGGTCTGAGAACTGGCAGACTGACCCCCCACCCCTTCAACCTCTGAAGCAATGTTGGCAGCACTCATATGTCAATTTCCCAAAGACAACTTCTGGATATGATGCTGAGCATGTGCACTCAACTTTTTTGGTCAACCATGGCGAGTCCTGTTTTGAGTGGAACCTGTCCTGTTAAATCACTGTGTGGTCTTGGTCACCATGCTGGTCGGTTTCAGTGTCTTGGCAATCTTCTTATAGCCTAGGCCATCTTTATGTACAGCAACAATTCTTTTTTTCACGTTTTAGTGAGTTCTTTGCCATGAGGAGTCATGTTGATCTTCCAGTGACAAGTATGAGCGAGTGAGCGATAACACTGAATTTAACTCCCCTGCATCCCAATCAGGGCCGGATTTATAATAAGGCAGAGTAGGCATGTGCCTACAGGCGCCTGCCACAAGGGGGCACCTTGCTCTGTGTGTGTAATAATTTTTTTTTACAATTTGCAATAATTTAGACCACTGTATCTCTGATACATATGAGGTATCATTGGAACGGCCTGCTTATAGCCTTTCCAGTGATACCAAATATAACCAGGTTACTATTATATAAAATTTAAATATCTATTAAAAGAATTGTTTTCCTTTTTTTTCCTAACACAGCAATATTATTCAGTTTACAATTATAAAGTGCACAGTGATGCTGCGCTAACTCACCTTCTCATTTTCCACACTACCAGCAAGTATGTATCTGGTGATGTAATGCATTGTTTCATTCACAACCTAGTCCGTGGCACTGCAGTGAGCAGACATGGGGACTTTGCAACCCTGCATCTCTGAATTGTGCACCGCACAAGGTTAAGTGAAGTGTCATTGTAAAGGTCAGAGTCTGGTCTTTACAATCATACAAACATGACCATGTAATGCAAAAAAATAAAATAAAAATTATGTAAATGCAAAATATATTTTTTCTGTTCTACAGCAGAGGCAATATATAATTTTACAGTACATATAAAACAAACAATGCAGCGGCATTCACTGCCCTCCTCCTTTTACCATTCTGCCCCACTGACTCCCTCACTCCCTGCCCTCTCTTCTACTATGTCTTCCTTTTCTCCGTTCTCAAAGGAGGATGTCTCTGCAGTTCTCATGTATCTCCTGCCCAACCACCTGTCCACTTGACCCCATCCCTTCACACCTTATTCGGTCTGTCCTACCAGAGATTGACCCTGCATTGACTCATATTTTTAACCTCTCCCTGTCTTCTGGAGTCTTCCCCTCTGCATTCAAGCATGCTCTGATCACCCTCATTCTAAAGAAGCCATTTCTTGACCCCCCTCCCTTTCAAGCTACTGTCCCATCTCTCTGCTCCCCTTGAAAGGTATTTTAATATGATAGGTAGTTTTTTATTTTTGTATTAGTGTGAAATCCACCCCCCCCACCATTATAAGTGTCAAACCCTGCAAGTCTTTTACTTGCATAGGAGGTAAGCCTGTGGAATTTAGCCTTTTCCTTTGTGTGCAGGAAAGGGGTGTGTGAACAGACCATAAGCTAGAAAAAAGTCATCTCCGAATCAAATGTAGTAAATTTGTCTCACTGTTGGTTAAACTCTGACGTAGAAATGTATCTGCTCTGATTGGTTGTTGTATCACATTCCTATGTTGGGAGTGAAAACTGCAGGAAGTTTTTATGTATAACGAACATTTCTATTGGATGTTGAAACAATAAACCAATCTGACAGACCACGGACTGATCAGATGCTAATCTGCCATATCTCGGTGTGGTTGGGTCTGTCGTCTCCTCTGATCAGAGTTGCGCAGTGCCTTACTTCATTTTTGATATATAAGAAGAAACTTGAAAAAGGTTTATGGTAATTATAATGGAAATTAGAACTTATCAGTTGGTGTAAGAAGTGGGATTTAATAATTCAATTGTCTAATATGCTTTATTTCATGTTACACAATTGCCTATATAGATAAAAGAATCTTTGCTTCAATGGGGAGGCTGTCTGTGAGAGCCACTGTGTTGTTGTAGGACACTCTGTTTGTTTTCCTTTGTTGTTTGTTTATCTTAACTCGCCTGATAGAGAACTGTTAATGAGCAGTGACTCACTCGTTATGTTGATGTACCCTGATGAAGTTCTGGTGCTGAGTATTCGTTATGTCACTCACCCGGGAAACTGAAAGATGTTTCTAGCGTTGAGTAAATGTGTGTGTCTTTGTGTCCATAGTGTAGCTCTATTGTGTTCTGGAGTTCTGGCTCGTAGCATTTTATTTTAATTGATTAGATTTTGATTTAGAAACATAGAAAAATGTCGGCAGATAAGAACCTTTCGGCCCATCTGTTCTGCCCAATTACATGGATACTTTACCTGGATTTATCTTTTGTTTAGGATAGCCTTATGCCTATCCCATGCTTGCTTAAATTCAATTACTGTTTAGGCCTCTACCACTTCTACTGGAAGACTGTTCCATGTATCCACCACCCTCTCAGTAAAATAATGCTTTCTGATGTTACTTTTATACATAATATATGATTTCTTCTTGTATATCGAAAAATTTTATCTCCCATTGAGAGACAGTTTTTTCTTTTTCCTCTTAAATTTTTATTTTTTATTTTCTTGCGCGCTGCTGCCATTTTTTCTTTATTTTTTTTGCGGCATGTGTTTGCGCGCTGATTCTAAAGTATTTGCTAACTGTTTGTTTTTGTTTTATATTTTATTTTGTTTCTTGCCATTGATTGCGTCTGTTTATTTAAATGTTTGTCTTTACTAACTATTAATATATGTGTTTATCTTTGATGTTTTGTATTTCGTAGTTTTGATATTATGTTTTTTATATGTAATTTATGTATAGGGACTGCTCTTAAAACAGGTTGCTTTGTTTCAGTCTTTACTGCCTTGCCTCGTGTAAAAAAAAAAAAAAAGGAACAGGAAATGGAGACAATAGGGCTTTACTTTTACAGTGACTTTCAAAAGCGCCTGCTAACTTTTTATCTCTTTCTCATACATTCATTTTTTCTCTCTTTGTTCTTTTTTTATTTAATTAAAAAAACTCTTTATTTGTAATGTATAATGTTATTATGTGTTTGTATAACGATTTTTTTCTTTGAATGCTAGTAGTCTTTTAGCAGTGCAAGTTGGATAATGGAATATGTAGTTATTTTTGTTGTTCTGTGAGTCTCTATTTGGGATAATTGAACAGTATATACAAATGACATGTGTCTATTGCCTTGAAAGACTGTAGCAGCAGTTGAATTCTGGAGCTGTTAGTGCTTTATAAAACTGTAACTGTTGTGGAATTGGGCGCGGTTTGAGTGCTTCGGTGTGCGTACAGTAGTGGAACAAAAGAAAGTAATTATGGGAGCTGGATTTACTGTAAATGGATTATAAATTGATGTATGATATATATATAAAAAAATTAGTGTATCAAGGTGATGGGCTCAAAGTTGTACATTTTCCCAAGAGAGGCGTGGTCGGTTATTTTCCTCTGGTCTTTGTTTGAGTCCAGCACTAAGGGATTGACCACACCTTAATATAGGTTATATGTTTTGCCAAAATGGCTGACTGAGATCATTTACAGTTTTTGTAACTTGTATAATGGAATATATATATGTAGGTTCATGTTTAGTTGTTTGGAATCTAAGAGGATGAAGTGATATAAACCTGAAGGATTTGAGTGAAAGTTTAAAGGAAAGCGCCTACAGGTTTAGTAGCGCTGTACAAAGGAATTTAGGCAGATTTCAAATGAGAGAAGGTGGTTTTTTGGTTTTATTTTAGTTGACTAAGGGAGATGGAAGGTTGTAGTTTGGTATCTGAGTATTGTTTGATTGTTTTCTTTTTCTGCAGTGGTAGCCAGATGTCTAGTTTTATTTTTTTGCTGTCTGTTTTTGTCTTTTGGTGTGAAGTGCAATAGCGTATAACTGTGCCCCCATTGAATATTCTTGGAGGGAATAAAACAGGTTGTAAAATAGCTGCACAAACACCTCACATTTGAATGTTTGTTTTTAACCAATATTCTTAAAAAAGATTATTGATGTTTATTAAGAATCTTTTTCTCTGAGTTTCCTCTGAGAACTTTGTGCTAATTAACGCGTCAAGTTTTAAACATGCCCTTCTATACTTTCTTTCCCAGTTCATGATATTTTTGTTGTGTTTTTTATTTGAATTGAAGTTCACATTCTTTTCCTAGTCTCCTCCATTTTGTCTCACTCATGACCCCTCCTCTCCTCCGTGTTGTCTCTCTCATGACCCCTCCTCTCCTCCATTTTTTTTCTCTCTCATGACCACTCCTTTTCTTTGTGTCCAAAAATGTGTTGCATGTTTTTTTTCTCCATTTTAAAAGTATTTTAACCATATGAATTTTAAAGTTTTTGACAGGTTAATAATACATTATTTTCCCAAGTTTTTACTTTAGGTGAAAATTACCCATGCATGCCAACTTTGATCAAGCTAGATGGAAGATTATGTGATACCAATATTGATAAAGCTGTTGGAATTGAAGGAAATTTACTCAAACACATTATCATTTCACATTGCAATGTTACATCAACCGGATAATAAGGAATTATCAGACACCAGGCAATAAAACAATCTAATTTATCGACAACTCATCAATAAATCATGCGATTAAAGAAGATCATTGATTTGGAAATAAAACTTAAGACATGTCAGTTTTACAAAACTGTTATTTTCAACCAGTAAGACAGAAGACAAAGAAAGAAGATAATGTATTTTTATATTCTGATGTCGTCTAAGTGATAATTATTTTGTGTCTTTTATTATTTTATATTTTATTATTTTTGTTGTTTAGTTACAATCAATATTGTTCAAATTCCCTGACACATTTAGGATTACTGGAGATCACATCCAATTAAAATTAGAGTTAAATAATGTATTTAGGAACATATAATTTAATGCATTTGCATAAATACGTTTCATGACATATATAGTGGTAAATGGAAAGTTTTAATTCGATAAAATTAATGCTGTTTTTATTTTTTTGATTTCATTTGAGGATTGGTGTGTTTTATAAACACCAGGTTTGTTTCAAAACACCGAACAAGACTGAATAGGATAGTAATTAAAAAAAAATAATAATAATAATTTTTATATTTAATAAAGGGTGGAGTATGCACTTCGGCTATTTCCCTTTTGAGCCAAAGTTGCGTATATATATTTTTCTCTAACAATGAGTCAGAAGTAGTATAATTTTTTTTATTGCGTGAGGCCGACAGGCTTCGCGGGACATTTTGAAATTTATTATCTGTGTCTTTTCTTGTGTAAATTAACATTTTTATTGTTTTCGTGCACTTGTGAGTGACAATGGATGAATGGATGTATATGATTACCGGGGTATACATATTTTCTTTTCTTTTTTATTTTCTTTATTGTTGCTAAAACTGTATCACATCATCAAGAAACCTGACAGTCACAATGACTGCATATGGAACGAATCATGGACATTTTGTGTCAAGGTCAAAGGTCACAGGTAATAAGCAACCAGCGCAAAGAGACAGCTTGTTCAGGAGTCCCTATGGTGGGAGCTCTGATGACATTCAAAGATTATGCGTCTCAAGCTGGGATGTTGAAAAAAAAGACCACACCTTGATCTCGCACTGTGGACTACGGTATTAGATTATGGAATATTATTTTTTTATTTAATCCCCTAGATAAGTGTGAGAAAGGATTTGATTTGTGAAAATGAGAATGTATTTCTTGAGTGTGTGTGTGAATGCAGGTGTGTATGCGTTTTGTGGAGTGAAGCTGAACATAGGAAAACACACAGATATAGATCTGACTCATGTTGATTTATTAGATAAATGAACTTTTACATTCAAGTTATTATACTTTCTTGTTCGGTGAATTATATTTTGGGAAATGGGAATAAATAGTTATTTAAGGTCTAGATTAGGTATTTTTGCCTACGCTCCAAATGTGGTTCGCTGGAAGAGTGAATCTAGATAGATAAGTGTATTTTATGCTCATAAAGGGCATCCTTGGGGAATCCTTTTCGTATATCATGCAGGTATTAGGCGAGGATACTATGGCCCCAGGTATAATTAGTTTAATTGTCTAGTTTGTTTCATCCATTTTTGTGATCACGATTGTATATGTGATCAATGAGACGATTGAAAGGTATTTTAATATGATAGGTAGTTTTTTATTTTTGTATTAGTGTGAAATCCACCCCCCCACCATTATAAGTGTCAAACCCTGCAAGTCTTTTACTTGCATAGGATGTAAGCCTGTGGAATTTAGCCATTTCCTTTGTGTGCAGGAAAGGGGTGTGTGAACAGACCATAAGCTAGAAAAAAGTCATCTCCGAATCAAATGTAGTAAATTTGTCTCACTGTTGGTTAAACTCTGATGTAGAAATGTATCTGCTCTGATTGGTTGTTGTATCACATTCCTATGTTGGGAGTGAAAACTGCAGGAAGTTTTTATGTATAACGAACATTTCTATTGGATGTTGAAACAATAAACCAATCTGACAGACCACGGACTGATCAGATGCTAATCTGCCATATCTCGGTGTGGTTGGGTCTGTCGTCTCCTCTGATCAGAGTCGCGCAGCGCCTTACTTCATTTTTGATATATAAGAAGAAACTTGAAAAAGGTTTATGGTAATTATAATGGAAATTAGAACTTATCACCCCTTTGCCTCCAAAATCCTAGAAAGCCTGATCTATAACCAGCTCACCAGTTTTCTCGATGCTAACTCTAAACTCGATCCACCCCAGTTCGGCTTTCACTCCCAACAATCTACTGAGACTTCTCTGACCAAGGTGACTAATGATTTAGCTGCTGCTAAAACCAAAGGTCCTCCCTCCTTATTCTTCTTGACCTTTCCACTGCATTTGACACTGTTGACCACCCTCTCCTGCTCCTCACGCTGCGTCAATTTGACTTCAGTGACACTGTTCTCTCCTGGTTCTCTTCCTATATCTCTCTTGCCTCTTCACCACCAGTTGCTCTTTCAGTTGGGGTACCTCAAGGCTCTGTTCTGGGTCCCCTACTCTTCTCGATTTATGCCACCTCTCTTGGCCACCTCATCTCTTCCTATGGACTCCAATATCACCTCTATGCTGGCGACACCAAATCTACCTTCCTTTACCCGATCTCTCCTATCAGCTGTCTCCAACTGTATGACTTCCCGTTTCCTACCTCTCTAAAACTGAACTTCTCGTTTTCCCTCCCTTTAGGACCTCCATTTTTGCACCCATTTCCCTTCAAGTGAATGGTGCCACCATTACTTCTACCTCTCAGGCTCGTTGCCTAGGGATACTCTTGGACTCTGATCTAGCCTTGTCATGTGCCACCGTTATCAGGTCCCCGGAGTTCGGGATATATTGCCCAGCCTAGGGCATCAGAGACAAGTAGAGGGATCCTCTCTCTCCCCCATCTGAGTCCGCAATGATTTACGCATGCGTGTGCAGAAGCAACAATCCCGGCACACACTGCAAGGACCTGGCATCGACGCTCGATGACACAACCCGGAAGAACGCTGCACGCACTGAAGATTACCGGCACCTGCACCTAATCAACCCCCATAAAAGAAGCCACCAGAGGGTGAGTAATTGCTCAATTATTGTACCTATAATCCAGAGCTAACAACCTTTGAAACTACTGAATTGTCTACTCGTTACCGAACCTCTGCTATCCATCGACCCTGTCTGAACGCCGCCTGCCTATCGACCTCCCACTTGCCTCTTGACCTCCCTTGAACTCTGCCAGCCTATCGACCTCCCGCTTGTCTCAGACCCTGCTTGAACACAGCCAGAATTCTGATCTATTGCTTTATAGCTTTGCCTAAATTCCTTGCTGGCTTTTTCTTCTGTGACCTACAACTGATTCTGCAGCATCGTGTATTATCCATCCTCTACAGTTACTAACCAAGAAAACAGTAAGATTGTCATCATATATATATATATATATAATCGTATATCTCCTCATTGTATTACCACCGCTACTGAACTCGGATATTCTGCAGAACTAAACCCTGACACCGCATCCACTGCTCTAGGAGTGCTGTATACATATATATCCTAGCCTCCTTGTCAGTGGTCGTCTTGAACAGGACTGCTACTCTCCAAGAGTCGGTTCATCCATACTAAACCCTGACATAATAATTGAGCCTAAAATGGAACCGGCGGGGATAAGCGAAGTACTGACTAACATCAATACCCAGCTGAATGCATTATCTCAGACCGTGCAAGAAGTACAAAGATCACAATTCACTCTACAGACGGCTTATGATCGCCTAGAACTCCGTATCGCTGCTGCCACCCCTCTGCCTGGTACTCCTGCGATGCCCAAACCTTCTCCGTACAGAGCAGTGGCTACCCCTTCAGAGCCTCATTTACCTCTGCCAGATAAATTCGATGGAGACAGACTTTAGTTTCGACCATTCATAACAGCTTGTTAGATTGTTTTCTCCCTTCAACCTCGAACATATGCCACTGATTATGCACGTGTACATACCGTTATTTCTCTATTAACGGGGAGGCCCCAATGTTGGGCTCATCACTTGATATACACTGATGATCCGGTACTACTACAGTGGAATACCTTTCTACGAGCTATGGAAGAATTATATGATGACCCCCACAGAGCTTCTAACGCCGCTCGTGCCCTCTCTAATCTACGACAGGGTAGAAGTGAAATTGAAGACTATATTACAGAATTCCGCCATCTTGCACTTGACTCTGAATGGAATGAACCTGCTTTACTAGCGCAGTTCAAGTCAGGACTATCAGATTATATCAAAGACGAACTGGCACGAGTCGAATCACCTGTCTCCCTTGATCCTTTGATGACACTCTGTACCCAAATAGACAGAAGATATAGAGAAAGAAGAGGAGAGAGAGCTGCAATCTTCAGACCTCCTATATTGCGAAGACCCACACGGCCTCTCACCCCTCCTCCTCGTCCTCTGCCTGCCTTACCAGCTCCTGAAGGTGAACCTATGCAGCTCAATGTGGTAAGAGGACCCTTACCAGAAAACGAACGTGCCCGCAGAAGATCTCTAGGATTGTGCATGTACTGCGGAAGAGCCGGGCACCAAGTCAGAGAATGCCGTGAAAGACCTGACATCCACAGGGGTAAGAAATATATATTATGTAGCAATATAGTCCCTAACGATGCTAATGGATATATGTGCTCTCATCTGATCATCCCTGTGTTCCTACAGTGGATGGAAGGCCATCTGACTATTAATGGCATGATCGACTCTGGAGCCAGTGGATGCTTCCTAGACAACCAATTTGCCACTGCTTACAAGATTCCGCTTATCACCAAGAAGCACCCGTTGGCTATACAATTATTAGATGGGAACCCTCCCAAATCGGGTTCTATTCTACAAGAAACCATACCCCTCTCAATATCCGTTGGCCCAGTTTTCGAACAAAGATTATCCTTTGATATTATTGATTCTCCTACTTTTCCTCTGATTCTAGGACTCCCATGGTTGAAAAAACACAACCCTTCCATAGATTGGCGTCAAGGTACAGTAACTATAAACATACCTGATAATGACAAAACCGCCGTATATGACCCTATGGATCAACCTATCGTAACACTAGGAGCAATAACTTTACCTGATCAGTATGAGGATTTTACTGATATATTCCAAAAGAAAGGAGCCGATACCCTACCCCTCATAGACAGTATGACTGTCCCATTGATCTATATCCTGGTTCTCCCATACCCTTTGGTAGAATATACCCTTTGTCTGAACCCGAATTACTTGTTCTGAAGGAATATATCAACGACAATTTAAACAAAGGATTTATTAAACCCTCCAAGTCTCCAGCTGGAGCTCCAATCTTCTTTGTTGGTAAAAAAGACGGAGGATTAAGACCCTGCATTGATTACAGGGCTCTTAACAAAGTGACCATAAAAAACAAATACCCTCTTCCGCTAATTACAGAATTGATGGATAGGTCACGCAAAGCCAAATTCTTCACCAAGCTGGACCTTAGAGGAGCGTATAATTTGGTACGAATAAAACATGGACATGAATGGAAAACTGCATTTCGTTCCCGTTACGGTCATTATGAATATCTTGTAATGCCATATGGCCTCTGTAATGCTCCAGCAACGTTCCAAAGGTTCCTGAACGACATATTCAGAGATATCCTTGACATATACGTTATAATTTATCTAGATGATATTCTTATATACTCCAATTCTTTGTCAGAACATCATGTGCATGTCAAGACGGTATTACAGCGGCTACGAGACCATCACCTTTATGCCAAATTGGAAAAATGCATCTTTGACAGCCAACAGTTGGAATTCTTGGGTTTCGTGATCATGCCTGGAGGACTCCAGATGGATAAATCCAAAACTAAAGCTATTGAAAAATGGCCCGTTCCTGCTAACAAAAAGGGAATAAAATGTTTTCTAGGCTTCTGCAATTTCTATCGTAAATTCATTAAAAATTTCTCTGCTATAACTAAGCCGTTAACAGAATTGACTCGGCTAACGAATCGTTTCGTCTGGAACGAAGCATCTCAACAAGCCTTCAAAAAATTAAAGGACTGTTTTTCTACTGCTCCCATACTAACGCTACCTGATCCCATGACTCCGTATTACGTAGAAGTAGATGCTTCTAATTATGCTACAGGAGCCATATTGTCACAAAGAGTAGGTGACAAACAAATACTACATCCAGTTGCCTTTTTTTCTAAATTATTGTCTGCTGCCGAGATAAATTATGATGTAGGAGAAAAGGAGTTGCTTGCTATCAAACTAGCATTAGAAGAGTGGAGACATTTATTAGAAGGTTCCCGTTACCCTGTTACTAGTTTTACCGATCACAAAAATCTAGAGTACATACAAAAAGCAAAAAGATTAAAACCCCGGCAAGCAAGATGGGCTCTCTTCTTTGATTGTTTCGACCTACATATAACTTACAGACCCGGAAGTAAAAATGGAAAAGCCGATGCCCTTTCCCAAATGAACACCACAGAAACAACCTTTACAGAAGAATACATACTATCTAAAACCTGTTTTGCCACAATCCATCCTTCCTTATGGGATACTATGAAAATGTATTATCACACGAAAACTAATAGCATTTCTGATATTCCTCTACAGAAGAAAAATGGATTCTTTCTTAGGGCCGATCGTTTTGTCATCCTCGAGAAGCCCGACTATCCGTCTTACGATACTACCACGACGCCGCTATAGGAGGACACGGAGGAATTCATAAAACCATCGACTTAATAAGGAGATCCTTCTGGTGGCCAGGTATGAACAATGAGATCAAGAAGTATGTGATTCACTGTCCTACTTGTATACAGTCCAAAACCCCCCATACTCTACCTCAAGGACTACTACAACCCCTACCAGTCCCTTCAACCCCCTGGACAGATATATCCATAGATTTTATAACTGATCTCCCAAAATCCTCCGGTCATAATACCTTAATGGTAGTTGTAGACAGGTTCTCAAAGATGGCTCGTTTTATCCCATGCAAACATCTTCCTACAGCTTCCGACACTGCTAAATTATTTTTGACACATATTTTTTTCTTACATGTGCTCCCTGAAACCATTACCACAGACAGAGGTACCCAGTTTACTTCTCATTTTTGGACAGCTTTCTGTAAGGGTCTTCACGTTCGTAATAAATTATCCACGGCATTTCATCCCCAAACTAATGGCCAGACCGAACGCATTAACAGAATACTAGAACAGTACTTACGATGTTATATAACTCATCTGCAAGATGACTGGATACAATACCTTCTGATCGCAGAGTTCGTATATAACAACCAAAAACAAACTTCCACACACTATTCCCCGTTCTTTGTGAACTACGGAAGACACCCCATAATGCTCCCTGGATCTCCTGTTACCACTGACACACCTACCACTGATCAAAGACTGAACGAGATTCTACAGACCTATAAAATTATCCATGACAACCTTTTGCATGCTCAATCCCAATATAAAATTTACGCAGACAAGCACCGCGCAACTGCCCCTTTATAAAAACTAGAAGATAAAGTATGGTTATCTACAAAGAATATCAAATTAAAATGTCCTTCGCACAAATTAGGACCCAAATATATAGGTCCTTTCCCAATAACTAAGATTATTTCCTCTACAGCAGTACGCCTTTCTCTACCAGTGTCGTATAAAATTCATCCAGTTTTTCATGTGTCCTTATTACGTCCAGCTCTCAACGACCCCTTTCCTGGCAGAACTCCCTCTTGCCAGGTCCTGTATCACCGGACGATGAAGATCGGTATGAAGTTGGGGAACTCCTAGATTCCCGATTACGGAGGCATCGACTAGAATATCTCATACGATGGAAAGGCTATGGCTCAGATGAAGATTCCTGGATACCTGCTTCAGAGGTCAGTGCTTCTACATTGGTACGAATATTCCACTCAGCTCATCCTGACCGCCCTCGGAGAGGTCATTTTGGTGGGGGAACCTGTCTTCTGCCACCGTTATCAGGTCCCCGGAGTTCTGGATATATTGCAGAGACACTGTCTCCTACCTCTGGCATCAGAGACAAGTAGAGGGATCCTCTCTCTCCCCCATCTGGGTCCGCAATGATTTACGCATGCGTGTGCAGAAGCAACACTCCCGGCACACACTGCAAGGACCTGGCATCAACGCTCGATGACACAACCCGGAAGAACGCTGCACGCACCGAAGATTACCGGCACCTGCACCTAATCAACCCCCCATAAAAGAAGCCACCAGAGGGTGAGTAATTGCTCAATTATTGTACCTATAATCCAGAGCTAACAACCTTTGAAACTACTAAATTGTCTACTCGTTACCGAACCTCTGCTATCCATCGACCCGGTCTGAACGCCGCCTGCCTATCGACCTCCCGCTTGCCTCTTGACCTCCCTTGAACACAGCCAGAATTCTGATCTATTGCTTTATAGCTTTGCCTAAATTCCTTGCTGGCTTTTTCTTCTGTGACCTACAACTGATTCTGCAGCATCGTGGATTATCCATTCTCTACAGTTACTAACCAAGAGAACAGTAAGATTGTCATCATATATATATAATCGTATATCTCCTCATTGTATTACCACCGCTACTGAACTCGGATATTCTGCAGAACTAAACCCTGACACCGCATCCACTGCTCTAGGAGTGCTGTATACATATATATCCTAGTCTCCTTGTCAGTGGTCGTCTTGAACAGGACTGCAACTCTCCAAGAGTCGGTTCATCCATACTAAACCCTGACAAGCCTTAACATTCAGTCACTAACCACATCTTGCTACTTCCACCTAAAAAACATTGCATGCGTTTGTCCTGGTCTTAATCAGGACTCTGGCAAAAAGAAAAAAGAATTCCCCAGGCGCTTAGTTGCCCCTAGATTCGCTTCCAACCCAGTGGACACTTCCCAATATCCACAGTACAAATATTGTGAAAGGGATAATGGGTGTGGGTTTAGCGCTTCATAGAAGTCCCCAGAGGAAAGGAACAAGATTGGAGGTGTCCCTTATAGAAAAAGTAGCCCCACTTTGGCAGGTGTCTTTAAGCAGAATACCAGGTGAAGTCTTCTTGCACGTAGGACCTCAAAAAGAACACAGAAAAGCGCATATGGTGCAATATTGTCTGATAAGAGAAAGCTTAATAATATACGTTGAAGGAAAGGGTTAACATTTGCTTCTACAGATTGAGCTGTGTTGGCACATTGAGTTGTCAAATACCATGTAGTGCACTTTGTTCCCTGACTCTGCTTGGTGAACACTATGCCCTTATATGTATATGTCCAGCTGATTCTGTAATGTTTACCTTGCTGTGCATGACTGTGCAAAAGGGTCTAAACCAACCTATATAACCCTCAGTAAAACTTGGGTGGGCAGGATAAGCCCACAGACTACCTTGCTTGCTGTGTGTTTCATTTCTTCATCTGTGGGCTATTCTCCGTTGCAACGTAACTTGAAATCTCCTCTTCCGAAGCTTATAAAATACCAGGCTAGATCAGGGATTCAGAGAAGCTGATTTACCCCTAACAATTGGGGGCTGGTCCGGGATGGCTGCCTAAGAATGGTGAGTATTAGACATGTGCATTAGTTTTAGTACTAAAATGATTTAGTCTGAATTTTGGGATAATTTAGTTTTCGTATGACTCAAGAGATACGAAACTACTCAGTCCAAAAAACGAAAGAAACTAAAAAAAAATGCACAACATTTTAGTTTCAGTCCTTTTTGTGATATTACATTGAGTGAAGGAGACCAGCAATGAAGAGCGCAACATCGCAAAGCAACAGAAAAAGTTTGTATGTGTAATCCTTCCCGACCCATACCCAAAAATCTGACAGTGATAGAGCTCCAGAATACTCACTTGCAGCACAGGAGATGAAACCATTACTTAACCCTTGCATTTCTATGAGGCAGACAAGATGATAAAAGCAGCTGGAGAAGGAAAACATTCAAATAAATCACACTGAAAGCTAATGACATAGGAGAGCTGGATAGTAAAAACCCCTTTATAACAAGCAGCACTGGGAGAAGAGAGGGACTTTATAAAACGTGTGTGATCTCCCCTCCCGCTCTGGATAATAGGGGCTGAGGTCTGATGCATTTTATATTATCCAGGAGCACTATCACCCTTTCCTCATCTATAATACACATTTTATATAAAGTCCCTCTTCTCTCCCAGTGCTGCTTGTTATAAAGGTTTTTTTTTACGTCTGATACATTTAATATCCAGCTCTCACAGTTACTCTGTCATTATGAGCCTTCAGTGTGATTTATTTGAATGTTTTCCCTGGATTTAAAGTGCTTTATTTTATTATAAAAATTATTTTGTACCAGTCATCTCTTCTCTGAGCTTTCAGACCGATTTGCGTTAATATATTCCCTCTCCCCTGCTTTTATAATCCTGTCTAAGTAAAAGTTCCCTCTCCTGTGCTGGATAAGCATTGCATTCTGAAGTTCTGCACCGTCCACATGCCAGTGTATCAGGATGTTCTATACAGAGAGGGGCATTAATTAATGCAGAAGGATGTTCTATACATTATACAGAGAGCATTTTTTTTTAAAAAACCTTTAAATCCAGTGGCTGTGAGCGCTGAGATCGGCTGCTTGTTACATTATTTCTCAGTACAATGTATCAGGCTCAGCTGTTACAGTAACTGACTGCTGCTCATCACAGCGCTCAGAGTTTCAGTAAAACAAGGAAATAATATTGTTATAACCTCTTAAACTAGTAAATAATATTTTTATATATAAGAGGTTATAACAATATTATTTCCTTGTTTTACTGAAACTCTGAGCGCTGTGATGAGCAGCAGTCAGTTACTGTAACAGCTGAGCCTGACACATTGTGCTGAGAGTGAGAGATACTGTAACAAGCAACGATCTCAGCACTCTGAGGAGCCACTACAATAGAGATTGTATCCACTGGTTTTCGGATGAATGAAATTAGTTTTCATACTAAAGAACTGAAAACGAATTTCTTTAGCAACTAAATAAATTGCATTTTAGGACTAATGCATTAGTTCAAAACTAAATTTTGTGTTGTGCACATGTCTAGTGAGTATGTCCGTTTGTCTTGTCTGACAACGTACTTTACTGTCCGCTTTGGTGGTAGCCATACCCATTTGTTTTATGTGGGGAAAATAATCCAAAACCTGGTACGTTTTATACGGCCGGATGTCCTAGGGACATAGACAATATTAGGAATATTGTGATAATAATATAGTCAAGGAAAAGGAGAATAAAGTATTTTTTTGTACTATCTTTGCTCTCTCTATATATTTGTGTGTGTGATCTTTTTGTGGAGTCTGAGTGGTAAGGAACTGACTCCAGTCACTGTTATATTATCAAGTTTGTATTTGATTGTATTGCTGAATTGAGAATTCACTGTTGAAACGAATTATGGGAAAAACATCATCAAAATTCCCTGTCCCTTTAGTGGGAGAAAATTGTAAAGAATATGTTTGTAGAGTCAGTGACACAGAATCATACTATGTGGTCCCATGGATTGATCATCTAGCGGGATGGACCGAAGTGATGGGGAGTTGTAGTCCATTTCCACGCAATGGTGGGAATGATACGTTCCACATGGATATGATAAAAGGTCTGTGCCTTCTTGACACAGACGCTTGGCCCTATTTCCCGCCAGACCCACATTGGGATAAAGATTATATAAAACAAGGCGGAATAAATTGGTTACAATTTGCCCCAGGGTGGTTCCCCAAAGGAATAAAGATCGATAATTTTAGCAACATGTGATTTTAAAGTAACAAACCCGAGAATGTCACCCGTCAAGCAAACAAGCATAAAATCGAACAGACTATAAAAAGAATGTCACCTAAAGCCCCTATTTATAAAACTCTTATGAAACAGGGTCCCCCACCCCCGTATCCACTGCCAATATCCCTATATCCCTCGCTGACCGCCGAAGATATAGAAATCCTGGCATCCACACATGCACTAAGGTCACATAAACTAGAAAACAAAAGTCCACATAAAATTGAATTTTTGGAATCAGCCACGACAGACACCACACAGTCCCAGTTACTGTGTCCCTAGTAGGGATGAGCCGAACACCCCCCGAGTTCGGTTCGAGCTCGAACACGAACTTCGTATATATTCGGGTCCAAACCCGAACCCGAACTCGAACCCAATGCAAGTCAATGGGGCTGAAAATTCGGTTTTTTAGAGTGCCCTGCAAGAGGGCATATATGCTACATATTTGCCATAAAAGGTGTATGGGGGTCCGGGTAGTGCACTGGGGGACAGGAAACAAGGACAAAAAGTTAAAAAAAAACGTTTTTAAAAGGGACAGTGAGTTTTCCATGAAATAAGGGTTAAAAATAAAAACGAAAAATTCCTTCAAATATCGTGCCTAGGAGGTCCCCATAACCTGCCCGTGAAGTGGCGGATTTCTAGGATGTATAGAAATACTTAAAAACAAAAAAATGACATTTCATATGACGGTAAATGCTTTTCCTTTAATCTATCCATAAACAACTGCTTGGGGCGGCAGCATGTATGAGAAGACATTTTAGGACGCGCAGAAAAAGTTTAGTGATCTTTTTGGGCTAAATTATTGTGAAACTTATGCAGGCTTTGGATGAAAGTAACAATAGGTGCTTTAAAATTGGGCTTTTAGCGTCGGCAACAGTGCCGTCACACCGTAACCCCTCTGAGGATATGAATCTGATACAGGCGTCAGTGGCAGTGCACCCAGATATTGTGCCTTTAGTGCCAGGCCTGCAAGTACTATCATACAGTAACCCCTCTGTGGTATTGTGGAAGAATGCAGGGGTGGACCATGCTGTCCTATATTAAACCTTTCGCTGCTGAGGCATTTCCCACCTCTGTGCTGAGCTCATTTTTACCGATTTTGCTCATCATGTTTAAACGTGTTTTGAAGGCTTATTTTAGTATATGACCCAGACAAATTATATATCGTTCTTTCCGTCAGATTCATAATATGTCATTATTATATGTATACGTCATGACCTGTCTGTATATTATAACAGAAAATGCAATAAAATATGAATTCAATAATTTACAACGTGTAAAGTGTTTTTTTTTCACATTTTAACATGCGAGCAATTGCGGTTATATTTTGTATGGGGTGCGCTTGTTCAAAAAATTAGAGATGGGGTCTCGTTACATTTTTTTTTTGGGGAAAATTACACGATTTTTAACAAACGCACCACATATAAAAATCATTAGTGCAGCATCATTGTTCACATTATAATTGAAATGGGAACAATATTGCTGCATTAACGAACCAAAAACAAGAAAAAAAAAAATTGTTTATTTTTTTTTATTATTTTTGTTTTAAATATTTTTTTATTTTCATTTTTATTTTTCATTTTTTTTTAAAAACATTTTTCAGGGGGCGTGGCCGGCTGCGTGGGGGAACAGTCATGTCTGGGCTGAGCTCCGTCTGAAGCTGCTGTAAACGGTGGTTTTCGACCCGGTTTTCTTCAGAAGCGCCCCCTGGGGTAGTCCCTGCGTGGCTGGCCATCGGGAGAAGTGCTCTGGAGCCGCTTAGGTCCCCCCCTCCAGAGCCCAGTGGAGATTGGGGCCTTGTTTCCCAGAGAGAGAACTTACCCGGCAGCCATTTTGAGGCCTAACTCCCCGTGCTAAACCGAGACATCCCTTGCCTCTCCTACCTCCTGTGTGGAATGGCACTACCCAAGTGGCCGACGGTCGCGGGCTTGGAGGATGGAGGGCCCCCGTCCTCTGAACGCGGCTGTTATCCCAGTGGCGGTGTTGGCGGAGGAGCGCGCGGAAAGGAGGCATCTGTCGTGCACCTCCCCCGGTAGAAACATGGAGCTGGAGGCCTGGGGGTGCCCGTTGCTGTACGGCTTCCGGAGCAGATCGGCAGGCATGTGCGATGGCTGGGGTCTGGGAAAGGAGGCCCTAGTTACGATCCGGACGGAGGGGACCTCCCGGTCAGACGAGAGGGACGTTTTCCTGTCCTGGCAGTGGATCGGGATGCTGTATACACGCGGGAGTCGCCCGCACAGTGGACCTTGGAGGAGGCCCCTGAGGTGTTCGATGCTGGTTTCTTGGTGCAGTTCGGAGAGATATGGCTGTCTGGAGTGGAGGTTCGCTCCGGTGGGGGGCTGTGGCGCACGCCGTGGTCCTGCTGCGTGACCCTGGCTAAATATTCCTGGGGCCGGCTGGTGCGAGGGGACTTTGTGAGAGGAGGGTACCCGCTACAGCGGCCCGCCGGGCCATGCGGTTGGACACGGGCTGAGATGGACTATCCCGCACCAATGCACCCCTCCATCCCGATGCGTGTGTCTTTTTATATCCCCCCCACTTGCAGGTCTACCCGCTGAGTTGTATTTGTTTTTCCTCGTTGTCCCTTGGCTGACTTTTGGACTATTCTTTGAGGACTTTGTTTTTTGTTTTTTTTCTCCCGCCCCCCCCCCTCGTTGTGCTTCTCCTGATTTCCAGAGACACCTTTTTTGCTGACTTTTTTCCCTTTTTTTTGCCTAGACCCCCCATTCGGGGATTTTTTTTTTGATCCCCCCTTTTTTATTTTTTTTTATTTAATTGAGAGGCTTTATATGACACTTTTTATTTGTGCTTACCCCTGATATTCTGAGACACCATTTTTGCTGGCCTGTTTCCCTTTTTTCGATGAGACCCCCCCAATCGGGGATATATTTGACCCACCTTATTCTGATTTATCTGGCAGGCTTTATAGATACTCTGTTTTCACTTGACGTACTGATGATGAACAGTTTTGGCCCTGCGAGGCCATATTTACCTATGCTTGTCTTTTGTTGAACATGCAAAATTCAAAAATAAAGAATTTAAAAAAAAAACTTTTTTCATAGTCAAGTTTGGTATTGTTGGAACGACCATGCTCTGGCCGATGCAACAATACCAAACATTAACCCCTAACTGCCACGGATCGGGAGATAGGGGGTTCATTGGAACCCCCTATCTCCATCATTGGTGGCAGTTAGGGGTTAACTCCAGGAATGGCGTCATCGTGCTATGCACGATGACGCCAGTCCTCAGGGGGCATTCCCGGAAGCTTGGCCGACATCCAAGATGTCGGCCAGCTCCGGGAAAGGATCACGAACCGGCGCTTTTCGGCGCCGATTCGTGATTCAGCCCCCATGGGGTTAATTCCAGGTACCGTTAGGAAGGGCAGGCTGTGCCCTTCCAAACGGTGCCTGTATTAACCCCCACAATGCCAGTGATCGGGATGGAGAGAGGTCCGAAGGACCTCCCCCCCTCCCTTTCAGGCGCCTCCTCCGCACATGTGGGGGGGCGCCTGAATTAGGTGTCATTAGGTGCCGCCACAATGACACCTAATTAGGCCAGCGGCAGTTCGAGGATGTCAGCCCGCACCAGGGGGCCCAGCGATCGGCCGGAACCCGGCCGAACGCTAGCCCCAAAGGGAGGACGCGCCAAAGGGAGGTCCACTGCAAGGAACGTTACCTGCGGGTGGACGCGCTGAGCGCGTCCTCCACAGCAAAGGGGTTAAAAAGCTATGAATCTGGGAATGGGCGTCAGTGCACCCAGATATTCTGCCTTTGGTGCAAGACTGCCAGGCCAGCAAGTATCATCATACAGTAACCCCTCTGTAGTATTGTGGAAGAATGCAGGGGTGGACCATGTGGTCCTATATTGAAAAGTGTTTTTTTTATCTGTTAATGGGCGTCAGTGCACCCAGATATTGTGCCTGTAATGCCAGGCCAGCAAGTATCATCATACAGTAACCCCTCTGTGGTATTGTGGAAGAGTGCAGGGGTGAGACACACTGATAGCTGGCAGCCAGTGACGAGACACAGATCACCTCAATTCACAAATGTTTTGTCGAAATTAGTGAGCCCCAAAATACTGCGTGGTACTGAATGTGTGACGAGACACAGATCACTTCAATTCACAAATGTTTTGTAGAAATTTGTGAGCCCTAAAATACAGCGTGGTACTGGATGTGTGAGGAGACACAGGTCACCTCAATTCACAAATGTTTTGTAGAAATTAGTGAGCCCCAAAATACTGCGTGGTACTGGATATGTGACGAGACACAGATCACCTCAATTCACAAATGTTTTGTAGAAATTAGTGAGCCCCAAAATACAGCGTGGTACTGGATGTGTGACGAGACACAGATCACCTCAATTCACAAATGTTTTAAAGAAATTAGTGAGCCCCAAAATACAGCGTGGTACTGGATGTGTGACAAGACACAGATCACCTCAATTCACAAACGTTTTAAAGAAATTAGTGAGCCCAAAAAAGACTTGCTGGCTGTGTGACAAGACACAGAAGATCACCTCAATTCACAAATGTGTTCAACAAAGTTGTAAACCCCCAAAAAAATTGCTGGCACAGTGACAAGACACATATCACCTAAATTCCCTGATATTTGGTAGAAATGAGACACCCCCAGTAGCGTGGCAGACCGGCAGTAACAACACACAACTATCTCCTCTGAAATCTCCTCTGAAATGCGTGCAGAAGCGCTGCGTGGAAACGTTATATAGTGTGCTGCGAGACTTAGCTCTGTGAGCCCATGATTGGGCAAAATTTGCCCAATCAAGACTCTGAGCGGTGATTGGCATAGTGTTGAACCAGTCTTGCACCAGACCTGTGGTCAGGTGCAAGGCTGTAGCCAATTACGAGCATCAGGCCAGTGGGAAAATGCATTGTGGTCCATTGTGGTCGAACATGCAGCGAACACCCGGAAATGTTCGGTGTTCGCGATCTGCTCGAACAGGCTAAGTTCGGGTCGAACCCCAAACCGTCCGAACCCGAACCGCTCATCCCTAGTTCAAAGCAACAACTGTATACTCTTGTCCCGGGTAGCCCATACTGGTCTGAACCTGAACTGACAACAACCAAAACAACCATACCAGAAAGACAACAATTCCCTTCTATCGACAAGACGCTGACTTTAGATAATATAGACATAAGAGCAGACACAGAGGACAATGATTATGACACGAAGGGCACGACGAGTGAGACACAAACAGTGAAAAGAACAACTGGCAGAGTAATTACACAACCAGAAAGACTAGAGATAGAGGTCAGACAGTATCCTTTCCTAACAATCGGAAATGAATTGATAAAAAAAAACCAATGGAAATTGAAGATATAGACAGAGTAGTCAAACGTTGCCCTAAACCCACGATAGCCCCAGCTGGCACCATTGCCTACTTAAAGAAAGCTTGTAAAGGGAGAAACTACACACAGGAAGATATGCGCCTCATAATTGACGGCATTGTCGTTTCCAATGCTGTCTGGGACTGGACGAATATCCCTATTATAGATACACTTCAAACCCCTACTACTAGTGCCGCTGACTATATTCAAAATAGATCAGAAGGACAAGCTCTTATGTGGGAACAGTTATCCACATATATGATTAAACTATTCCAGCCACGTGATTCCTTCCCCCTTGCCATCGCATGTAAACAAAAGCAGACTGAATCAGTACTAGAATTCTGGAACAGGTTCAGTGATGCATGGGAACATGATGCAGGGCTGTCCAAGAAAAGGGATATGCTCACCCTTCTCATATCCACTTTTATCAATAATTTAAAACCACACATGATCACCCCAGTGAAACAGATGATGCCTGAATGGGCATCGTGTGATTTGCCACAATTCCAAGACCGCATCGCCCAACGCGAAGCTGCAGGCTGCTTTGATATACCTCAACCTAAATCCACCTCCCCTGCCCAAACGCAACTGTACCAAGGACGCGGTCGCAGCTGCGGCCGAGGATTTAGGGGTGGGTACAGAGGGGTAGGGGGGTGGACAAGTACCCAACCCAGGTTCAAACACAGCAGGTCCCAACCATACACCAGCCATGTTGTACATGCCACACAAACCTCAACCTTGCTTTAATTGTGGAGCGCTGGATCATTGGGCCAGGGAATGCCCATGGCCCCGTAAACCGCGACAATCAGAATTGCAATCAAACATCCCGCACTAAACGCCCAATATCAGTCACAAGATCAGGGTCCACAATTTCCCTTGGAATGGGATTCCCAAAGGCGTGCATGAAGCTGCCCGAGGGATCTTGTCCCTATTTTTCCAGAGATCTGAGTATAGAAGGCATCCACTGGCCATTCCTTGTTGATACTGGCGACCACCCGCAGTACATTATGTGCCACTGCATACACAGGACCTCTGGAGAAATCAGAACCCTCTTTGGGAGTAAATGGGATTCTCACCAAATCATACCTCACACAACATTTAAAAATACGTGACCATAACAATTGGGTAATGCTAAACCATAAATTCACAATTATCTCAGATTGTCCAGTTAATCTGTGAGGCAGGGATCTTATTCATGCTTTACAGATTACCATAAAAACTTTGCCAGGAGGGGGCATGCATGTCACATCCCCCCAATTGGACATCAAACCAAACATGATAGACTCACAATTTAGATATTTCTACTTGACACACGAGAAAGATTTCCATGAACCGGAGTTCCCGACTACTGTCTGGGCCATGTCTGATTATGATGTAGGTTGCATCTCTTGTACCCCATATAAGGCACGCATTAAACCAGGAGCAACTCCCGTGTATCACAAACAATACCCAATCTCCAAAGAGAAAGAGGAGGGGATCGCACCCCTCATTGACTCCTTTATACACCAACAGATTATCGAACCTATAATCTCACCATACAACACCCCATCAACCCCATTAAAAAACCTGATGGAACATACAGATTCATCCAAGACCTTAGAGCTATCAACAGTCTCATAACGCCCATTGCACCTGTAGTTCCTGATGTCCCGTCAATATTGTCTTCAATCCCTTGTGAGGCTAGCCATTTCAGTGATTGATTTAAAGAACGCATTTTTTTCTCTCCATGTGGACAAAGAGACTAGGCTACTTTTTGCATTCACTTTTCGGGGTCGCCAGTTTAGCTGGGCCCGTATGCCTCAGGGGTTTGTGGAAAGCCCGGTTGTGTATACCATTGCCCTCCAAACTACGCTCCAAGCCTGGACTGCCCCCTGTGGTTCTGTCCTGTTACAGTACGTGGATGATCTCCTCCTCTGTAGCAAGTCTATGGATGCCAGCCACACAGATGGTGTTAGTCTGTTGTAATGGTTGCACAAATGTGGGCACAAAGTGTCTAAACAGAAATTACAATGGTGTCAAGAAACTGTACAATATCTAGGATCTGTGTTGAGGCAGGGGGAACGAAGGGTCAGCTGCGGCTCTAGTGGGTCTGGTCCGCCCACATACACGGAAGGATTTGCTCACCTTCCTCGGCATAATTGGTTACTGCCGACAATGGATTCCTGACTGTTCCCACTATGACAACATTCTGAGACAAGCCACTATGGGCGAATCTCCAGATATACTCAAATGGTCTGATAAGATGATTCATGCATATGCTGCTCTTAAATGTGCTATGGTCACCAGCCCAGGACTTGGCTTCCCAGACTACGGCAAGTTGGTCCATTTGTATGCCAGGGACAATTGTAAAACCATGGCGGGAGTCCTAACTCAGGGTCACGGCGGAGGCCTTCGCCCTGTTGCTTTTTTTTCCAAAGTAGTCCCAACGCAGGTCCAAGGCATGCATGCTTGTCTACGCGCACTGGCTGCATGCGCTATGATTGTTGAAATGGCTACACCCTTCACTCTGGGACATGAGACAATATTGCACACCCCACATAATGTTGCTACTCTGTTGAAAACACTCCACACCCAACACATATCAGCCCAGAGGCTCAGTGGATATGAGGTCATTCTGATGTCCAGCCCCACCCTCCAGATCCAGTACTCATCCCCCACTGTGGGTCCCGCTCCTATTTTAAATGCCCTCCTGGGTCTTAAAGGGGACCAGGCTGAGGTCCCCCCCAGTTCATGACTGTGCGTCCACCATAAATGAAGATACGTCTCCCCGTCCAGACATGCTGTCCACTCCCATCCCTGATTCCTCTGTGGTCTTTGTGGACGGCTCCTGCAGCCGTCCCAATGAGTCCACATACCTGGCTGGTTATGCTATTGTGTCCCTCCCGGATTCTGTTCTGGAAGCCAAACCAATACCCTACCAATCCGCGCAGGCTGCGAAACTCATTGTCCTCACTCGGGCCTGTCACCTATTTGCAGGAAAACGGGTGTAGCGGAACGGGTGTTGTCCGCCTGCGGGTGTGCTCCTATCTGCTTCCTCACACTGCGCTTACCGCCGACCCGACTACCGAGTGTCACGGCACTCGGTGTCTCGAGCGGCCTGGGATGACCCTGGGGAGGGTTGGCGGGCTGTGGAGGGGACCCCGGGGTGATATCAGCCCGACCACTGAGTGACACGGCACTCAGCGTCTCGAGCGGCTGATCTACTGACCTTGGTGATATTCGGATCGGATGTGGAGCGGCCGTTCGGGTGGGAAACGTTTCGTCCGGAACCGTTCGGATGGGAAACGTTTCGGATTTCCCTCGGTTATGCAGCGCTTCGGTCTATCGATGCGCGGCAGACGCGCCGCGGCTTCGGTTCGGAAAGCAGCACCTCAGCGTGATCGATCGTTCGGCACGGTCGAAGCCCATTCGATGCACCCCTGCTCTGATCCGGGATGCAGAGACAGGGTGATCGGTTCGGATCTCGGGATGCCGCACTCTGAAGACCGCGCGGGATCTCAGGAATACGGCCGAAAATAAAGGACACCAGGCGGAGCTGTATGCACTAGATAATCTGGCTTTATTTTTACACATCACATATATTTATCAACAATCACACAGAGTCAGAACAATGGGAATCCCTGCCCGCCCCCACAAGCCTCATTGGCCCTCGCTGGAAGGAGGCACCCGGGTCCCGATTCGTATTGGCGGTTACGAATCGGGGTGTTGCCGATTCGCCACCGGATGGTCATTTTATGATTCGACCGGATGGTCCGAATCGGCCATTTTCCGATCCGATCAATTCGACCGGATCCACGAGGCACTGGGAAATGGCGGCGAGCAAAGCACACAATGGGATTACACACATTTCACAATACACAACAGGGTCACTTTTATTACACCACACAACGAAACCACATCTAATAAAAATAACACAAGGAGTTCGGCTGGGGCAACGGCACCTAGGAGTCTATGGGGAGCCAAATGTCACAAAGGACCGTCCCTGGCTGAGGGTGCTGTGCCATTCCGTGACAACGGGTTACCATTTACACTGATTCTAAATATGCGTACAGGTGGTGCATGATCATGGGGTCATTTGGGCGAGACGCAGCTTTGTAGCCGCTGATGGTAAATCAATTTCCCATTCAACCCTTGTTAAATCACTGCTCTTGGCACTCCTTCTCCCATCAGCGGTAGCCATAATACACTGCAGGGCACACACTCTAGGCACTGACACTATCAACATTGGTAATGCATTTGCCGACAGACAAGCGAAGATAGCTGCTGCCCAGTCACCTGCCACTGTTGTCATGCCCATGCTCTCCCTACCCCTGCCAGATGCTACCCTCCTCCTTTCCACCCTACACCAGACGAGATAGGTGACTGGTCTACACCTGTAAAGACACTTGATCCTATTTCAGGTCTGTACATGAAATCATGTAGGGCCTGCATCCCCCAGGCTAGTGCCCCACTATACATAGCCCAATTTCATGGAGTAGGACATATAGGATGTAAACAGACTCTGACTGAACTTAACAAATGTTTTAACGTTACTGACCTGAACTCATTAGTTAAACTTTATGTGGGCCGTTGCCTGACCTGCCTCCGTAATAATCCCAACACACCTGTTCTCCTTTCTGAGGCTCACCTCAACTATCCTACCACCCCTTTCACACACCTGCAAATGGATTTCACCCACATTCCTAAAACAGGTAAATGCCAAGAATACGCCCTGGTTATTGTGGGTATGTTTTCCAGATGGCCAGAGGTGTTCGCCACCACTCATGAGGATGCCCCCACAGTAGTGCGCATCCTTATTGAGGAAATAATTCCCAGATGGGGTTTTCCCTTGAACATAAACACTGATAATGGTCCTGCCTTCACTGCCCTCATATGTCAACAACTTGCAAAAACAGTACGAGTGGAATGGAAGCTACACCTGCCGTACAATCCAACTAGCTCTGTCATAGTCAAACGAACAAATAGGACCTTCAAGGACAAGATAAGGAAGGCCACAGCAGGCACATTTCATAACTGGAAACGTGTGCTGCCAGCTATTCTAACGGAAATGCGAATGACACCATCTAAATTGACGGGTTTCTCCCCTTTTGAGATCCTCATGGGTAGGCCTTTCCCCTATCCTTGGACACAGACCCCCCGGTGATTGAGAAAGGTGACCTCGACCAGCTGACGGACTCTTATGTTCGTCACATAGTGAATGCTATTGATACCGTTGAGAGATCCATTGCTCGTACTCTTCCTTTAAGGTTGGTGACGTGGTCCTGGTTAAACGTCTACAGAAGGGTCGAAAACCCCAACTCTTCCCTTTCTCTGAGCCCACCTGTGTTGTCGCCATCACCCAGACTGCTGTTCTGAAGGAAGCAGAGCCAACTTGGGTCCATGCATCACGTGTGAAGAGGGCTGACCAAAAGACCACAACAAAGAAACGGGTTGTTCAAAAACCCACCCAAAGCGAGAACAGGACCCCCCGGGTGTCCCAACCAGAGACTACTCCTGGAAGTGGCCAGGTGGTCAATCAACATATAGAGACTCCGCAAGACATCCCTGAGGAACAGGCCCACGTTATCCCTACCCATCTGCTCAACCTACTCCTATTTTGAATATGAAGAACACAGTCTCACACCACAAATTAACATGCTTATGTACATTGGGGGTGTGGGGATTGAATTTGGGTTCTGGAGCCTTCTTCTATGCTGTGTCCCCCTATTTTTCCGATTATGGTGCCCCACCCACAACCTCCACCCCTTGGCTCAATCATACGTATACATATGCCCCTAGACACACACGCGCCATAAGCACAACAGCAAATATTGGTGCATGGGTTACGTGGACTTGATCTCCCCCAACCTAGGTTGATAAGTATCATGTTATGATCTAAAAGGGGATTGAAGGAAAGGGTTAACATTTGCTTCTACAGATTGAGCTGTGTTGGCACATAGAGTTGTCACATACCATGTATTGCACTTTGTTCCCTGACTCTGCTTGGTGAACACTATGCCCTTATATGTATATGTCCAGCTGATTCTGTAATGTTTACATTGCTGTGCATGACTGTGTAAGAGGGCCTAAACCAACCTATATAACCCTCAGTAAAACTTGGGTGGGCAGGATAAACCCCCAGACTACCTTGCTTGCTGTGTGTTTCACTTCTTCATCTGTGGGCTATTCTCCGTTGCAACGTAACTTGAAATCTCCTCTTCCGAAGCTGATAAAATACCAGGCTAGATCAGGGATCTAGAGAAGCTGATTTACCCCTAACATACGTGATTGCTCATACTCAGAGTGAGAGCTGCCAGCCCTCAACTGGAGACGTGTCAGGTATTATTTGGTTACCTGCCTACCCCAAAAACGGTCCTCCTGGATACCTTTACAGTATAGTCACCAGATAAATAAGGGTAGATTTTCACCAGTGGAAAAAATATATATAAATTAAAAAAAAAAAAAATTAAGATGAGAGTTAAAAAAAGAATTATCTATACTATAATAGAGTAAGGCTTGGCGTGTCCGTCGCCAAGCCTTACTCTGCGCATGCGCGCGCAACCAGCAGTGGTTGGTTGCGCGCGCATGCAACCGCCGCGGCACGAGACGGCTGTGCGCTCGCCGCGGCGGTTACTAGATGCACACAGCAGCCGGGTAGAGGCTGCACTCGCAGCCTCTACCCGGCTGCCACGCGCATCCAACCCCTGAGCGGCGAAGGGAAAGGTCCCTCGCCGCTCGGGGTTGGATGCGCGCGGCAGCCGGGTAGAGGCTGCGCTCGCAGCCTCTACCCGGCTGCCGAGCGCATCCAACCTCCGAGCGGCGCCGGGGAAGTGAAAGTTTCCCCACTTCCGCTCTTTCAAGGACCCAAGCCCCGGTCACGTGACCGCGGCTTGGGTCCTTCAACGAGCGGAAGCGGGGAAACTTTCACTTCCCCGGCGCCGCTCGGAAAGGTAAGTATGGCACCGAGCTCATGGGGCGGCTGTCCGAATGCCGATAGAGCATTCGAACAGCCGCCCCATGTCTGGTCTGGGGTCTGAGCTGGGGCATATCCATGAGCGCTGGGGGGCAGTATCCATGAGCTGGGGGCAGTATCCATGAGCGCTGGGGGGCAGTATCCATGAGCTGGGGGCCAGTATCCATGAGCTGGGGGGCAGTATCCATGAGCTGGGGGCCAGTATCCATGAGCTGGGGGGCAGTATCCATGAGCTGGGGGGCAATATCCACAAGCTGGGGGCCAGTATCCATGAGCTTGGGGACAGTATCCATGAGCTGGGGGCCAGTATCCATGAGCAGGGGGCATATCCATGAGCTGGGGGGCAGTATCCATGAGCTGGGGGGCAAATCCATGAGCTGGGGGCAAATCCATGAGCTGGGGGCAAATCCATGAGCTGGGGGCCAGTATCCATGAGCTGGGGGCCAGTATCCATGAGCTGGGGGGCAAATCCATGAGCTGGGGGCCAGTATCCATGAGCTGGGGGGCAGTATCCATGAGCAGGGGGCATATCCATGAGCTGGGGGGCAGTATCCATGAGCTGGGGGGCAATATCCATGAGCTGGGGGGCAGTATCCAGGAGCTGGGGGGCAATATCCATGAGCTGGGGGGCATATCCATGAGCTGGGGGGCATATCCATGAGCTGGGGGGCAGTATCCAGGAGCTGGGGGGCAGTATCCAGGAGCTGGGGGGCAATATCCATGAGCTGGGGGCATTATCCAGGAGCAGGGGGGCAATATCCATGAGCTGGGGGGCAATATCCATGAGCTGGGGGGCAATATCCAGGAGCTGGGGGCAGTATCCATGAGCTGTGGGGCATTATCCAGGAGCTGGGGCAATATCCACGTGCTGGGGCATATATCCACGTGCTGGGGCAGTATCCACGAGCTGGGGCAATATCCACGAGCTGGGGCAGTATCCACGAGCTGGGGCAGTATCCACGAGCTGGGGCAGTATATTCACGAGCTGGGGCAGTATCCACGAGCTGGGGCAGTATATCCACGAGCTGGGGCAGTATATCCACGAGCTGGGGCAGTATATCCACGAGCTGGGGCAGTATCCACGAGCTGGGGCAGTATCCACGAGCTGGGGCAGTATCCACGAGCTGGGGCATGTATCCATGAGCTGGGGCAGTATATCCACAATAGACTGCCCTCTGGGCAGGCTTTCCACCTTGTTTAATCATAAATAAATAAATAAAAAAGGTAACAGCAAGCCAAACGCATTTCACCTGTTACACAGGCTTCTTCAGTGGCAAAAACAAAACAGAATTACATGGGAGGTGTGTTAGCACATTTAAGGCTGGGGTCAGACCAGCGCATTTTTAACGTGCGTTCTGGCGCACTTAATCACGGCCGCACTAGCAGCAAATGACGGGCAATGACAGCCAATATACGAAGTACGGTCGCACGAAAGTCCGGCTGCACAACGCAAGTGGAAAATGAACGCATTTTTTCGAGAACGCTGAACCGCTAGTACGGACGTACAGAGTGCGCTGCGCCCGCTAGCGGTGTGTGTGTGTGTGTGTGATTTGGAGACGTCAGACCCTGCTCGTGTCCGGCCAACATAACGTCCAGACGCAAAAAGTTTCCTGGTTTGGATCCGTAAAACATCACGCACGAAAATGCGCATCGTATGACCGTTTTCGCCTATTCCGTGAAAAAATACGTCAATGCGTTCGGACGCACTTTTTTACGTTTGTGTGTAAAAATGCTTTCGTTTGACCCTAGCCTAAATACACAAGTTTCTGCTTCATATTCGGCTGTATTCATTTGTAATTAGCAGTCCAGCAACTTCCACCGGGTGGCACCATCTTTGTATACATCATAGGAGGACCTTAGAGCTAGCCAGGAATATGAGATAGAACCCTCTCATGTGGGGATCAGCCTGCGTCTCAGGCTGGAGCGCATGCCAAAATGGCTTCCCTTCCAAACTGGAAATTCTCATCCCTCTCCACCGCACCTGGGCGGTTCAACCCCTCGGCGTCACACACAGTCTTCAGTGTGGGCAAATAGTTGCAGCCCATCACCCCATAATACTATTCGTATGGGCAATACATAATATCAAAAATAAAAAAAACCTCACACAGTCTCCACCCTTAGAAGGGAATCTCCCAAAGGGCACTCTAATCTCCTTTTGTCAGAGTCAATTATTATTCTTTATTTACAAAGCGCCAGCATATTCCGTTGACATATTCATAGTCAAATCTGTGTAAACATATAAGTACTCACATATTATTGCACAGTGCCCCCAAAATCTGCAAAAAAATGGGTATTTTCTATTACACCTTAGTGCATAGCTAAAAAATGTGTAATATATAAAAAGACAAAGTTTTCCTTTTTTTTTCCTTTTTCTCCTTCACTTCTTTCTTTTTTCTTTCTTGCTCTTTTCTCTTTTCCTATTTAAAAAACCCCCAAAAAACAACACAAAACTCAAAAAAGAAAGAAAAAGAGGATATGCCTATGAGATGCCTAAGAGAAGTGTAGACACACCACTTACCAGATAGACATTAAGTAGACTAATACCATACCCTCCCCCCAAAAAAATACAAGGGGATGGATAAGAAAAATTATTCTTAAAATTACAAAAATAGTAAAATACTCTAAAATTGGTAAAAATTAAACCAAAATGTGTTAAAAAAGCCACTAGGTAAAAACGGCTCCCATAGCGGGCTAGCAGGACTCATAAATTTGATATATATTAAAAGAAAGCGAAAAAAAGCAAAAAAACACCATCTACCACCAGTGATATCTCATCCAGGGGCCCAAAGTGTTAATAAAAAATGGCAAAGTTCGAAGTCTTTGGGATCAGTGTGTCAAAATAAAAAATGAGGCACATTTCTTCCTGATTGAACTTTCTAAGAAAATCCTCTCCCCTCCAATATTTAATAACTTTCTTCAAAGGTAAAAAAATTAGACCTCTCGGGGAACAATTGTGTTTCTCTGAGAAATGTGCTGAAACTGAATGTTGCATAAAGCCCCGTCTAATATTTCTGACGTGCTCCATAACCCGAATGTGTAGTGGTCTGGTGGTCCTTCCTATATAAATTAACTGGCAGGGGCAGACAAGGGCATATATAACATATTTCGAGTGGCAGGTCAAAACCTGCCTCAATTTGAAAACCCCTTTTATGATTGAAAAGGGAATGTATAGAGAGTTTCAAAGATAAACTCTTACATGCCAAACAAATTCCACAACGATAGAAACCTCTCTCATTAAAGGCATTCTGCCGTTCTTTATTTTTCCTTAGATGGCTTTTCACCAAGCGTTGTTTTATCGTTGGAGCACCCCTGTTGAGAATCCTAGGTTTCTCATCAAGAATCTCCTTTAGTTGAGTATCTTTCAACAGGATAGGCCAGTGTTTATTAATAATTTGGTTAATACTTCTCGTTCGACCACTATAGTTATAAATGAGGGAAACCGTGTCAGCACTATCTGGGACATGCTGTTTATACTGGATCAGATCTTTCCGATCTTTCCTTCTGACTTCTTCCATAAGATTATTAAGAAACACTTGATCATGTCCCTTTTCATGAAAATTGGTAATCAATTGGTTGGCTTGTGCCATATAAGATTCTGATTCAGTGAAATTCCTTCGTAATCTAATAAATTGGCTCTGAGGGCCACTGCGTATCCATAGCGGGGCGTGGCAACTTGTAGTGTCTATATAGTTGTTCACGTCAACCGGCTTAAAGTAAGTTTTGGATTTTAACAAGTTATCTTGAATATAAATCATAAGCTCTAAAAAGTTAATTTCTGTCCTACTATGGGATACATCAAGTTTTATTCCCCAATCATTGTCGTTCAGGGCCATATAAAGGAATGTAGCATCTCCTCGTCCCCCCTCCAGATGATTAAAAGATCCTCAATATATCTTTTGAAGAGAACCAGGTGTTGCGCCCAGCCACCCGAACCCCCGGACCACCGAGATTCCCAATGGCCCATAAAGAGGTTTGCGTAACTGGGCGCAAACCTGGTTCCCATGGCGTTACCCGTCTTTTGAAGGTAAAACTGATTGTTAAAAAAGAAGTAATTATTCTCGAGAATAAAACGCACTCCCCGAATAATAAAATAATTTTGTTCACTCGGATAGAATTACTGATTGACTAAAAAATGGTGTAAAGCTTGGCAACCCTGATCATGTGGGATGACACTGTACGAAGATTGTACGTCAGCTGTTACTAAAATAAAATCAGACTGCCAGTCAAACCCATCCAAAATTTGTAGTAAGCTCATAATGTCTTCTAGATATGACGATATCTTCCTCACCATAGGTTGTAAAAGGACATCTAAATACTGAGAGAGCCTACTTGTAATAGAGGAGATACCTGACACAATGGGTCTGCCTGGGACATTAGTTAAAACCTTATGAATTTTCGGTAATAAATAAAAGACTGGGATTTTGGGGAATGGAATATTTAAAAATTTAAATTCCTGCTCACTTAAAACACCGCTAACGAGACCCTCACTGAGTAATTGCGTAAGGGATTCCTTAATTTTGGGGGTGGAATCTGAGTTAAGAATTTGATAGGTGATTGCATCGCCCAATTGTCTCAAGGCTTCACCTATATATTTGTTTGTATCTGAAATCACAATCCCACCCCCCCTTGTCAGGCGGATTTATAACTATAGTGGAATCTCCTTCAAGTCTTTTTAAGGCTAGAATCTCTCCCTTCTTTAGATTGGGGCATTTCCATTACCATTCATCTTTTCTAAATCAGATAGGACCATGAACTCAAAAACTCTCATTTCCTCCGATATGCAGTGCTTAGGAAAAAAAGTGGATTTGTCCCTAAGACTCATATGGGTGAACCTGGAGGTGGTTTCAATGCGTTCCAGAGTGTTTTTAAGAAAAAACTTTTTAAGGCATAGCTTCCTTTGAAATTTTTTCAGATCTATATACATCTGAAATTTGTCGTCTCTACTTTGGGGGGCAAATTTAAGACCCTTTTTCAAAAACATTAACCTCCATCTCATCAAGAACACGCTCACTCATTGAAAATACCCAAACTGAGGATTCATGGTCTCCGTGTGAGGCTAGGGTCAGATGAGCGCATTTTGTACGGACTGTGCGTCCGTGCAGTACGGACGTACTTTCTGACTGACGACAAGGTAGTGGCCACACAGTCCGTTTTTTTCACTGACGGATTTTTTGACTGATGTAGCAGGGAAAATAAATTAAAATGAAAAAACATTCTGTCCGTCAAAAATGCTGGACGTATAAATGCAGTCCATCTGACCACGCTCCATCACTCACACACAAAGCTATGCGGACGTTGTGGACGTGGTGCACTCTGCACGTCCGTTCTAGCAGTATTACGTTCTTGCCTAACCTGCGTCCGTTTGCAGCGTCCGTCATACCTCCGCACTTCTGTGCGGACGTACTTCGTGTGTGGGGCTTCATTTAACACAATTGTATGCTATCACGGACGTACTTATGTGCGGCAACACGGATGTTAACACTGCGCTCGTCTGACCCTAGCCTGAATGGGAACAATCAATTCTTTCCTTTCTTTAAATGACCTCCCCCCTCTGGTCCCTCTCCTGTTTTTCCTTTTTCCAATGGTCTTTTTCAGGATGTCATTCTTATTAGGGATGAGCTGTTCGGGTTCAGATGGTTCGGAGTTCGGCCCGAACTTTGGCAGTTCGAAAGTTCGAACTTTTTGGGTGTGTTCGGTTCGAGTTCGAAAAAAAAAAGACATTTTGAAAAAAGTATAGAAAATGCTTAAAAAAAATACTAAAAAAATCGAGAAATAAAGAGACTCTTTACTGCAGAATATTATAAGCAACGGTTTATTAGATATTGAATTAACCCCTTAGTGACTGGGCGGTTTTACACAAATCCGTCCTTTAGTGACCGCCGCTGTTTTTACGTTTCTGCGCTCTTAGTGTTTAGGTCAAATTTTCCTCTTACTCGTTTATTCAACCCACACATATTATACACCCTTTTTCCCGCCATTAAATGGACTTTCTAGAAATACCATTATTTCCATCATATCCAATAATTTACTATAAAAAAAATATGATGAAAAAAAATGTTAAAAACACACTTTTTCGTAATTTAATCCGCAAAATCTACAACCACCAATAAAGACCCCAGCTAAATAGTTTCAAAATTTTATCCCGAGAATAGAAATACCCAATTTTTACATGTTTTTGCCTTTTAACCCTTTCACTGCTGAGCCAGTTCACCTATGTGCGCTACGCTCATTCTGACCATTTTGTGCTAATTATTTTGAGATGACAGCCTAGGTCCTATTTAATTAACCCCCCCAGACAAAATAAACTTTTTAAAAAAACTTTTTTTTATTATTTTTTTTAAAAAAAAATTTTTAAACCCAACCTGATCATGTATCATTGGAAAGGCCAAGATCAGGCCTTTCAAATGATGTCAAATATGACCATCTAGCTGCCATGGATCGGGAGATAAGGGGATCCTTAGGATCCCCTTATCTCTACATGGCAGCTAGATGGTTAACTGGCCCACTGACATCCTCACACATATGGTGAGGTTGTCAGTGGGTGGGGGGACCTGGAGGCTTGGCTGACATCCAAGATGTCAGCCCCCCTCCAGGTTCGAATCGCGTTTTGGCGCCAATTTGCGGTTAATGCCATACACCCCTGAAAAGGGGAGACTCTCCCCTTTTCAGCGGTGCAAAAAGCATCTCCCTAGCTTCAATGGTTGGGGAGATAGAGGGCTCCGAAGGAGCCCCCCTCCCCTCCATTGATTTGCATGGGGACGCCTGCTGATGGCGTCACCACGCAGCGTGGCGACGTCATCAGCCTCGCCTGCCCATGTAAATCACATGGGCAGGCTTCCTCCCTGCCAGATCGCTGAGGGATCCAGCGAGGGAGGTGAGTATCGGGCGGAAGGGGGATTAGGCGCCGCTGACGTACCCTGTACGTCCGCGAGTCTAAGGGAGACCCGTGGGGGTTAAAAACTAATGTATACGTGGAAAGATTGTCAACTCTAAATGACCTCTGTTCACAAACGGGCATAACACCAGGTGTTTTTAGTCTGGTAATCAATTTGATACATTGCACACTATACTGAGGTACTGAGGGGGTGGGGTGGTGTCTGCTTTTGATTGAGATTTGAGAATTAATTTCCCTCCTAAAACTTCCTAATATGCTGCATTTAACTGGTGTTTGAAAAAAATTCAAAATAACATCTAAAGCAATGTTATTTTTCACCTCGGGATTAAACATTCACAGGGTTATTCAGAGAGCGGTGAAAAGCAGGAGAATAACTGGAGAAGTGAAAATTCTAGGTCTAAATAGCCAAACCAGAAAAATTCTCCCATTTAACTCACTTTCCAAATTGGCTATTTGGTCTAGATTGTTCTCTTCTCTTGCCAGTTCTCCTGGCTTTCACCTCTCTCTCAGGGTTGTTCAGAGAAAGGTGAAAACCAGGAGAATGGCAGGAAAAGAGAACAATCTAGACCAAATAGCCGATTTGGAAAGTGAGATAAGGCTCACTTTTCGCAGCGACCGTCAAAAAGTGCGTCCGAACGCATTGCCGTACTTTTTCACGGATTGCGTGAAAACGGTCATACGATGCGCATTTTTGTGCGTGATTTTTTACGGATCCAAACCAGGAAACTTTGGGTGTCTGGACGTTATGTTGGCCGGACATGAGCAGGGTCTGACGTCTCCAAATCATGCACACACGCCGCTAGTGAACGCAGCGCACTCTGTACGTCCGTACTAGCGGTTCTGCGTTCTCGAAAAAATACGTTCATTTTCCACTTGCGTTGCGCAGCCGGACTTTCGTGCGACCGTACTTCGTATATTGGCCGTCATTGCCCGTCATTTGCTGCTAGTGCGGCCGTGATTAAGTGCGCCTAAACGCACGTTAAAAATTCGCTAGTCTGACCCTAGCCTAAATGGGAGAATTTTTCTGGTTTGGCTATTTTGACCTAGAATTTTCCATTCTCCAGTCATTCTCCTGCTCTTCACCACTCTCTGAATAACCCTGACATAGAATATTTCTCCTTAAACCTCCCTGTCTTATAGTCATCCACATCCCTCAGATATATTCGTTTTTTAACAGCAACAACCTCCTGAGAAATTTTATCTAGGGTAGTCTCTAATTTGGAGGTGATATGACCCTCTGTCAATTTATCCATTGAGGACTTAATATTCTCAAAAATATCGGTGGACTGCCTATCAAGGTCCTGTAGGGTTTCTTTCCAAAATTTGACAATATACTCCATGGTTTGTGCTGCAAAGCTTTCCATCATCTGAATCCACCCCTCCATAAATACAGGATTCTCCCTATCTGTTGAAGGAAGTTTGAAAAACCTCAAACCCCTGGGAGAGATCTTCTCTCTAAGATATTTTTCAAGGGTTAGAACTTCCCATTTAGATTTAATCTCCTTTGTCAAGACTTTCTCTAGGGTATGAGTGAGTGTAGTGATGTCTAACATTGTAGTTTCCGTGGGGGGAGTGCCCCATTGTCCGAATAGTTCAATGTTCGTGCCCACTCTTCTTCTATAATCCTCCAGGGTAAAACTAGCAGCCATCAGGGAGGGAGGAAGTTGATTCAGGCAAAAAGAAAAAAGAATTCCCCAGGGGCTTAGTTGCCCCTAGATTCGCTTCCACCCCAGTGGACACTTCTCAATATCCACAGTACAAATATCATGAAAGGGATAATGGGTGTGGGTTTAGCGCTTCATAGAAGTCCCCAGAGGAAAGGCACAAGATTGGAGGTGTCCCTTATAGAAAAAGTAGCCCCACTTTGGCAGGTGTCTTTAAGCAGAATACCAGGTGAAGTCTTCTTGCACGTAGGACCTCAAAAAGAACACAGAAAAGTGCATATGGTACAATATTGTCTGATAAGGGAAAGCTTAATAATATACGTGATTGCTCATACTCAGAGTGAGAGCTGCCAGCCCTCAAATGGAGACGTGTCAGGTATTATTGGGTTACCTGCTCACCCCAAAAACGGTCCTCCTGGATACCTTTACAGTATAGTCACCAGATAAATAAGGGTAGATTTTCGCCAGTGGAAAAAAAATATATAAATTAAAAAAAAAAAAATTAAAACAAATTAAGATGAAAGTTAAGAAAAAAATGAAGGAGGATGTCTCTGCAGTTCTCATGTCCTCCTGCCCAACCACCTGTCCACTTGACCCCATCCCCTCACACCTTATTCGGTCTGTCCTACCAGAGATTGACCCTGCATTGACTCATATTTTTAACCTCTCCCTGTCTTCTGGAGTCTTCCCCTCTGCATTCAAGCATGCTCTGATCACCCTCATTCTAAAGAAGCCATTTCTTGACCCCCCCTTTCAAGCTACTGTCCCATCTCTCTGCTCCCCTTTGCCTCCAAAATCCTAGAACGCCTGATCTATAACCAGCTCACCCTTTTTCTCGGTTGCTAACTCTAAACTCGATCCACCCCAGTTCGGCTTTCACTCCCAACAATCTACTGAGACTGAACTGACCAAGGTAACTAATGATTTAGCTGCCGCTAAAACCAAAGGTCCTCCCTCCTTATTCTTCTTGACCTTTCCGCTGCATTTGACACTGTTGACCACCCTCTCCTGCTCCTCACGCTGCGTCAATTTGACCTCAGTGACACTGTTCTCTCCTGGTTCTCTTCCTATATCTCTCTTGCCTCTTCTCCACCAGTTGCTCTTTCAGTTGGGGTACCTCAAGGCTCTGTTCTGGGTCCCCTACTCTCCTCGATCTATGCCGCCTCTCTTGGCCACCTGATCTCTTCCTATGGACTCCAATATCACCTCTATGCTGGCGACACCCAAATCTACCTTCCTTTATCCTATCTCTCTACTCCTATCAGCTGTCTCCGACTGTATGACTTCCCGTTTCCTAAAGCTCGACCTCTCTAAAACTGAACTTCTCGTCTTCCCTCCCTCTAAGACCTCCATTCCTGCACCCATTTCCCTTCAAGTGAATGGTGCAACCATTACTTCTACCTCTCAGGCTCGTTGCCTAGGGATACTCTTGGACTCTGATCTAGCCTTTACCCTTCACATTCAGTCACTAACCACATCTTGCTACTTCCACCTAAAAAACATTGCACTCGTCTGTTCCGGTCTTAATCAGGACTCTGCTAAAATGCTCATCCAAGCTCTTATTATCTCCCGCCTTGACTACTGTAACCTCCTTCTCTCTGGCCTTTAAGAGGTCCCAGATTCTGCCTCTGCAGTCTGTAATGAACGCCTATACCAGGCTCCTACACCTCACCTCCCACACCTCGCCCCTTTGTCAATCTATACATTGGCTCATGTTTCCTTTAGATTACAATGTATTATATTGGTGCTCACATACAAAGCTCTCCATAACTTCCTTATTAACAGGTACATCCTGTCCCACCCACTTCGCTCGGCCAACGATCTGATACTATGAGTTCCTCGTACCCACACACCCAGCTCTCACCTTCAGGACTTCTCTTGAGCTGCCCCCTTTCTATGAAACTCCCTCCCCACAACATTAGACTCTCCCCGTCTCTCCAGTCCTTCAAGAAGTCTCTGAAAACACATTACTTTAGAGAAGCCTATCAGCTCACTCCATGATCCCCCATTGTTCATTTCTTTCTCCATCTTCCCCCACACCTAATGTGTCACCCCTCTCCTCTTAGATTGTAAGCTCTCGAGCAGGGTCCTCCCTCCTTCTGTTCTGTGTGTGTGTGTAGCGTTTATATATATTTGTTATTCTGTTTCTCCCATTGTACAGCTCTACAGAACCTGTTGGTGCTTTATAAATACTTGTAACTGTAACTAACTCAACTAAGGCAACAGATTCTGCCTCGTCTTTTGATCTGAGCGCAGAGAAAAACTGTTTCAGTTTTTTAAAATGTATTTTTTCATTTTTTTTTGCCTCAAAATGAAAATTTAAATCGTCATTTTGACATGTTTCCTTTTTTTTATTTGGGGGGTAGGGGCACTCCACATTTCTGTTCCTGCAGGCTCCTGAGGTGCAAATCCAGCCCTGATCCCAATTCAAACCTGAGACCTTGTAACACTAACGAGTCACATGACACCGGGGAGGGAAATGGTTAATTGGACGCAATTTGGATATTTCCACTTAGGGGTGCACTTATTTTTGTTGCCAGTGGTTTAGACATTAAATGACTGTGTTGAATTATTTTGAGGGGACAGCAAATTTACACTGTTATACAAGCTGCACACTCACTACTTTACATTGTAGCAAATTGTCATTTCTTCTATTTTGTCACATGAAAAGATATAAGGCTGCTGTCAGACGAGCGTAGTGTTCACGTCCGTGATTGCGCCTAAAAGTACGTCCGTGATAGCATGACAGGAAGCCCATCGGAGCCCGTTACACGAAGTACGTCCGCACTGAACTGCGGACGCACAACAGCCGCGGCCCACGGACGCAAGGCAGGCAAGAACGTACAACCGCTAGAACGGCCGCACAAAGTGTGCTGCGTCCGCAACGTCCGCATAGCTTTGTGTGTGAGTGATGGAACGTGGTCAGACGGACTGCATTTATACGTCCAGCATTTTTCACGGACAAAATGGTTTTGCTTTTTAATTTATTTTCCCTCCTACATCCGTCAAAATATATACGTCAGTGAAAAAAACGGACTGTCTGGCCACTACTGCATCTTCCGTACTAACGTACGTCCGTGTGCACGGACGTACAGTCCGTAGAAATCACGCTCGTCTGACCCTAGCCTAAGGGGTTATTCAGAGAGAGACAATCTGGCCCCGAAATGTCACCAAACTGTGAATTTCCTTCGTACGGAGACATTTCGGGGCCATTCGGCTATTCAGAGAGCAGGCAGTTCTCTAAATTTTGGCAAATTGCCTGTACGCATGTGCCTGTTCAAAAGCAGTGAAAGTCCCCATAGAGAAGTAATGGTTAACCTATTGAGAGAACACCGAACAGCAGTGAAAAGTTGTCGAATTGCCCTGCCATAGGCTTCAGTGTTAAAAATATTCCCGTTTTTATCCAATATCTAATAAACCATATATTATTTTACATTATAAAATATATTTATTGATTTTTTTTAGGTTCTTTTAGCCACTGTTCTGAATTTTTTGGGCAATTTTTTTTTTAAAGGCAGATTTTTTATGTAACAGACCTTTTTATAATCATTCATAAGACCTTATATGTAAATTCCAGGAATTATCGTTCAGTAGTTTTTTTGCAAACAGTATTTCAGTTTTGACACTTTCAATTGTATTGTTTTTTGTTTTTTTTACCCCGCTCGTCAGCTTGTCTGCTTTTTCTGGTGGCTGCTCTGCTCTGCTCAGTGGCTCGTCAACTTTTTCCAATGTGTTTGGCGTGTTTTTTGCAGCAGTTCCAGCGGGTTTTTGGTGAGTTTTCAATGAGTGTTTGGCGGGTGCTTTGCAGGTGTTCAGGTTTTCCTTGCTCTTCAGGGACCCTGCAGAGAATGCTGAATTCACCGCAGGGTGGGGAACTTTGATTCCCTGAAGTTCAGGGAAGCGTGGGGAATGAGAGAGCACCGAAATATCGGCGACATTTCGGTGCTCTCTGAATAACCCCTATAATAAAATATTTACAAAAATGGGAGGGGTGTACTCACTTCTGTGAGATACTGAATGTATTGACAATTTTAAGCATCACTTAATGCCAGTCATGAATCAAATGAATGTCACAATACACAAAAGCAGTATTAATGCAGCTATACATCCCTTTATAGTCACAGTAATTTCTAAATGTGTATATCCTACAGGATAATGCTCAATGTCATACAGAACACAACATTTCAAGTTCAAAAACAAAATACTTCACTTTACTTGATTAACTTATGCAGCCCTAAGATGTCATCTTTTTAGAGGGAGGGAGGTTTCTATTATTGCTAAGCATCCAACAACAACAAAAAAATTGCAGCTGATATGTGATACTATAAATTCATTGTCACAAACCTAAGTCTCAGAAGAAATAATTCAAAACCTGTTTGAAGTTGCAGTATGAATCATTTCTACTCTTTCTGCACTGCAAAAAAACTAAATTAAACCACCAGTATGTAGGTGTATACAAAAACATTCAGGGTTATTCAAAGAGAATCGAAAAGTCACCGCACATTCGGTGACTTTTCGTTCTCTTCAATTCGGCTTGTTTTGCCGATCCCATTTCAGTGACCCTGCGGTGTATTCAGCAGGCACTACACGGTCCCCGAATTGCAGGGAAAGGTTGTCGCAAACCCGACGAAAACTAACCACAAAACCCGGCAAATGCACACCGAAAACCCGCAAACATATGGATTAACCCACCGAAAACCACGCAAACACCCGAGCAGGAGCCGATCACACACAGCAAAGCGGCCCGAAAAAAGCCGACACCGCAGAAGAAGGCAGTGAATAAATTAGCAAAACAGTTTGCTTGAATGTTTGAAAAGTGAAACACTGTTTGCAAAGAAACTCCTGAGTGAAAATGTCTGAAATTTACATATGAGGTCCAAGGAATGATAATAAAAAGGGCTGTTACAGAAAAAATAAGTAAACTTAAAAATAAAAAAATCCAGAAAATGCTTAAAATATCCTAAAAAATCTATAAATAAAAAGACTCTTTACTGCAGAATTTTATAATGAATGGTTTATTAGATATTGAATTAAAACGGAAATATTTTTAATATTGAAGCCTATGGGATTCGCCTGAATAAATCTGCCGCATGAAACCACTGAATGGCAGGGCATTTCGGGAACCTTTCACTGCTGGTTTGTGTTCTCTGAATAGCCGAAGCAGTGCTTTTTTATGGGGATTTCACTGCCCTCGAACAGGCACCGAACAGGCACCGTATGTGCAGGCAAATCGTCAGGATTTGGCGAATTGCCTACTCTCTGGATAGCCGAATGGCCAAGAAAGGTAACCGAACGCTGAATTTCAGCGTTCGGTTACCTTTCTCAAGCAATTCGGATCGCTTTGAATTACCCTAATTGTCTTTGCAGCATTAATGTATAAAAAAACACAAACAGGTAGTTCTATCTTAGTAACACTGCACAGATGGGAAATTAAACAAATATAAATCTTTATGTTTGACATCATACAGTGTAATATATATATATTTACATGTACATTCTAGCTACTTTATACATAAATGATGTGCCTTACATGAACATATTATATAAAAAAGGAAATATTGCTTACATTCATAAATCATGAGGAAATTGTATTTTTCATCAGCATTTATTATTTTTTATATTGTACAGCTGGAAGTGAATTCCCTGCATTGATACTACTTGTCACTATTATTTTGCAGAGGGAGTTGGGAAAATACTGTTTACGTGGCTTAAGTGCATTAATATTCATCCGTTCTAGAATTATTCTAGAAATACTTCCTGTAACAAGATTGTGGTTGTCAAGCATGTTGCTTTTATTGTCAAATTTAGCACCGGGGAGATGAGGACATTTTAAAAAAAATTTTTTACATGTGTGATTTTACATTTTCTGACTCATTGCCATATTTCTGATAAGGTTGTAGTTTGTGGTCTTAGTTAAGTAAGACCATTGAGTTGCATCATCAAATTACTGATACCAATTATAAAAGGTGCTAATACATTTTCACCGAGTAATGTGTACAATCCCTTGCAAATTGAAGGAAAGCTTGCCATGATTGAAATTCCAGATCTTATTAACGTCATGTGACTTCCTCCCATCATGTTATAATGTAAAGATGGGTAAATAGACAGTAGGTTGAGAAGAGAGTCAAACTTGTTTTTAGCACTCATTGATATTTATCCCATTCCAAATGCAAATTGGTTTGGAGCGAATTAAAATTTACATTGAGGATCAAATTGGAAAGGAGATTTCAAGAAAATAAGGATTTTTTTATTTTATAGTAGGCAAGACTCAATTTAAAATCTATATATATATATATACACTATATTGCCAAAAGTATTCGCTCACCTGCCTTGACTCGCATATGAATTTAAGGGACATCCGATACCAAATCCATAGGGTTCAATATGACGTCGGTCCACCCTTTGTAGCTATAACAGCTTCAACTCTTCTGAGAAGGCTGTCCACAAGGTTTAGGAGTGTGTTTATGGGAATTTTTGTCCATTCTTCCGGAAGCGCATCAAAGATTTGAAAAAGTTCGAATTTGAACGTGAACGCGATTCGAACACAATGTAAGTCAATGGGGCTCAAAAGTTCGAAAATGAAGGTCCCCTCCAGAGGGCATATATGCAAGATATTGGTCATAAAAGGTATATGGGGGTCCGGGTACTGCCCTGGGGGACAGGAAACAATGAAAAACAATTTTTTTTAAAAAAAGCGTGAGCATTAACATTTGCTGCGGCGTTCACCGCATATTTGTAACGATTCCCCAGGACAGACCTGGTAGGATCCCTGGTAACAGACCTCTAACCCTCCGATCCTTAGGATGGTCGGGACCAATAAACCTAACCTCTAGCAGCCACACAGGCCAGGGAGACAGCACCACCACTATACACCACAGACTGAGATCAATATACGTTTGTACTGCGCTATAGTGTATGGTAGGATGGAATCGCACCAGCAGTAACAAGCAGCAGAATATACCAGACAGGGGCGCAGAGCGAGAGTAGTTATTTTAACAAAACCGGGTCAGCAATGTTTAGGCACTTGTACTGCACTACTGTATTTGGTGAGAATCGGCACACACCAGTAGCAACAGGAGGCAAACAGAACAGGCAGGGAGTACACAGAGAAAATAGTCAAATGGCAGGCAAAGTCGGCAACAGATCGGGTACTCAGAACAAGCAGGGTCAGTAACAAGTATACAAACTGATTCGTTAAGCTAGCGATGCAGGAATGAAACTCCACGGCAAGGCAAGGTGTACAGCACACGCTCCTGATTTAACCACTTCCATGCGGAGGACGCGCTCAGCAGAATAATATAAGCAACAGTTTATTAGATATTGAATTAAAACGGGAATATTTTTAACATTGAAGCCTATGGGGCATAAACATTTCCCACACCTTGTTGCTAAAACATTTCCCATTGTAGAGGTACTGCCCGGCAATGTGCGGATTCATATGCTGCATTGAAACCTATGTGTTAAAAAGCCTTGTTTCTTTACAAAACCTTACGACACCTATAATTCACCCACAAAAGTGCTTAAAAATTTTAAAAGAATAAACAAGTAAAGAACTGTTATTCTATTGGTAGTAAATCTACATCCCATTCTTAGATAAGCAATATAATAACAATTCATTAAAAAAATAATATTTATTGAGAAACATATGTAAAGTTGGAAAAGGTGACGTTTGTCAATTGGACACAAAAAACAGCATGATGCAAGGATTATTTTGAGATATATAGATTCCACTGGGTATAGACACCATCAGTCACAAACCTAAAATATGATGACAGTCGCCTGTGAGCAGATGGATTGAACGCATCATATTAACATCAAGGACAGGCCAGCCATTAGAAATTTTGGGGCCCCTTACTGACCCTCAGAATGGGGCCCCCCTGCAATCCCCTCTTCCCATACGACACGCACAAATATTTTGGCAAATATAATATAAAGCCTTGCACCAAGTCAAGGTAGACTCTTCTTGGCAGGGCCCTACACTAACCTACCTATTACATGCCTCCCCCTCTAATAAGGACAGCTTGTATTAATTGTGTAAAAATACTCTTTAATCTGAAGTAAATAAGAGCCTTTTAGTATGATTATATTTTGCCAAAATATTGAGAAATCCTATCATGAAATATTTTGTATATCAAGATTGGCCCCTATTGGACCGCTTCTTCATAAAGTACAAATATATGCCCCTAGTGGGCCTCTCCTTTACAAAATATCAAGAAAATGCCCCCAACGGGCCTTTCCTTCACATAACCATAGTACAGCAAATGTTATAAGTAAAACGCGCATGCCACACAGTCTGAAGGCATGGGCCGTAATAAACACAAGAAGTTGGCAAAGAAATGCAAATGCTACACAAGCTAAATGCATATGGACATAGTAGCCATCACATTCACTTATGGGGAGCTGACCATCTCCTCACTTTAAGACTTGCAAAATCGTCAATTAGATCCTTAAAATTGAGTTTTCGTGCAAGTTCATGCTCAATGGAAAGAATTGCAAGGCTGTTCAGACGTTGCTCACTCATTGTTGATCGTAGATAATTTTTAATCAATGAAAGCTTACTAAATGCTCTCTCTCCTTCAGCCACAGAGAGTGGAAAGGTGATGAAAATTCTGAGAGCAATGCAGATTTGTCCAAAAATTCCTTCAGCTGAAGCGAAGTGAAGTGGACCCAAATTGCATGGAAAGGTAGCATCATGTACTTTGCGAAGGTGCCGAAACTCATGTACTAGAGAACATGAAAGGTCTTCTGGGTAGTTCGCTATCAGAGTTTCAGCAGACGTCAGCAATAGGGATGAGCCGAACACTCCCCGAGTTCGGTTCGAGCCCGAACCCGAACTTCCCATTTGTTCGGGACCGAACCCAAACCCGAACTCGAACTCCATGCAAGTCAATGGGGCTGAAAATTTGGTTTTTTAGAGTGCCCTCCAAGAGGGCATATATGCTACATATTTGCCATAAAAGGTGTATGGGGGTCCGGGTAGTGCCCTGGGGGACAGGAAACAAGGACAAAAAGTAAAAAAAAACGTTTTTAAAGGGACAGTGAGTTTTCCATGAAATAAGGGTTAAAAATACAAACCAAAAATTCCTTCAAATATCGTGCCTAGGAGGTCCCCATAACCTGCCCGTGAAGTGGCGGATTTCTAGGATGTATAGAAACACTTAAAAACAAAAAAATGACATTTCATATGACGGTAAATGCTTTTTCTTTATTCTATCCATAAACAACTGCTTGGGGCGGCAGCCTGTATGAAAAGACATTTTAGGACGCGCAGAAAAAGTTTAGTGTTTTTTTTGGCTAAATTATTGTGAAACTTATGCAGGCTTTGGATGACAGTAACAATAGGTGCTTTAAAATTGGGCTTTTAGCGTCCCCAACAGTGCCGTCACACCGTAACCCCTCTGAGGATATGAATCTGATACAGGCGTCAGTGGCAGTGCACCCAGATATTGTGCTTTTGGTGCCAGGCCAGCAAGTATCATCATACAGTAAGGCTGGGGTCAGACGAACGCAGTGTTAACGTCCGTGTTGCCCGCACATAAGTACGTCCGTGATAGCATACACTTGTGTTAAATGGAGCCCCACACACGAAGTACGTCCGCACAGAAGTGCGGGGGCTGACGGACGCTGCAAACAGACGCAGGTTAGGCAAGAACGTAATACTGCTACAACGGACGTGCAGAGTGCGCCACGTCCACAACGTCCGCATAGCTTTGTGTGTGAGTAATGCAACAAGGTCAGACGGACTGCATTTATACATCCAACATTTTTGACGGACAGAATGTTCTTTCATTGTAATTTATTTTCCCTGCTACATCAGTCAAAAAAATACGTCAGTGAAAAAAACGGACTGTGTGGCCACTACCTTGTCGTCAGTCAGTAAGTACGTCCGTACTGCACGGACGCACAGTCCGTAGAAAATGCGCTCATCTGACCCTAGCCTAACCCCTCTGTGGTATTGTGGAAGAGTGCAGGGGTGGACCATGTAGTCCTATATAGAAAAGTGTTTTTTTTTATCTGTTAATGGGTGTCAGTGCACCCAGATATTGTGCCTTTAATGACAGGCCAACAAGTATCATCATACAGTAACCCCTCTGTGTTATGGTGGAAGAGTGCAGGGGTGGACCTTGCGGTCCTATATTAAAAAGATATGCATCTGGTTAAGGCGTCAGTGCACCCAGATATTCTGCCTTTGGTGCAAGACTGCCAGGGCAGCAAGTATCATCATACCCCTCTGTGGTATGGTGGAAGAGTGCAGGGGTGGACCATGTGGTAATATATATTGAAAAGTTTTTGATCTGGTAATGGGCGTCAGTGCACCCAGATATTGTGCCTTTAATGCCAGGGCAGAAAGTATCATCATACAGTAACCCCTCTGTGGTATTGTGGAAGAGTGCAGGGGTGGACCATGTGGTCCTATATTGAAAATTTTTTGATCTGGTAATGGGCGTCAGTGCACCCAGATATTGTGCCTTTAATGCCAGGCCAGCAAGTATCATCATACAGTAACCCCTCTGAGGTATTGTGGAAGAGTGCAGGGGTGGACCATGTGGTCCTATATTGAAACGTTTTTTATCTGGTGGTAATGGGCGTCAGTGCACCCAGATATTGTGCCTTTAATGCCAGGCCAGCAAGTATCATCATACAGTAACCCCTCTGTGGTATTGTGGAAGAGTGGAGGGTTGGACCCTGCGGTTCAAAAAAATAAAATGATATAAATCTGGCACAGGCGTTAGTGCAGCCAAATATTGTGCCTTTCATGGCAGCAAGTGCCTTCACACCATAAACCTTTTGTGGTATTGTGGAAGAGTTCAGTGCTGGAGGTTTTCTGAATGCAGAAGAGGACATCCCCTATCTATTCCATTACTTCAGCATTAGGGGATTGATAGCTGCTGATCCAGGACTGATTCATTTTTATAAATGTCAGCCGGTCTACAGAGTCGGTGGACAGAAGCACTCTTTTGTCTGTGACAAAACCTCCAGCGGCACTGAACATCCTTTCGGAAAGCACGCTAGATGAAGGGCAACCTAGTAGCTGCATAGCATATTCGCGAAGTTCTGGCCAGTGATCCCATCTCAACACCCAGTAAGCCAGTGAATCATCTGCTGGAAAGGTATCCAGGTCTGCCCTTGCCCCTAGGTAGTCCTGCACCATATGGTGAAGACGCTGGCAATGGTGCCTACATTTGACGTCCTTGGGCGTCGTGGACTAAAAAAATGTAAAAAAGCATCAGTCAAGCGGCCCTGGCCTTCACCGCTATTCCTCTGATCACCCGCAGCCTCAGAAGCACGTGTGTCAGCACTTGGTAATCTACCAGTGCCTGGAAAGGTGTTACCTTTACCTTTAGCAGGCTTTGCATTATTAGGGAGCCCATGCAGCGTAGGTTGGAGGTGGCATTAGCTTCCGAGTCTTCCTGGTCAATGAGGATGACCGTATCGTGCACTTCCTCCTCCCAGCCACGCACAAGCCCTTCTGTTTCTGGGCACACAAAACCCTCCCTTGAGGAATCCCCACCTTCAATGCCCCCACTACTTAAATAGTCCTCCTCCTCCTCATCCTCCTCCTGTCTGATCTGAGTAGGACCCGCTGGAATGCTGTCTGTGGAAAGACTGGGGCCTTGAGAGCTAGGGAAGGCCTCCTCTTCCTCCCGCTGCTCTGCCTCTAGAGCCACATCTATAATTCCCCGCAGAGTGTGCTCCAGCAGGAACACTAAAGGAATTGTGTCACTGATGCATGCACTGTCCCTGCTCACCATTCTCGTTGCCTCCTCAAATGGTGACAGTACAGTGCATGCATCCTTGATCATCCGCCACTGTGGGGGGGGGGAAACAAGTTGACCTGAACCTGTCCTTGTGCCATACTCACACAGGTACTCGTTGATGGCCCTCTGCTGCTTGTGCAGATGCTGCAGCATTGCTAATGTCGAGTTCCACCTGGTGGGAATGTCACAGATCAGACGGTTTGTGGGAAGGTGGAATTCTCTTTGAATTTCTGCCAGGCAAATGCTTGCTGGGAATGACCGTCTGAAGTGGCTGCAGACTTTTCTGGCCTGGATGAGAAGCTCTGGCAGCCCTTGGTACTTGGTTAGGAAACGCTGTACCACCAGATTTAGGACGTGTGCTAGGCATGGTACATGCGTCAATTTACCCTTGCTTGGGGCGGAGAGAAGGTTGCTGCCATTATCGCAGACGATCATTCCCAGCTCAAGCTGGCATGGTGTTAACCATCTCTGCACCTGCCCCTGTAGAGCTGACAACATTTCTGACCCGGTGTGGCTCCTGTCCCCTAAACAAACCAGCTCAAGCACAGTATGGCATCTTTTTGCTTGAGCCATTGCGTAGACCCTGTCAGGCGTCGGTTTAACTGCCACTTCGCCAGAGACAGAGAAGGAGGAGGAGGAGGAGGAGGAAGAGGTGGTGGTGGTGGAGCAGACAGACCTCATATAAGCAGCTTTCTGGAGGCGTGGTGGATGAACGAGCTCCAGCACAGAGCCCCATCTTAGATCAGCTCCCAGCTGCAATCAGAGTTACCCAGTGTGCCGTGAAGGAAATGTAATGACCCTGTCCATGCTTGCTGGACCACGTGTCTAAAGTCACATGCACCTTGCTGCTGACTGCCTTTCCCAATGACTGGATAACATTGTCTTCCACGTGCTGGTATAGTGTTGGAATGGCCTTGCATGAAAAGTAATGGCATTTTGGAACCTACCACTGTGGTACAGCACATTCAGCAAATTCACGGAAGGGAGCAGAGTCCACCAGCTGGAAAGGCAGCAGCTACAATGCGAGTAATTTTGCTAAGCTGGCATTTAGATGCTGTGCTTGGGGATGGTTGGGACTATATTTTTTCTTTCGCTGCAGCAGCTGCGGCAACATAATCTGACTGCGTAAATCTTCAGCTACTGGGATGATGTCACATTGTGAGGAAGGACCTGGTACATCCATCACTGTAGCATCATCCCTGTCGGTGGAGGTTGTAGGCAATGACATGGCAGGACATACAGTGTGGGTAGAGACAGATGAGGAGGAGGAGGACCTACGCAAAGTTTTGCGCCAACAGGATGTGTGGCACTTGTTCATATGTCACCTCGAGCATGTGGTACCCAAGTGTCCGGTGTTTATCCCACGCTTCAGCCTCATCTGACATAGATTGCAAATAGCAACGGTGGGGTCTGCTGCACATTTCTTAAAGAACTCCCAGACAGCAGAGTTCCTGCATTTGTTCTTTGAGACAACAGCGCTCTGCACCAGAGCAGCTCTGACATCTGATGCCTTGGACTGGCTAGTGCTATGGTTGGTCACAGAGGATGTTGTGCCTCGTGTTTGCTGTGCCTCCTCCTCCTCCTCATCCCTCTCCTCCTCACTTGATTCCTCAGTTCGATCTGCCACCCAGTTGGAGTCAGTGACCTCATCATCAATGTCATCTTCGCCCCCTATCTCCTCGTCACTGGAGCCAACTTGGCAGTATGCTGCAGCTGCTGGGGCAACATGAGTGCCAGTTATTTGTGTGTCATCACTGGCACCCCCTTCCTCTAGGTTGATTATACTCCCTTGCTCAACCTCAGAGATTGAATCAGAGCACTGTACTTCCTGCGCATCCTCAAGCAGCATGTCACTGTCATTGTAGTCAAACAATTCAGCTGATTCCTCCGTGTGTGATAGCGAGGCTACGGCAGGAGTAGGTGTGGACATGGAGGCTGCATTAGATGCTTTGGCAGCTGAGGTGGACTGTAAAGCACTAGAAGCCTGGCTGGCAGAGGACTCGGAGGATGAGGATGGCCTGGTTAGCCAATCCACCAAGTCCTCTGTATGTTGCTGCTGCTTAAGATGGCCAGCACCAGTTAGAAAGGACAAGCGTGTCCCTGCAGAGGATGCACCACGTCCACCACGACCAGAGACACAGCCTCCCGACACAGGGGCTGCTTGCCCTCTTTTCTGTGTCTGAGAGCGTCTGCCTGTCCTTTTTGTTCTTTCAGACATGGTGAGTGATTTATAGATTGTTATATACAGAACTCTGATTCAACTCTGGTATAACTTAGTGAGACACACTGATAGCTGGCAGCCAGTGACGAGACACAGATCACCTCAATTCACAAATGTTTTAAAGAAATTAGTGAGCCCCAAAATACTGCGTGGTACTGGATGTGTGACAAGACACAGATCACCTCAATTCACAAATGTTTTAAAGAAATTAGTGAGCCCCAAAAAGATTTGCTGGCACAGTGACAAGACCCAGAAGATCACCTCAATTCACAAATGTTTTAAAGAAAGTTGTAAACCCCAAAAAAACTTGCTGGCACAGTGACAAGACACACATCACATAAATTCCCTGATATTTGGTAGAAATGAGACCCAAAAAGACTTGCTGGCACAGTGACAAGACCCAGAAGATCACCTCAATTCACAAATGTTTTAAAGAAAGTTGTAAACCCCAAAAAAAATTGCTGGCACAGTGACAAGACACACATCACCTACATTCCCTGATATTTGGTAGAAATGAGACCCAAAAAGACTTGCTGGCACAGTGACAAGACCCAGAAGATCACCTCAATTCACAAATGTTTTAAAGAAAGTTGTAAACCCCAAAAAAACTTGCTGGCACAGTGACAAGACACACATCACCTAAATTCCCTGATATTTGGTAGAAATGAGACCCCCCCAGACCCCCCCAGTAGCGTGGCAGACCGGCAGTACCAAGACACAACTATATCCTTTGAAATCTCCTGAAATGCGTGCAGAATCGGCACGTGGAAACGTTATATAGTGTGCTGCGGGACTTAGCTCTGTGAGCCCATGATTGGCCAAAATTTGCCCAATCAGGACTCTGAGCGGTAATTGGCATAGTCTTGAACCAGTCTTGCACCAGACCTGTGGTCAGGTGCAAGGCTGTAGCCAATTACGAGCTTCAGGCCAGTGGGAAAATGCATTGTGGTCCATTGTGGTCGAACATGCGGCAAACACCCGGAAATGTTCGGTGTTCGCGATCTACTCGAACAAGCTAAGTTCGGTTCGAACCCCGAACCGTCCAAACCCGAACCGCTCATCCCTAGTCAGCAATTCTTCATCGGATATTGCTCTTAATTTTAAGATCGGTGTAAACAATGAACAAATTCTTTCCATGGATTGAAAGTGTTGGTCAAGCTCAGTAATTATTCTGTCAAGTGCAGTAAGAAAAACATTAATCTTGAAAGCTGTTTCTGCATTCATTTCTTCATCACAGGATTGTGACTGGTGTCTTTTTGCTCTTTTCAGTTGCCTTGGTGCTTTCAATACTTTTGGTATTTCCATTTCTTCTGCCACAAGTCTAGCCTCAGCTAAGATATCGAGCCACTTTTCTCGAAATGATTGCATTTCTAGGGAAAGCGCCTTTATATTTTCTGCTCCAATTTCCATTGAAATTGATCAAGACTGGAGAATCTTGTTCCTCTCTTCAAAGCATTGCAGAACTTTTACCCAAAAGGTTGCCAATAGAATTGCCTTAAAAGATGAAAAATAATCTTTTAGGCCTGTTGCTTCAGGATGAGCCTCACTTGAAAGTCTTTGACAATCCATTATTTTTTCTAAGGCATCAATAATGCTTGGCAGTCTCTGTGCAATTGGACAAACTGCTTCCACTCTTGTGCTGGTGTCACTTAAGGCATGCAAAGAAATTCCAGTCTCATCCTTCAAAATATTCCACCTCTCAGGACTTCCACTGAAAACCACATACAGACGATTAACATATCCAAAAAATGTGTACATATCACGGCAGCATGATGCTGCATGTACACCCACAGGATTTAAAGAATGGGAAGCACAAGGAGAAAATATAGCTTTGGGATATTTCTTTTGTATGTGAGCTCGGACACCTTTATTTTTCCCCGACATATTTGCACCATTTTCAAATCCTTGACCTCTGCAATCTTCAACATTGATGCCATGTTCATTCAGTCTTAACCCTTTCCATGCTGCGGACGCGCTGAGCGCGTCCTGCCGCATGGCCACTGCGCTGCGGAGGATGCGCTCAGTGCGTGCTCCCTTAGCAGCGGCGATCGGCTTGGATTCTGGCCGATCACGGCGGCCCCCCGGTGCGGACTGACATCCTCAATGTCAGACCAGCCTCTGGGACCCCGGCGGGCACAATAGACGTCATCGCGCCTGCGTGATGATGGCTATTTCAGGCACCCCCCCATTGCGGGGAAGGTGCCTGAAGGGGAGGGGGGAGGTCCCTTGGACCTCTCCCCCTCCCCATCCGTGTGGGCCAGTGAGTAAAGGCATTTGCCCTGCCCTTCCAAGCGGCGGCTGTCTTTAACCCATAGGGGGCTGGATCGTGATATGGCGCTAACATGCGCCGTATTGCGGTCCCCTCCCGGAGCTGGCCGACATCTTGGATGTCGGCCAAGCTTCCGGGATATCCCCTAATGACTGGCGTCATCGCGCATAGTGTGATGGCACCAGACCTGCAATTAACCCCTTGCTGCCACCTATGGTGGATATAGGGGGTTCCAATGAACCCCCTATTTCCCGATCCGTGACAGCTAGGGGTTAATGTTTGATATCATTGGAACGACCAGAGCATGGCCTTTCCAATGATAGTGTAGCGCTGGTTTTAAATCCCTGCCGTGTAGTACTTGTTTTTGGCCACCGGAGGGAGACAAGCACAATGTGAGACGCTGAACATTGGGACTACATTTCCCGGCATGCTTTGCGGGCGGACACAGGAAGTGGGTGGGACACAGACGCTGACATCCTGAGCCTCGTGAGGAGAGCTGGCAGAGCGCGCCAGGGAGTGAGAGAAGCAAGACACAGTGCTGCAGAGTGTGACAGTGACCAGGCCGGAGCGCAGCTGGGGCCTGACAGAGATAAAGACCGGGTTATTCAGCCTTACAAGAGGAAGACCCAGTGATTCACCAGAATACCCAGTCAAAATCGAGCGGAGAGACGTCCTGGGTCGAGCAGAGCACCAAGTATCGGGCGGATGGGTGAGAGGCCTTCCAGGCCATTGTGAAAATAGAAAGCACGCTGCTGTTTGTTTCAAAACCCACAGGGCCCCAACTTGACTAGTCGAAGATACCTCATAAATAATTCACTGGCCAGTTGAATATTGTACCCGGGTACCATCACACACACACACCTACATTCTTGGGACATAACCTGTACGGGACTCACTCCCCAACCACAAAGGGGGTAAAGATATATTTTTCCTTTCTTTTCCGCTGCGCATTTCTCGAATTACGAAGCCTTGTATTTCTTTTCTGCTGCGCGTTTCTCGAATTACGAAGCCTTGTATTTCTTTTCCGCTGCGCGTTTCCCACATTACGAAGTACTGTAAATATATCTACGTATACCGTGTTATTAATTATATGCCATTTATTCTAGTAAACTATATAATTTATAAAATCCACGACGGTGCTGGAGTATATTTATTCCCTAGTGCGGGGAGACTGACTCGAGGTTCAATTTCAGCGGCTCCTCCGGGAGTGAGCGCTACACGTGGGGGCTCGCCCGGGATTCAGTCTCTGGAAAAAACGCATTTAAAGGGTTAAATATGGATCCAGACACTGCTGCCAAGTGGTGTGAGGAGCACAGTGGTCAGTTAGAATTGTGTATAGTCATGGATATTCCAGCAGACACTTGGGCCGAAGATCAGATTCGCCAGGCCGTGGCCGCGCTGACGCCAGATCATCGGGGGTTAATCCTGGACATTAAAGAGAACCCAGATACCTCTCACACGTATGTTCTTTTTGAGTGGATAAAGGGTGTTCCAGTGTGTTTTCAGGGCGCGAGCGTGAAGCTGACCGATGAGGTGGAAGTGCAACTGATTCAGCCAAGTGCGCCACGTGGCGAATCCGCGAGTGTTCCCACGCCCAGTCAGTTGGCCATGATCGGGCCTGAATTTATAGTAGCTACTGGAGATTTGCTGGCTAAGTGTCAGAGAACAAGCCCTCCGCACACTAACTTCGGTTATCGACGGTTGAGAAATTTTACAGGAAATGTACCAACTCCGGCGGGAGAAGAAACCTTCGAAGAATGGGTGGAACAGGCGATGCAGGCTCTGGATGAGTGGGACGTCCCTGAAGCACAGAAAAAGCAAAGGATCACCGAAAGCTTAAAGGGACCTGCGTCAGAGGCTGTAAGAAACCTAAAATTGAGTAAGAAAGACTGCACTGCTTTAGATTATTTAAATGTTCTGGAGGAAGTTTTTGGGCGAACGGAAAAGGCTGCAGAGCTCGTATATCAGTATGAACACACTTACCAGTGGAAAGTTGAGAGAATGACCGAATATATGAGGCGCCTAGATAAGATTCTGCACCAGATACTCCTCAAGAAAGGGGCCGAACCGGCTGCAGTGGATAAGATCCGAATAAAACAGATCCTGAGGGGCTCTCAACCTCTAGATCCAGTGATGCTGCAGCTGAGAAGCAGAGAAGGTAATCAAGAACTGAAGAACCTGGAACTGATCCGAGCTGTCAGAGAGGAGGAGGCTTTACTGGAAGAAAAATCCTTCAGGAGAGGAGAAAGAGCTTACGCGCAACCTGTGCGGCATAACGAATGTTTGCAGCCTGAAAGTGACTCATTGGATACATATGGGTCCGACGTGGACGAACAAGAGCATCTGATCGCTTTTAAATCCACAGAGAGGGCTGTCAAAGAATTAAACCTCTCTGAACATGGTGAGTTGCACAAAACTGTTAAGAAAGTACAAGAAGCTCAAGCTGAATTGCAACAGGCGCACGCGGAACTGTGCCGAGTATTGTTGAAGGTGACAGAGATGCAGACAGAGATGCAGAAGTTCCTTACAGGCATGCAGACAACCAGAGTTGCTGTGGCGTCTAGCAATACAAATAGATTTGTGGGGAATATCTAGAAAGTACAAACACAAGGACACTTCATTGTGCAACACTGTATGGCATATCTGACCATAGGCCCCTTGTTAAGAATGCACTCACAGGATATAAATAGTATATAGGCACATCAAGCATTGATGTATACTGGAACTTTACCACACTCTCCTGGATCTCCACACTGAATCGTAACTTGCCGCCGCAGGAAACATCAAGAGGGAGGCCGGTGGTGGTATTTTGGTAATTTATTACAGTAGGTTCAACGCGTTTCGTCTGGCTAATGCCAGACGAAACGCGTTGAACCTACTGTAATAAATTACCAAAATACCACCACCGGCCTCCCTCTTGATGTTTCCTGCGGCGGCAAGTTACGATTCAGTGTGGAGATCCAGGAGAGTGTGGTAAAGTTCCAGTATACATCAATGCTTGATGTGCCTATATACTATTTATATCCTGTGAGTGCATTCTTAACAAGGGGCCTATGGTCAGATATGCCATACAGTGTTGCACAATGAAGTGTCCTTGTGTTTGTACTTTCTAGATATTCCCCACAAATCTATTTGTATTGCTGTACCACTTAACGCCAGCTGGAAGGGGCGCTGTTGGGGAGTATTTCAGATACGTATATATATGTATTTATATTTCATTGTGTGTCACATCACAATTTGTATTTCTTGCTGTGGCGTCTAGCCAGGGTCTTTCAACCGAATCACAGCAGGCGACTGCGTCTCCGCTTTCTAAGAAGAGATGTTTCAGTTGAGGAGAAATGGGCCACTTCCACGCACAATGCAAAGGCCAAAAGCCTGAAGGAAATAGTTGAGGAGCTTTTGAAAGCCTTGGAAGGACTGTTATCCACCTCACCGGCGGGAAACACCAGAGGGCACAAGTGAAGGAGCAACCTAGGTGCCCGGAGGTCGAAACCCGCTCCAAAAATCAAGCCAGGGCTAAGAGGGTGAGAGGGCCCAAAGTCTGGCCAACTGCTGAGCCTGCCAGGATTGAAAGAGTCACTCCCTTAGCATCCGGACCTACGTCATGGGGACGCAATGCACACCCAAAACCTACACGGGCCAAAAAGAAGGCCAGGGTACAACAAACTGGATCTAAGTGTCCTGGTGCCACCACCAAGTTTCCTGACCAGCTGATAGGTCCTTCTCCTATTGTGCCAATCTAAGTGGAGGGAGTCTACACTAAAGCCCTGTTGGATTCAGGGGCTCAAGTGACATTGATCTATCGAGACTTCTACGAGAAACACTTGAAGCACATTCCTCTACAGAAATTGAAGGATCTGGAAATCTGGGGTATCGGGATGGAGAAACTCCCTTATGACGGGTATCTACAGGTGAAGTTGGAGATCGGATCCGAAGTCATCGGACAGTCTGGAGGTTGTGATGCGTTGGCCATTGTGTGTCCTCGGCCTTCAGGGGCAAACAGGAGTTCCATGATAGTGGGGACGAATACTGATTTGGTGCGACGTCTCCTGACACCTATCGTATTGGAAGAAGGTTCTACTAAAAGAGTACACCCAATGTTACGTCCAGTCTACCAGAGAATGGTCGAAGAACAGAAGGCACCTGCTGAAGTGGGGCGCCTGTGGAGATTGGAAGGAACAGAGAAGGTTCTGCAAGCGGACGAAGTAGCGAGTTTCTGGGCTTCAGTCAAGTTAAACGGATCGCAACCAGGTCCCTATGTGGTACTGGAAACCGATTTTAATCATGGGAGTGAAGCCGGAGTAGAAGTAATCCCTGAAATAATCTCCACTAAAGCTTTGAAAAGAACACGAGGAAGAGTCTCAGTCAGCGTGTGCAATGTGTCTGATTCTCCAGTAGTCCTTAAAGCACAAATGCCTATCGGGCAAGTAGCGTCCGCTACGCCCCTCTCTCCTACCGATTTAGGAGGGGGAGTGGATAAAGAGATTCCAGATGAAAGATTCTACCCCAAGGACTCTCCCATTTCACCTGAATGGAAGAAACGTCTTCAGTCTCAAGTTCTAAAGTGGAGAGAATTGTTCTCGAAAGATGAGTTCGACGTAGGACTAGCTAAGAGTACTGAGCACCGCATTCGATTACAGGGAAGACAAGCCGTTTCGTGAAAGGTCAAGACAAGTTCCGCTGGGAGACTTGGATGATCTATGAGAACAGTTGAATGAACTGCAAAGAACCAAGGTGATCCAAGAGTCCAGGAGTCCATATGCATCTCCAATAGTAATGGTCCGGAAGAAGAATGGTTCTGTCCGCTTATGCATAGACTATCGCACGCTGAATCGGAGAACCATCCCAGACCAATATGCTACTCCTCGGATAGAAGATGCCTTACAGTGTTTGTCTGGAGCAAAATGGTTTAGTGTGCTAGACCTGCGAAGTGGATATCACCAGATACCAATGCATCTTGAAGACAAAGAAAAGACTGCGTTCATCTGTCCACTGGGGTTCTTCGAATTCAAAAAAATGCCTCAAGGCCTTACGGGAGCTCCAGCCACGTTCCAGCGGTTAATGGAGAAGACAGTCGGGGACATGAATCTGATCGAAGTATTAGTGTACCTGGATGATATAATTGTGTTTGGGAAGACTCTGGAAGAACATGAGCAGCGTTTGGAGAAGGTCTTGAAGAGGCTCCATGAAGAGGGATTGAAACTGTCTCTGGAGAAATGTCAATTCTGTTTACCGTCTGTTACGTTTCTGGGACATGTGGTCTCAGCAGAAGGCGTTTCGACAGATCCTCGGAAGTTGGAGGCCGTAGCTTCTTGGCCTAGACCCCGCAACGTCACTGAACTTAGATCTTTCTTGGGGTTCTGTTCCTATCATCGAAGATTTGTAGGAGGATTCGCAAAAATAGCTCAACCACTGAACAAGCTCCTACAGAAGGAAAGCACAGAAGAAGGCCACAAGGTCTCCGACCGAAATCCGTCAGCTCCCGGGCTGAGGAAAGCTCGAGAGTCCATCCAGGGAGAGTGGACCAGTCAGTGTGAAGGTGCTTTTACGAAGCTGAAAGAGAGTTTAACTCGAGCTCCTGTCTTGGCCTATGCGGACCCTCACAAGCCGTACGAGTTACATGTGGATGCCAGCAGAGAGGGTCTAGGAGGAGTCCTGTATCAAGAGTATGGTGGATTGCTGAGGCCTGTAGCGTATGTGAGCCGGAGCCTTACGCCTTTCCGAAAAGAACTATCCTACCCACAAGTTGGAGTTCCTAGCCTTGAAGTGGGCAGTGGTAGACAAGCTAAAGGACTATCTGTATGGAGCCGAGTTTGTGATAAAGACGGATAACAATCCTCTTACTTACATCCTTACTACTGCAAAACTGGACGCAACGGGACATCGGTGGTTGGCCGCTCTGTCAGGGTTTCGGTTCAGCCTGAAGTATCGCCCTGGGGTGAATAATCGAGATGCTGATGCTTTGTCGAGAAGACCCTACACTACAGAATGGACTCAGCTAACTCCAGACGGGGTCCAAGCTTTGTGTCAAGGAGCAGAGCGCCGGGTCAAGGGAGGGATTGAAGCGGAGGCCATAGGAGTCATGGCTGCGGCTGTTCCGGAGTTCTACTGCAACCCTACGCAATTGAGGGATGAAAGTCTACCTGCCTTTCAAAACAGGACTTGAAAGCTGATCAGGCCAGAGACCCTTTAATTGCGTTAACCATAAAGGCCCTAACTGCGAACCAGCGTGAAATTCTGCTGACCAATTCCCCAGATGGAGCCAGATTGGTCTACAAAGAGTGGGAACGGTTGAAGATGTTGGATGGGGTGGTCTACCGAAGGGGCCCCTCAACCAATGCTGAAGAGACCCGACAGTTATTCCTTCCCACTAAACATAGGGAGAGTGTGCTGCGATCGCTACATGATGAGCATGGACATTTGGGCGCAGAAAGGACTTTTAAGCTGGTGCGAGACAGGTTCTATTGGCCTTGCATGAGAGCTGAAGTGGAAAGTTACTGCCATTCATGTCTGAGGTGTATTCAAAGGAAGACCCTACCGACCCGAACCGCTCCAATGAGCCATCTGCAAAGTCAAGGACCCATGGATTTGGTGTGCATTGACTTCCTGTGCTTAGAGCCGGATGCTAGTGGGCAGGGAAATATTCTTATAGTGACTGATCACTTCACACGTTACGCCCAAGCCTTTTCTACGAAAGACCAACGCCCTCCGACAGTGGCAAAGGTTCTGATGGAGAAGTTCTTTGTTCACTACGGCCTACCAAGGAGAATACACTCTGATCAGGGTAGAGACTTTGAAAGCCGACTTGTTGGGCAATTTCTGGAACTGTTGGGAATCCAAAAGACCCGAACTACACCATATCACCCTCAAGGTGATGCTCAGCCTGAAAGGTTCAATCGTACGCTGCTAAATATGCTGGGGACGTTGTCAAACACAGAGAAGCAGAGTTGGAGTCGTCACATAGCTACTCTGGTGCATGCATATAACAGTACGGAGAGTGAAGCCACTGGATACTCACCGTACCGTCTTATGTTCGGAAGAGAAGCTCGACTGCCGGTTGATTTGGCGTTTGGGTTATCTCTGGACCAGACATCGGTTGCTTCCCATAGAAATTACGTGGATAGACTTCGAAAGAATCTGGCCTCTGCGTTTGAACAGGCCCGTTTGACTTCAGGAAACAGGGAGCAAAGGAACAAAAGGAACTATGACTTGAAAGTTCGGATACAGGATCTACAACCCGGTGATAGGGTTTTGTTGAAGAACTTGGATGCTGCTGCAAGGCACAAGTTGGCAGATAGATGGAGTTCTCAAGTCTACATTGTCTGCAAGCAACTGCCGGGTCTGCCGGTGTATCAAATCCGGCCGGATGGAAAGGCTGGGCCTCTTAAGAACTGGCACCGGAATCATTTGTTACCTTTGAGAGAGGCTGTGATGATACCAGTTGGGGACGAACTTCCTCTGCCGAATCCTCCTGCTCCACGTTTGCCTCCTGTTACTCGGTCTCAGCAGACCCGGGCTGTCGAAGAGAGCGAAAGGGACAGTGTGGAAGAGAGTTTTTGTCGGGACTGGATGCGCTCACCGGAACCTGAAGAGGTTATCTCGGTTCCTGAACGGTGGGAAAGTAATTTGAGGCCTGAAGCTCCTGAATTTCAGTTGGAAGTCCCCGAGACTATTGAAATCCCTGTAGTTCCTGAAGCTGAATCTTATGACTACAGTTCTATGCCTTCACTGGAAGGATCATACTCCGAAGAGATGTCTGCTCCAGTGGTAGAGAGAAGAATGGAGCCCGCACCTGTAGTGCTTCCACCTGAAGAGGAACTGATTGAGCCAGAACCACAACGCTCTGTTCGACCGCCCCAGAGACTCACCTACGACTCACCAGGACATAGCACTGAAGAGGCCGTCACCACAGTGCGAAGGTTGCCCGAAGTGTCTGCTATGTTAGCTGAGGTAGTCCAAAGCATGAGTCAACTTGAGGAAGTGTGTAGAGAGAAGCACCCATTGTATGCTTGCTGCTGAGCCTGTATATGTTGCCTAAAAATGTGTTGAAATGTAATGCAACTGTTGTACCTCCTTGGAGAGACCCAAGAGTTCTAGGAGGGGGAGAGTGTAGCGCTGGTTTTAAATCCCCTGCCGTGTAGTACTTGTTTTTGGCCACCGGAGGGAGACAAGCACAATGTGAGACGCTGAACATTGGGACTACATTTCCCGGCATGCTTTGCGGGCGGACACAGGAAGTGGGTGGGACACAGACGCTGACATCCTGAGCCTCGTGAGGAGAGCTGGCAGAGCGCGCCAGGGAGTGAGAGAAGCAAGACACAGTGCTGCAGAGCGTGACAGTGACCAGGCCGGAGCGCAGCTGGGGCCTGACAGAGATAAAGACCGGGTTATTCAGCCTTACAAGAGGAAGACCCAGTGATTCACCAGAATACCCAGTCAAAATCGAGCGGAGAGACGTCCTGGGTCGAGCAGAGCACCAAGTATCGGGCGGATGGGTGAGAGGCCTTCCAGGCCATTGTGAAAATAGAAAGCACGCTGCTGTTTGTTTCAAAACCCACAGGGCCCCAACTTGACTAGTCGAAGATACCTCATAAATAATTCACTGGCCAGTTGAATATTGTACCCGGGTACCATCACACACACACACCTACATTCTTGGGACATAACCTGTACGGGACTCACTCCCCAACCACAAAGGGGGTAAAGATATATTTTTCCTTTCTTTTCCGCTGCGCGTTTCTCGAATTACGAAGCCTTGTATTTCTTTTTCGCTGCGTGTTACTCGAATTACGAAGCCTTGTATTTCTTTTCCGCTGCGCGTTTCCCGCATTACGAAGTACTGTAAATATATCTACGTATAATGTGTTATTCATTATATGCCATTTATTCTAGTAAACTATATAATTTATAAAATCCACGACGGTGCTGGAGTATATTTATTCCCTAGTGCGGGGAGACTGACCCGAGGTTCAATTTCAGCGGCTCCTCCGGGAGTGAGCGCTACAATACCAAACATGACCATGTACAGTTTAAATTTTGTTTAAAAAAAATTATTATTTTTTTAAAGGAAATTAAAAAAAACTTTTTTGTTTTTGTTTTGTTTTATTAATGCAGCAATATTGTTCCCATTTCAATTATGTGAACAATGATGCTACATTAACGATTTTTTCTATGGGGGGCGTTTGCCAAAAAACACGTAATTTTCCCCAAAAAAAGTAACGATTCCCCGTTTCTAATTTTTTTAACAAGCGCAACCCATAGAAAATATAACCGCAAATGCTCGCATGTTAAAATGTGAAAAAAAACACACTTTACACGTAGTAATTATTGAAAATTCTAATTTTATTGCATTTTATGTTATAATATACAGACAGGACATAACGTATAAAAAAAATAATGATATATTATGAATCTGTCAAGTCTCCTGGAAAGAACGATATATAATATGTCTGGGTCATATAATAAAATGTACTTCAAATCGCATTTAAACATGATGAGCGAAACCGGTAAAAATGAGCTCAGCACAGAGGTGTGAAAAGGCTCAGCAGCAAAAAGGTTAAGAGGAGTTTTTCAGCTATTTCTGCTCCAGTCTTTTGGCACAAGTCAAAAAATTCAACAAATCTTTCTTGAATAACCCACTCTTCACTTCCTGGATCTCTACTGACGTAGCGTAGAACAATTACATTTTGTTCTATATGTGAAATGTCTGGTGTTGCATCGCAAATCACAAAAAAATAAATTGCCTTTTCCCTTTCAGCAAGTATGGTGTCCAAAACACGTTTTCCACAAACATTTATAAACTCATTTTGCGTTGCCCAAGATAAATAATGAGCATGCAATTTGCGTCCACTCTCTTGGCTTTTCTTCACCTTTTCCAAATGTTCTTGCTACAGTGGATCATAGTCTATCGTTTCAAGCACACCAAGAAAATTGCCATTGTGCCGATCTCCAACTCGCTGAGAGCTTCCCCTAAATGCAAGATTTCTTGATGCCAAAAATAGTCACCTTCAGAAGTCTTTCTAATAAAGCAGCAAATTTCTTCTTTTCACTGTCCAGATTCTCTTGCATTTCAGAATCCACACCATGGCCTGCAACAGACAATTGACACTTTCTCCAACTCCAGTAGTGTGCTTTGTGACTAATTGAGTGTTCATGTTCTGGCAGCCTATTGTATAAAACATGCCACTTGTTTTTAAATGGATCAAACCCTTCTTTTCTACAAAGAAAACTGCTAGCTTTGCCACGATCAGAAGAAAATGCCAAGTATGTCACACAGTACAATAAATGCTTGCTGGGGGTCCACCTCAGCCAGTCCCGTATTTGCTTTTCACGTCCATTTACAGATTTTGCATACAGGAGAAATTTACTAAATAACTTTCCTTCAGAATCTTTTCCCATACTGTTAATCATTTCCTTTAGTTCTGCTTCTTTCCTTAACACAGGTCACTATTCTCTCTCTGTCTTTGTCATGAAGTACATCTGGCCAAGTCGCCGGATCCTTCCAATCAGGTTCTTCCGCTGTTGTTTCAATGAATGTAGATCCACCTTCTAATTCTTGGAGATTTTCATTTGCTTCAGGGACTGGGTGAGTGGCTTCAGATGTGCGGCATGTTGCGGTTTCCTCCGTCTCTTGGTGGACTTCTCTAGAAGGGTCAAAACACTCTACTGCAACATTCTCTGTGGATTTTGGCTTCTTGAAAAACTTGTATAAGGCACTTTGGTTTTTCAACTTTTTCTCTTCTTCCTCCCGTTCTCTCTTCTCCTTTCTCTTCTGTGATCCAGACTTATGTTGATACATAGTAGATGATAACTAAGGGGTGCTGAAGCGGCAAAAGGTGGAGGAGAAAACACCACAATTGTGGGTAGGTACGGCTGTATCTCCCAAGGGCTATCCCCACAAAACCCAAACAAATATCAACAATTAAAAAAATGGAGAAAGCGCCAGTGCGAATCCCACAACCACGGAAAGCCACACACTGAGTATAGTCACACCCAATATAATGTCAAATGTATGACTAAAGATGGGATACAATTACCAAATCATATGAATATGGTAGGACCAACACTCTTGTGGACATATGAAAGAAAAAGATAAAAAACACACATAGCGCAATAAATATGTACAAATAGTGTGACGTAGTTCTTGATATGATGGTTCACTCACATGAGCCAGAGCCTGTACAATTCAAGGTTCTATATGTAGGCGTTGGTCCCTTCAGGGATGACCCCGTCCCTCTTCATACACCCTCCGAATATAGGATGGATATCATGTGAAGATGAATACAAAAAAAGACCATAGCATAATTCTGTAATGTAGGCAAATAATTTTTGACTTTCAGTAGAACCAAACTCATGTGATGCAGAGCTTGTGCTGTATCCACTGGCTCCGTAAAATAGCTTGGGTGTATTAGGGACACACCAATCCCCTTAGAACCAATAAATAAACCTTCTTTTATGATGATTAAAATTTAATATAAAACAAACATAAACCAAAACGCGTTTCGCCGTAACAACGGCTTCATCAGTTGGTCCAACTGATGAAGCCGTTGTTACGGCAAAACGCGTTTTGGTTTATGTTTGTTTTATATTCAATTTTAATCATCATAAAAGAAGGTTCATTTATTGGTTCTAAGGGGATTGGTGTGTCCCTAATACACCCAAGCTATCTTACGGAGCCAGTGGATACAGCACAGGCTCTGCATCAGGTAACATTTAAAATGTTCAGAAACCAGATTCCCTTTGCTGAATTACAAGTCCCACTATCCCAATTAATGTCCGGGTAATTAAAATCTCCAATAATTAAAGTGCTACCATGATGTGCAGCCTTCCTAATTTGCTCTAACAGTTTTTCTTCCTCATCATTATTTATATTAGGTGGTTTATAGCATATGCCAACCAATAGTTGACTTCCCTGTTTATTCCCCAACAAAATATTTACCCATAAGGATTCCACAATTCCCTCATCGCTTTCCAGTTGTGTAATACTTGGCTTTAAATCCTGATTTACATATAAACATACTCCACCCCCTTTCTTATGTTTCCTATCCCTTCTAAACAATGCATAACTGTTTAAGTTTACAGCCCAGTCATGCGTTTCATCCCACCACGTTTCTGTTATTCCTATTATGTCGTATTGCTTAGTGTATGCTATTGCCTCTAGTTCCCCCATCTTGTTATTGAGGCTCCTTGCATTAGCAAGCATACATTTAATGTTGTCTCTACCCAGTGCAAAATGAGCCCAGTGCTCTAAAAACCCAAAGCCCTCCTTCCTGCACCAAGCTTTAAGCCACGCATTGACCTCCCTGATCTCCCGCTGCCTTTCCACTGTAGCACGTGGCACCGGTAGTATCTCAGAAAATACTACCTTGGAGGACCTCTTCTTCAGTTTACTTCCTAATTCCCTGAAATCATTCTTCAGGTCCTTCCATCTTCCGCTTACTTTGTCATTGGTACCAATATGGACCATGACAGCTGGGTCATCTCCAGCCCCTCCCAATAATCTATCAACTCTGTCAACCACATGCCTAACACGGGCACCCAGCAGACAGCAAACTGTCCGGTTAAGGCGATCAGCGCGACAGATTACCCTGTCTACTCTCTTAATAATAGAGTCCCCTACCACCACAACCTGTCTAGGCTTACTTGCCCTCTTTATCCCTCCCTTACTCCGAATACGTCTACGTGGCTTCCAAGCCAATGACATCTCTGCCTTTATTCGACAATTTACAAGCCTTTTTATGCTACTTTGCATGTACCGATAACAGGCTGTTGCCCAACATTCTATTCGTCATTAATATTGTGAAATTATAGACTTTGTTTAAAAACAGTTAAAGAAAATAAACAACAGTGTCTCCGGATGTCCCTTTAGCCGTCAAGGATGTTGGTTACAGGACATTCCGAGATGTTCCAAAACATTCTCCAAGATGACCTCCAAGATGTTCCAAAACATTCTCTTCTTGCATTTTAGGACAAGAAACTTCATGTGCGTACAAAAACAATCAGCTAAGATAGCGTTTAAAGAATAATATGCATTTGATTCATAAATCTTGATTAACCATTTAAACTACTCAAATGAGCATTTTTCTAGGCCTCCTTCTAAGCCTTTGAATATTATAAAAGCGAATATATACATTTCTGTCCACAACAGTCCCCCCTAAAAATGCACATTTCCCAAGTGTACCCCTGGAGACGAGCCGTGCCTTCATCCGTTCCCCTAATAGTCTCGCCAGCCATTCCAAATCTTCGCCGGAGGTTGAGACGAGAAATTCCTATTGAATTCCTATCGAATAAAACCCCTGTGTAGTCCGGGCTTCCGTGCATGGTCGAGACTGGTGGGTCAAGAGTCGGGCTTCAACTCGTCTTGCAACCAGTCACTAACCTTGGCTTAGAGCAAAATCATAGGCGGTGTTCTCGAGATAGGGGATGCATGTGTTGCACTCTTTAGAATAAGAGACGGGGCTTGTTCTGGTACAACACATTTATTTTATGAGTTCACCTGAAACAGATAAAAGATTCTGTTTTTACTTCTGGATGCACTGTGCACACTCTCTCTTAACTGCATCCAGTGGTAACTTCAGGATTACTGAATCTATATAACATAAAATCCTAATCTATTATACAGTCTATCTTAAATAACAATTGGTACAAACATATCGAGAATTAAACAAATCTACCTAGCAACAAAATATAATCTGGTTTCACTTTCAATCTCTGTTGGAGATTGCACAGAACAAATATCATACACAAGTAATAACATTCTGCACATTTTCTCAGAAATAAAACCTACTTAAAACTGATTCTGGGAACTGGAGTTACTCGTACATAAGGCTTCTGTTACTATACTAGCATGCTTTCCTAATTCAGCCATGTTGATTACAACACGTGGCTGCAGTGAATCCATTTAGCAACCTGTGTAACCAGACCGATTTAACAGCATAAAACACTGATGCTTCCTTCATTCTGTTAAATGACATTCTCCATGTTAAAGGAGAGAACAACTATACAGACATTAATACAGCTACTGCAGTTTACAATGCATATTACACCAGGCCTGTCACAGCAATCAGTCTGCAGGGGTCTGTCTGACCAAACTCCTATTTACATAAAATCTCTAATAACCTTTCTCATTAACTGTTAGACTTTAGATACTTTTCTGCCTACCTGAAACAGATAAAAGATTCTGTTTTTACTCTGGATGCACTGTGCACACTCTCTCTTAACTGCATCCAGTGGTAACTTCAGGATTACTGAATCACTGAGACAACCACATGGTATTAAGTACAGTTTCTGTGGCTGAGGACACAGCAGTGACACCCGCTGGTAGGAGGTCAGAACAGCAGCAACAGAACTATGTTCTGGTAAATTTCAATAATAACAAAACAAAATGCTTTCTACTTAGTCCTGTTTACAGTACTCTTTTGGGGTACAATGAGTTTAATACTGATTTAATACACAGAGTGCCACACATGGACTCATAATTCTGTGCATGACTTGTTACAGGTGGGCGGAGTTCGTCATACCTCTTATTCACAGGAACCCCCAGAAATTCTAGACTAGTATAGGAAGTGCCAATATTCTCCCCAGTGTCCCTACACACTTGATTAAGCAGTAAAGGTGTAGTGGATTCCACAGTTCTTTCGATAACCTTTTTAATGCAGGGTAAAACACAACATCCACACAAGCTCACAAGGGCTTGTTGTCAGTGGTCTACTTCCTAAGTGGGCTATTTTTAAGTGGAGTTTAAAAACAGGAATTCTACCTGTACTGGTCTGTGGTTTGTATCTCTAGAGGGAGAGAAACTTCTGGTTTATTTATCAATTTGTTTAAATCCTCTTTGGTTTTTTTTTTCTTGTTTTTTTTCTGTTGTGCTTTTTAGTTGTTTTTTTTCCCTGAGTGGCTGGTGACTTGTTAATTGGGGGGCGTGTAGCCTGTCAGGTGATTTCACTTGTATGGCTACATAAACTCAATGGCAGCTCACTGAGCTTGCTCACAAGGGCTTGTTGTCAGTGGTCTACTTCCTAAGTGGGCTATTTTTAAGTGGAGTTTAAAAACCGGAATTCTACCTGTACTGGTCTGTGGTTTGTATCTCTAGAGGGAGAGAAACTTCTGGTTTATTTATCAATTTGTTTAAATCCTCTTTGTTTTTGTTTTTTCGGGTTTTTTTCTGTTGTGCTTTTTAGTTGTTTTTTTTCCCTGAGTGGCTGGTGACTTGTTAATTGGGGGCGTGTAGCCTGTCAGGTGATTTCACTTGTATGGCTACATAAACTCAATGGCAGCTCACTGAGCTTGCTCACAAGGGCTTGTTGTCAGTGGTCTACTTCCTAAGTGGGCTATTTTTAAGTGGAGTTTAAAAACCGGAATTCTACCTGTACTGGTCTGTGGTTTGTATCTCTAGACTAGCATATAGGGCAGCCAATAAAGCATGTAAAAATGCGATTAGATGGGCTAAACTAGAAAATGAAAAAGAAATAGCCAAAGAGAGCAAGACCAACCCTAAAAGATTCTTTAGGTACATAAATTCTTAAAAACCCAAGAGTGAAAATGTAGGTTCACTAAAATCTGAGTCAGGGATATTGTTAACTGAAGATCAGGATAAGGCAGAAATTTTGAATGATTATTTTTCTTCAGTATTTATCAAAGAGAAACCTATAACTGGAGACATGCAATTCATTAATAAAAACTTACTAATACAAAGTGACTGGTTGACTCAGGACAAGGTTTTGCAGAAATTAAACAATGTGAATGTGAATAAAGCCCTAGGGCCAGATGGAATTCACCCGCGAGTACTGAGAGAGCTATGTGTTGAAATATGTAAACCTCTGTTCTTAGTTAGGGATACTAAGGGATAATATTCAGGAATTTATTGGGAGGTATAATGTTATTGGCAAAAATCAGCATGGTTTCATGAAACACAGATCATGTGAGACTAACCTAATTACGTTCTATGAGGAAGTAAGTAGAAGTATAGATCAGGGGGTCGCAGTGGATGTGATTTAGAAACATAGAAACATAGAAAAAAATGTCGGCAGATAAGAACCTTTCGGCCCATCTAGTCTGCCCAATTACATGGATACTTTACCTGGATTTATCTTTTGTTTAGGATAGCTTTATGCCTATCCCATGCTTGCTTAAATTCAATTACTGTTTTGGCCTCTACCACTTCTACTGGAAGACTGTTCCATGTATCCACCACCCGCTCAGTAAAATAATGCTTCCTGATGTTACTTTTAAACCTTTGACCCTCTAATCTAAGACTATGTCCTCTTGTTTTGCTATTTTGTTTCCTTTTAACCCTTTCGCTGCTGAGGCTTTTCCCGCCCCTGTGCTGAGGTCATTTTTTACCTGTTTTGCGCATCATGTTTAAACGTGTTTTGAAGGCTTATTTTAGTATATGACATCGACATATTATATATCGTTCTTTCCGTCAGACTCGGTAGATTCATAATATGTCATTATTATATGTATACGTTATGTCATGTTTGTATATTATAACAAAAAATGCAATAAAATATGTATTTTCAATAATTTACAGCGTGTAAAGTGTTTTTTTCCACATTTTAACATGCGAGCAATTGCGGTTATATTTTGTATGGGGTGCGCTTGTTAAAAAAATTAGAGATGGGGTCTCGTTACTTTTTTTTTTGGGGAAAATGACACCATTTTTAACAAACGCACCGCATACAAAAATCGTTAATGCAGCATCATTGTTCACATTATAATTGAAATGGGAACAATATTGCTGCATTAACAAAACAAAAAAAAAAAAAAAAAAGTGTTTATTTTTTTTTATTATTTTTTTTTTTTATTTTTATTTTTATTTTTATTTTTCTTTTTTTTTTACAATTTTTTTACTTTCATGTTTGGTATCGTTGGAACGGCCATGCTCTGGCCGATCCAACGATATCAAAATTTAACCCCTAACTGCCACGGATCGGGAGATAGGGAGTTCATTGGAACTCCCTATCTCCACACTTCGTGGCAGTTAGGGGTTAATGCTAGGACTGGCGTCATCGTGCTGCGCACGATGACGCCAGTCCTCTGGGGGAGTTCCCGGAAGCTTGGCCGACATCCAAGATGTCGGCCAGCTCCCGGGAAGGATCGCAAATCGGCGCTTTTCAGCGCCGATTTGCGATCCAGCTCCCCAGGGGTTAATGCCAGACATCATTTGGAAGGGCAGGCTGTGCCCTTCCAAATGATGCCTGGGTTAAGCCCCTGTGAGCCGCCGATCGGGAGGGAGAGAGGTCCGAAGGACCTCCCCCCCCTCCCTTTCAGGCGCCTCCTCCGCACATGCGGGGGGGGCGCCTGAATTATGTGTCATCGCGGGGGCGCGATGACACATAATAATGGCGGCCACTGCTCCGGATGCCGGGCTGACATCCAGGATGTCAGCCCGCACCGGAGGGGCCAGCGATCGGCCGGAACCCGGCCGAACGCTGACCCCAATGCGAGGACGCGCTCAGCGCGTCCTCCGCATACCAGCGGGAATGCTGAGGACGCGCTGAGCGCGTCCTTAGCATTCAAGTGGTTAAATATACTCCCTTCCTCTACCTTGTGGATTCCCTTTACGTATTTAAATGTTTCTATCATATCTCCTCTGTCTCGTCTCTTTTCCAAGCTGTACATGTTAAGATCATTAAGCCTTTCTTGGTAACTTTTCTCCTTCAAGCCGTACACCATTTTAGTAGCCCTTCTCTGAACTCTCTCTAAGATGTCTATATCCTTCTGGAGTACAGTACTCCAAGTGAGGTCTCACCAGTGCTCTGTACAGTGGCATGAGCACTTCCCTTTTCCTACTGCTAATACCTCTCCCTACACAACCAAGCATTCTGCTAGCATTTCCTGCTGCTCTATTACATTGACTACTTACCCTTAGATCCTCTGAAATAATAACCCCTAAATCCCTTTCCTCAGATGTTGAGGTTAGGACTGTATCAAATATTCTATATTCAGCCCTTGGGTTTTTACGTCCCAGGTGCATTATCTTGCACTTATCCACATTAAAACTCAATTGCCACAACTCCGACCATTTTTTTTAGCTTACCTAAATCATTTGTCATTTGGCTGATCCCTCCAGGAACGTCAACCCTGTTGCAAATCTTTGTGTCATCAGCAAAAAGACATACTTTTCCATTAATACCTTCTGCAATATCACTAATAAAAATATTAAAGAGCATGGGTCCAAGTACTGACCCCTGAGGTACCCCACTGGTAACAAGACCTTGCGCCGAATAAACTCCATTTACCACAACCCTCTGTTGTCTGTCACTCAGCCACTGCCTAATCCATTCAACAATATTGGAATCCAAGCTCAAAGATTGCAATTTATTGATAAGCCTTCTATGCGGAACAGTATCAAAAGCCTTACTGAAATCTAAATAAGCAATGTCTACTGCACCACCTGTGTCTATTATTTTTGTTACCCAATCAAAAAAATCAATAAGATTAGTTTGGCATGATCTCCCTGAGGTAAACCCATGTTGTTTCTGATCCTGTAATCTATGTGTTTTTAGATGTTCACCAATCCTTTCCTTTAACATGGTTTCCATTAATTTCCCTACTACTGACGTAAGACTAACTGGCCTATAGTTCCCCGATTCCTCCCTACTACCCTTCTTGTAAATAGGCACAACATTTGCTAATTTCCAGTCTTCTGGGACGACTCCTGTTAACAAGGATTGGTTAAATAAATCTGTTAACGGTTTTGCTATTACATCACTGAGCTCTTTTAATAATTTAGGGTGGATCCCATCAGGCCCCATTGACTTATTTGTCTTTACTTTAGACAGCTGCTTTAGAACCTCCTCCTCTGTAAACTCATATGTAAATGTCTCTTTAGTGTTCTCTCCTAACTGAGGTCCCTTTCCTTCCTTTTCTTCTGCAAAGACTGAACAAAAATATTTATTGAGGCAGTCAGCGAGACTTTTATCCTCTTCTACATACCTTCCTTCCTTTGTTTTTAATCTAACTAATCCTTGTTTTACTTTTCTTTTCTCGTTTATGTATCTAAAAAATGTTTTGTCCCCCTTTTTTACTGACTGAGCTATTTTCTCTTCTGCGTGTGCTTTGGAAGCTCTTATAAATTGCTTTGCCTCTTTCTGCCTAATCTTATAGGTTTGCCTATCTTCTTCACGCTGAGTTTTTTTATAATTATTGAATGCTAGATTTTGCCAAAGCTTTCGACACAGTTCCACACAAAAGGTTACTATTTAAATTAAGAAAAATTGGTCTAGATTAAAATACTTGTTCTTGGATAGAAAACTGGCTAAAAGATAGGGTACAGAGAGTGGTCATAAATGGTACATTTTCAAGATGGACACCAGTGGTAAGCGGTGTCCCTCAGGGGTCTGTTATAGGACCAATACTATTCAATTTATTTATAAATGACCTTGAGATAGGCATTGAAAGTCATGTATCAGTGTTTGCAGATGACACAAAACTAGGAAAAGTAATACAATGTGAGCAGGATGTTACTTCGCTGCAGAGGGATTTAGATAGATTGGGGGACTGGGCACTTAAATGGCAGATGAAATTTAATGTAGATAAATGCAAAGTTATGCACTTTGGAGTGAAGAACACACAAGTAATTTATACCCTAAATGGTACGGAGTTAGGGAAATCCAAGCAGGAGAAGGATTTGGGAATAATCATAGACTTCAAACTAAGTAACAATGTGCAATGTCAAACAGCAGCTGCCAAGGCAAGCAAAGTATTGGCATGCATTAAAAGGGGAGTTCACTCACGGGATGAAAACATAATTTTGCCTCTGTATAAATCAATGGTCAGGCCGCACCTTGAATATGCCGTGCAATTTTGGGCACCGGTCTTAAAAAAAGATATTATAGCGTTAGAAAAAGTGCAGAGACGGGCAACTAAATTAATAAGGGGAATGGAAGAGTTAAGTTATGATGCAAGAATAACAAGCTTAAACCTTTTTAGTTTAGAGAAACGGCACCTTAGAGGGGATCTGATAACCTTATATAAATATATACGGGGCCATTATCAACCATTGTCTGATAACCTATTCATTAATAGGACTATACATAGGACAAGGGGTCATCCATTTAGACTGGAAGAAAGAAAATTTAGCTTAAAGCATAGGAAGGGTTATTTTACGGTGAGAACAATAAAGCTGTGGAATTCTCTGCCTGTTGAGGTGGTTGGGTCTGAGTCTGTACAGACTTTTAAAAAACGACTGGATGACTTCCTGCAGACACAGAATATTAAGGGTTATAATATTTAATATGTGGGTAAAAGCTTCTTGATCCAAGGAGAAATCTGACTGCCATTCTGGGGTCAAGAAGGAATTTTTTCCCAGTATGTTGCATATTGGCAAGCATTTCAGCCTGGGTTTTTTGCCTTCTTTTGGATCAACAGCAGTAGGTTATGTGGGAGAGGCTGAACCCGATGGACGCATGTCTTTTTTCAGCCTATATAACTATGTAACTATGTAACATCCAATCACCGTTATTTGAACCATCATTACCAGGATAACTATCCCTATTTGTGTGAGGATCTTTTGCCAGGCACTCATCCAACTAAAATACTGATCCCATGGATCAGTAATGCCAGAGTTTTTCTTCAGTTCTTCAGACAGGTCTTCCAATCGTTTAATGGCTTTAGTGACTTTGCCAGTGGGGCCTGTGTTATCCGGGATAAAGGTGCAACAGGAGCCACCAGTACCTTTCAGCATCGTACAGACCACACCCCTCTCTGCCAGTAGCATATCGAGGGCCATTCGGTTCTGGAAGGTCATTGCAGAGGTCGGGCCTAGCTGGTCGGCCAAACCTTGGAGGGCATCTCGGGTATAGTTAACAAACCTCTGTTGGTTGTAATAGATGTAGTTAATCCAATCAACATTCTTGTTGATGGTTACCATGGGGATTAAAGATTCAAATCCCGCCTTTACCTGGTCTCTAGCTTTGAACTCATTAGGCACCCCCCTTGGGACTCCTATGACATCAAGGTAGACGTGGGGATCGAAACTGCCAGGTACAGAATTCGCCTCTCTCCTTTGTCTAGTGAGTCCGGGGGTGTGGGCATTAGGCAGATCATCATCAAAGGGCAGGATGTGGAGGGGCATGATGGCTTTAGCCAGAGCACACTCATCGTCCCACGCACCTACCAAGCGGGAGCGGACTCGCATGTCACCACAGATCCAATAGACATCTCCCAAGGAGATCACCTGGTTTTGCACTTTCTTCTTCTCCACAGTGCTGTACTGCGCACAATAGCCTTCTGTGAAGTTTCCAACTACCCGGCCACTGGTTCCCCAAGAGGAGTGACAGGTGTAGTTCCCGGGGTAGATGGTGATACTCTCTGAGAGTCTGGGGTTTCGTTTCTGGAGGGGGTATTTGGACCTCCATTATTTGCAAGCATCGTGACTTAGAGTGGTGTTGGTAAACAAACTGAGAAAGCATTCCTCGACATCCTCGGGGATATTGAGAGGTACCGTACCTAGATGAGGCCTAGCAGTACCACACACATAGCAATTGTGGGACTGAGCGGTATATTTCATCCATTCTAACCAAACATTCATATCTGAGTATCCTGTTTCAATGGCCATAGTATCCTCGAACGTGGGATCAGCGATGGCCACTATACCATTGGAAGAGAGCATCATGTGGTGATTAAGGGGTTTGGACTGTTGGTGCGGAGGGACCCAGTCAGGGGCAAGGTACATATCTCGTAGGCGGAATTTTCCCAGGGTCTGCGGATTCTCTGAACCCCCCCTTTACCCACAAACCCAGAACATAGATACCTGAATCCCCGGGTCCTGGATTTTCTAGGGTTAGAATTAGTTTCAGTGCTGTTGCTCCTGTTCTAAACCGCACCTCCCCATCATCATCCGACTCCTGTAATTCATACTTGGGGCAGGTGTTTGGGGCCATTGTCAGTGTCATACGAGCGAGAAGTGATTTACTATTGTTATCTTTCTCGTCTAGGGCGCTTTGTGGTTTGTGTCTCCAGGGAACTCCTGTATTCCATCCCACCGATGCCCAACTACCGCACTCCTGTCCCCAATAGTAATTGGTAACGCACATATATATGTCATAATCATGTGGAATCCCATTTCTCCAGATACATTGCAAGCGGGGGCCTGGGCATGGGTGTATATCACAATAGTTAAAGGTGTATGTAACAACGCGAGTGTTAGATGAATTATACCAGAAAGTGGTTAGTTTGTGTTTGGCGGCAGTAGTATCCATTGCGTGGCCCATGACATGGGCATTGTCCGTCAGTTGTCCCAGGGCAGCTTCCACCTGGGCTCTCATAACCGCTTGTACCATATCATCAGCTGCCTGTCCCAGTATAATAGCTACATTGTGCCCCTGGATTCCCACCCCCCAAATGAGAAAGATATACATAATCATGTTTGTTTTGTTGTCTGGTCTGCTTTTGGTGTACAGGTCTTTTTACAGTGGGAGGCGTGGATCCAGGTGGCTTTTCCTTCCAATTTTACTGAAGTTGCAGTTGTGAGGAGGACCTGGAAAGGACCGTCGTATCTGGGCTCAAGTGGATTCTTTCGAAGAAACTTCTTCACTAGTACCCAGTCTCCAGGGACCAGTTGATGAGTGTCGTGGATACTTTCAGGGTCTGGAATGCAAGAGAACACTTGACCATAGATATCCGTTAATATTGTTGAAACACTTGTGACATAATTTATTAGACAGTCGGACTGTAATTGTAACTGTTGAGGGAAACAGTATTCTGAAAGGTGACAGATTGTGTAGACCGATGAGAGCATTCATCATTGTATTTGAGAGGTGTGAGGGCCCATGTGCCTATTGTACTACAGCCGGATAGAGTGCCTTAGGTAAGCACACTTTATTTCTTAGTTCTGGGTTACTAGTAGTGTGACTAGCTGCTCGAGTTCCTTTTCCTGTGTCTGCTAAATGATTTAATATCAGCTTCTGGTGTACTAAACTTTCCATGTGCATTTACTTTCATCGCTGCAACCTGTGTGAGTGCGTGTAGCTGCGCTTGTTTTGTTTCTTTTCCTTCTTCTGGCAGAAAGGGTGAGGGCGAGGTTGAACAGAATTGATTAAAAATCCCTCATAGTTAACAGCATCACCACTACCAGAATTAGAATCACAATAGAATCACAATCGGAACCACCCCCACCCCCTCAGGAAAAGGAAAGAGAGTAGCGGGGTTAAGACACAGAGAGCAGTGGAGAGTGACATTATCAGGGCGCAGGAGGGAATATCGCCAGCGCAGTAGGCTCGCAGAAACGTCATGTCGCGCCAACACCCAGGGCTGCTGACCCCCACCCGTGGTGTGCAAATTAACAATTAATCAGCAGACATCATTAGACTGTTGTAACTAATATATTCTCAGTCATTAGAGAATTGTAGGTTAAAACTTTCCTGGCATTAGTAGCTTTATCTCATACTTAGCAAGGTCACACTCCGTCTGTATGGTCGTCAGCAACTAGAAAATCCCCCAAATTAACTAGGAAATAAAAACCTGCAATCTTCTGATACGGACAGTACACCTTATCTACTTGAAACCAAAATAAGCTAATGCAGAAGGGAAAAACCCGCTCCACGTTTAAACTGCATAGAGTTGAACATTCCCCTGTTCTTTTGTCTTTTTTTTTTTCTCTCAGCAGGGTTAAAATATCTGATCTTCACGGTCATAGGAAAAAAGAGGAACCAATTTAATCTTTCTAGTTTCACTTTCTCATCTGCGTCCTGCTTCCCTTTTTATGTTTCCTTTTTCCACATAAAAAAAACATTATACGAGATATTTTAAAGCCCACTTTTTTCTTAACCCTTAACACTTAATTCTACCCGGCTCCATAGCACTCTGTCCTGCAGAGCAATACTGATAGAATACGGAGCCTCTCTCTCCCGAGAATATTTCGTATAAAAATAGCAATCTGCAATTATAGATACTGTGTGCATACTATGCATCACAAACCAAATTAAACGGCATCTAAAGTACTATCGCAGGAGGTAAACAAACCTGCTCTATCTAAAATTGCATAGAGTTATACATTTGTTAACTTGCAGTTGCACCCCCCTTACTGGAGCTTCTGCACCCGCTGCCCCTCCTTCTCCCCCCGGCAGTAATCTCCATGGTTAGAACTCCAAGGCTAACAAACCATCCCCTGGGCAAAATCCTGTTTACCCTCAACCAAATAAAAACATAACGCAATAGAATACAGGATATTTTTAGTGTAACTTGTATTCCATATTAAGGGGCATAAACAAATCTACCATGAGATTCAAACCTGGTGCAAAATTAGGTGGGTCTGGAAGATCACTCTACAATTATGCAGCAAAAATACACTTTAATTAATATATATATATATATATATATTATATTATACCGTAAGGAAAATTAGTAATCATCAGAAAACAATTTTCTTTGCATCTACAAAGCGCCAACGAGCGCCGTGGTGCTGCACAAAACCTTAAATATTTAAAACCGTGATCTTTTTGCAGAAAAAACCTCTTAACCCTGTCCTGCAGGACAAAGCTGATATTAATATAAAGGTAGGGCGTTCACACTATAGACATACATTAGTTATTCAAGAATAACAATTTTGCATACAGATGTCTATACTTCACATATACACTATAACAGTAAACAACGCATAATCTCTTGGAAAATAACCAACCATGGAATCATGTTATAAACAAAGCAGGTGTCTTGTCTCACCTGTCTATTCTGCTTTTGGCATACTGTGCTTTACATCTCTGACATACATACATACATGTCCTTCATATTGCTCTTTACTGGCAAGCAACCTATAGTTGCCATATCTAGGATAGGCTTTCCTAACCTCTTCTAACATTGACTCATAAACTATCATCCGCATCTTATAGATTATCAGATTCTGCTTTAAAATAATTTTCATCCCACTCATAAAAATTCATCATTTTGTTTGCATCCATTTATACGAGTTGGAACAGGCATCCCTGACCAACCGCCAATTAAATCTATACCTTTTTATTGACTCATACTCTATACACATACACATATACATCCATATATACAATAACACACGCTATATACACAAAATATATACAAAACACACAGTATATATACAAATATATACAAAACACACAGTATATACACAAAAATATATATATATTGGTTATTTGGTCAGACATCATCTTGGGGGAAAGGCCTAAGCCAGGGATAGTGGGTCGTGGGAAATTATCAGATACAATGACAGTATCCTGCTAATGGTCATTGGCGGCATCTGGGCTTTGGGTGGGGGCCGTCGCCTGTGGGGTGCTTTACAATCCCGTTTGAAATGGCTGGATTCTCCACAAGTAAAACAGGTTCTTGGTGGACGCCCCCCCTCCCCACCAGGCTCCCCTTCCACGGTGCCTGCTGTCATACTGAAAGTGGGCTGCTGTGTCCAGGTGATATTATTCTTGGGAGTCGGGGGTATGTCTTGGGTGTTTTGGTAAAAAGGACATCTGGTGTCTGTTTGCTGGGGTGGAAAGGTGATAAGATCTTGGTGCTGGGGTGGAAAAGTCATGGGCTGGCTACGGGTGACCTGGGGTGTGGTTGCAGGTATCCCTACGTGGGACGTTAGGGAATCATCAGTACGATTTACTGAGTCAAAAAAATGACTGGAAAAAGGTGGTTGACCCGGGTCACCGGTCCGGTCTATCGTGTGGAGAGTGGTATCTAAATTGGGCAAATGAATCATTATAGGGTATATTGTCGGTACCTGGCTTGTGGCTGATAATGAGGACATTACAGGACGAGTGGTGTAGTACGACCCATCGATACATAAAACAGGGTAGAGACCTGTCGGCTGTTTTTGGGCATTTGTCGTTTGAGTTGGGGTTATTATTTCCTTTTTGGATACCTTACTATAGGAAGGAGGCTCAGAACTTGGAGTGAGATAATAGTAATTCGTTTTTCCTTTCTTCTTATCTATTGTTTCTATCCACCCTTCGTTCTCAATTTCTTTTGCAACCCTATACCAATCCTGTGCTACATTTCATAAACCATTATCAATCAACATTCCTTTCTTATTTCTCAACACATGTTTCCATTCTTCTACCTGTAATCTGGGATTATCTAATTTGCAAATCTTGCCTAAAATCTTTAGGTTTGTCACATTACTTTTGCCTGTCCTTTCCTCAACTAACTTGCATGGTGACAACCAACCAGTATGGCTACTCTGTTCATTTCCCATTCTAGATTGTTAGCTTTGTTTCCTGATCACTTCTTCAATTCACTTAGTTTATCAACAGTCAGAAATTAGGATAGACCTATATCTATCGTGGCCTTTTTACCACGACAATAAAGCATCTCGTCCTCCCCTATATTCCAAATATAGGACCCTGCAAGAAAAGGTGTAGCTAGCACCTCTCTACCGCAGCATATATATCCTACAGGTGCTTCCTTTACCGCGTCACCTGTTCCTACTAGATATATATATTCTTGTGAGTTCCTAATAGATACGCCTAATGCATCATCTATCCCAGTACTCACAAAAAACCCCTCTGACTGTCAATCAAACTATACTTAAATCAGAGTTATATCACGTCCTACCACCAAGCTTGTGTTCACCTGTTACTGTTAGGAAAGTCCTAATACCAGGTATGCGCCTATTGCATCACATCACCTGTTACCGTCTGGAGATAGCTAACCAGGTACACCCCACTTGTTACCACAGGTCCGCGATAATCTCTCTGATTAACAACCAACCAAAATACAATTTCTATCAGGAAATATGCCGTCAATACAAAGAATCGTGAACAGACACGTACAAACAAGCAGACAACTGGCATGCAGTCGTGGGTCAGTATAACGGGCACCTGGGCAAAGTTAAATAAAACCCCACTTTTGATGCTTTTCCCAAGCGTCACACTGGGGTTTCCCGGGGCAGGATCACAGACCAGAACACGTCACTGATAAGATATCAAAAGGTATCTTACCTGTGAGGTTACGAAGTTGATCAGGCTCCGGTTCTGGTGTGGTCCTGCCAGGAAATCCTCGTCGGTGACACACTGGAGAAAGCGTAACCCAGGGCCCCCACGTTGGGCGCCAAATTGCAATGGACAATGGAGTCCGTCCTCGGATGCCAGTTTCTGTTCTAATTCGGTGGAGAAATCAGATAGCTTTGCGCATAAAGAAATCACACAGACAACGAATACGTCTACGTGGCTTCCAAGCCAATGACATCTCTGCCTTTATTCGACAATTTACAAGCCTTTTTATGCTAATTTGCATGTACCGATAACAGGCTGTTGCCCAACATTCTATTCGTCATTAATATTGTGAAATTATAGACCTTGTTTAATAACAGTTAAAGAAAATAAGCAACAGTGTCTCCGGAGATATACGCTGGGATGAGGCCCCCTCTGACACCTGTGTCCTGGAGTATGTCTGGTCTCTGACTCCCTGTCCTGTCCCTAGAGCAGCACCTGTCCTTTGGCTAGATGGGCCTGGCCTAGCATCACTCCCCTCGCTCTCAGGACTCACGGCCCTGGCAGCACTCCTACCCTCTCTACTGCTACCCTCTCTACTAGTACCCTCTCCACTCCTACCCTCTCCACTCCTACGCCCTGCCAACTCTCTACCTCTCCTCACTTTGCGCTGCTCCGCAACACCCCTCCTCCCTCCATCTCCTCTCCCTGCACCCTCCATGACAAATGGTGACACACAAGTACAATGGGGAATACCCGGGGTTGGGGGACAAAATGGATAGGATAGGGGTTGTGACAAGTATGTGTGTATGTGTGACTATGTGTAACGTGTATTAACGAGTAGTGATGTGTACTGCTCAGTAATGTATAGGTGTGCGTGTGATTATGTGTATTGTGAATCAATGTGATGTGAAGCAAATGTATCTGCTCCTGCACTGATCTCGCCTCTATCTCTGTCGCTATCTTACTCGCTCTACTCACCAAAGACCACCAACCACCCAGGACGCTGTATCTGCCTAACAAAAGAACAGACACAGTCACCGTTTGAAAATGGCTAATGCAATTTATTACCTTGCCATAGGTGTGTTTTTTAATTGAAATTAGGTGATTTTGGTGAAAAAAAATTGTTAACGCAAAGATTTGTGCGCGATACGCCACTGTACGCTTTTTTCCCTAGATCCGTCAAAAATCATAGCCACTACCTTGTCTTCTGTCAGAATGTACGTCTGACGGACTCGCTTTCGTCTGACGGACTCTTGTTAAGAATTCCATTGCGCTCAGTTATTTCTGCGCTCAAAGGTACTGTGCGCCCATTTTTGCGCATCGGTTTTATGCGTGCAATTTCCCGACGGATGAAAAAATGCGCTAGGATTGTAATACCAGCGTTAATTTACGTGCGTTAACATTTAAAGCTGCGTGCAAAAAAAATAGCGTTGCGCATGCGCTTTTGCACGAAAAAGTTAATAGAGCCCATAGTGTATATATAGTGTTTTTTTTCTGGAAAAATAGGTGGGGGTACTCTCACGCCGAAACTGATTATTATGACTATTTTTCGTGTCCTAATAAATTCTCCTTTATTAAACTCTGCTCACTCTACTAAACGGTGTTTTGGTGGGTTTAATTTAAACAAACAGGGTGTTTCAAGTTACCCCTTTTTAATATTTGCCCCCTCCACCACCTGTATAGCAGGACTGATATACACAGAGAGTGTCAGCTCTGCAGCCATCAATCCTACTATACCCAGAGTGTCAGCTCTGCAGCTAACAGGTCTGATGGCTGCATAGCTGACAATCAGTCTGGCTATACAGAGTGTCAGCTCTGCAGCTGATTGTCAGCTCTGCAGCCATCAGACCTGGTAGCCGCAGAGCCGACACTCTGTATAGCAGGACTAACAGGTATTGTAAGCAAATATCACGGAGTCCACACACATTGCTCTGCACCCTGTGACATATAAAAGATATCAGTATAGCCCCTGCAAGGAATCACTGGATGCACTAGCAGAGCCGCTGTGTACTTCGCCAGATACACTCTGGGGTCATTCCCCCCGAATAACTCATGTGGGTGACGTGGGTCACGTCGGAGTTAAATAATATTGCTTCAGGAGTTTCTAGGGATTATTCACAGAGAACCGAACGGTGCATTCCGTAGCAGTTCGTCTATTCACAAAGCTGTCAATTCACCAAATACTGGCAAATTGACAGCAAAATATGGTGCAGTTCGGCAATCTTTTGGTGGCGGCGAAATTGTCCCATAGACTAGTAATGGTTAATGTATTCACAGAACGCCTAACAGCACAAAAATGTAAGTGAAATGCTCAGATTTTCTGCGATTCATTTTGACAGCTTTAGGCTAGGGTCAGATGAGCGCATTTTGTACGGACTGTGCGTCCGTACAGTACGTACGTACTTTCTGACTGACGACAAGGTAGTGGCCACACAGTCCGTTTTTTCACTGACGTATTATTTGACTGATGTAGCAGGGAAAATAAATTACAATGAAAAAACATTCTGTCCGTCAAAAATGCTGGACGTATAAATGCAGTCCGTCTGACCATGCTCCATCACTCACACACAAAGCTATGCAGACGTTGTGGACGTGGCGCACTCCGCACGTCCGTTCTAGCAGTATTACGTTCTTGCCTAACCTGCGTCCGTTTGCAGTGTCCGTCATGCATCTGCACCTCTGTGCGGACGTACTTCGTGTGTGGGGCTCCATTGGTCAGAATGCTATGCTGCCACGGACATACTTATGTGCGGCAACACGGACGTTAACACTGCGCTCGTCTGACCCCAGCCTTAATCATGCGAATCCCATAGGATTCAATGGAAAGACTATTATCGTTTTTATTCTTTATTAAACTGTTTGTTTTCAGCAGGTTTTATATTGATTTATTTTTTTTTTTTGGTGAAGTTCTTGATTCCCAATTTTTTTTAATGCGTTTTTTTTATTCTGTAACAGACCATTTTATTATTTTCTGCAGGACCTTTTTTTATTATTTCCACACATTTTCATGCCCTTTTTATTGTTTTAAACACCTTTTGAAGAATAGCAGAGTTCAGAGGTTTTTTTCTTCTATCAGTTCGGCGGCGTTCAGCTACCGTTGACGGATCGTCGGCTACGTTCGGCGGCTCTGAGGTTTTTGGCAGTTGATTGGTGGGCTTCGGCGGCTCAGCGTTGGGCTTCAGCTGCTCAGCGTTTGGCTTCGGCGGCACAGTGTTCGGTGGCTTAGCGTTCGTCGGCTCAGCGTCCGGCGGCTCAGAGTTTGACTTCAGTGGCTCAGCGTTTGGCTGCAGTGGCTCAGCGTTCTGGTTCTCAGCGTTCGACGCACTTCGTGGACCCTGCAGTGAATGCTCAATTCACCACAGGATCGTGGAATTGAAATCGCTGAAGCGCACCAAACAACAGAGCATCAAATGTGTCGGTGACAATTTGGTGCTCTGTGAATAACCCCATCTGTCCATACCTGCTCCAGGCTGTGTGCTCTGCACTCCTGCTTTTTCCCAGTCACTGACAGACAGCAAGGGGGGAGGAGCAGCTGCTGCTGAAGCCCCAGATGGTTTGTCCCCAGGGCCGGATTTATAATTAGGCAGAGTAGGCATGTGCCTACAGGTGCCTGCCACAAGGGGGTGCCTTGCTCTGTGTTTTTTTTTTACAATTTGCAATATCATTTAGACCACTGTATCTCTGAAGCCCTAAGGGCTAGAGGGACATATGAGGTATCATTGGAAAGGCCAGCTTATAGCGTTTCCAGTGAGATCAAAAATAACCAGGTTAGATTTATGTAAAAATAAATTATTAAAATAATTTATTTCTCTTTTATTTTCTAACAGCACTATTATTCCGTTTACAATTATAAAGTGCACAGTGATGCTGCGCTAATTCACCTTCTCATTTCACACACTGCCAGCAAGTGTGTATCTGGTGATGCAATGCATTTTTTCATTCACAAACTAGAGCGTGGCACTGAAATGAGGAGAGACAGGGGGACTTTGCAACCTGCATCTCTGAATTGTACACTGCACAAGGTTAAGTGAGGTGTCTTTGGAAAGGACAGAGTCTCGTCTTTACAATGATACCAAACATGACCATGTAATGTGTAAAAATAAAAAATAAGCTAAATAATTATTTTCTGTTCTACAGCAGAGGCAATATATGCTTTTACAGTACATATAAAACAAACAATGCCGCTGCATTCACTGCCCTCCTCCTTTAACCATTCTACCTGTCAGGGTTGCACGTAGTGGTGGCAGCGTTGGAACCAATATGCAAGATGTACCTATAGCTGAGCGGTATGATAGCGTAGCAATATCTCCAGGCAGAGATCGAAGGGTTAAAGCAGGCGGCGTAGTAATATATCCAGGCAGAGGTCGAAGGGTTAAAGCAGGCAGCGTAGTCATATACAAATTCAAAGGAGAGTGTATACCCCAGATGATACAACTGCCGTTCACAGCACTCTCCACCACGGTGTGCTCTAGAGACAAAGATACATAGAATATGCTTTAACCCCTCGACCCCTCCCTGGATATATGACTACGCTGAAGATACATAGAATAGGAGAGAACGAGCAGTAAAATACAACCTTTAGATGGTCAAGGACTCGTTAAATGGCGAGACCAAGTTTCATAAAATTGCATACAAGCTAAAATAAAAGCATATACAAAAAATCATAGCATAACACTGTAAGAAATTTAATAAAAAAAAAAGGCACAACAAAGGAGCCACTCACAAAATTAGTGGCACACGGTAAGAAACCAATGTGCATATAAGCATATTTAAAACAATTCGTCCAAATAGTCACTATGACGGAATGGGATGTTGTTCCGCCTGCGGGTGTGCTCTATCTGCGTGGCCCCGTCGCTTACCGCTGGCCCGACTACCGAGTGACGCACACTTGGCGTCTCGTGCGGCCTGGCGTGGCCCTGGGGAAGGGTTAGCGGGCGGTGGAGGGGACCCCTGCCTAGAACCAGCCCGACCACTGAGCCATACGGCACTCAGCGTCCCGAGCAGCTGGTTCACTGACCTTGTGGGTGTGGGACGTCTGTGGAGATCGGATCTGCCAGCCGCGGAGGAATCTTCGGATCTTATGTGGGAAACGTTTCGGATCTTATGTGGGAAACGTTTCCGATCCAGGTGCGGGTGAATCTTCGTACCTCCGGTGAAGGACTCTTCGGATCGGAACGGAATGCAGCTTCGGACCTTGCGGGTTCGGCAGATTCTTCGTATCTTACCGCAGTCCCTCGCAATACCGAAGCGTGGTACACAGCCGCGCCCTTCGGATCGGATCTCCGTCTGATGGTCTGGGAACCGAACCTCATACGCTGCGCCTCTGCCCTGATGCTCGATGCAGGCACAGAGCGCTCGGTTCGGATCGGATCGTCTTGGACACCGTACCCTGAGACCGCGGGGGATACTCAGAAGGTAAAGTACGGCGGAGAAATAACACATCAGACGAGGCTGGATGCACTGCTAAATCTGGCTTTATTATTCACGGCTCAGGCATTTATCAACTTGGCACAAATTACAATACAATGGGAATCCCTGCCCGCCCTCCCAGGACCCATTGGCCCTTACAGTCCGGGGAGTCGCCGATTCGGACCGGATGGTCCTAATCGGCCATTTTACAATTCGAACCGGATGGTTCGAATCGGCCATTTTCCGATTCGAAGAATCTGATAACGGTCACGAGGCAATCGGAAAATGGCGGCGGGTAAGGCAAACACAGGAAAATACATTTCACAACGCAAACGGGGACACTTTAATACACCACACATAACCACATCTAGATAAACATACTTTAAAACTCCGGGCGTGCCACCGCACCTAATTGTCCATGGCCATTTACTGTCACTGCACCGCCCCTGGCTGAGGGTGCTGAGCCATTCCGTGACACTCCTCCCCCTCCCCAAGGTCCGACGCACTCGGTTGGACCCCAACGGGTCGTACCGAGGTAGTCGGGGCTCCCCAATCCCCTGGTTCCCGGGCCGACTGCCGCGATAACCCATCTGCGTTACCGTTTTGCGACCCGGGCCGATATTGAATTGTAAAATTGAAGGGTTGGAGAGCCAGGCTCCACCGCAACAGGCGGCCGTTCTCCCCCGCCACCCGGTTGAGCCATACCAAGGGGTTATGGTCGGTCATCACGGTGAAGGACCGACCGTAGACATAGGGTTGGAGCTTTCGTAGGGCCCAGACCAAGGCCAGGCACTCCTTCTCCACCGCAGCATACCCCACTCTCGTGGCAACAGCTTCCGGCTGATGAACGCCACCGGATGATCCCCCCCGTCGTCCCCCACTTGACTTAGGACAGCTCCCAGTCCGAACATGGACGCGTCTGTGTGAACAACAAAACGTTTGTTATAGTTGGGAGCTGCCAGCAGGGGAGCTTGGGTCAGGGCGGCCTTCAGTTGCCGAAAGGCCTGTTCGCACTCCGGGGACCACAGGACTTGGTGGGGCAGGGATTTCTTGGTCAGATCAGTCAGGGGTTTGGCCATGTCACTGTAATGGGGTACAAATTTTCTGTAGTACCCCGCGGTACCCAGGAAGGCGAGGACCTGGGTCTTGGTCACAGGGGTGGGCCAATCTAGGATAGCCTCTATCTTAGCGGGCTCTGGCCGTTGTATCCCGCACCCCACCCGGTGGCCCAGATACTGCACTTCGGCCATCCCCACTTTGCATTTCTCCGGCTTCAGGGTCAGGTTGGCGTCCCTAATCCGGCCCAGGACAGTCCCTACATGGTCCAGATGTTCCTCCCAGGTCTGGCTATAGATGGCTATGTCATCCAGGTACGCGCAAGCGAATCCCTGGAGGCCATCGAGGAGGCGATCGATTAACCGCTGGAAGGTAGCAGGGGCGTTCTTCATCCCGAACGGCATGACTCGAAACTGGTACAAGCCGAACGGGGTGATGAAGGCCGACTTCGGGGTCGCCTCCTCGGCAAGGGGAATCTGCCAATACCCCTTGCACAGATCCACCGTGGTCAAAAAATGACCCCCGGAGATCTGGTCTAGCAACTCGTCGACTCGGGGCATCGGATAAGCGTCCGTAATGGTACAATCGTTTATCCGCCGATAGTCGACGCAGAACCTGGTGGTACCGTCTTTCTTGGGCACCAGGACCACGGGCGACGCCCATGGACTGGCCGACGGTTCAATGACCCCCAGCTCCAGCATCTCCCGGATCTCGGCCCGCATGGACTCGCGGACCGCTTCCGGGAGCCGGTATGCAGGTTGCCGAAGGGGTCTCTGACCGGGCGTGTCCACCTGATGGATGGCCTGGTCCGTGTATCCCGGGAGAGCCGAGAACACCCCCGGGTAGGCGAGAAGCAGCTGCCGCGCCTGCGCCTGCTTCTCGGGTCCTAACTCCTCCCCCAGCTGCACCTGATCCACCCCGGAAGGCTGCCTGGCTACCCCCGGAAGTTCTTCCAACGGAAACGGTTCCGTCTCCTCGGCAGCCGGCGCGCATATGGCGTCCACCGTCTCCGGCCGCTCATGGAAGGCCTTCAGCATATTGACGTGGAACGTCCGCTGGATTCTGGTGTCTGCGCAGCTGACAACCACATAGGTGGTATCCCCCAGCTGGGTTACCACCTTGTAGGGACCTTGCCAGGCCGCCTGCAGCTTGTTCTGCCGCTGTGGTTTCAACACCAGAACCTTCTGCCCCACGCAGAACGAGCGACTGCACGCAGCGCGATCGTACCACGCCTTCTGCTGAGCTTGGGCCGTTTCCATGTTCTCCTGCACGAACCCCGCGAGTTCCGCCAAGCGCTCCCGGAGCTTCAAGACGTACTCCAGCACAGGAACCCCATCTTCCTCCTGTGCCCCCTCCCACTGGGCCCTAACCAGATCCAGGGGTCCTCGCACCTGGCGCCCATACAGCAGCTCAAAGGGGGAGTAACCGGTGGATTCCTGAGGAACCTCCCGGTAGGCGAACAGCAGGTGGGGAAGATACTTCTCCCAATCCCTGCTCTCGTGCACAAAGGCCCGGATGAGCTGCTTCAGGGTCCCATTAAACCGCTCGCACAGCCCATTGGTCTGAGGGTGATACGGGGCGCTGTGCAGCGCCCTAACACCACAGAGACGCCAGAGCTGTTGGGTGAGCTCAGCGGTGAACTGGGTACCCTGATCGGATAGGATTTCTCGGGGAACCCCACCCTCGTGAACACCCGGAGGAGCGCGTCCGCCACGGTGTCCGCCTGGATGTTGGCCAAGGCCACAGCCTCGGGGTACCGGGTGGCATAATCCACTACGGTAAGGATGTACCTTTTACCGGTGGCACTGGGCCGCGGCAACGGCCCAATGATGTCGACCGCCACCCGGCTAAAGGGCTCCTGAATGATGGGCATGGGGCGCAGGGGCGCTTTCGGGTGATCCCCAGCCTTCCCAGTTTTTTGGCAAACTGGGCAATAGTCGCGGGTGTCTTCGCTAAGGCGGGGCCAGAAAAACGCGCGCGCCAACCTGTGCCGGGTTTTCGTCTGGCCTAAGTGACCTGCAAGGGGGATGTCATGGGCCAAGCGCAGAAGCTCCTGCCTAGGGCCCTGAGGCACCACCAACTGCTTCTGCGGGACCTGCTTCTTCTTGGCCCCCTCCCTCACGGTGTACCGGTAAAGCAGCCCATCCTCCCACTCTACCTTGTCCTTCCTCTGGTCATCCAGGCCCTGACCGGCTCGGTCCCGGTAGCCCTGCAGTGTGGGGTCGGTCTGGGTCTGGTGGCGAAGCGTCTCCGGGGTACTCCACGGGGAAGGGAGGTCAGGTGGGAAGGGAAGGGCCGGGTCCCGTCGGGGTATGGGAGGTGATGGCGGTCTGGGCGGTCGGGGCGGTTTGGGAGGTCGGGGAGGTTTGGGAGGTTTGGGAGGTCGGGATGGTTTTGGTCGAGATCTCACCTGGGTCCCGTTCGGAGTGCCCCTGCCGTGGCGTTGGCTCTGTTGCCTAGTGGTTACCGGGGTAGCTGCATCTGTGGAGTAAGCGGAAATGAGCTGCCCCAGGTCGTTACCCAGGAGCACCTCGGCCGGCAGTTGCCTCAACAACCCCACCCTCACCTCCCTCTCCCCGTTCCCCCAGTCCAGGTGAATCCGGGCCGTCTCGAGCCAGAGCACCTTTCCCCCCGCCACCCGTACTGCAACAGTGCTTCGCAGGCGGTCGCTCGGCGGAACCAAGTGAGGCCGGACCAGGGTGATGGTAGCCCCGGAGTCCCGCAGCCCCTCAGCGGGCCGCCCGTTTATCCACACCGCCTGGCGGTGGTGACGGTGGTTGTCGTCCGCGGCGGCTTGCACGGGGTCGGCCTCATGCAGCTGCTCCCATTCCTCCGGGGCCTCCGGCCACGGAGCTTCGGCGTCGCAGCAATGGACCGCCGGCGCTGGCCTGGCGGCCGGCCGGGTCAACTCCGGTCGGTTGGGGCAATACTGCTTGTAGTGCCCCTCCTGGTTGCACCCGTAGCACCGGACGTTAGCCATGTTGGTGGGCCGGCTGGTGGGCCGTGCTACCGGCGTCCGGACCGCTGGTGGTGGGGGTGGTGGAGGTGGTGGGGCGGGTAAAGCTGGGCGGGCGGCCAGGGACCGCTCCCCCCCGACATCTTCCGAGTGTCCGTGTACTCGTCGGCCCAGGTGGCCGCTTGTTGCACTGTCTGAGGCTTCTTGTCGCGCACCCACTCCCGGATAGCGGAGGGTGTGTGCTCGAAAAACTGCTCGAGCAGCAGCAGTTGGGTAATCTCCGTTACCGTCTCCGCTTGGCTTCCCGAGAGCCAGGTGCGCAAGTCCCGCTGCAACCGATGGGCCCACTCCACGTGAGTGGCGCCACTGGGCCGGCGGGAATTCCGGAACTTCACCCGGCTGGCTTCAGGGGTCACAGCGAATCTGCTCAGCAGCGCCTGCTTGACGTGTGAGTAACTGGTGGCCTCTTCGTCCGGCACCGTGCGATAAGCCTCGGCGGCCCGACCGGTCAGCTTACACGCCAAGATCCTTACCCAGTCGGCACGGTGCACTTCATGCACTCGGCACAGGCGCTCAAAGTCTTGGAGGTAACTTTCTATCTCCTCCTCGGCTTCCCGGAACTCCTTGAACGCCTGAAACGGCACTTTGCGCCCGGGGTAACGATCTGATGGGGAACGGCTACTCCGTCGGCTTCGCACTTCAGCCAGCCGTAGCTCGTGCGCTCGCTCCCTCTCACGCTCCTCTTCCTGGCCGAGTTCTCGGACCAGACTCCTCATCTCAGCTTCCGATGGGGCCGGACCCATCATGGAGATCCGCTCCCGCATCTTCCGGCAAAAGTCGCTGTCTTCGGGCTCTGCGGGGACGGTGGCCGGCGCCATGTCAGCGGGCAACGCTGCGAACGCCGCCTCCTGATCCATCCTCTTCAACTCCTCCATCATGGTCTCCCGGCTCTTGGAGCCCGGGGGCGCCGCCCCGGTTCTCCAGCATGCCACGCAGGACGTCCCGCTTGTAGGCACTATACCCGGTCATGATGAGGGTCCCCCTAGGGCCTGCAGAGAGCTATCCCACCGCTGCCACCAGTATGACGGAATGGGATGTTGTTCCGCCTGCGGGTGTGCTCTATCTGCGTGGCCCCGTCGCTTACCGCTGGCCCGACTACCGAGTGACGCACACTCGGCGTCTCGTGCGGCCTGGCGTGGCCCTGGGGAAGGGTTAGCGGGCGGTGGAGGGGACCCCTTCCTAGAACCAGCCCGACCACTGAGCCATACGGCACTCAGCGTCCCGAGCAGCTGGTTCACTGACCTTGTGGGTGTGGGACGTCTGTGGAGATCGGATCTGCCAGCTGCGGAGGAATCTTCGGATCTTATGTGGGAAACGTTTCGGATCTTATGTGGGAAACGTTTCCGATCCAGGTGCGGGTGAATCTTCGTACCTCCGGTGAAGGACTCTTCGGATCGGAACGGAATGCAGCTTCGGACCTTGCGGGATCGGCAGATTCTTCGTATCTTACCGCAGTCCCTCGCAATACCGAAGCGCGGTACACAGCCGCGCCCTTCGGATCGGATCTCCGTCTGATGGTCTGGGAACCGAACCTCATACGCTGCGCCTCTGCCCTGATGCTCGATGCAGGCACAGAGCGCTCGGTTCGGATCGGATCGTCTTGGACACCGTACCCTGAGACCGCGGGGATACTCAGAAGGTAAAGTACGGCGGAGAAATAACACATCAGACGAGGCTGGATGCACTGCTAAATCTGGCTTTATTATTCACGGCTCAGGCATTTATCAACTTGGCACAAATTACAATACAATGGGAATCCCTGCCCGCCCTCCCAGGACCCATTGGCCCTTACAGTCCGGGGAGTCGCCGATTCGGACCGGATGGTCCGAATCGGCCATTTTACGATTCGAACCGGATGGTTCGAATCGGCCATTTTCCGATTCAAAGAATCTGATAACGGCCACGAGGCAATCGGAAAATGGCGGCGGGCAAGGCAAACACAGGAAAATACATTTCACAACGCAAACGGGGACACTTTAATACACCACACATAACCACATCTAGATAAACATACTTTAAAACTCCGGGCGTGCCACCGCACCTAATTGTCCATGGCCATTTACTGTCACTGCACCGCCCCTGGCTGAGGGTGCTGAGCCATTCCGTGACAGTCACCACAACCGGAACCGATATCATATGGTTGTATTCCCAACAGAGAAGCCTGGCCAGGGTACACTCCTTGCTTGAGACGTCCAGCTGACAGATGAAGTTGAGGGTCTCACGAACCAACAGGTTCCTTTCAAAAGTACAATAACTGGAAAGGTATACTATATTAAAGAATTCATAAATTGTAATACACCAATGTGATTTATTTGCTTCAGTGTGGTTGTGGAGCCCAATACACTGGGAAAACTAAAAGAAAACTGAAAGAACGTATCTATGAACATCTTTATAACATCAGAAAATGTAGTGATAAACACAGTGTACCTAGACACTGTTGCAAATGTCCTAGCTTTAGTTTCTCCACTTTCATCTGGTTAGGCATTGAAAAAGTTAAGCAGAATTGGAGAGGAGGTGATGCAGCCAGAGCTTTGTCTCGAGCAGAAACAAAATGGATATTCTATATGGATACACTAAAGTCACCTGGTCTCAATGTTGACATAGACCTTCAATCGTTTCTATAACTCCTATCTGTTCTTGTTGCCTTTCATTACACCTCTGTTCATCACTTTCATGTGGGCTTCTTGCTTTTTGCTATGTGGAAAATGTTTGTTCCTTTCCTTGGTATAACTTTATAAACATATACGTATTGGTATATATATGTGTACTGGCATGTATTTCTTCTCTTCACAGGTTCCTCTATTGCCTTTTTGATCTGGTATTCATTTTAGTACTTATGTTAGGTATATGGTAGTTTTGCCCATACTTCTATGTGATTTTGGGTTATGTATGCCCTTCACCAAAATGGCGATTCAGGGGAGGTGGCGTCACTTTCGGAGCGTTCTATGGAGGCTGCCGAGAGTGGTGTCCGTTTCCGCTTTTTTCTACAGGTGAACTACATTCTTGTCTGCAATCAAAACAACAATGGACTTTAAAAGAGAGACGTTGGAGCTAACAAGTCAGTTCATGAATAAGTCAGGAGACGAAACGCGTCGAATTGACTTGTTTGCGCACACTTCCTTCGTCCACCCGCCGGGTGATCCATCGTCTTTACCTGGATGTGTCCAAGCTGCCGGTCCTCTTACCTGTTGGTTCGTGAGACCCTCAACTTCATCTGTCAGCTGGACGTCTCAAGCAAGGAGTGTACCCTGGCCAGGCTTCTCCGTTGGGAATACAACCATATGATATCGGTTCCGGTTGTGGTGACTATTTGGACGAATTGTTTTAAATATGCTTATATGCACATTGGTTTCTTACCGTGTTCCACTAATTTTGTGAGTGGCTCCTTTGTTGTGCCTTTTATTTTTTATTAAATTTCTTACAGTGTTATGCTATGATTTTTTGTATATGCTTTTATTTTAGCTTGTATGCAATTTTATGAAGATTGGTCTCGCCATTTAAAGAGTCCTTGACCATCTAAAGGTTGTATTTTACTGCTCGTTCTCTCCTATTCTATGTATCTTCAGCGTAGTCATATATCCAGGCAGGGGTCGAGGGGTTAAAGCATGCAGCGTAGTAATATATCCAGGCAGAGGTCGAAGGGTTAAAGCAGGCAGCGTAGTAATATATCCAGGCATAGGTCAGAATCACGGTCTCAGGAAACAAGTAATTCACAGCGCAACAGACTAGAATAAACTAGTACTGAACTATCAGCCAGGCGACTCTTTATGGGGAACCTCCCGGGTGGTCTCTGATGACGTGTGGACTGCCGTCGGCCGTTCTGAGCGTCCCAGCGTATAACGTTCTCTGATAGCCCGGGAAAACGTGCGCACGCGCGGTTCACTCTGCAGCTTGGCCCCGAGGGAGGAGGATTGATGGATGCTACGAGCGTCGGAATGTCCGCCAGCGCCCGGGACCGGAGCGCAACCCAGGATCGGCGGTAGGGATCCCTGTCACTACCCCACTGACTCCCTCATTCCCTGCCCCCTCTTCTACTAGGTCTTCCTTTTCTCCGGTCGCAGAGGAGGATGTCTCAGCAGTTCTCATGTCCTCCTGCCCGACCACCTGTCCACTTGACCCCATCCCCTCACACCTTATTCGGTCTGTCCTACCAGTAATTGTCCCTGCATTGACTCATATTTTTAACCTCTCCCTCTTTATTCCTCTTGACATTTCTGCTGCATTTGACTCTGTTGACCACCCTCTCCTGCTACTCCCGCTGCGTCAGCTTGCCCTCAGTGACATCGCTCTCTCCTGGTTTTCTTCCTATCTCTCTTTTCGCTCCTTCAGTGTCTCCTTAACTCATGCCTCTTCTTCACCACCAGTTCCTCTTTCAGTTTGGGTACCTCAAGGCTTTGTTTTGGGCCCCCTACTCTTCTCGATCTATACGCCTCTCTTGGCAATCTCATCTCTTTCTATGGACTTCAATATGATGACAACACCCAAATCTACCTTTCCTCACCCGATCTCTCTCCTCTTGTGTTGGTGTCACATCCTCGGCACCTGCAGGCCTTCAGGGGGGGTCTGGGAACTTGGTGGCATCACTGGCTGGCCGGGTAGCAGAAGTTCTGGCCGTTCGTGCGCCTGCAGGGGTGGGGAGCAGCGTGATGACTGGGAGCCGCCGGCCTTAAATGCAGGGCACGTGAATCGACTCATCGCCCTGACGCTGAGTTAGTTCCCACATCGCCTGCTGTATTCTCTTGATTGATTCACTGATTCTTTTGCTCTGTCGCTGAACCAGATTGTATGAGGACCCTGATTGTTGCTGCGTCCAACTGCCTTCCTGACTATTCTTTCTCTGACCAAGCCTTTATGTATGTTATGCCCAGAGCAGACTCAGAGGGCCCTATTACATTCTATGCGCACTTGTTAATGCGTGTGCAAAAAACGCATTAACGCGAGGAGCAAAACCCTTTGCGCTGAACGTCGTATTACGCAGTTTGACTTTGACAGGCGAAAAATCCATACGCGAGATAATTGATTGCATGGCTAATCTGAACAACTCCTAAAACCTGGTGTGAATTAGACATGTGCATTAGTTTTAGTACTAAAACGATTTAGTCCGAATTTTGGGATAATTTAGTTTTCGTATGACTCAAGAGATACGAAACTGCTCAGTACAAAAAACGAAAGAAACTAAAATAAAATGCACTACATTTTAGTTTCAGTCCTTTTTGTGATATTACATTGATGAGTGAAGGAGACCAGTAATGAAGAGCGCAACATCCGAAGTTCTGCACCCTCCACATGCCAATGCAGTAGGATGTTCTATACAGAGAGGGGTATTAATTAATGCAGGAGGATGTTCTAAACATTATACAGAGAGGAGCCTTTTTTTTTAGCCCTTTAAATCCAGTGGCTGTGAGCGCTGAGATCGGCTGCTTGTTATATTATCTCTCAGTACAATGTATCAGGCTCAGCTGTTACAGTAACTAACTGTAACAGCGCTCAGAGTTTCAGTAAAACAAGGAAATAATATTGTTATAACCTCTTATATATAAAAATATTATTTACTAGTTTTACTGAAACTCTGAGCGCTTTGAGGAGCAGCAGACAGTTACTGTAACAGCTTTGCTTGACACGGGGCAGTATTACAATGTTGGTGCTAACTTAACCAGAGCTGTTGTAAACTAAAAACCTCCATAGGCTATAATGGCTCTGGGAAGTTTACAACAGCTCTGGTTAAGTTAGCACCAACTAGGTAATATGGCCCACATTGTGCTGAGAGTGAGAGATACTGTAACGAGCAGCGATCTCAGCCCTCTGAGGAGCCACTACAATAGTAATTGTATCCACTGGTTTTCGGATGAATGAAATTAGTTTTCATACTAAAGAACTGAAAACGAATTTCTGTAGCAACTAAATAAATTGCATTTTAGGACTAATCCATTAGTTCAAAACGAAATTTTGTGCTGTGCACATGTCTAGTGTGAATTGCAAATCTGAACAGCCTGGCGAAACACAAATATCCAGGTCTATAACAAGGAATGAACCAAAGCACAGTTCCCCTTCAAACGCACACAAGATGAGCAGTATGGATAACCTTGTGTGTGCTTTGGTGATCGCAAACACTGGAGTGCTGGTTGCACGTAAGGGAGAGAGAGGGAGGCGGGAGGAGTTGGAGGAGAGACAGCGTGCTGTGCCACGGGCACCTCGTGTCCCAAGGACATGATTGAGACTGGAGCATCTCATTGATACTGAGTGCCGTCTCTGCTTTCGTCTGACCCGGGAACAGATAAACCGGCTCTACCTGCAGCTGCGGCCCCGTCTAGATTCTAGGTCAGGGACACGGGTATCTGTCCCGGGGATGACAAAGCTGCTGTGTTGCCTGTGCTTTCTAGCCACTGGCAGCTTCCAGCACCCCATGGGGGAACTCGGTGGTGTCAGTCAGGGCACCTTCAGCATAATCCTTGACCGGTTCCTCAAGGCCATGAAGCGGAAGTGCCACCTTTACATTTTTCCCCCACCACCCAGGAGGGATATCAAAGAATTAAGCAGGGATTCTTTGCCCTTGGTGGGTTTCCAAATGTGCTGGGGACTGCACCCACATTGGAATAAGGGCACCGTGGATGGATCCAGCAGTATACATCAACCGCAGGCAGTACCACTCGATTAACGTACAGGTGGTCTGCGATGCCAACCTATGTATCATGGATGTCTTTGCGTGCTTTCCTAGGAGCACGCATGACTCCTACATTCTGGGTCAGTCCACCATGGCACAGGACTTCCAGGACGGCATTTTCCAGACGGGTGGCTACTCGGTGAGTGCACATATCTTCAGCATAAACTATTCATGTTCCTTAATGTATAGGCTCATCTAACAGAATATCGCTGTGTGTCATGTATTAGGTGATTCTGGCTACCCGCTCAGGCTATGGCTGATGACCCCCACCCGGAGGCCGCAAACGGATGAGTAGGAGGCATATAATACTGCGCACTGGAGATCCCGCAGCGTCATAGAGCGGACATTTGGCCTACTCAACAAGATGCGGTTCCGCTGCTTGGATTGATCCGGTGGGGCCTTGCAGTATCAGCCCCCCAAAGCGGCATTGATTTTTTTGGCATGCTGCATGCTGCACAACATGTGCATCGACGACAGCAACGCCATGGATGATCCTGAGCCTGTTGTGGATCCTGATGCTGTCCCCGTACAGCCTCCAGCTGCTGCAGAGGATGTTGGTAATGACGTGAGACAGCGCATCATCCGTCATTACTTTGCAGGTAATTAGGGAAATAACATCACCTGGCTCATTTAGACAAAGGTGACAATCTGGGACACTGTCTGGAGAAGGGCACTATTGAGACCACATAGCTGGCCTGTAAAGTGAGATGAACTGTAGAATAGTTCTAGTGTGGGTCTCTTCATCTTCAATTTTCATTGCTCCACTCATTCTCCTCTGTGTCACCATTCATTCAATTAAACTGCATGCGTTTGCAAGTGACAGAGTGATTAACCACATGTGTCGTAATTAGATGATCTGCTCATTTTTGCTAGTGATAGAATGTCGTGACTAGGACCATTCCACTCATATGTCCTTACAGTTTATAGGTGTGCAGAGATAACCGGGTTGTAATAGATATATATGTAAATGTTTTCTTCCTCAGTCCCTACAAACGTGTCTCCATTTACAGGCATGTAGGCAACTGTGAAATTGATTAGCAATGAATGTGTTTGACGATGCCACATGCCTGCATGTACACAAGTCATTTCCCAAGGGCAAGGAATGCTAAAAGCCACCCTGCAACATGTATCAATCATAAACTGCAGGAATGTCATCCAGCCTGATCACCTGTGCTTCCTCAAGGATCACCTACCTGCAGCATCACGATAATACATGCTGCAATGTGGATTTGTTAAAGCACTGCCCATCAGCATGAATAACTCACAGGGTTATTCAAAGACATCCAAATGGCTGTAGAAAGGTAACCGAACGCTGAAAATCAGCGTATGGTTACCTTTCCTGGCCATTCGGCTATCCAGAGAGCAGGCAATTTGGCAAATCTTGGCAAATTGCCTGCACATACGGTGCCTGTTCGTTGCCTGTTCGAGGGCAGTGAAATCCCCATAGAGAAGCAATGCTTTGTTTATTCAGAGAACAAAAACCAGCAGTGAAAGGTTCCTGAAATACCCTGCCATTAGGTGGTTCAATTCGGCCGGTTCATTCAGGCGACTCCCATAGGCTTCAATGTAATAAATATTCCCCTTTTAATTCAATATCTAATAAACCGTGTCTCACAATATTCTGCAGTAAAAAGACTCTTCATGTCTAGATTTAATTAGGACCTCTTCTGCATTTTTCGTCATTTGTTCGCAAATATTTTTGTTCCCTTTTGTTTATTAAATGTTTTTTTCCTTTTTTCTGTAACAGCCCTTTTAATTATAATTAATTGGATTCCATATGTAAATTTCAAGCATTGTCGCTCAGTAAACAAAGTGCAACGTAACTGGTGAGCACAAAAAATGCTCTGGAGTCCAAGATGTCTCATACGAGTCTGCAACACATCATGTGGTTATATAAAAGCAGCAAATATGAAAAGAATCATAGTGCAGAAATATGGAGAAATATATAAAAGATAAATTAACACCAAGGGGCTTGAGATTTCAGAAAACTCCCACCTCAGAAAAAGATGATCCCGATTTCATTTTGGGGTGGAACTCATTATTGGAGAGTTTTTCAGTCTCCATGATGGAATATGTCATAAAAAAGAAGAGAGAAAGACTCCCCAAAGTTAGTGAAGAGATTGATAAACTTTCCCAGATAATAGAACGAGACCGCACATTGGAGGAAGTTCAAGAGATCAACAAAGGTCTTGAAGAGAAATTAGAAAAAATAGAGAGAGAAGTTTTGGTTACTAAGAAACAAAAATACGAAAGGGATGTAGAAGGGGTTACATAAAAATTATGGAGAAAGAAATCAAGAAGAAAACACATCTAAAAAAGAATCCGATAGAGAACTCCAAGGAGGAGGATGGGCTGCGAGAAATCAAAGGTGGGAATATAGAAGGAATAACTATAATATCCTGAACCACAGGGATAGCTGGAGAAGAGATCAAGAAAAAATTCATTATGAACCCCGCCAATATCAAGGTGGTCCAAATGGATACTTTGAACAAAGAAGTGGCCCAGACCAACACTATAAATGGAGCTATAGAAATCACCAACAACATCAATGTGGACCGAAGTGGGGAAGAAGACAGTCCCCAACGAGACAGACGTACGATGAAAAAGAGGCACCATACCGACCCCAGTATAGAAACCCACCTCAGAACAGGAATCTGGAAAATAAAGAGAATCCTGGTTCATACACAGGAATACAGCATTCCAGAAGAGAGACGGAAAAAAAGGTAGACAATATACCCTTATCCAATAGATACACACCCCTGGAAGCCAGTTATGAGGAGGATTTTTGGAGGGACCCACTCAACAGGGGAGAGAAACAAGGAGAACACAGGGACATCGATGTAAGACTAACCCGAAAAGTAGGAAAGAAAAGATCCTGGGAAAGGCCCGAAGAGGAAAGAGATCAGGATGCAGAGTACGGAAGAGAAAAGAGGGAAAGAAGATAGAACCAAAGGGCATATTTAATCTGAGCCAAAGAATTCTGACAAACCCAGAAATTAAAGTTCTCAATAGAGGTCTCAAGTACGCACCATCAAACCCAGGACATACTTGAAAACGAGAGAAATCTCAATGTATCCTTCCTGGTAAAATCCTTTATAAATAAATAAATAAATCTGGATAAATTTGGGGTCTATATTAACCTCCAAAGATTCAAGCGGAAATTGAGCCTCAAGAAATTCTTCCTGAGACATCCTCTAGAAAAAATTACTGTACCAAATCAGGGATCAAGTATCCACACGGACCTAAGAATTAAATCTAAATTTTTTCCTCGCCACGTCATTTCTGATGAGATTAAAGTATGTGAGAGCCTTGTTATGAAGGACATAGAAGCAATGTCCACCAAAGAGAAAAATCCTAATTTGAGTAAGGAAGAAAAACAAGCACTAAAAAATCTTGAAAATGACCGGACAATTATAATCAAACCTGCGGACAAGGGGTGGGGACTGTTATCCTTCCCAGGGAGGCATATGAAGAAGAAGTACATCGGATCCTTAATGATGACATCACGTATGCGAGACTGAAATCAGACCCCATAAAAGACATAAGGACGAATCTCAATATTTTACTACAAAAGGGAAAAGATATGAAAGTCCTATCTCAACAGGAACACGACTATATACTTCTGGAACACACCAAAACTCCCCATTTTTACATTCTACCAAAAATTCATAAGTGTTTGATCAATCCTCCTGGTAGACCTATAGTTGCAGGTATAGAGTCTATCACGAGCCATTTATCCGAGTATGTCGACATTATACTCCAACCCATTGTAAAAGAAGTGCCCTCTTACCTTAAAGATACTTTGAGCACATTACAAATATTAAAAGAACTTAAGTGGGGAGAAAAAGACATAATGGTAACATGCAATGTGAATGTAGCATACCACATCAAAATAGCCTTAGCATTGTAAAACATGAGATAGAGAAATCTAAAAAAATTGGTGTGGATCAAACACAGTTCGTAGTCGAGAGTATGGATTTCACTTTAAAAAATAATTATTTTAAATTCGACGAAGAGTATTATATCCAGAAGAGAGGGAATGCAATGGGGACAAAGTTTGCGCCCACCTATGTGAACCTATATATGGCAGGCTGGGAAACCCAGTTTGTTTACGGTTCGCATCGCTGGGCACACCAAAATATTCTAGTCTATAAACGTTTTATAGACGATATATTCTTTGTCTGGCGAGGAGATGAAAAAGATCTTATATCTTTTTTTGATAGTTTAGACAGTCCAGAATGGGGTATCAAATTGGAAACAAAATGGAATAGGGATAGTGTCATGGAGCTGATGTAACGCTCCATGCTTCAAACCCCAAGAGACTTTATGTTCATTTATATCGTGTGTTTTTAAATATATTTTACATCGTTTGGTTTTAGTTTAATTTAGTTTAGTGTAAAATGGCATAGCTTTGGTTTTAAAAATACTTATATTCCTGTAGGTAAATGTGTTTTTGTGTATAAAGTAAACAAGCTTTACTGCTGTGTAATTTATGCACCAGGGCTTTTCCCATTATCTAGCTGCATGTTTAATTCAAGGAATCTCTGATAGTGTGTGTTTAATCTGATGTGTTAGAACAATGGATATACAAATGTTGTGTGAGCTGAAAGGCTAGAGAATGTAAAGAATGTTTATTGTAAATAACTGACTTAATGTAATTAGTATGGGTATGCAAATTATGACTGTTGGACTTCAGCATAAATAGTGGCGTTTGGTTCATTAAAAAGTCAGAGAACTCTCAGAGCTCAGAGAGAGAGGATCCTGTTTTAAATCATACAGCCACGCCTGGTGTCTTTATTACAAACTACGCTACACTCCACACTCACCCTCAGAAGGCAGAGAGCGGCCTTCTGGAGATTCCTAACGGCTCCAGGGCAGAGGAACAGAAGCAGGCAGGTCAAGCCGCTCGAGGCGCTGAGGACAGCGCTCCCAGTAGCCGGGCTGACCGCAACGAAAGGGTGTCTGGAGAGCCAGGACAGACGGAAGGGAACGGTTCCTTCACAGATAGAATTACATTCCTCGATCTGGATATATATAGAGAAGGAAGCGAGATACCGTCTAAAACATTTTTTAAAGAGGTAGACACTAACACATATATAGATATCACAAGTTGTCACAATCCAAAATGGTTAAAGGGTGTTCCAAAGGGACAATTTACCAGACTAAGAAGGAACTGTTCAGATGTTACAATCTTCAAACAACAAGCAATTTCTTTAAAAGGGCAGTTCCTAGAAAAGGGTTATAATGAAAAAGAACTAGATTTGATAATCACTAAATTAGAGAATGAAGACAGAGACACTCTGTTAAAATATAAATCGAAAAATTCTAACAGGAGAGATGAGATCACTTTCATTTGTGACTATAATGGGAAAGCTAAGAATATTGAAAAAAGATTCAATAAACATTGGCATGTCCTATGCCATGATAAAGAGTTAACAGGCCTTATAGGAAAAAAAAACAGTATAGTTTTTAGAGGGACCAAAAGTTTAAGAAATAATTTAGATCATGGAAAAACAGGAAAAAAAACCATTAAGGATAAGAATAGCTTCAATTTAAAACATGGATTTTACAGCTGCGGACAATGTCTTGCCTGTAGATCCACAGGCACAAAGAAAAAATTCCATGGTGAATATCATAATCAAAAACTCCGCCAAACAGTCAACATAAAAAATTTATTAAATTGCTATTCTAAGAATGTCCTGTATCTGTTGGAATGCCCGTGTGGCCTCCAATATGTGGGCCGCACTAAGAGAGCTTTGAATGTAAGAATCTCAGAACATGTGAGAAATGTAAAAAATCTATATGAGAAGCATTCTGTGTCCTCACATTTTAAATTAAAACACAATGGTTCCCCTATGGGTCTGAAATTTATGGCTATAAAACAACTATTTAAAAGAGATATAGAGGAAGATATAATAAAAAGACTAGGGCAAGAGGAGATGAGGTTAATATTTGATTTGGGCACTATGTCACCGGGTGGCTTGAATAATGATTTCGAAATCACACATTTTTTATGAAGTTATCTCATCCATGCTATTTGTGAATTCCAGCTCGCAATTAACGATTTTAACATTTCTTAATAAATTTGTAGTTTATAAATCAGACCTATGTAACAAACATTTGGGACTATAAGCAAGTAGTTCTATGGAATACATAAATTATATATTCTCCTTTTTCTAGTCACATACAAATGTATTTTGTCCAGCAATTTATTCAAGCTTTAATTTAGGACACATGCCACTTTAATGTACTATCAGTACATATATGTTCACTGTAGCCCTTTGGATAAGGGTATTAATACATACTATTTGAGAACATTGGCCCAGTAATCAAAATATTTTAGTTTTCTATATACATGGGCAAGGGATATGTTAATTATAAAAAATAAAAAATAAATTAAAAAAAAAATCATTAGAAGTAACTACATAATGAACAAATTCCCAATGCACCACACATCAATTTTTAGCTTAATATCACGTGACTGTTTGATATGATGCCCATACATATGGGATTAAAGCACATAGGTTTCATTCAGAGAAACATGACACCACAGTTTCTTCTTCTTTTTTTTTTCTCCTCTCCTCTCTCATTTGTTATTTATTAAATGAGAGAAAGACACATGGCACTTTAATGTATATATTTACACATAAGTTCCAAATGGCACTTTAGATATAAAAGCAATTATTGATACCAACATCTTATTTAGGTAATGTTTGGGTCCTTTCCATACATGTAAATATTTATTCTAACATAATTCATTGGTTATAATATTATTCACGATATGAAGGTTCACGATATATATACATCAAGGATTTCAAGACCCATTTGCACATTTACATTTATCTCGGCATTTTAATAATGCATGCTTAAGATTAATTCTAGCACTTCACATTCATTGTATTTGTTAAAGAATCAATTGTAATATGTAGTACTACGTTATATACACATAGTGGAATCATGGGGTATATCTATGTGTATACATTTGACTTAATATTTCAGCACTTTATATTTAAGATTAGTCATAGCACTTTATGATTCACATTGCACTTTACTGGAAGTCCAGGTCAATCCAATGTAGATATATATATAGGTACTATGGCCTTAACACTATCACATCTCGTCCAGGACTATCTTTAATAGGATATAGGCCAACAGGGGTTAATATACCATTTTTTCCTCAGGAATTGGAATAAAATTAGGGCATGTACCATATAATTATATTTCATTCAACAAATACCCACATTAACATAATAATTATTGTGAAGGTTTTAGTAATATATATAATTACACAACCCATTTAAAGCAGTGGGGCACCTACAGTGTATCTAGCTGTATGTCCTGTTTTACAGATGGCATGGGGGAGAGATCTAAAGTGTTTTCCTTCCTGATTATGAATCTCTTTCTGTTTTTATGCCATAATCATGCTGGTGTGTTGGGGATTGCGATTCTCTGCTTTAAACATTGAGGAGGCGTCTGAATCCGATGGCGGAGCATGATTGGAGGCAGAGACCGCTCCTCAACACGAAATGTGGGATGACGCATGCGCAAAATGGCCGCGCCTCCAAGAGACATCCCGAAACCAGCATGGAACGCGGAAGAACGGTGCGGCGCATGCGCAAGATGGCGGCGCCCACTGATTGGAAATTTTGAGACAGATTGGAGACAGGGGTGGTCAATAATATGCTTATTCAAAGGGTATATATACCCTCACATTATGTACAATTGTTCGACCAGCTGAGGAAGCTGCTTTATAGCGGCGAAACGCGTTCTGGGGCCATACCTTTATGGTTTGTTTTTAAATTTTGTTTTATTAAAACCATTTTAAAAGACCACATTCCTGTTCCTGATTGGTTTTTTATTTGGATTTTTCTCCATAAAAAATCCATGGGCATTCTCATTTGAGCTTTGGAAGCTCCAACTCATGTTAAGTCTTGAATTGGCAAAAAAGTTTTGTACCTTTCATCTAAGAGATTTACACTAGGAAAGTATTTATTTTTCCCTCCATGATTTCACCACTTTGGGGCATTTGAAGAAAATCTCCATACCTAAGGTGGGGGTCACCTGTCAACAGGGAGGAAGAAAAAATACCCAGAGGCGATATCCCACTCTGAGCCGGTGCTAGGGCTCTATATTTGTGAGTGTAATAAATATATCTATATATATATATATATCGCCTAATATACTGGTTACAGTCTGCACTATGATTCTTTTCGTATTTGCTTCTTTTATATAACCACATGATGTGTTGCGGACTCGTATGAGACATCTTGGACTCCAGAGCATTTTTTGCACTCACCAGTTACGTTGCACTTTGTTTACATTCCATGGTGTGGCGGAAACCACTATTTGCTGGTGTAGCATTGGAGTTGGGGTGGTCACGGCGTGTTGTGTGGCGCTTCCCATTTGTTTCACGATATTGTCGCTCAGTAGTTTCGTTGCAAACAGCATTTCACTTTTCAAACATTCAAGCGTAGTGGGTGTTTTTGTCTTCACCCCCTTCATCTGCGCTGTTGGCTTTGTGCGGCGGCTGTGCTGCGTGTGATCTGCTCCTGCTCGGGTTCTCCTGGCATTTTTGGCGGGTCAATCAGATGTGCTTGCATGTTTCGGTGTGCGTTCGCCGTCGTTTTGCGGTGACTTGTTTGCGGCGCCTTTGCCCTGAAATTCGGGGGCCCTGTGGTGCTTGCTGAATACACCACAGAATCTCCGAAATTGGATCGCCAAATCGTGCCGAAGAGAAGGAAAAGTCAACCAATGTGCGGTGACTTTTTGATTCCCTATGAATAACCCCGTTATATTGTATTTAGCGATGACAACATGGCGGGCCTGGAAAGCCTACCCCTCATACAACATAATAAACATGCACTAATAGCAAATTAAATCACGTCAGAAACGTATGTGAGGATCACCAGCCTAGCTAATCATAGGTATCGGGTGGATACATGTGTGTAATGGGAAATGCCCCCCACCTCAACTCCGTGATGTCACCAACTAGTTAAATGCTCCTTTGCAATGATACAGTGCCCATGTGTGGCCCTGTACAAGCACACTATATTGCATTTCATAACAGTGGCTCAGTATTGTGTGTGAAATATATGTGCTGTCATGGATGTGTGACTTATGTCTATGTACCCCTCTAGATCCCGACAGAATGATGCAGCATGCAAGTCAATACAACATGTACCTCCAGCCAGGTCATCATTGCAGCATGTATTTTTAATTTATTTATTTTTTTCGTGTTTTTTTTTTATTTTTATGTTGATCCCAATCCCAAGGTGCATTTTTTTTTGTGGCTATGAATATGATACACCTTATTGCCTCATGACTGACAAGCAACATGAGCAGTTATGGTGTGCTACACAGCAGCCTGTGGCTTCATTTTTGGTTAGGACTCACTAGAGGTACCTTGACGTCTGGCGGGTGAGCTTACTCTGTTAATGGCCATTAACAGAAAGCAAAGCCTCTAAATGTGTTCAGTTTGACTCGGTATAATGGGAATAAGTGCAGTTGGCATCTTATCTCCTTGTTATGTGTCATACATGTTGCTGGGCTGTATACAATTTGTTGGTTGCAGCCGCCCCATTGCCCAATAGGCGCGACCCCACCCCTCCTGTATAATGTATATTTACCAATGTAGGTCCCGGTCCGGACAGAGAATGAGCTGATGCAGCCAGCAAGCCGACAGAAAAAGTAAGTTGACTTGCTTGATGCCATCATCATCTAATGAACCCCAGATGTTAACTGTTCTGTGTGTCCTGTGTGTAAAGGTGTTACTGGACAGAATCATGGAGACCTCTTATGCATACCTAAAATAATATTTTCAGACAAACATCTGTGCAGTTGGAGAAAGTGACGTTTGTCTATGGAACACCAGACACATCATGATGTAAGGAACGCCTGCGGAGCCTGGGGGCCTGGCAGGAGAGGAGCAGATGAGAGCTGCCCGGGGGCAATATATCCATGTGAGCTGTGGGCAAGATATATATCCACCTGTCACTGTGAACCCAACAGGACTTGGCCAGGACCAGTAGAATGACCTCCCCGAAACCTGTCTGGATCCGCCCCTGGTCCGGCTACTGCCCTGGGGAACAGGAAACACTGAATGAAATTATTATCATAAATCCTTTTTAACCCCTTCACTGCTGAGTGCTAAGCCATGTCACCGTTGTGCGATGAGCAAAATTTTAACACTCTAGCCCATGTTTAAACTAAACGCGATTTGTAGCCACGGGGAATGTTTCATCACCAACAAATAGGAATTGTTTGCCCAATCACACAGGACAGGGTATACCTGAAATAGGCCAGACGCATTCTATTTATTTATTTATAAAGGATTTTACCAGGAAGGATACATTGAGATTTCTCTCGTTTTCAAGTATGTCCTGGGTTCAAGAACATTGAAGTGGTACAGTTACAGAAATACAAAGTAATACAATGCAAGATATTAAAAAAACACAAATATACAGATTAACAGAAAATAAATATGTAGGAAATAGTCTAACACAAGCCCTTGTCATTATCATTCATTCATTGGATGTTCTATGTAAAATCCACACATTTTCCTTCTTGAATTTATTAACCAAACAGCCTTTCACTGATGGTCAACCTTTTCACAAACATCGCAGACATTCGAAATCCAAAATCGTTCAAAATGACAAAGTTGGATTCTAACTCATGTTAGACTGGAACCGGGAGCCCATCCCTATCGGTCAGTACGTAAGCATTTTAAATGTAATGATATTCCTATGCTTGTGTAATGTGTAATCATAGTGAGTTGGTGGATTTGTGCAAATCTGTGTGTGCCTCCTCTCACTGTTCAAGACTGTAGGTGACAAGCTCACAAAAACACTTCTCACCTGCATACTTACACATGCACGCTCAGGCAACACATTCACTCACAAATAACTTATGACACAAACAACAATATTTGATGCCAAAACTATTCGGCCATTATTTTCAAAAGGCACCAAAAAAGGTGCCTTTTGAAAATAATGGCCGAATAGTTTTGGCATCAAATATTCATTCTCCAGTCATTCTCCTGCTTTTCACGCTCTCTGAATAACCCTGTATATCTTGTAATTTTTTGGGGGAGTGGCATGCAATCAAAGGGTTGGCCCCAGCCATCAAAACCCCACTGGGTGGTGTGCAACATGTGTCAAAAGATTCAGAGATTCCTTTGCACATGATTTCTGTACTGTAGGGAGGGCGAGGCGAGTGAAGCAATGGGGTGCAGCCAGGGGGTGAATTATCACTCTCACTTTGAAATGGTGGTGCGGAATAACGCAAATCGCGATGACCGGATGATCGCAAATTGCAAGGAATCATCATCCGGTGCATGCCCCTGTGGTGTGCAGTGCTGCAGGTTCTATTGTTTGGCGGTGAGAGATTGCGCTCTCCACTCCTCTCTGGTGCAGGTGATGTACCGCTTTCAAATCAATACCGGCGCTCTCAGTGTGAGTCAGAATGTATGACGTCACCACTGAGTGTCCGGCACCCAGAGGATGTAGGAGAAATAACAGGAAGTCCTGACTCACAGCAGGAATCTGCGGAGAATAGATCTCAGCTGAGTACCTGTGTCCTGGCTACTTCACATAGTCCTTGCCCCAGCATTAAATCATCGCAGAAAGCATGTTTGTTTTAGGGCACTCACCGGGTGAGATGTGTTTTTTCTACAAGCAGAGCCCTCTTGACCTTGCTGCATTGCGCTGGCTGGAGGCACATCGCTATGCTTCAGCGCCCACTGACCTCCAGAGTGAGCAGGCTCTGAGTGTGCAAATGGCTGCAGACACAAAACACTTCAAGCATGGAGTGAGTCAAGCTGATTGTTTAATTGTAGCCTTCATTATGTGTCTGCTTTTCTAAAATAAAAACTTAAAAAAACAAAAACCATGTCTGTATCTTTTTTGCCTATAATTGTGAGTAATTTAATTCAGGCTGTATTGCTTTTATATGTACCAGTTGACATTTGGTGTTCATTAATTCCACAGGTTAACCCCAAATGTTCTGTATTCCATTACATCTTAGCTATATAATATGACCTCTGTAAAATGGAGGGAAACAGTCAATATTTAGAAATTTATTTTATTTGTTCTTTTTCCCATTCAGTTGCCATGTGTCCTGATTTTTTTTCCATGCATAGTCCCAGCTGTTTTATGTAGATAATAATGACAGTGCAAGCCATTAGTGAACAGAAGTCATGTTCCTAGAAGAGAACACACAGAACAGAACAAGAAACGCATCACAGGAAACAAGTGCCATAGAGATAAATCATAGAGTTGCATATAAACAAAACATAACACTCATAACATCTCCCTCTTAATATTAATAAATGAGGATTGTGAAATTTAGATGAGTCCTTGTAATAACATATTTACAAGTTAAGTCTTTTGGGTTATTATTATTGTTAGCTAATTTGTTCCGGTACAGGGAATCTGCGCGGAGAGAAAACGAAAGAGGAAGTTGTCAGAGCAAAACGAAAGTGAAAGAGAACTGGGACTTTGGACGCATGCGCGCAGTCCTGAAGGGAGAAAGAACGGAAGTGACGTAGACGAGAAGAATGGAGGAAGGCGGATATGTGAATGAGACGAAAGTACACAGTGTTTAACAATTAACTTTTTAAAGAGTGACTTTATAAACGATAAGTTGGGGAGGGAAGAGTCATTTCAAACTGGCCAACTGATGAAGTCGGATGTCTAACCGACGAAACGCGTCTTGACGGGAGAGTTTGTAAGAATTTCGTTTTACTATTATGTTTTAAATTGTTTTAATAAATTTTGTTTTTATGACACCGCTGTTAGGAGGTAAATTACGTCCGTAAATTTGCTCCATGTAAAGACCGACTTGTAAGGAAGTTGACGAAGAGAGGGTATTGGGAATCCCTTCAAAGAATATCCCAAGGAAGACTATTAAAAGGAGAGCCACTATTGCAGGCTCATAAATGAGTGAGTAAGCCATTTCTGAACTTGTCTGAAATATATATGAAAGGGTGAAAAACTGTCTGCACCATATATTCTCTTCTCCCATATATGTGGACTGAGAGAAGAATCTGGGATTGGAAGAAGGAGGGCCCCATCCTGAAAGAGGGCAAGGCGAAAAATACAGAGCTATCCCTAACTACATAAGGGAGCTCTGAATAGAGTGAGTCCCAAATTGGAAGGGGGGAATAATATATATGTGTGATTGTTGGTTTACTATGCAATGAGGAGTGTTATGTCTCTCTTTTTCTAAAAAAAGGCACTGAATAAGGAGAAGTGAAAAACAATTGAGATTGAGATAAGTACAACAAAACCGAGTGTGTCTCTATTCGTTTGTTTTTCCTTACGGGATATTGTGGTGAAACACTGCACATTTGGCAAACAAGAAAACCCCTGCACGAAAACCACTTTTCGGGTTAAAAATTTATGCGCTGCACTAATCTTTTTTCTTTCAATACTTAACAAGGAGGGTGTTGTATACCACCGTCTATAAGTGTAAGCAGCATTAGGGGTATAAACTTGATATAGTTTAAAGCTTAATTCAGCGCCGAGCCACAGGTTTTTTTTCTTTTGGTTCAAGTAGCTTGTTGGCCACAGGTAAGGAAGTCTTTAATCTTCGTGACATCAGTCTCTGTGCCGGGCTACTATCCATGCCCACAGTTGGAGTGTTCCTCCAGTGTAAGATAGCCTTCCACTGGTCTTTACCATCACTTTGTGCTTTCTTGCATAAATATTTTACAATCTTCACTGCAGATTCAGCTTTGCCGTTAGCCTGTGGATGACGTGGTGAGGAAGTTACCTGCTCAAACTCCCATTCAAAGGCAAATTTCCTGAATTGTAAGCTTGAGAACTGAGGGCCATTATCAGAAATCACTTTATCTGGTTGGCCATGACGTGCAAACTGTGCCTTGCACCTCTTAACTGTAGTTTCAGTGGATAAGTCAGGAAGCAGTTCAATTTCCCAGAAGTCTGAGTAATGATCAACTAAAATCAGGTACTCTTTTCCCGCATAGTTGAATAAGTCCATACTGACAATCTGCCAAGTGCGCGTAGGTATCTCATGCGACATCATGGTCTTTTTGTTGCAAGTGAGCAAATTCATTGCAAGTGGGACAATTACTGACAAAATCTTTTATTTCACCTTGCATATTAGGCCAGTAAAGTGTATTGCGAGCTTGTCTGTAGCATGCCTCACCCCCGATGTGGCTTGAGTGAATGCGTAATAACATTTCTGCTCTCAGTGACCTTTGCACTATAACTCTTGGGCCTTTGTACAAGATGCCATTTTGTACGCTGATCTCATCTCTGAAAGACCAATACTCCTTCACAATTGCAGGTGCTGCATTCTTGTCATCGGGCCACCCACTTAGAACAATAGACTTCAGCGCTTGTAAAGTTTCTTCTCGGTCTGTTTGCTGTTGATGCTGATGTAGCCACTGATCTGTGACGTTAAGATAGTCTGCTTGATTGACTTCAGCAAAGAAAAGTTGTTCCTGCTGCAGCAAACAAACTGTATGATGCTCATGCTCACTTCTAGGTGTCTCATGATTTGTAGTAGCTCTGCTCAGGGTATCACTGATGTACATTTCACTTCCTGGCTTGTAGAAAACATTGAGTTTGTAATGCTGCAATGTAAGCATCATGCTCTGCAAACGCTTGGGAGCACACAAAAGGGGCTTCTTAAATATGGCTATTAGTGGTTTGTGATCTATTTCAGCTGTGATTGTATCCAGGCCATAAAGATAATGATGGAAGCTCTGGCAGGCAAACACAATACTCAAACATTATTTTCAATTTGAGCATAATTTTGCTCGGCTGATGAAAGAGCACTGGACGCATGTGCAACTGGTTGCTTCTCTTGCAGTAGACAACATCCTAGGCCATTTTTGCCTGAATCACTTTGTATTGTAACAGGCTTTGTGACATCATAATATTTCAACACTGGAGCAGCATTGACCAATTGTTTTATTTTCTCCACTGCCTGGTCATGTTTGGGAAGCCAGTGCCACACTGCATCCTTATTCAGAAGTCTTCTTAATGGCTCACACACCTCAGACAGGTGTGGCATGAATTTAGCTAGATATGTGACAAAGCCAGTAAAATGCTGTAATGCTTTGGCATCGGCACGCTGTGGCATGTGCACAATGGCTCTAATCTTATCAGGGTCTGCTTTTAAGCCTTGGGAGGACAGGATATGTACATGGAAATGGACTTCTTGCACCTTGAACTGCAATTCTTTACGCTGAGTCTCAGCCTCACCTACCTGCAACGATCCAGTAGTGCTAGTAGCTTCTTATCATGGTCATGCGCAGCTTCTTCATCTGTATCACAGCAGCCAACTATGAAAATGTCATCGGCTATTGGCTCAATTCCATGGAGCCCACATAATAGTTCATGCTGCTTTCGCTGATATACCTCTGATGCTAGAGACTCCAAATGGAAGTTTGAGCCATCTTTTTCTGCCCCAAGGAGTCCAGAATGTGGTCATGTAGCTACTCTTTTCATCTAGTTTGCACTGCAAAAAGGCATCTCTAGCATCAACTAGGGATGTGCGTTTCAGGTTTCGGAATTTCGGAATTTTCACGAAATTTCCCGATTCGTGTTTTTGGATGCGGCCGATTTTCCGAAAAATTTTAGATCCGAAAATGGCAGATCCGAAAAGTTTTCCGAGCCGAAACGAAATATTTTCGGAATTTTCGAATGTACTTGAAATGTGTCAAATCGAAATTTATTGCTTTGAAACGAGGAGAACAGACGTTCCGAAAAAACGAAAATTTCGGAAAATACGAAAAGTCGATACAAAAAACGAGCTAAGTGACACGAAAATACGAAAAATGGTCGATATTCCGAAACCATTTACAATTCCGAAAAACGAAAATTTCCGAAAATACGAAAAGTCGATACAAAAAACGAGCTAAGTGACACGAAAATACGAAAAATGGTCGATATTCCGAAAAAAAAATGTACACGAAAAACGAGTCGAGCCGAACCGAATCGAAACAGAAATCGGTCGAAACGAGCCGAATCGAAAAAAGTTTAAAAATCCGAAAAATCGAATCGAATCGAACCGAAAAAAAAAATCGGTGCACAAGCCTAGCATCAACAAGGGTAAAACCCTGTGCTTTGTGTAGTTTGTGCAAAACATCGTCAAGTGTTGGCATTAAGTAGTGTGACCGTCTCAGGGCCATATTCAAAAACTTGCGATCGATGCAAATTCTGATCTTCTCAGGCTTCCTAATAACTACCATGTTGCTTATCCAATCCGTAGGCTCTGATACTGAAGTACGATGCCCTTCAGCTTCATACTTATCCAGTTGCGCTTTGACCTGCGGCTTAATGGCTACTGGCACATTGCGTGGTGCACATTGTACTGGTGGAATGGTAGGGTCAGGTTCAAAGTGAACCTCTCCTGGAACAGATATTATGGGGCCATCAAACACATCGCTATAGACTTTGAGGATTTGCTGTTTTGTCAGTGGCCTAGTCAAGGATTTTGCAGACAGATTATCGACATTATGGAGGTCAGCAGGAATGGTGAACTGCATCAGACCCAGGTGCTCAGGTTTCTGATCGGGTTCCACAATCTCAAATTCAAGTTTGTGCATATGTCCACGTATGCAGCATTCTGTTCGGAAACGTCCCAATGATTCCATTAGCTCCCCTGAATATAATTTCAATTTGGTGCCACTAGGCTGAAGAGGTGCCTTAGGTGCCAGTTTCATTTTGTCTTTTAAACTCATGACCTTACATGTTGCACCCGAGTCCAGCGGGCAGGGTTGGCATATATTATTTAGTATGAGATTTACCAACCATTTTTGTCCTTTAGATTGTACAGCACCAATGCATTCCTTCGTGTAAACCACATCAGTGCTAAGCAAGTGGGCATCCTCAAGATCTGACCTGTGCTCAACTGTGTGCAGATTCCTGCTTTTAATAGACAAACACACTCCAGCAAAATGATTTAATCTATCACATGCTCTACAGCTTTTCCCATATGCAGGACACTGTCCTTTATCTCATATATGCACATTGCCACAGTACTTTCATGATGTAAGAGCGCTCCCAGGTGAGTTGTGGAGGTGATTTTTGTGCTGAAGCTGGTGGTTCTTGAAGCTTGGATGTTGCTTGGAGGCTGCATTAATACTGTCAGTCTGTTTATCCTGCTCCATAGCTCTCATATGTTTGTCAGTAAGCTCTGCAGTACGACATATCACAATTGCTGCTTGTAGATTTAAATCATGTTCTCTTAATAGGCGTCGGCATGTGCTTTCACTAGTGATACCTAGAACTATTTTGTCACAAATAAATTCATCTCTCAGAGACCCATACTCACAGCTTGCAGCTTTTTCTCTTAGCCGTGTCACAAAGTTATCTATTGTTTCACTTTCTTCTTGCTTGCAGCAGCCAAATATATATCTTTCATATATGACATTTTTATAGTGTCTGAAAAAAACTTCCAATGCATCCAGGATGGCTTTAGTGTCCCTCTTCTGCTCCTATGTGAGGTTCGGATTATGCTTGTAAAGATGAAGGCATTCACTGCCCATCATTCTCCTCAGTGCTGCAGGCTTGTCATGTAATCCTGTTGCTAGGAAGTAATCCTCAAACTCAGCTCTGAATTTATCCCAGTTACTGCTGCAATCCCCACTCACCCTTATTGTCTCAGGTAGTGGAATGCTATGTGCAGCTGCCATGATGCTGGCTTTCTTGCTTCCAGTGCTCAGCTTTCAGTACAGGACTGCAATCACTACAGGAGGCACAGTTAGCTCTAAGGCCTCTCACTGCAAGACTAGCAGGAGTAGCAGCTTTCAGTGTCCCATGAGTAGAAGCAGCGCAGATTCAATTGCATCTGACACCATGTTTTATGTAGATAATAATGACAGTGCAAGCCATCTGTGAACAGAAGTCATGTTCCTAGAAGAGAACACACAGAGCAGGAAATGCATCACAGGAAACAAGTGCCATAGAGATAAATCATAGAGTTGCATATAAACAAAACATAACACTCATAACACCAGCTTTTCCGGGTTCGGGAGTCCCTGAGCTGAAGAGGAGGAGCAGCACCCAGCGAGGGACAAAAGATTAGTCAAATAACCCACAAAACTAGTGTAGCGCTCACTCCCGGAGGAGCCGCTGAATTAACCTCGGGTTAGTCTCACCGCACTAGGGAATAAATATACACCAGCACTGTTGTGGATTTTATACATTATATACTTTACTGATCCCAATAAAGTGGCATATATAATGTAAATACGGTATATGAACGACAGGATTTCGTAATGCGGGAAAAACACGCGGCGGCAAAAGAAAAGGATTAACCCCCTCAGTTCTGGAGTGTAAGTCCCGTGAATGTAATGTCTCAAAAAGGTGTACGTGTATTGATTCGTGTACCCGGGTACCGTATTCAACTGGCCAGTGAATGGAATAAGCAAATCTTCGACTAGTCACGTTGGGGCCCTGTAGAATTTAAACAATAATGCAGCGTGCTGGATTTTACTTGGACTTTCGGCCTGTAAGGCCTCTCACCCATCCGTTAGACAATCTGTCCCACTGCCTGATCAAGGATGTCTCTCCGCTTGTCCTCCGGAACTCTGTGCCACCGGATCCGCTCTCTTGCTTGTCCGATCTCCAACACAAGAAACTACGGCCTACCGCCTGTACACCCCATGGATCATCGCGGTCTCCTTACAGGGGGTCCAACTGGAACTGAAGTTCTGCGCAAACCTCTCAGCAAAAAATGGGTATGCCTCCGCAAGTTACTGTCCCGATCTCCAGCGCCCTCGAGGCAGCGTCTGCACTTCGGCCTGGTCTCGATCCCTGGCAGTCTCACTTGCGTCCTCTGTCTTTCGCCGCTCACACTGGCGCTCCTCCGCATGAGACTGCTTACGTCCTTCAACTCTGTCCCACCCACTTCCTGTATCCGCCGCAAAGCCTGATAGATATTGTAGTTCGTTTAGGTCCCGCATAGTCCATATGGCTTTTGTCTCCCTCTGATGGGCAAAAACGAGCAATTGCAGCAACACAGTTTTAAACAGCGCTACACTAGAATATGTTACCAAAAAATATTAATTGGGCAGAGGCTGACAGCAGGATTTACCCAATTATTTAAGGACATAAAAGGGAACTTTAATAGAATATCCCTTTAACCTCCAAGGCGTTCCGATTCTGACATTTTATGTCAGAATCGTTACAATTTATTTGGCCCCCTAGCGGTATCAGAGTGTGGCTCCGGGTTAAATGAATTGCAGAAAGTGTTAACCCCAAAGCCACACTCAGGATGCCGCTGGATACTTACCTGTCCCTGCGCTCCCTCACTGTCCCCATTCTCTTTCAGCGAACGCAATGTCCTATTTCCTGGTTCCCTCACGAGAAGGGAACCAGGAACAAAAATGCCACTATCGCCAGAGGAGAATGTGATTGCGGAGGTCAGCAAGGGAGCGAAGGACAATATATATACAGCCCGAGTGTGGCTCGGTTACCACTTTCGCACACTGAAAGTTATCTCTGAGCCACACTCGGGGACCCCATTAGGGAGGTTAAAACATTGTTTCCAAAGCTGTCCTGGGGACCCTCAACCAGGCCAGGTTTTAAGGATCACCTTGGAGAAATGCAGACTGAATCCTGCAATCACTGAGCAGCAAATCGTATCACCTGTGCTGTGCTTCACATATCCTGCAAACCTGGCCTGTTAGGGGAACCTGAGGACAGGTTTGGGAAACACTGTTGAAAAACCTTCCACTGGAGAGTTGTCCCCTTACTGCGAAAAAGGTAAGTAGGAGAGGCGGCAACAGACTTTAATAGGATTTATTCACATAACCCACTACACAGATATGTAATGTATTTGAAACAGGTGATGTATGTAAACTATGTATGTGTAATGCTTGCTGTGTATGTATAATGGGTGGTGGGTATGTGATTTATCTCACCGGTTGCACACATGCATTACATGTACATACAGTACATAAATCACAGATCATATCATGACTGATTAGGCCTGAGACCTTCCTAGCCCATACCCCAATAACCCGAATATGAATAAGACACAAACACATATATGTAAGTTGGAATGTGCATGGGCCACAGCTTTATTAAACTATATACAACCATAAGAAAATAGAAAAAAGGTAGGCGCAACAGTAAGTGATTATGCGGGATAGAGCCTAAAGCACGATCGCCACTGTACCCATATGTGTCATCCCTAAAAGACAGAAAGAGCAATAGAAAAAAGAAGGGTACGGCGCTTCCCAGTGCAAGTAGGTATGAAAAAATTAGTTACCCAGTAAGTAACAGGCGTCTTCAATTGAAGGAGGATCAATACCTCAAAAAGAAAACACACATAGTACAATATTGCTAATATACAAATATATGATTGGAAGTATAGTGGCTCTCACTCACGCTAAAGAGAGCCTCACCCGGCTCTGGCAATATTCGCCCATGGGTAGAATTTAGATAGGCTCTCCCACTGGCCACTTCAGTAGACGGAGGTTTTCAAGGAGTATGTGCAGATGTTGATTCTCAACAGATATGGAGAAAGGAGAGAAAAATGCCAACATCGGGTAATACCGTAAAACCTTGCAATATTAGTTACAGAAAGTCAGACCACTCACGTGTTCAAGAGCCGCCAGGGCTCAAATAGAGAAGCCCAAAGGTTGTTTTGATGGGCACAGACCTTAATGAAAGCCCCAATGGATCCGCGTGGCAGCATGCAGTGGAAGCCAAATAATAAGAACCAAATAATAGGTTAAAAAATGAATGGGGATAAAAATAAAATTAAGAATAAAAAATAAAAATAAGTAGAATTAAAAATGTAATTTTAATATATATTCATATTCATATAATGAAATAAAAAAGAGCTGAACGCGTTTCGCCTGAGTCTAAATAGACTGTAAGGCTTCCTCAGCAGCAGCAATAAAAATGACACAGCAGTAAAATCCCCATTCATTTATAACTAGTACAATCTAATTGACCCTCCAATCAGGGAGGTCTGAAAATGCGGGAAAAACCAGGTCATTAATCTTCCCTAATTAAAATCGCTTTCCCAGCGTCATCAAAACGAAACCAAAACATACGAAAATATACGGAAGTATACGAAAACAATATCCTGTGAAAACGAATCAGAAACGAATCAGAAACGAAAAGAAAAGCAAAAATCCGAAGGCACCTCTGAGTCTTCCGGAATCATGATCTTATAAAAAATACGAATCGAAAACAAAAAGAAAAACAGAAATCCGAAGGCATCTCTGAGTCTTCCGGAATCGTAGTTTTGGAACGCAAACCGGAAGTAAAAAAACCTCCATCATTGCGTCGCAAAACGATAGACATACGAAAATATACGGAAGCATACGAAAACAACATCCGGTAGAAAATACGAATCGGAAACTAAAAGAAAAACAGAAATCCGAAAGGCATCTCTGGGTCTTCCGGGATCATGGTTTTGGAACGCAAACCGGAAGTAATAAAACTTCCATCTTTACGTCCGAACATCAACAGTGAAAACGAAACCATAACTCGCAGTGCTTAATCACAAGTCTGCCCTATTGCCCCCATGCAATAGGCAGTTCCACCATTGTACCAAAACCAAGAGCTCGTCCCCCCGCAAGCGAGGTTCGTCTCCCCACGAGCCTCACCCGAAGGCGGCTTATCCGTCCTTTAAGCACTGCTGTCCAGGGAAACCCGCCAATCTTCAGCTGTGACACGATGGGATGTAATCCAAAGGGTGCGTGGGCGGGTCTCACCTTGATGTACTTCTCACGCTGGCAGGAACAAGAGGAAGAACACTGCACCCATCACCAGCATATATAGCCCAGGAAAGCAACATTGTTGCAAACACACCACCAATAACACCCTAGATCTCTCCCTGACTGACAGGCCCAGACTATCAGTCAAGCCCCCCCCCTCCTGAGAGGCCCCAGGGATTCTACATCCTTCCAGATCCTTCCTTAACTTACAGGCCCAGGCCATCAGTCATGTCCCCCTTCCTGAAAGGTCCAGGGGGTTCTTGACTGATTAGGCCTGAGACCTTCCTAGCCCATACCCCAATAACCTGAATATGAATAAGACACAAACACATATATGTAAGTTGGAATGTGCATGGGCCACAGCTTTATTAAACTATATACAACCATAACTCTCGGTGCTTAATCACAATTCTGCCCTACTGCCCCCATGCAATAGGCAGTTCCACCATTGTACCAAAACCAAGAGCAGGTCGCCTCGCAAGCGAGGTTCGTCTCCCCACGAGCCTCACCCGAAGGTGGCTTATCTGTTCTTTAAGCACTGCTGTCCAGGGAACCCCGCCAATGCCAGGGGCCGCCATAGCGCCCGCCCCTGCGCCCCCCGCAGACAGCGCCTCCTCCACACCAGACATCAGACCTACCAGAAAAATGTCCAACCCAATCTCCGTGAGATGGACCCCATCATTTCTAATGAGATTCCGAATGTCTCCTTCTAGCTCCGTATGCCTAACCGACACTCCACCCAGGTTACCAACAAATCTCGAGATCTCCCTGTTAACCCTCTTCCAAGCCCTGTCCAGAGCCCCGGGGCCGCAAAATCCTCCCAACGGGGACGAGAAACTATTTCCGAAAACACTAATGATAAACCCCGGAATATGGTGAAGCAGCTGGCTAGATCGCGCTTCATATCCCTAATCAAGTCTACAGAACTAACAGCCCCCAAACCGTTCCCCCTTGCATGAACCACTAACACCACATCCCTAGCCGCTCGACCAGCCAACCACTCGCATTCCCCAACAACCTGGGCCCAACGTAAACCCCTGATACCAATCCACCGGTTCCTAGCCAAGTCCATGGGGAAACCCAGGATCCTGCCAAGCGGCCGTTGTTCAGCCCGTTTGGCTGCCCAGTGTATGTACGAGTGGCCGATGATCCAAACAGGGGATGAACCTGTAATTATAAGAGGTTAGGGCGCACATAGGAACGAAAACGATCCGATTGCCACCTACCCAAGCGTCGAATCATGTCGTTCGACGCGCCAGCTTCTGCCGCCATCGTCGCTGCGCCGATTCGAAAATAATGCGGAGCGAACTGCTTCGGGTCATGACCCAAACATGCAATACAACGCTTAAAAACCGCCAAAAACTGGAACCTCCTAAGAGGGGCCCCTGACAAATGAACTAAGAAGGAACCCCCAACTCTTGGAAGGCCACCCAAATAGTCCCGGGCCAAAAGTACCGGGCAGTTTTCCCCCCCGACTGCACACAGAGTGACTACCGAACCTCTGCCCAACTAGTCCGTCTTCGATCGAGAGATCAACAACCGTAAACGGTCACAACGAAACGCTGCCCTCCGGGAACCACTCGCACAAGATAGCACAATAAGCCAAGAAACCCTGTAGCCATTTCCCAAAAGTGGGAGGAAGTGTTTTCTTTAACCTCTCCTTCTCCTTCATGAACGGGTCAGGCCGTTTTGGACGGTCCACCGTCTCCCTATCCACAGAAAGTAGCGTAAGCACATCCACATATTTGTTTCTCCAAATCTTCTCACGTAACTCCGCAGTGACCTACAAACCCATTGGGGACAACTCGCAGGACCCATAAGAGATGCCCGCACCCCCAACGGGAGACACCCCCACAGCACCCATCGCTGAGACCCCAATTAACGCAGGCCCAGTCATCCCCCCGAACCAGAAACCAAAACTCCGCCAGCCTCGGAAATCCCCCGCTGATCCAACACCTGTGCCAAAATAGGCACGGGCGCTGCCCCAGACGAGCAAGCAGACACAGGAACCCCAACAGCAGCAGAGCTAGGCGCAATAACAGACGCAGGTACCGCGCTCCCAGGAATGATGTGCCCTGACATACTCAGCGTAGCGCTCTCCCTAGCTGTAGCATCCGACCCATCCTGCCAGCGCCTAAGAGCAGCAACCAGGGTTTCTAGCAATCCCGTCGTCACACCACTAGCACCACCAGACGCATTAACCCCCAAAAGGCCGAGCGATCCAAACCCTGCACCCCCCAAATCTGACTCACGTGCAGCCAGCAGGGATGATCCTCCAGCGATGGTCGCTCAGGAACAGCACCTCCACTGGTAACCGGCACCCTTCGCAGACCTCCAGATCCTGCCTCCAAGACACTCCTCGGCTGAGAGCGTTGAGAACGTCCATTCCGAACTTGCAGGCCACCGACGCCGGGACTCTCCCTGAAACCACTGCCGAAATGATCCCCCTCCGATTTTTAGCCGCAAGATGGGTGCCGCCATTTTGTGGGCGGGCCGGACACGCCGCTCGTGACGCTGCAGGCCTGCGACGAGTGGGAGGGGGCCTGGAGGCAGACGCTGCAGCTCTCGTCACTCTCCCCCTGGCCGCCGGAAGTGAAGGACCTCCACGCGGGCTCCTCGAGCGCGGCATCCGTCGGTCATCTTGCCTGGTACGTGGGGGGGCATCCCTCCGAACCCCCCCAGCCCTTCCAGCACCGTCCACTCGACCAACTCCTCCAGCCGCCGCACCTAAAGACAGGGAAGAAACAGCAGGCGCACGCACCATGCTCACCCTCCTCCGCACACGAACGCAGGTCCCTGAGTGGTGTGTCCATGACGACCGACTCTTCAGACGATTGGGAACTGGCTGCATCCACTTCTCCATCGATATTCAACCAGGCTCCCCGAAGCCTCGGGGGACTCGGGCTGAGACGACTCGGAGGCCGGGAACGCCGCTCCCTTCGCCACTGGCGGGGCTCCTCACACACCCCGGGGGTTTGCTCGCAAGCAGGGGCGGATCCAGACCCCAGTCTCGGTAGGGGCATTCTACCAATTTTGGCTAGACAGGGCCCTGAAAATGGCAAATTTGCAAGGACCCCACCTGGACCCATTAACACCTTGAGGACCAAAAGAAAGTGTCTCAATCCTCATTTTCCTACAGAGCACCACAATTATGGAATAACCTCCCAGACACCATCAAATCTTCCCCCAGTCTTAAGTCACTCAAGAGCTCTCTATTAACATACCTCAATACGGAATGCACCTGTAAACATGTAACACAGTGACTATATACAGAATGCACCTGTAAACATGTAACACAGTGACTATATACAGAATGCACCTGCAACATGTAACACAGTGACTATAAACAGAACGTGCCTGCAAACATGCTACACAGCGACTACACACAGAATGCACCTGTAAACATGCAACACAGTCACCATACACAGAATGCACCTGCAAACATGTAACACAGTGACTATATACAGAATGCACCTGTAAACATGCAACACAGTGACTATATACAGAACGCGCCTGCAAACATGTAACACAGTGACTATATACAGAATGCACCTGTAAACATGTAACATAGTAACTATATTACTTACATATTTATTTTCCGTATTAATCTGTATATTTTTGTTTTGCTTCTAATATCTTGCATTTATTACTTTATATTTCTGTAACAACTGTAAAATTTCTATGCTCTTCAACCCAGGACATACTTAAAAACGAGAGAAATCTCAATGTATCCCTCCTCCCTCCTAAATCCTTTTTAAAAAATAAATAAATGACAAAACTGTTTCGTCGTAAATGCATTGACTTTAAAGACCCTTGGTCCTTAAGGGGTTAATGGGGTATTATGTTGTAGTAACCCTTAGTGAAATCTCTAGTAAAATAAGCATTTTAGCAATTGAAACTGTTTACTACAAATTATTTATTCAAACGTTTTCCTGCACCTTATCTTCCTTGTTCACATGAAGGGATAGGAGTTTCTGCTGTCCAGTGCAGAAGCTTAGGGTGCAGAAGCTCATGGTGCACCAGCTAAAGGACACTGAAATTTCCATTCGTTGCACACGAGGCTGAAGTTAGTTTCTTATTTGGCCAGTTACTTATTCGTGGAAGTCGGTTTCTGATTCGGTTGAATTCTAAGTATGTAAAATTTCAATAAAAACCTGATTTTTAGATGGTAAATTGCCATTGTACCAATAATTTTAACATGGATTCATATAGAGGTGGATGCCCTCTACCAAACAATGTCAAATATAGCCTGGCCCAACTGCAATTTGGGCAGAAAAATCAGTGCCAACTGTGCCATGGGTGTTGATTTTTACTATTTTGAAAAAGTAACTGATGTTTTCAAAGAGTTAATTGCCATTGGGCCACTGAATTCAACATGGATTTATATAGAGGTGGATGTCCTCTATCAAACACAATTGTCTTCAGCCTGGCCCAATGGCAAGTTTGCCACGAAAACAGTGCCAACTGTGCCATGGGTGCTGATTTTTACTATTTTGAATAAGTGATGATTTCAAAGGGTTAATTGCCATTGGGCCACTGAATTCAACATGGATTTATATAGAGGTGGATGTCCTCTATCAAACACAATTGTCTTCAGCCTGGCCCAATGGCAAGTTTGCCACGTAAACAGTGCCAACTGTGCTGATTTTTACTGTTTTGAATAAGTAACTGATATTTTCAAAGGGTTAATTGCCATTCGGCTACTGATTTCAACATGGATTTATATAGAGGTGGTTGCCCTCTATCAAACAATGTCAAATTTAGCTTTTCCCAACTGCAATTTGTGCAGAAAAATCAGTGCCAACTGTGCCATGGGTGCTGATTTTTACTGTTTTGAATAAGTAACTGAAGTTTTCAAAGGGTTAATTGCCATTGGGCCACTGATTTCAACATGGATTTATATAGAGGAGGATGCCCTCTATCAAACACAATTGTCTTCAGCCTGGCCCAATGGCAAGTTTACCACGAAACAGTGCCAACTGTGCCATGGGTGCTGATTTTTACTATTTTGAATAAGTGATGATTTCAAAGGGTTAGTTGCCATTGGGCCACTGAATTCATCATGGATTTATATAGAGGAGGATGCCCTCTATCAAACACAGTTGTCTTCAGCCTGGCCCAATGGCAAGTTTGCCACGTAAACAGTGCCAACTGTGCCATGGGTGCTGATTTTTACTGTTTTGAATAAGTAACTGAAGTCTTCAAAGGGTTAATTCCCATTGGGCCACTGATTTCAACATGGATTTATATAGAGGTGGATGCTCTCTACCAAACACAATAGTCTTCAGCCTGGCCCAATGGCAAGTTTGCCACGAAAACAGTGCCAACTGTGCCATGGGTGCAGATTTTTACTGTTTTGAATAAGTAACTGATGTTTTCAAAGGATTAATTGCCATTGGGCCACTGAATTCAACATGGATTTATATAGAGGTGGATGTCCTCTATCAAACACAATTGTCTTCAGCCTGGCCCAATGGCAAGTTTGCCACGAAAACAGTGCCAACTGTGCCATGGGTGCTGATTTTTACTGTTTTGAATAAGTAACTGATGATTTCAAAGGGTTAATTGCCATTGGGCCACTGAATTCAACATGGATTTATATAGAGGTGGTTGCCCTCTATCAAACAATGTCAAATTTAGCCTGGCCCAACTGCAATTTGGCCTGACAAATCAGTGCCAACTGTGCCATGGGTGCTGATTTTTACTGTTTTGAATAAGTAACTGATGTTTTCAAAGGGTTAATTGCCATTGGGCCACTGATTTCAACATGGATTTATACAGAGGTGGATGCCCTCTATCAAACACAGTAGTCTTCAGCCTGGCCCAATGGCAAGTTTGCCACGAAAACAGTGCCAACTGTGCCAAAGGTGTTGATTTTTACTATTTTGAATAAGTAACTGATGTTTTCAAAGGCTTAATTGCCATTGGGCCACTGAATTCAACATGGATTTATATAGAGGTGGATGTCCTCTATCAAACACAATTGTCTTCAGCCTGGCCCAATGGCAAGTTTACCGCGAAACCAGTGCCAACTGTGCCATGGGTGCTGATTTTTACTATTTTGAATAAGTGATGATTTCAAAGGGTTAATTGCCATTGGGCCACTGAATTCATCATGGATTTATATAGAGGTGGATGTCCTCTATCAAACACAATTGTCTTCAGCCTGACCCAATGGCAAGTTTGCCACGTAAACAGTGCCAACTGTGCCATGGGTGCTGATTTTTACTGTATTGAATAAGTAACTGATGTTTTCAAAGGGTTAATTGCCATTGGGCCACTGAATTCAACATGGATTTATATAGAGGAGGATGCCCTCTATCAAGAAATGTCAAATTTAGCCTGGCCCAACCGCAATTTGGGCAGAGAAATCACTGCCAACTGTGCCATGGGTGCTGATTTTTACTGTTTTGAATAAGTAACTGCTGTTTTCAAAGGGTTAATTGCCATTGGGCCACTGAATTCAACATGGATTTATATAGAGGAGGATGCCCTCTATCAAACACCAATATCTTCAGCCTGGCCCAATGGCAAGTTTGCCACGAAAACAGTGCCAACTGTGCCATGGGTGCCGATTGTTTTCTGTTTTGAATAAGTAACTGATGTTTTCAAAGGCTTAATTGCCATTGGGCCACTGATTTCAACATGGATTTATATAGAGGTGGATGTCCTCTATCAAACACAATTGTCTTCAGCCTGGCCCAATGGCAAGTTTGCCACGTAAACAGTGCCAACTGTGCCATGGGTGCTGATTTTTACTGTTTTGAATAAGTAACTGATGTTTTCATAGGGTTAATTGCCATTGGGCCACTGATTTCAACATGGATTTATAGAGGGGTGGATGCCCTCTATCAAGCAATGTCAAATTTAGTCTGGCCCAACTGCAATTTGGGCAGAGAAATCAGTGCCAACTGTGCCATGGGTGCTGATTTTTACTATTTTGAATGAGTAACTGATGTTTTTAATAGGGTTGCACCGATACTGATACTAGTATCGGTATCAGTGCCAATACCGGGTACTGCAGGAGTACATGGTACTCATGCAGTGCCCCCAATATTTCCCCCGATACCGGAAGCCGGCATTGAGCCGGCTTGCCGGCATCCGAGGGGCTGGGGCGGCTGTCTGAATGCTCTATCGGCATTTGGACAGGCCCTACAGCTGCTCTCCGCGATCAGACTTACCTTCCTGAGTGACGCCGGTAAAGCTTCTGCACGTGCGCTCGTTGGAAGGCCCCCAGCCGCGATCACCAGGGACTCCCACGTGATCACGGCTGGGGGCTTCCAACGAGCGCACGCGCAAAGACTTTGTTGGCGTTGCTCAGGAAGGTAAGTATGAACGCGGAGAGCAGCTGCAGGGCCTGTTCGAATGCCGATAGAGCATTCGGACAGCTGCCCTATCGGCATTCTGACAGGCACCTGGACCTCTCCATTCATACTTACCATCCTGAGCGACGCCGGTAAAGTTTCACGTGGGTGATCGCGGCTGGGGGCCTTCCAACGAGCGCACGCGCGGAAACTTTACCGGCGTCGCTCAGGATGGTAAGTATGAATGGAGAGCTCCAGGTGCCTGTCCGAATGCCAATAGAGCATTCGGACAGCCGCCCTATGTCTGGTCTGCGGTCTGTGTGTGTGTGTATGTGTAACAGTCGTGTGGAAATTTTAAAAATATCTACTTGTCCAACGATCTAAGTGGTAGTCCGATCTACTTGTCCTGATAAGAAAAATAATTTCAACAAAATAGTGTTTAGAGGTCTTTATTCATAACAGCGTGAACATAATTTATAATGCCCACAGATATAGACCTCAGACCAGATAATGCCCACATATATAGACCATGGATCAGATAATGCCCACAGATATAGACCTCAGACCAGATAATGCCCACAGTGAATGTGGACATGCTATACAGTGAATGTGGACATGCCATACAGTGAATGTGGACATGCCATACAGTGAATGTGGACATGCTATACAGTGAATGTGGACATGCTATACAGTGAATGTGGACATGCCATACAGTGAATGTGGCATGCTATACAGTGAATGTGGACATGCCATACAGTGAATGTGGCATGCTATACAGTGAATGTGGACATGTTTTTTCCCCCTCTCCTATAATCTAGCCGGGGTATTTCCATGCTGAGTGCCCGCTGCCTCGTGGCCAGCCTTGTGTGCCAGGAAAATACTGAACCTCGTTTGACCTAGTGATTTGGGCATTTAAAGGGCACAGTGGCAAGGGTTAACTCAGATCCTCTTTGGGTAAGGCATTTCCACGGCCTCTGAGCTGCTCGCTTTTATCCCTGTGCCAGCACCGCTTTCTGTTTACTATACCCCAGGAGATCCCGCTCCACCTTCCTCACGATAAACACTCACGGAGCGAGGGAAAGGGCTGCTTGGCATATTGCGAGGCAGAGCTGCTCACCTGAACACAGGGTCTGTTTTGTATCAGGCAGCCTCTGCAACCTCCCCAAACGTCCTCCCAGACACCCCGTTCCATATTCATGCTTCTCGGTGGGTATAGAAGTGGTGCAGGCTGGGGAGTGTGGATCGAAAGCTTGTGTGCAAGCGCTGTAGCTCCAGCCCCTACCCTCATCGCGCCGCTCTGTGAGAGAGAGGAAGGAACGTTCGTGAGAGTGGGCGTTCCTTCCACTCTCTGCGATCAGTGTACAAAGTGCGATCCTCCTATGGATGATCGCACTTTGTTTCCCGATGGCGCTCGTGTGCTGGGAGCAGTCCGGCGGGCTGCTCCCAGCACATCTCAAAAATATTTACTGGTCCGGTGCCCAGATCTTCATATAACGGGGGTCGGGTGATATAATTCCCACACCCCTGCTGTAATATATACACAAACACACACTGAGCTGGGTGGCATATCCATGAGATGGGGGCATATCCATGAGCTGGGTGGCATATCCATGAGCTGGGGGGCATATCCATGAGCTGGGGGGCATATCCATGAGCTGGGGGCATATCCATGAGCTGGGGGCATATCTGAGAGCTGGGGGCAATATCCATGAGCTGGGGCATAATCTATGAGAGTTGGGGTATAATCCATGATCTGGGGCATAATCCATGAGCTGGGGGGCATAATCCATGAGAGCTGGGGGCATATCCATGAGCTGGGGGGCATATCCATGAGCTGGGGGGCATATCTATGAGAGCTGGGAGCAATATCCATGAACTGGGGCATATCCATGAGAGCTGGGGGCAATATCCATGAGAGCTGGGGGACATATCCATGAGAGCTGGGGAACATATCCATGAGAGCTGGGGGACATATCCATGAGAGCTGGGGGCATATCCATGAGCTGGGGGCATATCCATGAGCTGGGGGCAATATTCATGAGAGCTGGGGGCAATATTCATGAGAGCTGGGGGCAATATCCATGAGAGCTGGGGGCAATATCCATGAGAGCTGGGGGCATATCCATGTGAGCTGGGGCATAATCAATGAGAGCTGGGGGCATTTTTATATGAGGTCTGTTCTTATTGGAAAGCGTTCACATGACATAAAATAAAAGTATCGGTACTCGGTATCGGTGAGTACTTGAAAAAAAGTATCGTTACTCGTACACTGTCTTAAAAAAGTGGTGTCGGTGCATCCCTTGTTTTTAAAGGGTTAAGTGCCATTGGGCAAATGATTTCACCATGGATCTATAGAGAGTTGGATGCCCTCTATTAAAAACAGTTGTCATTATATTGGCTCAATGGTCAGTTTGGCACAAAAACAGTGACAACCGTGCCAGGCAAACAAATTTCATTATTTTGAATAAGTAACTGTTTTTAAAGGGTTAAATGATGTCGGGCCACTGATTTCAACATGAATTTATATAGAATTGGATGCCTTCTATTAAAAACTATTTTCGTTAGGCTGGCCCAATGGTCGGTTTGGCACAGAAATAGTGCCAACACTGCCATTGGTACCAATTTTCATAAATTTGAATAAGTAACTGATGTTTTTAAAGGGTTAAATGCCATTGGGCCACGGATTTCACCATGTATTTATATAGAGTTGGATGCCCTCTATTAAAAACAGTTGTCGATAGCCTGGCCCAATGGTTAGTTTGGCATAGAAACAGTGCCATCTGTGCTATGGGCACTGATTTCCATCAATTTGAATAGGTAACTGATGTTTTTAAAGGGTTAAATGCGGTTGGGCCACTGATTTCAACATAGAATTATATAGAGTTGGATGCCCTTCGTTAAAAACAGTTGTCTTTTGCCTGGACCAATAGTCAGTTTGGCACAGAAACCGAGATCCTTTTTGGCAACAAGGCTGAGGCTCAACACTGCAGGTCAACCGCGAGCTGAGAAGACATTGAACCCCCTTGGAGCAAATCACAAGAAGTTCTCATATATATGCATCCCCTCCACCCCACCTCTCCAAAGAGAGAAGCTCCCGGAAAAAAAAAAAAAATCCCACCCCTTCCCGACCCCCCACGAGGAAAGAAAAACCCTAAATTCAGCTGTGTCCTTGGCACCTCAGTACAGAGAATGAAAGCAAACCCCCACCCTCAGTATAGCAATACAGAACAGTGACCCCACATACTAGCATAAAGAACACATTCCTCCTCCCATCCCAAGTGTGGGGTGAACCTATGGGAGTGCTCTTATACTAAACCCCCCTCCCATACCGTCCATCTCAACACGTAAACCACTATTGACAGTCCGAACTATACAATGTGTCATGGATCCCCCCTAGAACTACGATGCAGGTCGCTGTATACAGAACCCTATCTACCCCTCCGATCCTTGAATGGTTGGTAAAGCTTACTATCTGCAGGGTACAACAGCCAGCAAGGGTTAACAGGCGCCTCCTGGCCACCCATGTGACCGCCGCGAGCCGGTATATCAATAGGCACCCAGCCAGCGAAAAGCAAGCACGGCGCTGCCGGGTACCACCTGGGACGCCAGACGAGGCATGGGCACCCCCAGGACCACTGGACATGACTCAATGTCCATGTGGATTAAAAAGAAAAAACTGTAACCCCCCCGTCCCAATCGAGGCAGACATCCATAGACCCAAAATCTTATAGCAGAACATAACAGTATCCCCACAGACAGAAAAATAATACAAACCCCCCATCCCATGTCATCCATAGTGGAACCGCTATTTATAGTGCGATCCATGCAATAGTCATGTGAATAATACAAAAAAAAAGAGCGTCCACTCCCATAAAGGCTCATCCTCACCGTGCACCCTTCACCCCGGCCACTCTGGCATCAGTAAGGCCTGGGGCTAGGGTCCATGAGAAAGTGCACAAATGTGACGATCACGAAGTACCCCGGCTGGATACACGGCGTCAGGGCCCAGTAGCAGCACATACAACTACTGGGCAGAGTGTGTCTTATAGCTGCAGTTTTTGCCCCAAAAACGAGGCAAGACCCATTTTAGGTTGAGTTGCAAACAGAATCTGTTTCTTGTGCAAAACACAGGTCATATTTATATGGAGCTGTTCCTATTGTTCACCCTCCTGCCCACCCTCAGACATCCCGGCGCCGGAGCACCACTGCCTCCAGCCATTGCCCAGTCCCTGTTAATATATTGGCCACTACAGCCTCAGCCATTGCCCAGTTTGTGGAATGTCGCCCTTGTCCAGTCTGGAGATGGGTCGCAGCTGGTGGCGGCTTGATGCACGTAAGCAGTGGGCAGGAAAAACACAGTTTCCGAGCAAGCAGAATATTGAGGAACAGAAACACACATAGGGGCATGTGAAAACAGGGTGTAAAATAAGGGGCCCAATGGGGCAAAAAAGGTGCAGGGCAAAACAAAGGCAAAAAGTTTTTAAATGTGGTGGGACCCTGCAGCCTGTACCATCACAACAAACCAGAGCAATAGGAGGGTCAGTCGACCAAGAAAACGTCCGAATCAAAAATCATGGAGGAATGCAAGGTTGAGGGGTACGGGACCAGGGAGAGCACGGCAGAACGGGAAGACGAGGGCCCGGCAAATGAGGGAGCACAAAACTGGAGGAGCGGAGGGAGCTACAAGGAGCTTCAAATGGTGGGGATGACAGGTGTTAACCCAGGCCTGGTGTTGTGGTAAGGCCGGTACCTCCGTTCCACGGCCTCTGTCCAGGAGCACGAATAGATCTGCTGGCATGGGGATCCCCAATGCCTCCAACAGTCAAGTGTAATCGGCCGGTGAGCGAAGGGATATGATGGCCCCATCATGGGGCAAAATGGAAACCTCCCGGGTAGCGGACTTCCTTGTGCGGAAGAAGCTCTGTAAGAGGCCATTGGGCTCTTCTCTTCTAAAGCGTAGAAGAAGCCACATCGTTGAAGAGATTCTGGGCAACCCCCTCAATCAAGGAGGTGCTATAACAGGCTGCAAGCAGCAGGGCATCCTTGGTGGAGTAATACCAGCACTTGAGCACCACGTCCCACGGGGGTTCGTTGGGACCCAAGCGTGGGCGCAGGGCTCTATGGATCCTATCTAGGCGCAACTCCACCTCCGGAGTGGCATGAACAACAGGGTGTGGAACAACTTGTCTCCAGGACATCTCCGATACAATGGTTGGAGCGGCGGGACCTGCTGTCCAGGTATTCTACTTCAGCCTGAAGCAACACGTAGTTGTCGCAGACCTCTCGTAATATAGCCTGTGCCTCGGCGTGATCAGTCTCCACTTGATGCTCGAGTTTGGCTATGCGGGTCTATATAAATCCATGTTGAATTCAGTGGCCCAATGGCAATTAACCCTTTGAAAACATCAGTTACTTATTCAAAACAGTAAAAATCAGCACCCATGGCACAGTTGGCACTGTTTTCGTGGCAAACTTTCCATTGGGCCAGGCTGAAGACAATTGTATTTGATAGAGGACATCCACCTCTATATAAATCCATGTTGAATTCAGTGGCCGAATGGCAATTAACACTTTGAAATCATCACTTTTTCAAAATAGTAAAAATCAGCACAGTTGGCACTGTTTTCGTGGCAAACTTGCCATTGGGCTAGGCTGAAGACAATTGTGTTTGATAGAGGACATCCACCTCTATATAAATTCATGTTGAATTCAGTGGCCCGACGGCAATTAACCCTTTGAAAACATCAGTTACTTATTCAAAATAGTAAAAATCAGCACCCTTGGCACAGTTGGCACTGTTTTCGTGGCAAACTTGCCATTGGGCCAGGCTGAAGACAATTGTGTTTGATAGAGGACATCCACCTCTATATAAATCCATGTTGAATTCAGTGGCCCAATGGCAATTAACCCTTTGAAATCATCACTTATTCAAAATAGTAAAAATCAACACCCTTGGCACAGTTGGCACTGTTTTCGTGGAAAACTTGCCATTGGGCCAGGCTGAAGACAATGGTGTTTGATAGAAGGCATCCACCTCTATATAAATCCATGTTGAATTCAGTGGCCCAATGGCAATTAAGCCTTTGAAAACATCAGTTACTTATTCAAATTAGTAAAAATCAGCACCCATCGCACAGTTGGCACTGTTTTCGTGGCAAACTTGCCATTGGGCCAGGCTGAAGACAATTGTGTTTGATAGAGGGCATCCACCTCTATATAAATCCATGTTGAATTCATTGAATTTAGTGGCCCAATGGCAATTAACCCTTTGAAAACATCAGTTACTTATTCAAAATAGTAAAAATCAGCACCCCTGGCACAGTTGGCACTGTTTTCGTGGCAAACTTGCCATTGGGCCAGGCTGAAGACAATTGTGTTTGATAGAGGACATCCACCTCTATATAAATTCATGTTGAATTCAGTGGCCCGACGGCAATTAACCCTTTGAAAACATCAGTTACTTATTCAAAATAGTAAAAATCAGCACCCTTGCCACAGTTGGCACTGTTTTCGTGGCAAACTTGCCATTGGCCAGGCTGAAGACAATTGTGTTTGATAGAGGACATCCACCTCTATATAAATCCATGTTGAATTCAGTGGCCCAATGGCAATTAACCCTTTGAAATCATCACTTATTCAAAATAGTAAAAATCAACACCCTTGGCACAGTTGGCACTGTTTTCGTGGCAAACTTGCCATTGGGCCAGGCTGAAGACAATTGTGTTTGATAGAGGACATCCACCTCTATATAAATTCATGTTGAATTCAGTGGTTTTACAGCAATTAACCCTTTGAAAACATCAGTTACTTATTCAAAATAGTAAAAATCAGCACCCTTGGCACAGTTGGCTCTTTTTTTGTGGCAAACTTGCCATTGGGCCAGGCTGAAGACAATTGTGTTTGATAGAGGACATCCACCTCTATATAAATCCATGTTGAATTCAGTGGCCCAATGGCAATTAACCCTTTGAAATCATCACTTATTCAAAATAATAAAAATCAACACCCTTGGCACAGTTGGCACTGTTTTCGTGGAAAACTTGCCATTGGGCCAGGCTGAAGACAATGGTGTTTGATAGAGGGCATCCACCTCTATATAAATCCATGTTGAATTCAGTTGCCCAATGGCAATTAACCCTTTGAAATCATCACTTATTCAAAATAGTAAAAATCAACACCCTTGGCACAGTTGGCACTGTTTTCGTGGAAAACTTGCCATTGGGCCAGGCTGAAGACAATTGTGTTTGATAGAGGGCATCCACCTCTATATAAATCCATGTTGAATTCAGTGGCCCAATGGCAATTAACCCTTTGAAATCATCACTTTTTCAAAATAGTAAAAATCAGCACCCCTGGCACAGTTGGCACTGTTTTCGTGGCTAATTTGCCATTGGGCCAGGCTGAAGACAATTGTGTTTGATAGAGGGCATCCACCTCTATATAAATCCATGTTGAATTCAGTGGCCCAATGGCAATTAACCCTTTTAAATCATCACTTTTTCAAAATAGTAAAAATCAGCACCCTTGGCACAGTTGGCAAGTTGGCACTGTTTTCGTGGCTAATTTGCCATTGGGCCAGGCTGAAGACAATTGTGTTTGATAGAGGGCATCCACCTCTATATAAATCCATGTTGAATTCAGTGGCCCAATGGCAATTAAGCCTTTGAAAACATCAGTTACTTATTCAAATTGGTAAAAATGAGCACCCTTGGCACAATTGGCACTGTTTTCGTGGCAAACTTGCCATTGGGCCAGGCTGAAGACAATTGTGTTTGATAGAGGACATCCACCTCTATATAAATCCATGTTGAATTCAGTGGTCCAATGGCAATTAAGCGTTTGAAACCATCAGTTCCTTATTCAAAATAGTAAAAATCAGCACCCATCGCACAGTTGACACTGTTTTCGTGGCAAACTTGCCATTGGGCCAGGCTGAAGACAATTGTGTTTGATAGAGGGCATCCACCTCTATATAAATCCATGTTGAATTCATTGAATTCAGTGGCCCAATGGCAATTAACCCTTTGAAAACATCAGTTACTTATTAAAAACAGTAAAAATCAGCACCCATGGCACAGTTGGCACTGTTTTCGTGGCAAACTTGCCATTGGGCCAGGCTGAAGACAATGGTGTTTGATAGAGGGCATCCACCTCTATATAAATCCATGTTGAATTCAGTGGCCCAATGGCAATTAACCCTTTGAAAACATCAGTTACTTATTCAAAATAGTAAAAATCAGCACCCTTGGCACAGTTGGCACTGTTTTCGTGGCAAACTTGCCATTGGGCCAGGCTGAAGACAATTGTGTTTGATAGAGGACATCCACCTCTATATAAATCCATGTTGAATTCAGTGGCCCAATATCAATTAACCCTTTGAAAACATCAGTTACTTATTCAAAATAGTAAAAATCAACACCCATGGCACAGTTGGCACTGATTTTTCTGCCCAAATTGCAGTTGGGCCAGGCTAAATTTGACATTGTATGATAGAGGGCATCCACCTCTATATGAATCCATGTTAAAATCATTGGCACAATGGCAATTTACCATCTAAAATCAGGTTTTTATTGAAATTTTACATACTTAGAAATAGAATTCAACCGAATCAGAAACCAACTTCCACGAATAAGTAACTGGCCGAATAAGAAACTAACTTCAGCCTCGTTCAATGCACTGAATTGTGAACCATATGTTCCCCTGGCACCTGCTGGGTAAAGCACAGAACAGGAGACGCATAGGAACAATTCCCATGTGATCCCATTGCAGCACGAATAGCAGAAATCAGGGAGGCTGCCGGCAGCCACTCGTACAGACGCCCCATGTATTAAAGTGGCCTGATATGTGCAATGAGCGGGAACATGGAGACACAGGCAGCAGCACTAGCAGATATCAGACGGATTTGCATGGCAACTGCCAGCCTTAGGGACCAGCAGCATGTGTGCACATTGTATATTAGATTGTAAGCTCTTGAGCAGGGCCCCCACTCCTCCCGTTCCGTGTGTGTAACGTGCATGCAGACCCGCTACTGTCTCACCCATTGTACAGCGCTACAGAACCTGCCGGTGCTCCATAAACACTAGTAACTATAACTGTATAGGTGTGCACACCTTACACATATATACATACATACATACATAAACAATATATTGTGTTAAATAAATCCTAGGTGTTATCTTTGTAAGAGCTACCAAGTTATTTGATCAATTGTGCACCAGATCAAACACAGTATTTTCCTTTTTCAGGGATTTTTACATCTTCAATGTTGTGCAACTACTTATCCCACAGTGATACTATCTGACTGCCTGAGCATTGTGGGATCTGTAGTTACAACACATGCAGGTCCTTAAAACAAAACAGCAAAATCAACAAATCAAAAGAAATAAAAAAGCTAATGTAGCGCTGTTTTAAAAAGACTGTTCTGCTGCATTTACTTACAATGGCCACCAGAGGGAGACAGAGACTGGTGGATTAATGCTGGACAACCAAGGAAAGAACTGTACTACATTTTCCAGCATGCTTTGCGTTGAATACAGGAAGTGGGTGTGGAGAAAGGACTTACATCCGCAGCCTCGTGGAGAGAACAGGCAGAGCGCGCAGAGGAGTGAAGGGAGCAAGACGCACGTGAGAGAGATAACGATCATGACCAGGCCGGAGCACAGGTGAGGCCTTGCGGAGCTGGAGATCGGTTTCCCTTTACTTGCCAAAGACCTAGTGATCCACCGCTGATAACTTTACACAGATACAGAGTATGCTGAAGGACCCTGAGTTAGGAGACCGCAGATGATCTAATGGGAGTGCAGGCGGTGAGCTGAGCATCTTGTGGCAGAAAAAGACAAGCAAGACAGCGGATCTGGTGACACAGAATCCCAGTTAAATCGAGCGGAGAGACGTCCTGGGTTGAGCAGAGTGCAGAGTATCTGGCGGATGGGTGAGAGGCCTTCCCGGCCACAGTAAAAATAATAAAGCACGCTGCAGTTTTGTCAAAACCTACAGGGCCCCAACGTGACTAGTTGAAGACACACCTGAAATCATTCACTGGCCAGTTGAATATTGTACCCGGGTACCAATACACGCATACACGTACACTTTCTTGGGACACAACCTGTACGGGACTCACACTCCAACCACGAAGGGGTTAAAATTCCTTTTTCTTTTCCGCTACGCGTTTCTTGCATTACGAACTACTGTAAATATATATACGTATACCGTGTTGCTCTTTATATGCCAGTTTATTCAGTAAACTATATAACTTATAAAATCCACAACAGTGCTGGTGTATATTTATTCCCTAGTGCGGGGAGACTGACCCGTGGTTTAAATTCAGCGGCTCCTCCGGGAGTGGGCGCTACACTAATTTGCCTTTTTTTTTTAACCAAATCTAGTCACACACACACACACACACACACACACACAATACATGAAGAAAATGCCCCCTTCCTCTCTTCTGATATAATTGCTTCTTCCTGGGGAGTGGGAATCCAGCGGCTCTCTCCTCCTGTAACAGCAGCACATGGCACCCTGCACTTCCTGTTAGCGCTCTCCCCCTACACACAGAGGAACCTCCCGGTCATGTGATCACACAGCCCGGACTCATCACAGCAGCAGGCACTGCTAGTAACCTCCTGTCTCACCACTCATCTTCCCCTTTAGTTTATCGCAAAAGGAGGTGAGGATGGGAGGGAGCCTTGGGGTTGGTAATATTTTCTCGGGGGGGCAATTGCCCCTTTGCCCCCCCTGGATCCACCCCTGCTCGCAAGATGGTGCCAGGGCCTCCACCATCAAATCCTGCAGCGATGCTCCACGAGCTGCAGCGTGCTTCCTCAAGTGTTCCAGCAGACATTCCAGCGATGTAGAAGCCATCCCAGCCACCAAGTCACCTTCTCTCTCCTTTCTCTATCACCAGGAACACCTGAAAAACACCTGATCTCACCTTGATGTACTTCTCACGCTGGCAGGAACAAGAGGAAGAACACTGCACCCATCACCAGCATATATAGCCCGGGTAAGCAACATTGTTGCAAACACACCCCCAATAACACCCTAGATCTCTCCCTGACTGACAGGCCCAGACTATCAGTCAAGCCCCCCCCCTCCTGTGAGGCCCCAGGGATTCTACATCCTTCCAGATCCTTCCTTACAGGCCCAGGCCATCAGTCATGTCCCCCTTCCTGAAAGGTCCAGGGGGTTCTTTCATTACTGTTATGTTACCAGGTTTAACCACTTGAATGCTAAGGACGCGCTCAGCGCGTCCTCAGCATTCCCGCGGGTTCCGGCCGATCGCTGGCCCCTCCGGTGCGGGCTGACATCCTGGATGTCAGCCCGGCATCCGGACCAGCAGCCGCCAGCATTAGGTGTCATCGCGGGGGCGCGATGACACCTAATTCAGGCGCCCCCCCGCATGTGCGGAGGAGGCGCCTGAAAGGGAGGGGGGGAGGTCCTTCGGACCTCTCTCCCTCCCGATCGGCGGCGCACAGGGGGTTAACCCAGGCATCATTTGGAAGGGCACAGCCTGCCCTTCCAAATGATGCCTGGCATTAACCCCTGGGGAGCTGGATCGCGAATCGGCGCTGAAAAGCGCCGGTTCGCGATCCTTTCCGGAGCTGGCCGACATCTTGGATGTCGGCCAAGCCTCCGGAACTCCCCCAGAGGACTGGCGTCATCGTGCATAGCACGATGACGCCAGTCCTAGACTTAACCCTAACTGCCACCAACTGTGGAGATAGGGAGTCCAATGAACTCCCTCTCCCGATCCGTGGCAGTTAGGGGTTAAATTTTGGTATCGTTGGATCGGCCAGAGCATGGCCGTTCCAACGATACCAAACACTACAGTGAAAAATTTTTAAAAATAAATAAATAAATAAAAAAAAAAATAAAAAAATTTAAAAAAAAAAAAAAAAAAAAAAATTAACCCCTTCCGACCGCGGACGTACCATGTACGTCATTGCAGCGGTCTCTCTTAGACCCGCTGACGTACATGGTACGTCCTGCCGTTTTTGAGCTGCTGGAAGCGATCGGATCGCTTCCAGCAGCTCAAACGCCATTGCAGGATGCCTGGGAGTCCAGGCATCCGTGCAATGGCCGTTAGAAGTGCCGGGGCACCATGTGATCGCTCCCCGGAGCGATCTACATCCGGTTGCACCGGAGAGGTGCCCCGCACTTCTACAGAGCGCTGGAAGCGATCGGATCGCTTCCAGCTGCTCTGAGCATATTACAAGGATGCCTCGACATCGAGGCATCCTTGTAATATACTTACCTGCCGCCGGTCCGTCCGTGATCGCTCCCCCGAGCGATCACTTCCGGTAGCGGCAGGAAGTACTGAGTGCCACGAGGTATCGTGGCACTCAGTACAAAATCGATCACTTCAGTGATCAGGTGCTCTGCTGGGTGCCTCGAGGGATCAAGGCACCCAGCAGAGAAAAAAAAAGTGTAAAAAAAAGTAAAAAAAAAGTAAAAAAAAGTGTGTAAAAAAAAGTGTAAAAAAAGAAAAATAAATAAAATAAACTGACAGTTAGGGGTAGGGTTAGGGTTAGGGGTAGGGTTAGGGTTAGGGTTAGGGTTAGGGGTAGGGTTAGGGTTAGGGGTAGGGTTAGGGTTAGGGTTAGGGTTAGGGTTAGGGGTAGGGTTAGGGGTAGGGGTAGGGGTAGGGGTAGGGGTAGGGGTAGGTTAGGGTTAGGGGTAGGGTAGGGTTAGGGTTAGGGGTAGGGTTAGGGGTAGGGGTAGGGTTAGGGGTAGGGGTAGGGTTAGGGGTAGGGTTAGGGTTAGGGGTAGGGTTAGGGGTAGGGTTAGGGTAGTGTAGGGTTAGGGGTAGGGGGGTTAGGGTTAGGGGTAGGGTAGGGTTAGGGGTAGGTAGGGTTAGGGTTAGGGGTAGGGTTAGGGTTAGGGGTAGGGTTAGGGTTCTAAGGGCAGGGTCAGGGGTAGGGTTAGGGTTCTAAGGGCAGGGTCATCTTGGGGCTGAGTGGGATGTTCCTAGCCTGCCTCATCAGAGAGGCAGGCTAGCAACATCCAATCAGAAGTTAGAAAAAATCAAAATAAAATTTCTAATTTGTCAGGTCAGGCCAATATTTTGTAAATATTGGCTCTGACCTCTGTGATTCTCCCTCCCTCTCCTCACTTGTGTTTTGGTGAGCGAGAGAGAGAGATCAGATTTGACAGGTTAGAGATTTTAGTGAGATTTAGTGAGATTAGAAAAATTGAGGCAGATTTAGAGAGATTTTAGGGAGAAGATTTAGAGGGATTTAGAGGGATTTAGAGAGATTTAGGTGTTTATTTGTATTTTCTTGTGAAACCCAACGGTTCTTCTAAGAACCAACAATCCGCTTATATATATATATAATATTATAAAAATTTTAATATATATTATATATAATGTCTGAGAGGGTGTACAGCGCCGAGGAGGCATATGCCATCCTGGCGTCAGAATCTGAGGCATCTGCGTCAGACTCAGACCCTCATTTCGACCCCGCTAACTGCTCAGAGGCGTCGCTAGATACATTATCTATGCTGGCTGATGTATCTAGTGATGTTTCTGATGCAGATCCTGGGTCACCACCTGCCAGCAGGAGACGCACAGCTCCAGCTGAGGAGTGGGTAGTGCCTCATCGCCAGAGGCCAGATATCCCTCCTTTCACGGCAAATCCTGGCATCAATATTGATGTTGCAGGATTTACCGCCACACAGTTTTTGCAGGTGTGTTTATGGGGGATGATTTGTTGCCACATCGTGGCCCAATCAAATCTGTATGCCCATCAGCATTGTGCTGCGAAGCCAGACTCCTACTTGGCAAGGCAGCAATGGACCCCGCTAGATGTGCCAGAATTTCTGAAATTCTGGGCACTTACTATGCTGAGGGCATCATAAAGAAGCCCTCAATTCGCTCCTGCTGGAGCAGTAGCCCCATCTGCTCTACCCCCATTTACCTCCAATCAATGTCACGTAGAAGGTATGAAAACATTTTGCGTTTCATGCACTTCAGTGACAACAGCCTGTGCTCCCCTAGAGAGCATCCCCAGTTTGACAGGCACCAGACTTTTACATTTTATTCGTACATTTTTATGTTCTACAATTGGTGCTGTATTTTGCCAAAATCTTTGCACACCTATGCATGGGGGGCATGGGTGTACTCAGGAGATCTTGCAGAAAACAACCTGGAGAGTTTTCATGCAGTAACAAACAACAGTGTCTGCTAAGGCTAGGGTCAGACGAGCGTGATTTCTACGGACTGTACGTCCGTGCAGTACGGACATCGTCAGTACGGAAGACGCAGTAGTGGTCACACAGTCCGTTTTTTCACTGACATTTATTTTGACAGATGTAGGAGGGACAATAAATTCAATTGCAAAACCATTTTGTCCGTGAAAAATGCAGGACGTATAAATGCAGTCCGTCTGACCACGTTCCATCACTCACACACAAAGCTATGCAGACGTTGCGGACGCAGCGCACTTTGTGCGGCCGTTCTAGCGGTTCTACGTTCTTGCCTGCCTTGCGTCCGTGGGCCGCGGCCGTTGTGCGTCCGCAGTTCAGTGCGGACGTACTTCGTGTGTCGGGCTCCATTGGACTTTATGTCATGCTATCACGGACGTACTTTTAGGCGCGATCACGGACGTGAACACTACGCTCGTCTGACCCTAGCCTAAATCACAGTCCAAAACTACTGTGGGCGTAAAAATCTGAAATTTGAAAAATTACCGCCACACACCTTGTTGCCAAATGTTTTGGGCTAAAACCGTTGCATCCATGGCATCAAAGCACTCCATATGCAATACCTTGGGGTGTCAACATAACAAATATAAACAATTTTCTGGCAATAATTCAAACTGGGGTATGCGGTAGACCCAAAACCAAAGATAGGCCTAGCTGAAGAAATAATCTCAATTTCAACTCTAATGACAAAGTCATAAAAATTGTATTTGAACCTTCCCAAAATCCTGGCAAACCTAGGCATGGGGGGCATGGGTGTACTCAGGAGATCTTGCAGAAAACAACCTGGAGAGTTTTCATGCAGTAACAAACAACAGTGTCTGCTAAATCACAGTCCAAAACTACTGTGGGCGTAAAAATCTGAAAATTGAAAAATTACCGCCACACACCTTCTCAAATGTTTTGGGCTAAAACCGTTGCATCCATGGCATCAAAGCACTCCATATGCAATACCTTGGGGTGTCAACATAACAAATATAAACAATTTTCTGGCAATAATTCAAACTGGGGTATGCGGTAGACCCAAAACCAAAGCTAGGCCTAGCTGAAGAAATAATCTCAATTTCAACTCCAATGACAAAGTCATAAAAATTGTATTTGAACCTTCCCAAAATCCTGGCAAACCTATGCATGGGGGGCATGGGTGTACTCAGGAGACCTTGCAGAAAACAACCTGGAGAGTTTTCATGCAGTAAAAAACAACAGTGTCTCCTAAATCACAGTCCAAAACTGATGTGGGTGTGAAAATGAAAAATGACCACCAAACAGTATCTAATTTGTTTGGAGCAAACGGATGCATCCATAGCATAAAAACACTCCATTTACAATACTTTGGGGTGTTAGCTTACCAAATATATGCACGTTCATAAAACTGGGGTATGTAAAAAGGCCCCTAAAAAGAAGATAAGCAAAGAAGATACTGTATGTCAAATTAGAAAATTGACAAGCACATGTCAAAGATTGGCGTAGCACCCCAAAAACAACAGAACAAATCTATATATGGGTGGTATCAATTTACTCAGAAGATGTTGCTGAACATATTTTGGGGTGTTTTTTGGCAGTAACCCATAACTGGATTTGACAATTCATGCCTAAAGTACAATGTGTGTGAAAAAATAACACAAAAAGTGACTACCTGAAAGTTTGACAAAGAGCTAGTGCATGGAAAGTGTTAAAATACAACTCTTTGAAGCACCCTAGGGTGTGCCCTTTCTAAAAATATATATGTTTGATGGGGGTAAATTACTTTGGCCGGCTTCAAAAATGTCCCAAATAGGACATGGGTGCATGATGACGAAATGTGAAAATTCCAAGTTGGAAAACTGAAATGCGCACCCCCCAAATAAGGCCTTTTAGCCCCCAAATGACCCGACATACCTATACATGGGTGGTATCAATTTACTCAGAAGATGTTGCTGAACATATTTTGGGGTGTTTTTTGGCAGTAACCCATAACTGGATTTGACAATTCATGCCTAAAGTACAATGTGTGTGAAAAAATAACACAAAAAGTGACTACCTGAAAGTTTGACAAAGAGCTAGTGCATGGAAAGTGTTAAAATACAACTCTTTGAAGCACCCTAGGGTGTGCCCTTTCTAAAAATATGGTTTGATGGGGGTAAATTACTTTGCCGGCTTCAAAAATGTCCCAAATAGGACATGGGTGCATGATGACGAAATGTGAAAATTCCAAGTTGGAAAACTGAAATGCGCACCCCCCAAATAAGGCCTTTTAGCCCCCAAATGACCCGACATACCTATACATGGGTGGTATCAATTTACTCAGAAGATGTTGCTGAACATATTTTGGGGTGTTTTTTGGCAGTAACCCATAACTGGATTTGACAATTCATGCCTAAAGTACAATGTGTGTGAAAAAATAACACAAAAAGTGACTACCTGAAAGATTGACAAAGAGCTAGTGCATGGAAAGTGTTAAAATACAACTCTTTGAAGCACCCTAGGGTGTGCCCTTTCTAAAAATATATGGTTTGATGGGGGTAAATTACTTTGGCCGGCTTCAAAAATGTCCCAAATAGGACATGGGTGCATGATGACGAAATGTGAAAATTCCAAGTTGGAAAACTGAAATGCGCACCCCCCAAATAAGGCCTTTTAGCCCCCAAATGACCCGACATACCTATACATGGATGGTATCAATTTACTCAGAAGATGTTGCTGAACATATTTTGGGGTGTTTTTTGGCAGTAACCCATAACTGGATTTGACAATTCATGCCTAAAGTACAATGTGTGTGAAAAATATAACACAAAAAGTGACTACCTGAAAGTTTGACAAAGAGCTAGTGCATGGAAAGTGTTAAAATACAACTCTTTGAAGCACCCTAGGGTGTGCCCTTTCTAAAAATATATGGTTTGATGGGGGTAAATTACTTTGGCCGGCTTCAAAAATGTCCCAAATAGGACATGGGTGCATGATGACGAAATGTGAAAATTCCAAGTTGGAAAACTGAAATGCGCACCCCCCAAATAAGGCCTTTTAGCCCCCAAATGACCCGACATACCTATACATGGGTGGTATCAATTTACTCAGAAGATGTTGCTGAACATATTTTGGGGTGTTTTTTGGCAGTAACCCATAACTGGATTTGACAATTCATGCCTAAAGTACAATGTGTGTGAAAAAATAACACAAAAAGTGACTACCTGAAAGATTGACAAAGAGCTAGTGCATGGAAAGTGTTAAAATACAACTCTTTGAAGCACCCTAGGGTGTGCCCTTTCTAAAAATATATGGTTTGATGGGGGTAAATTACTTTGGCCGGCTTCAAAAATGTCCCAAATAGGACATGGGTGCATGATGACGAAATGTGAAAATTCCAAGTTGGAAAACTGAAATGCGCACCCCCCAAATAAGGCCTTTTAGCCCCCAATGACCCGACATACCTATACATGGGTGGTATCAATTTACTCAGAAGATGTTGCTGAACATATTTTGGGGTGTTTTTTGGCAGTAACCCATAACTGGATTTGACAATTCATGCCTAAAGCACAATGTGTGTGAAAAAATAACACAAAAAGTGACTACCTGAAAGTTTGACAAAGAGCTAGTGCATGGAAAGTGTTAAAATACAACTCTTTGAAGCACCCTAGGGTGTGCCCTTTCTAAAAATATATGGTTTGATGGGGGTAAATTACTTTGGCCGGCTTCAAAAATGTCCCAAATAGGACATGGGTGCATGATGACGAAATGTGAAAATTCCAAGTTGGAAAACTGAAATGCGCACCCCCCAAATAAGGCCTTTTAGCCCCCAAATGACCCGACATACCTATACTTGGGTGGTATCAATTTACTCAGAAGATGTTGCTGAACATATTTTGGGGTGCTTTTTGGCAGTAAACCTTAAAGTTCACAGTACATGTATTCTTAAATTGCGTTCAAAAAAAAAAAATCACCAAAATTTTTTTTTTTTTCAAACTTTGGCATAGATTTGTGGTAAAATGGTTTGCATGGAAAGAGTCAAAATACCCCAAGTTTAATACCTTGATTTGTGTACTTTAAAAAAATATGTATATGTGGAGGGTTTTCAGGAATTAGTGACAGATATCAGTGTTACAATGTCACTATCACTAGTTTTGAAAATAAACTCTTTGGAAATGGCAAAGTGCTACTTGCACTTATTGTTGCATAAAATAAGGAAAAAAGCGAGGAATATGTAAACATTGGGTATTGCTAAACTCAGTACTAAATTTAGAAACTACTAAGGAATAAAAAAATTTTGACGGTTGTTGATACATAAGAAATTTTGGGGGTCAAAGTTCGAAAAAGTGGTGTTTTTTCAATTTTTGTGTCATATTTCACAATATTTTTTATAGTAAATTATATGAAATGATGAAAAAAATGGTATCTTTATAAAGTCCATTTAGTGACGAGAAAAACAGTGTAAAATATGTGTGGGTTACATAAACGAGTAAGAGGAAAATTTGACGTAAACACTAAGAGCGCAGAAACATAAAAACAGCTGCGGTCACGAACGGACGGATTTGTGTAAAACCGCCCGGTCACTAAGGGGTTAAACACTTTTTTTTTTTTTTTTGGGTTTGTTAATGCAGCAATATTGTTCCCATTTCAATTATAATGTGAACAATGATGCTGCACTAACGATTTTTGTATGCGGTGCATTTGTTAAAAATAGTGTCATTTTCCCCAAAAAAAAATGTAACGAGACCCCATCTCTAATTTTTTTAACAAGCGCACCCCATACAAAATATAACCGCAATTGCTCGCATGTTAAAATGTGGAAAAAAACACTTTACACATTGTAAATTATTGAAAATACATATTTTATTGCATTTTTTGTTATAATATACAGACATGACATAACGTATACATATAATAATGACATATTATGAATCTACCGAGTCTGACGGAAAGAACGATATATAATATGTCTGGGTCATATACTAAAATAAGCCTTCAAAACACGTTTAAACATGATGCGCAAAACAGGTAAAAATGACCTCAGCATAGGGGCGGGAAAAGCCTCAGCAGCGAAAGGGTTAAAAGGGAGCGGTGGGATGGGGAGAGGGGCCCCGAGAAGTGGTTTAGTAAGGGGCCCTGAATTTCTGATGGCAGCCCTGCCAGCCACACTGCCCGCTGGAGCCCACCACACCGACCCAGCCACACTGCCCGCTGGAGCCCACCACACTGACCCAGCCACACTGCCTGCTGGAGCCCACCACAATGACCCAGCCACACTGCCCGCTGGAGCCCACCAGACTGACCCAGCCACATTGCCCACTGGAGCCCACCACGACATGCGTACAATATAAATGCTAGCAGTAGCAAGAGACCTTCCCAGCAAGAGTAGCAGGCTCAGTGAGTCACACCTGTGTCCAGCCAGAGCAGCCCCAGCAGCCAGACCCGTGCCAGTAATGAACCGTGCCACGGCCGGCCAGCCAGACCACTGCCAGCAAGACCCGTGCTGCTGCAAGCCAGGTGCCAGCAAGACTAATATTATTAATTTTCTTGTTATTTATTACCTATTTTTCTCTAAATAACCTCTAAAAATATTATGTGGGGGGGGGGGCACAATTTTAAATTTTTGCCTCGGGTGCAAAAGGAGCTAGCTACAGCTCTGCTGCCAGCGGTCAAGTGCCATGGCAGCTTGGGGGAATTTAAAATGTGAACATTTGTTCGCACTGTTTGTGCATTCATACAGAACATGTTGTTGCTAAATACATGTACATTTTTGTATATAGTAATTGTAAGTTAATATGTGTTACGCTTATGTTAAACAAATAAAACTTTTAAAAATAAACCTACTCTTCTTCTTCTTCTTCTTCTCCGGTTCAGGCAAGGTGTGGAAATCCTTATAACAACATGAACAAACAGCCAACCATGCCCTTGCTGTTTCTCTCTTGCGCCGGTCAGTGAGGTGGTTGGTGTCCCAGATCCTGGGTTGTCGCTCCACTGCGGCGCTGCACGTCCATGCTGGCAGATTGCTCACAGTTGTCTCTCTCCTGCAGCGACACACATGTGCAGTGACTAACAACGCAGCTGCGCAGCTGCAACAGCGTGATTTTGCCGCCTTTTTCCTGGCTGAATCGCGTGCAACAAATGTTTTTTTTTTAAAAACCTAGATTCCACTTCCTTGTCTTTCGTCCGTTAAAAGACAGACTTCCGTCAAAACAAACGCACTCGCGTAAAAAAAAACCGCACTCACGTTAAGAAAAGACGCACTCGCTTCAGAAAATGCAGCACTTGCGTCAACAATGACGCACTGGCGTCAAATTGACTATACCAAACTGCGGATTCACAACGGATGACATCGATGCGCTCAAAGGTGCGCTGTGGCCATATAGTGGCCTGTGTGGTCGACGATCCGGCCTACTTCACACCCACAATCCCCTACTTCGTGATCAGCCTTCAGTGGACTGGTAATAACATGGACACACCCAAAATGATTGCAGAGGCTCATGCTCACCCCACCATTTGGGACATGGACTGTGTCCTGCATAGGGACAAGGATGCGAGGGCATGGACTGTAGTCACCAAGGTCCTGTATCTGCAGTTTGATGCATGGTCGAAACAGGAACAGGACAATAGTGAGTATTGGATTATTGAATTGATAATCTGATTGTTGTCACATGTCAAATGCACCCCAGCTGCCGGGGCACCTGACCTGCTTCGCCCGTAAAATCATAAGCTCGAGCATCGCGCAACCTGTTGCAGTGTCTATGTTCAGGCATTAGGGCTAATCTAAATAGAATCGAAAAGTCACCGCACGTTCGGCGACTGTTTGTTATCCTCAATTTGCAGCGTAATATATTTACGTCCCATTCTTAAATGAGCAATAAAAACAAAATAATTCATTAAACACATGAATTTTATTGAGAAACAGATGTACAGTTGTGGAATGTTACATTTGTCAATGGGACACCAAACACAGCATGATGTAAGGATCATTTTGACATATATATTTATTCCACTGCGTGTAGACACCATCGGTCACAAACCTACCATATGACAGTCACCTGGGAGTGGATGGATTGAATGCATCACGTTTACATCAAGGAACCCTTACGTCATTCCAGGTGGCCGCATAAGTCAAGAAGTATCATCACGTAGAACAGGGCTCAAAAAAATTCCAAGTCCCAAGCTTCTAGCCAGGCCTTAAGAGTTACTTGCCACTAGTTGCCCCACCTAACCCCTCTCCTGCCCTTTTCCTCCGTCTGCATTCCTGCTCACCCTCATGTAATTTCCACTCGCCAAATGCGAGCAGGCGAGTGCAAATTTTGAGGCCTGATGTAGAAGATAGGAACATGTTACAAGCCCTAATGATAAATCGGTGGACATTTCTGAAATATGATTTTGTGCACAATCATTCCTGACATTGCAAGCAATGTCCTGTGAGAAACATAAATTTCTTTTTTAAAGGTGACAAACCGCAAAACAATTTTTCTAAGCTACATTGTCTCTCAACATTATGCATTGACACAATCCTGTTGACGTGATGGTAGAACTGAGAATTGTCAAGTGGGAGCAGCAGACTCCCATCATGTGCATGATTTGGGCCAGAGACATTTGTCATGTAAATCAGCTGTGTGTCTCGCACAAATCAACATGCATGATCCTGGTGCTTGGTTTTGAAGGATGTGGCAATGATAGAAATAGATGTGACACCTGGTAAAATCTAGCATCGCAACATAGAGGATACATGCGCACCATACAACATGTATGATGTGTGTATCATATTATAGCACCATATACAGGGCTCGAGTCGAGCGGGAACACGTGGGAACGGCGTCCCCGCACTTCTCCCACAGCGGGAACGCTGCGGGAACGCAGCGTTCCCGCTGTGGCCCGAGCCCGAAAGGCTGGAGCAGGCGGCCACCGCACATTGCCGGCGGCCGCATGCTTCCTGTTAGAACGGCCCGCTGACAGGAAGTGGAGCCGCTCGCCTGTCTGTTTCATCGATCCCAGGCGAGCGGCTGCACTTCCTGTCAGCGGCCGTTCTAACAGGAAGCACGCGGTCGCAGAGAGGTGAGCTGGGGGCATTATCCATGAGACCTGGGGCAGTATCCATGAGACCTGGGGGCATTATCCATGAGACCTGGGGCAGTATCCATGAGACCTGGGGCAGTATCCATGAGACCTGGGGCATTATCCATGAGACCTGGGGCATTATCCATGAGACCTGGGGCATTATCCTTGAGACCTGGGGCATATATCCATGAGACCTGGGGCATTATCCATGAGACCTGGGGCATTATCCATGAGACCTGGGGCATTATCCATGAGAGCTGGGGCATTATCCATGAGACCTGGGGCATTATCCATGAGAGCTGGGGGCATATCCATGAGACCTGGCCTGGGGCATTATCCATGAGACCTGGGGCATTATCCATGAGACCTGGGGCATATATCCATGAAACCTGGGGCATTATCCATGAGACCTGGGGCATATATCCATGAGACCTGGGGCATTATCCATGAGACCTGGGGCATTATCCATGAGACCTGGGGCATTATCCATGAGACCTGGTGGCATTATCCATGAGACTTGGGGGCATTATCCATGAGACCTGGGGGCAATATCCATGAGAGCTGGGGGCATTATCCATGAGAGCTGGGGCAATTATATCCATGTGAACTGGGAAAATATATCCATATAACCAGTGCCGTGTATATTATTCTGGGGGTCCAGTGCTGTGTATATAATTCTGGGGGGTCTGTGCCTGGATATATATATAGATTATATATAAAACGCGTTAGTCCAGTTGCCAAAATCGCGAGTATACCTGTACGTAGTGATACCTTTCACTGATCAGTATAGTTTCCAGTTTACACTCTTGAAAGCTTGTCTTTTAAATGTAAAGTTAACCCAATAAAAATGGTATCACCGGCTCGTCCGGCTATACTCGTGATTATATATATTTTTTCTTCAGGTAATAGGGGTTGTGGAATTCGTGGGTGAGTTCCCTCACTTTTTTCCCAGGACTTGACCCCTGACCATATACCGTACGTCAGAGTGTGATGTGGCATATTGCAGTATAACACATGATACATAACCTTGTTATCGTAACCATGGTCACATTACCTGTTGTACAGTTGTGACACAATCATTAGTAGACATTGAGGACACAGGTATCAGAAGGTCAGAGCTGCAAAGTGAAACTCAGGTGCAATATCCCAAAAGAAGGATATGTATCAATCAGCAAGGATGAGCTGTTCGGTTCGATCTGTTCGGAGTTCGCATCGAACATCGGCCGTTCGACAGTTCGCGAACTTTGAACTTTTTGGGACGTTCGCCAAAAGTTCGAAAAAAAAATGTATAAAAAAATACAAAAAAATCTAGAAATAAAGAGACTCTTTACTGCAGAATAGACTCTTTACTGCAGAATATTATAAGCAACGGTTTATTAGATATTGAATTTAAACGGAAATATTTTTAACATTGAAGCCTATGGGATAAAACATACTTGTTACTAAAACATCAGGAGGACACGGCCCTCTAATCAGGCACTGTAGAGGGCAGCCTGCCAAGGCCTCCCAAGGATCCCCTTGAGGAGCATGCGGCCACCGGATGACAGAGCTGCGACTGTGCGGGCTAGCCGCCCGGGTGCATGTGGCAGAGACAGGCGGCGCAGGGAGGCACCTGCGGCATGGCAGACCCCCCTACAACCAGGAACCAGGGAGCCCACACTAACCACCAGGATAAGGTAAGGCGACACATTTCTAAAAAAAATAAAATTCGAGGACATTTTTAAATATCCCCGGAAACATAAAATAAAGCTTTTGTTTTTTCTTTCTCTACCTGGCTGAATGTATTTAATTATCTATATATAGATACATTCAGCCAGGTATATTCATATCTATATAGATACATTCAGCCAGCATGTGGGCTGCGCGGGGTCTCAGGCAGTGGTTTTTTTTTGTGTGTATATTTTTAGAAAATTTATAGGGGAAGGTAAGGGCAGGCATGATATATATATATATAGATAAGATATATATTTATATTCTTATAAATATATATATCCAGACTTGTATTACACACACATTTTTGCAACTAATTGCCCCCCTCCCATTTGGCTGATCCCTCCAGAAGAAATGTTGAACCCGATAGAGCTGAGAATAATATATATATTCTCTGCTCTGTCGGGTTCAACATTTCTTCTGGAGGGATCAGCCAAATGGGGGGGGCACATTTAGTTGAGATTGTCCACATGCCACCCCCCCATGTGCGTATGTGTATATATGGTCTGAGGTCTGTGGGTGGGTGTATATATATCTGCGTGTTGATATATACGTATATATAGGTCTGCGTGTTGATATATACGTATATGTCTGTGTGTGGTATCAATGCATCCCTACTCTATACACAGCGCTCCGTGTCCCTATAATATATATGATGAGGGGTTATCTTTTTTTATATTTTTATACTATTCCTATTAAATTAACAGTAATTTTTGATGTATTTTATTCAGTAGAAACTTTTTTTTGCCTATATAACATGAGCTTTGTGAAAATAAAACGGTTTTGTGTGTACATTTTAATTTAGTTACTGGATTCCTGTCCAGTGCGGTGAGAAGCAAACGTAATGCAGTGTAGACATGCTGCGAGGCGGAGCAGAGTGAAGTCAAGCCTGCAAAATGTTTGCTTCTCTTCGCTTCGCTACGCTGTGCGTTGCTACACTCTCAGTGCCTTTATTCCCGCAACGCTAGCTTACCGAATCAGTTTGTATACTTGTTACTGACCCTGCTTGCTCTGAGGACCAGATCTGTTGCCGACTTTGCCTGCCATTTGACTATTCTCTATGTGTATTCCCTACCTGTTCTGTTTGCTTCCTGTTGCTACTGGTGTGCACCGATTCTCACCATATACAGTAGCGCAGTACAAGTGCCTAAACGTTGCTGACCCGGTTTTGTTATAGCTACTGATCGGAGATCTCTTCTGCATTACCAAAACTTCCATGGTGTGAAGGCACTAGCTGGCACCAAAGGCAAAATATTTGGGACGCCTATGCCAGATTCATATAATTTTAATATTGGACCGCAGGGTCCAACCCTGCACTCTTCCACAATACCTCAGAGGGGTTACGGTGTGACGGCACTGTTGCTGACACTAAAGGCCCAATTTTAAAGCACCTATTGTTACTTTCATACAAAGCCTGCATAAATTTCACCATAATTTAGCCAAAAAATCACTGAACTTGTTCTGCGTGTCCTAAAATGTCTTCTCTTTTCATACAGGCTGCTGCCCCAAGCAGTTGTTTATGAATAGATTAAAGGAAAATTTCATTTCATTTGAAATGTCTTTTTTTTTGTTTTTAAATGTTTCTATTAGTGATGAGCTGTTCGGTTTGATATGTTCGGAGTTCGATTCGAACATCACCCGTTCGGATGTTCGCGAACTCCGAACATTTCTGCGTGTTCGCCTCAGTTTCGAACCACAATGGACCACAATGCACTTTTCCACTGGCCTGAAGCTTGTAATTGGCTACAGCCTGCATCTGACCACAGTTTAGCTGAAAGACAGGTGCAAGACTATGCCAATCACGACTCAGAGTCCTAATTGGGCAAATAGTTATGCCCAATCATGGCCTCACAGAGCTAAGTACCGCAGCACACTATATAAGGCTTCACACAGCCTTCAGCATGTGGTTTTTGAGATGAGATTGTTGTGTTAGTGTGTGATCTCACTGCCACCAGCTATTGAGGGGGGGGGGTCTCACGTCTACAAATATCTGGGAATTGTTGTAATCTGTGTGTTCTCACTGCCACCAACTATTGTGGGGGTCTCATTTCTACAAAATACCTGGGAATTGTTCTAATCTTTGTGTTCTCACTACCAGCAGCAATTGTGGGGGTCTCACTTCTAGAAGATATCTGGGAATTGTGGTAATCTGTGTGTTCTCACTGCCACCAACTATTTTGGGGATCTTATTTCTACAAAATATCTGGCAATTGTTGTAATCTGTGTGTGTAATCTGTGTGTTCTCACTGCCAGCAGCTATTGTGGGTGTATCATTTCTACAAGATATCTGGGAATTGCTGTAATCTGTGTGTTCTCACTGCCACCCATCAGGGGGGTCTCACTGATTTATATGAGGTTCCTGGGAATTGCAATCTGTGTCTTGTCACACTGCCACCCATCAGGGGGGCTCACTGATTTATAGGAGGTTCCTGGGAATTGTAATTTGTGTCTTGTCACTGCCACCCATCAGAGGGTCTCACAGATTTATAGGAGATTTCTGGGAATTTTAATCTGTGTCTTGTCACTGGCTGCCAGATATTAGGGTGTCTCACTGAGTTATACCAGAGATCTGGAAATCTTTAATCTTTATACCAGAGTTGAATCAGAGTTCTGCATATCTCCAATTTTTATAACAGAGTGAATCAGAGTTCTGTATAACTTTAATCTATATATCACTCACCATGTCAGAAAGATCAAAAAGGACAGGCTGTGCCTCTGGTCGTCATGGACGTGGTGCATCCTCTGCAGGGCACGCTTGTCCTTTCTAACTGGTGCTGGCCGACTTAAGCAGCAGCAACATACAGAGGATTTGGTGGATTGGCTAACCAGGCCATCCTCATCCTCCGAGTCCTCTGCCAGCCAGGCTTGTAGTGCTTTACAGTCCACCTCAGCTGCCAAAGCATCTAATGAAGAATCCATGTCCACAGCTACTCCTGCCGTAGCCTCACTATCACACATGGAGGAGTCAGCTGAATTGTTTGACTACAATGACAGTGACATGCTGCTTGAGGATCGCAGCAAGTACAGTGCTCTGATTACATCTCTGAGGTTGAGGAAGGGGGTATAATCAACCTAGAGGAAGGGGGTGCCAGTGATGACACACAAATAACTGGCACTCATGTTGCCCCAGCAGCTGCAGCATACTGCCAAGTTGGCTCCAGTGAAGAGGAGATAGGGGGTGATGACAATGATGATGAGGTCACTGACTCCACCTGGGTGCCTGATCAAACCGAGGAGTCAAGTGAGGAGGAGGAGGCACAACAAACACGAGGCACAACGTCCTCTATGACCAACCGTAGCCAGTCCAAGGCATCAGATGTCAGAGCTGCTCAGGTGCAGAGCGCTGTTGTCTCAAAGCACACATCCAGGAACTCTGCTGTCTGGGAGTTCTTTAAGAAATGTGCAGCAGACCGCACCATTGCTATTTGTAATCTATGTCAGATGAGGATCAAGTGTGGGAAAGACATCCCACGCTTGGGTACCACGTGCTTGAGGCGACATATGACCTCCTGCCACACATCCCGATGGCACAACACTTTGCATATGTCCACCTCATCTGTCTCTACCCCCACTATATGTCCTGCCATGTCATTGACTGCTACAACCTCCACTGACAGGATGATGCTACAGTAATGGTTGTACCAGGTCCTTCTTCACATTGTGACAGCATCCCATGAGCTGAAGATTTACGAAGTCAGATTACGTTGCCCTAGCTGCTGCAGTTTAAGAAAAAATATAGTCCCAACCATCCCCAAGCACAGTATCTATATGCCAGCTTAGCAAAATTACTCGCATTACAGCTGCTGCCTTTACAGCTGGTGGACTCTGCCTCCTTCCCTGAATTTGCTGAATGTGCTGTACCACAGTGGCAGGTTCCAAAACGCCATTTTTCACGGAAGGCCATTCCAGCACTATACCAGCACGTGGAACACAATGTTATGGAATCATTGGGAAATGCAGTCAGCGGCAAGGTGCACATCACTTTAGACACGTGGCCCAGCAAGCATGGACAGGGACGTTACATTTCCTTCACGGCACACTGGGTAACTCTGATTGCAGCTGGGAGGGATCCAAGACTGTGCTGGAGCTTGTTCATCCACCACGCCTCCAGAAAGCTGCTTGTGTCTGCTCCACCACCACCTCTTCCTCTTCTTCCTCCTCCTCCTCCTTCTCTGTCTCTGGCAAAGTGGCAGTTAAACTGACGCGTGACAGGAGCTACGCAATGGCTCAAGCAAAAAGATGCCATACTGTGCTTGAGCTGGTTTGTTTAGGGGACAGGAGCCACACCGGGCCAGAAATTCTGTCAGAGATGGTTAACACCACGCCAGCTTCAGCTGGGAATGGTCGTTTGTGATAATGGCAGCAACCTTCTCTCCGCCCTACGCCAGGGTAAGTTGACGCATGTACCATGCCTAGCACACGTCCTAAATCTGGTGGTACAGCATTTCCTAACCAGTTATCCAGGGCTGGCAGAGCTTCTCAGCCAGGCCAGAAAAGTCTGCAGCCACTTCAGACGGTCATTCCCAGCAAGTGTTCGCCTGGCAGAAAATCAAATAGAATTCCACCTTCCCACAAACCATCTGATCTGTGACATGCCCACCAGGTGGAACCCGACATTAGCAATGCTGCAGCATCTGCACAAGCAGCAGAGGGCCATCATTGAGTACCTGTGTGAGTATGGCACAAGGACAGGTTCAGGTCAACTTGTTTCCCCCCCCGTAGTGGCTGATGATCAAGCATGCATGCACTGTACTGTCACCATTTGAGGAGGAAACGAGGATGGTGAGCAAGGGACAGTGCATGCATCAGTGACACAATTCCTTTAGTGTTCCTGCTGGAGCGTACTCTGCATAGAATTATAGATGTGGCACTAGAGGCAGAGCAGCAGGAGGAAGAGGAGGCCTTCCCTAGCTCTCAAGGCCCCAGTCTTTATGCAGACAGCATTCATGCGGGTCTTCAGATCAGACAGGAGGAGGATGAGGAGGAGGAGGAATATTTAAGTAGTGGGTATTGTGTGCCCAGAAACCCAAGGCCTAGTACGTGGCTGGGAGGAGGAAGTGCACGATGGGGTCATCCTCATTGACCAGGAAGACTCAGAAGCTAATGCCACCTCCAACCTACGCTGCATGCAGTGGCGTAGCGTGGGTTGTCAGCGCCCAGGGCAAGGCAAGATTTGCCCGCCTCCCATGGTAACACACCCTGATTCCCTTCCACTAGTAGAGTATTGACTCCCTTACCCCACAAGCACATGTGTTGTATATTAACTAAATACTGATATAATGAAAAATTAAACACACATGCCCCCACGCTACGCCACTGCTACCAGTCACCCTGTCCCAGCATACCCAAGCATAGTTCCACTCACACTATACCCAGTCATTCTCTCCCAGTACCCCTGTCACTCTCTCCCAGTACACACAGTTACTCTCTGTCATGGAGCTGATGTAACGCTCCATGCTTCAAACCCCAAGAGACTTTATGTTCAATTGTATCATGTGATTTTAAATATATTTTACATCATTTGGTTTTAGTTTAAATTAGTTTAGTGTAAAATGGCGTAACTTTAGTTTTAAATATACTTATATTTCTGTAGATAAAAATGTGTTTTTTATTAAAGATACTACCTGCAGCGAGTGCAATGCTTTCTTTCGTATAGATTGTAAAATAGGTTGAGTAATTTGTGATTAGGCAAAAGGGTTTTTCTCTTTGTTCATCTGTTATCTGTTTACATGTCTCAGAGGTTGGGAGCCACCATTGTCTCAGCCAAAACCTAACTGATCTCCTTTACAATAGATTATGCAAATATTGTGAGAGCTAAAGGCTAAAGAATGTAAAGAATGTTTATTGTAAGTACCTATCTGACATAATGTAATTAGCATTTTAGTAGGACGATGTGCGTCATTTATGAAAATTATGGCTGTTGGATTTCAGCATAAATGGTGGCGTTTTTGTTCATTAAAAGTCAGAACTCTCAGAGACTGAGACAGAGAGAGAATCCTGTTTTAAAGCATACAGCCGTGTCTGGTGTTTTATTTCAGTGACGCTACACTATACACTCAACCTCAGAAGGCACTGAGCGGCTTTCTGGAAATTCCTAACGGCTCCAGGCCAGAGAATCAGAAGCAGGTGGGTCATGCTGCTCAAGTCGCTGAGGACAGCTCTCCCAGTAGACGCGCTGACCACAACGAAGGGGTGTCTGGAGAGTCAGGACAGACGGAAGAGAACTGTTCCGTCACATTGGTGGCAAGCGGTTTGGGTAGAGGCTCTCCAACACTAAGACACCCTGAGATGACCAACTACACAGCCTGCAAGCAGGACACCCTGAAGGACCTGCTGTTGAGCCATGGAAGGAATGAATACTGAAATAAGGGTCAAAGGCACAAGTGTGGTGCTACCAGAAGTGAGATGGAAATGCTCAAGGAGGTAAAAAGACGCCTCAAGCAATATGGTCCAAACCCTAGCATGGACCTGTTCCAGAGCGTTTGGAATGAGGTCTGTTTATTGCAGAAAGGGGAAGCTGTGCAGGACCAGAAAGATTTTAACCCTCTGCAGGGGGAATACAACAAATACAAGGTCCCAGGCTGGATTGAGCCAGGGGACATTCGTAGCCAGGAGGAGAACTGTCTGGCAACTACACCACACACCCAGAGGGTGTCTACAGACTTGGATTGGCAGAGACCAGGGATTTTGGAAGCATCAGCTTCTGCCAACGCCAAGACCCAAACAAAATATGCCTCTGCACCAACCGTGACCGTCAACCCACCCTCAAGTAAGGCTAAAAAGAAGCGGAGGGGTGGACGGGTGAAAGAAATGGAGGTGGTACTGGAGAGCGAATGCAAATGTTGTGGCCCGCTTCGAAGGGAGGTAGAGACCTTGAAAGGGCAACTAGACTTTGCAACCCAGAGCGAGAAAGAGACTGGCCTGCAATTGCAACGGCTACAGGATGAGCTGCGAGCTGTCACGGTGGAGAGAGATGGTCGCTGCATGGAAGTGCAAGAACAGGCAGCCACTATACAAAAATTGTCATCCCAGCTGCAGGTCTGCGAGGACTTTACCCACACCATACACACGGAGCTCAGTGGAGCCCACACTCAAATAGAAAAGCTGGAGCACAGCTTACGTTCAAGGATTGAGCAGCTAGAGGCTGAACGGCGAACCAGAGCGGCTCTACAGACAGAAATTACCACGTTTAAAACTCGTCTGGAGCTCTGGGAGCAGGAGTTGGAGCAGACACAGCTCTCCCGGGATACTTTTCAGGCACGGGCCTATGAGCAGCAAGAGGAAATACAGCTGCTCCAGAACCAACTCCAGCTGTGCTAACACCGCCTGCAAGAAACCAACGATGTTCTGAAAGAGAGCCTCGCTCAAACCAAGGCAAGCGAGGAGGAGGTGAGCTGCCTGACACACCAACTGGATGTATCGGCGCAGGAGCACCAGGGCCCTACCAGCCACCTGAAGGCTGAGCTTGATGGGACGCAAGCACAGTGCCGGCAGCTGCAAGATGAGCTGTCCCTGCTACGAGCTGCCAGCGCCCACTTACCCACCATGGAGGAGAGCAGCACAACAGGGGGTCGAGTCATTGCCCCTGATATATTTTGCACCGAAGAGTATTTGTACCCGGTGTTGCTGGAGGCTGTTCTGGCATCCACGTGTGACTGTTCCCCGGGGAAAATGGGGACCCCTCATAACGCCACCCCTACCAACCAAGGTGCAGAAAGAGAGGAGATCACTTCCCCTCTTCCCGGGAGACCGGTGAGTGATCATCCTGGGAGGCTGCTAGGTTCCTGGTCCCAGGAAGAGTTGCACCCATTTGGGGTCCGCAGAGGTGCCCTGGACAGAGCAAGATATGGGGGGTAATTTCAGGGTGCCCCCTAACAAACATTTTATGCCTGTGGACTGTGGTGGCCTGTTGCCTGGCGCACTGGACAAGAGGGTTGGCTTGCCCCACAAACCTCCAGCGACCGTCAGACCCCGCTGACTTTGCTTATGTGCCTGCAACCTGGAACTTTGAAGATGGCGCAGAAAAGGGACACAGTGAGAGGTCTCATCAGTGGCATGCGATCCGTTTGGGATCTAAGCTTGCCCTGCCGTTCTGGAAGGGTGGACATATGTCATGGAGCTGATGTAACGCTCCATGCTTCAAACCCCAAGAGACTTTATGTTTAATTGTATTGTAGCGCTGTGTTTAAACCCTTACTGTGGCAGTACCTATTTTTGGCCACCGGAGGGAGACAAGCGCGATAAGAGACACTGAACATTGGGACTACGTTTCCCGGCATGCTTTGCGAACAGACACAGGAAGTGGGTGGGACACAGACGCTGTACATCCTGAGCCTCGTGGAGATAGCTGGCAGAGTGCGCCAGGGAGTGAACGAGAGAGGACACAGTGCTGCAGAGCAGAACCGTGACTAGGCCGGAGCGCAAGTGCGGCCTATCAGGATTCCAAGTGGGGTTATCCGGCCTTGAAAGAAGGAGACCCAGTAATCCACAGGCATTACCCAAGCTGCTGTCAAGGAAGCGGAGGACCCTCGAGTTAGGAGTACCGCAGGTCCATTGGATGGGAGAGCAGGCGGTAGCTGGATCAGTCACTCTTGAAGCTGAAAGAGAGCCAGACAACGGATCCAGTAGCCAGTATCCCAGCAAGGCACCGAGCGGAGGGACGTCCTGCATCAGAGGAACCTTGGTGATCGAGTGGATGGGTGAGAGGCCTCCAAGGCTGGTTTATAAAGTCAAGAAAGCACGCTGCTGTTTATTTCTAAAACCCACAGGGCCCCAACTTGACTAGTCGAAGACATCGTTTAAGAGATTTACTGGCCAGTTGAATAGTACCCGGGTACCATAACACACACATACACTCACAGTTCGGGACTTAACCTGTTTGGGACTCACTCCCTAGTATCCGAAAAAGGGGCAAAGATTTGCATCTCATTTTGTTTTCCGCTGCGCGTTTGTCGAATTACGAAATATTGTATTCTTTTTCCGCTGCGCGTTTCTCGAAATTACGAAGCATTGTATTTTTTCTGTTCGGTCGCACATTTTTCCGAAATACGAAGCCTCGTATTTCTTTTTCCGCTGCGCGTTTACCGCGATACAAAATACTGTAAATACATCTACGAACACCGTGTCTCGTTATATGCCTTTTACTTTAGTAAACTATATAATTTATAAAATCCACAACGGTGCTGGAGTATATTTATTCCCTAGTGCGGGGAGACTGACCCGTGGTTCATTTTCAGCGGCTCCTCTGGGAGTGAGCGCTACACGTGGGGGCTCGTTTCCGGGATCCAGTCTCTGGAATAACCGCATCTAAAGGGTTAAATATGGATCCAGACACTGTTGCCGACTGGTATGAGGAGCACAGTAGTCAGTTATAATGTTGTATAGTCATGGATATTCCCGCAGACACTTGGGCCGAAGATCAGATTCGCCAGGCCGTGGCCGCGCTGACACCAGATCATCGGGGGTTAATCCTGGACATTAAAAAGAACACAGATACCTCTCACACGTATGTTCTTTTTGAATGGAGAAAGGGTGTTCCAGTGTGTTTTCAGGGCGTGAGCATGAAGCTGACCGATGAGGTGGAAGTCCAACTGATTCAGCCAAGTGCGCCACGTGGCGAATCCGCAAGTGTTCCCGCGCCCAGTCCATTGGCCATGATCGGGCCTGAATTCATAGTGGCTATTGGAGATTTGCTGGCTAAGTGTCAGAGAACAAGCCCTCCGCACACTAACTTCGGTTATCGACAGTTGAGAAATTTTACAGGAAACGTACCAACTCCGGTGGGAGAAGAAACCTTTGAGGAATGGGTGGAACAGGCGATGCAGGCTCTGGATGAGTGGGACGTCCCTGAAGCTCAGAAAAAGCAAAGGATCACCGAGAGTTTAAAGGGACCTGCGTCAGAAGCGGAGAGAAACCTAAAACTGAGTAGAAAAGACTGTACTGCTTTAGATTATTTAAACGTTTTGGAGGAAGTTTTTGGGCGAACAGAAAAGGCTGCAGAGCTTGTATATCAGTATGAACACACCTATCAGCGGAAAGGTGAGAGAATGACCGAATACATGAGGCGCCTAGATAAGATTCTGCACCAGATATTCCTCAAGAAAGGGGCTGAGCCGGCCGAAGTGGATAAGATCCGAATAAAACAGATCCTGAGGGGCTCTCAACCTCTGGATCCAGTGATGCTGCAGCTGAGAAGCAGAGCAGGTAATCAAGAACTGAAGTACCTGGAACTGATCCGAGCTGTCAGAGAGGAGGAGGTTTTGCTGGAGGAAAAATCCTTCAGGCGAGGGGAAAGAGCTTACGCACAACCTGTAAGGCATAACGACGGTCTGCAGCCTGAAAGCGACTCGCTGGATATTTACGGATCCGACGTGGATGAGCAAGAGCACCTGATCGCTTTTAAATCCACAGAGAGGGCTGCCAAAGAATAACACCTCTCTGAGCGTGGTGAGTTGTACAAAACTGTTAAGCAAGTACAGGAAGCTCAAGCTGAATTGCAACAGGCGCACACGGAACTGTGCCGAGTATTGATGAAGGTGACAGAGATGCAGGCAGAGATGCAGAAGTTCCTTACAGGCATGCAGACAACCGGAGTTGCTGTGGCGTCTAGCCAAGGTCCTTTAACTGAATCACAACAGGCGACTGCGTCTCCACTTTCTAAGAAGAGATTTTTCGGTTGTGGAGAAATGGGCCACTTCCGCGCACAATGCAAAGACCGAAAGCCTGAGAGGAATAGAGTTGAGGAGCTGTTAAAAGCCTTGGAAGGACTGTTATCTACCTCACTGGCGGGAAATGCCAGAGGGCACAAGTGAAGGAGCAACCTAGGTGCCCGAAGGTTGAACCCCGCTCCAAAAATCAAGCCAGGACTAAGAGGGCGAGAGGGCCCAAAGTCCGGCCAACTGCTGAGCCTGCCAGGACTGAAAGAGTCACTCCCTTAGCGTCCGGACCAACTGATAGGTCCTTCTATAATTGTGCCAATCCAAGTGGAGGGAGTCTACACTAAAGCCCTGTTGGATTCAGGGGCTCAAGTGACATTGATCTACCGAGACTTCTATGAGAAACATTTGAAGCACATTCCTCTACAGAAATTGAAGGACCTGGAAATCTGGGGTATCGGAACTGAGAAACTCCCCTATGACGGGTATCTACAGGTGAAATTGGAGATCGGATCTGAGTCATCGGACAGTCCGGAGGTTGTGTGCATTGGCCATTGTGTGTCCTCGACCCTCAGGTGCAAACAGAAGTTCCATGATAGTGGGGACGAATACTGATTTGGTGCGGCCTGACACCTACTATTATTGGAAGAGGTTCTACTCAAGGAGTACACCCAATGTTACGTCCAGTCTATCAGAGGATGGTCGAAGAACAGAAGGCACCTGCCGAAGTGGGGCGCCTATGGAGATTAGAAACACAGAGAAGGTTCTGCAAGCAGGAGAAGTAACGAGTTTCCGGGCTTCAGTCAAGTTGAACGGGTCGCAACCAGGTCCCTATGTGGTGCTGGAAACCGATTTTAATCATAGGAGTGAAGCCGGAGTCTAAGTAATCCCTGAAATAATCTCCACTAAAGCTCTGAAAAGAACACGAGGAAGAGTCTCAGTCAGCGTGTGCAATGTGTCTGATTCTCCCGTAGTCCTTAAAGCACGAATGCCTATTGGGCAAGTAGAGTCCGCTACTCCCCTCTCCACCGATTTAGGAGGGGGAGTGGATAAAGAGATTCCAGATGAAAGATTCTACCCCAAGGACGCTCCCATTTCATCCGAGTGGAAGAAACGTCTTCAGTCTCAAGTTCTAAAGTGGAGAGAATTGTTCTCGAAAGATGAGTTCGACGTAGGAATAGCTAAAAGTACTGAACACCGCATTCGATTACAAGAAGACAAGCCGTTTCGTGAAAGGTCAAGGCGAGTTCCGCTGGGAGACTTGGATGATCTGCGGGAACAGCTGAATGAATTGCAAAGAACCAAGGTGATTCAAGAGTCCAGGAGTCCATACGCATCTCCAATAGTGATGGTCCGGAAGAAGAACGGTTCTGTCCGCCTATGCATAGACTACCGCACGTTGAACCGGAGAACCATCCCAGACCAATATGCTACTCCTCGGATAGAAGATGCCTTACAGTGTTTGTCTGGAGCGAAATGGTTTAGTGTACTAGACCTACGAAGCGGGTATCACCAGATACCAATGCATCCCGAAGACAAAGAGAAAACTGCGTTCATCTGTCCACTGGGATTCTTTGAATTCAACAGAATGCCTCAAGGCCTTACGGGGGCTCCGGCCACGTTCCAAAGGTTGATGGAGAAGACAGTCGGGGACATGAATCTGATCGAAGTATTAGTGTACCTGGATGACATAATTGTGTTTGGGAAGACTCTGGAAGAGCATGAACAGCGTTTGGAGAAGGTCTTGAAGAGGCTCCACGAAGAGGGATTGAAACTGTCTCTGGAGAAATGCCAATTCTGCCTACCGTCTGTTACGTATCTGGGACATGTGGTCTCAGCAGAAGGTGTTTCGACAGATCCTCGGAAGTTGGAGGCCGTAGCTTCTTGGCCTAGACCCAGAAACTTCACTGAACTTAGATCTTTCTTGGGGTTCTGTTCATACTATCGAAGATTTGTAGGAGGGTTCGCAAAAATAGCTCAACCACTGAACAAACTCCTACCGAAGGAAAACACCGAAGAAGGCTGCAAGGCCTCTGACCGAAACCCATCAGCTCCAGGACCAAGGAAAGCTCGAGAGTCCATACAGGGCGAATGGACTAGTCAATGTGAAGATGCTTTCTTGAAGCTGAAAGAGAGTCTAACTCAAGCTCCTGTCTTGGCCTACGCGGACCCTCACAAGCCGTATGAGTTACATGTGGATGCCAGCAGAGAAGGGCTAGGAGGAGTCCTGTATCAGGAGTATGGTGGATTGCTGAGGCCTGTAGCGTACGTGAGCAGGAGCCTTACGCCTTCAGAAAAGAACTATCCTACCCACAAGCTGGAGTTCCTAGCCTTAAAGTGGGCAGTGGTGGACAAGTTAAAGGACTATCTGTATGGAGCCGAGTTTGTGATAAAAACGGATAACAATCCTCTTACCTACGTTCTTACTACTGCGAAACTGGACGCAACGGGACATCGGTGGTTGGCCGCTCTGTCAGGGTTTCGGTTCAGCCTGAAGTATCGCCCTGGGGTGAATAATCGAGATGCTGATGCTTTATCGAGAAGACCCTACACTGCAGAATGGACTCAGTTAACTCCAGACGGGGTGCAAGCTTTGTGTCAAGGAGCAGAGCGCCGAGTCAAGGGAGGGATTGAAGCGGAGGCCATAGGAGTCATGGCTGCAGCTGTTCCTGAGTTCTACTGCAACCCTACGCAATTGAGGGATGAGAGTCTACCTACCTTTTCAAAACAGGACCTGAAAGCGGATCAGGCCAGAGATGCTTTAATTGCATTGACCATAAAGGCCCTAACTGCGAACCAGCGGGAAATTCTGCTGACCAATTCCCCGGATGGAGCCAGATTGGTCTACAAAGAGTGGGAACGGTTGAAGATGTTGGATGGGGTGGTCTACCGAAGGCGCCCCTCAACCAATGCTGAAGAGACTCAACAGTTATTCCTTCCCAATAAGCATAGAGAGAGTGTGCTGCGATCGCTACATGATGAGCATGGACATTTGGGTGCTGAAAGAACTTTTAAGCTGGTGCGAGACAGATTCTATTGGCCTTGCATGAGAGCTGAAGTGGAAAGTTACTGCCATTCCTGTCTGAGGTGTATTCAGAGGAAGACTCTACCGACCCGAACTGCTCCAATGAGCCATCTGCAGAGTCAGGGACCCATGGATTTGGTGTGCATTGACTTCCTGTGCTTAGAGCCGGATGCTAGTGGGCAAGGGAATATTCTAATAGTGACTGATCATTTCACTCGTTACGCCCAAGCTTTTTCTACGAAAGATCAACGCGCTCCAACAGTAGCCAAGGTTCTGATGGAAAAGTTCTTTGTTCACTACGGCCTGCCAAGGAGAATACACTCTGATCAGGGTAGAGACTTTGAAAGCCGACTTGTTGGGCAATTGCTGGAACTGTTGGGAATCCAAAAGACCCGAACTACACCATATCACCCTCAAGGTGATGCTCAGCCTGAAAGGTTTAATCGCACGCTGCTGAATATGCTGGGGACTTTGTCAAACATAGAGAAGCAGAGTTGGAGTCGTCACATAGCTACTCTGGTACATGCATATAACAGTAAGGAGAGTGATGCGACTGGATTCTCACCGTACCGTCTTATGTTCGGAAGAGAAGCCCGACTGCCGGTTGATTTGGCATTTGGGTTATCTCTAGACCAGACGTCGGTAGCTTCCCATAGAAACTACGTGGATAGACTTCGGAAGAACCTGGCTTCTGCGTTTGAACAGGCCCGTTTGACCTCAGGAAACAGGGAGCAAAGGAACAAAAGGAATTATGATTTGAAAGTTCGGATACAAGACCTACAACCCAGTGATAGGGTTCTCTTGAAGAACTTGGGTGCTGCTGCGAGGCACAAGTTGGCGGATAGATGGAGTTCTCAAGTCTACATTGTCTGCAAGCAACTGCCGGGTCTGCCGGTGTATCAAATCCGGCCGGATGGAAAGGCTGGGCCTCTTAAGAACTGGCACCGGAATCATTTGTTACCTTTGAGAGAGGCTGTGAGGATACCAGTTGGGGACGAACTTCCTCTGCCAAATCCGCCCGCTCCACGTTTGCCTCCTGTTACTCGGTCTCAGCAGACCCGTGTTGTCGAAGAGAGCGAAAGGGACAGTGAGGAAGAGAGTTTTTGTCTGGACTGGATGCGTTCACCAGAGCCTGAAGAGGTTATCTCAGTTCCTGAACGATGGGAGAGTAATTTGAGGCCTGAAGCTCCTGAATTTCAGTTAGAAGTCCCTGAGACTATTGACATCCCTGAACCTCTTGAATTCCAGTTGGAAGTCCCTGAGGCTGTGGAAATCCCTGTAGCTCCTGAAGCTGAGTCTTATGATTATAGTTCTATGCCTTCACTGGAGGGATCATACTCCGAAGAAATGTCTGCTCCAGTGGTAGAAAGAAGGACTGAGCCAGCGCCTATAGTACTTCCACCTGAAGAGGAACTGATTGAGCCAGAACCAAAACTCTCTGTTCGACCGCCCCAGCGACTCACTTACGACTCACTGGGACATAGCACTGAAGAAGCCATCACCACAGTGCAAAGGTTGCCCGAAGTGTCTGCTATGTTAGCTGAGGTAGCACAAAAAATGAGTCAACTTGAAGAAGTGTATCTAACCCACTGTATGTTTGCTGCCGAACCTGTATATGCTATCTAAATGTGTTGAAATGTAATGTAACTGTTGTACCTCCTTGGAGAGACCAAAGAGTTCTAGGAGGGGGAGAGTGTAGCGCTGTGTTTAAACCCTTACTGTGGCAGTACCTATTTTTGGCCACCGGAGGGAGACAAGCGCGATAAGAGACATTGGGAACATGAACATTGGGACTACGTTTCCCGGCATGCTTTGCGAACAGACACAGGAAGTGGGTGGGACACAGACGCTGTACATCCTGAGCCTCGTGGAGATAGCCGGCAGTGCACGCCAGGGAGTGAACGAGAGAGGACACAGTGCTGCAGAGCGGAACCGTGACTAGGCCGGAGCGCAAGTGCGGCCTATCAGGATTCCAAGTGGGGTTATCCGGCCTTGCAAGAAGGAGACCCAGTAATCCACAGGCATTACCCAAGCTGCTGTCAAGGAAGCGGAGGACCCTCGAGTTAGGAGTACCACAGGTCCATTGGATGGGAGAGCAGGCGGTAGCTGGATCAGTCACTCTTGAAGCTGAAAGAGAGCTAGACAACGGATCCAGTAGCCAGTATCCCAGCAAGGCACCGAGCGGAGGGACGTCCTGCATCAGAGGAACCTTGGTGATCGAGTGGATGGGTGAGAGGCCTCCAAGGCCGGTTTATAAAGTCAAGAAAGCACGCTGCTGTTTATTTCTAAAACCCACAGGGCCCCAACTTGACTAGTCGAAGACATCGTTTAAGAGATTCACTGGCCAGTTGAATAGTACCCGGGTACCATAACACACACATACACTCACAGTTCGGGACTTAACCTGTTCGGGACTCACTCCCTAGTATCCGAAAAAGGGGCAAAGATTCGCATCTTATTTTGTTTTCTGCTGCGCGTTTCTCGAATTACGAAATATTGTATTATTTTTCCGCTGCGCGTTTCTCGAAATTACGAAGCATTGTATTTTTTCTGTTCGGTCGCGCATTTTTCCGAAATACGAAGCCTCGTATTTCTTTTTCCGCTGCGCGTTTACTGCGATACGAAATACTGTAAATACATCTACGAACACCGTGTCTCATTATATGCCTTTTACTTTAGTAAACTATATAATTTATAAAATCCACAACGGTGCTGGAGTATATTTATTCCCTAGTGCGGGGAGACTGACCCGTGGTTCATTTTCAGCAGCTCCTCCGGGAGTGAGCGCTACAGTATCATGTGATTTTAAATATATTTTACATCGTTTGGTTTTAGTTTAAATTAGTTTAGTGTAAAATGGTGTAACTTTAGTTTTAAATATACTTATATTTCTTTAGGTAAAAATGTGGTTTTTATTAAAGATACTACCTGCAGCGAGTGCAGTGCTTTCTTTCGTATAAGATTGTAAAATAGGTTGAGTAATTTGTGATTAGGCAAAAGGGTTTTTCCCTTGTTCATCTGTTATCTGTTTACATGTCTCAGAGGTTGGGAGTCACCATTGTCTCAGCCAAAACCTAACTGATCTCCTTTACAATAGATTATGCAAATATTGTGTGAGCTAAAGAATGTAAAGAATGTTTATTGGAAGTACCTATCTGACATAATGTATTTAGCATTTTAGTAGGACGATGTGCATCATTTATGCAAATTATGGCTGTTGGATTTCAGCTTAAATGGTGGCATTTTTGTTCATTAAAAGTCAGAACTCTCAGAGACTGAGACAGAGAGAGAATCCTGCTTTAAAGCATACAGCCGCGTCTGGTGTTTTATTTCAGCGACGCTACACTATACACTCAACCTCAGAAGGCACCAAGCGGCCTTCTGGAAATTCCTAATGGCTCCAGGGCAGAGAATCAGAAGCAGGTGGGTCAAGCTGCTCGAGGCGCTGAGGACAGCTCTCCCAGTAGCCGGGCTGACTGCAACGAAGGGGTGTCTGGAGAGTCAGGACAGACGGAAGAGAACGGTTCCGTCACACTCTCTACCTCCAAGTATCCCCAGTCACTCTTTCTCCAGTTACCCACAGTCACTCTCTCCCAGTACCCACTTTCTCCCAGTACCCCCAGTCATTCTCTCCCAGTACCCCAGTCACTCTCTCTCTCCAAGTACCCCCAGTCACTCTCTCCAAGTACCCCCAGTCACTCTATCCCAGTATCCCCAGTCATTCTCTCCCCGAACCTCCAGTCACCCTCTCCCCATACCCCCAGTACCCCCTCACTGTGTTTTGTTCATGCTGCTCTGGTGTCACAGTGTCGCCTACCTGCATGGAGTTGCTGGTGGCCCGGTGGGGGGGGGCTCTCCAGGGTTCTTAGAGGGGACCAGATTTTAAGTGTGCTGCAGGGCAGACGCCTCCCTCCCTCCTTCCTGATCAGCGGCTGCAGAGCTGCCAACGACATGGGGCTGGTACGAGGCTTCAAGGGGGGCTGACAAGCGTGGTACAGGGTGTTCCGTCGCATAATGCTGCGCTGCCTCATGTGACTCATGTCAGCGTTAAGGAGGAGTCAGGATAGGACCACAATTTTCTGTCCTGGTCCTCCCTTCCGGACGCTGAGTGCTTAGTCACCGTCGGTACCGCAAAAGTGGCGGCTGCCGTGCAAGGGCCTCTCACGGACATCCGTGCTGATCCCTGCAGGAAAATATTAGTGGTTCAAATTTCTTTTGAAATTTTGGGCCCCTAAGAAAATTGCGCCCGGGGCGACCGCCCCCGAGGCCTCCCCACGCTACGCCACTGGCTGCATGGGCTCCCTTATTCTGCAAAGCCTGGTAAAGGACCCCAGGATTCGTGCTATCAAGGAGAGGGATCATTACTTCTTGGCAAGCCTTCTTGATCCACGATACAAGGGTAAAGTTGCAGAGCTCATCCTGCCCGCACAGAGGGAGCACAGGATGAAACAACTTGAGGACGCTCTAAAGCGACACTTGTGTAACACCTTTCCAGGCACTAGTAGGTTACCAAGTGATGACACAGGTGCTTCTGAGGCTGTGGATGATCAGAGGAAGAGCGGTGAAGGCTGAGGCCACTTGACTGATGCCTTTTTAAATTTTTTTAGTCCACGACGCCCAGGGACGTCAAATGTAGGCACCCATTGCCAGCGTCTTCACCATATGGCGCAGGACTACCTAGGGGCAAGAGCAGACCTGGATACCTTTACAGCAGATGATCCACTGGCTTACTGGGTGTTGAGATTGGATCACTGGCCAGAACTTTGTCAATATGCTATACAGCTACTAGGTTGACCTTCATCCAGCGTGCTTTCTGAAAGGACGATCAGTGCCGCTGGAGGTTTTGTCACAGACAAAAGAGGGCGTCTTTCTGCCGACTCTGTAGACCAGCTGACATTTATGAAAATGAATCAGTCCTGGATCAGCAGCTATCAATCCCCTGATGCTGATGTAACGGAATAGATAGGGGATCTCTTCTGCATTCACAAAACCTCCACCACTGCACTCTTCCACAATACCACAAAAGGAGGATTACGGTGTGAAGGCACTTGCTGCCACCAAAGGCACAATATTTGGGTGCACTGCCACTGACGCCTATATTACCAGATTCATATAATTTTAATATTGGACCACAGGGTCCAACCCTGCACTCTTCCACAATACCACAGAGGGGTTATGGTGTGAATGCACTGTTGCCGACACTAAAGGCCCAATTTTAAAGCACCTATTGTTACTTTCATCCAAAGCCTGCATAAGTTTCACCATAATTTAGCCAAAAAATCACTAAACTTGTTCTGCGTGCCCTAAAATGTCTCCTCTTTTCATACAGACTGCCGCCCCAAGCAGTTGTAAATGAATAGATTAATGGGAAACTATTTACCATCATTTGAAATGTCATTTTTTTTGTTTTTAAATGTTTCTATACATCCTACAAATCCGCAAACTTCACGGGCAGGTTATGGGGACCTCCTAGGCACGATATTTGAAGGAATTTTTTTGTTTTTATTTTTAACCCTTATTTCATGGAAAACTCACTGTTCCTTTAAAAACTTTTTTTTAAAAAAATTTTGTCCTTGTATCCTGTCCCCCAGGGCACTACCCGGACCCCCATACACCTTTTATGGCAAATATCTTGCATATATGCCCTTTTGAAGGGCACTCTAAAAATCGAACTTTCGAGTCCCATTGACTTGCATTGAGTTTGGTTCGTGTTCGAGTTCGAACTCGAACTTTTGAAATTGTTCGCGTTCGAATGCGAACCGAACACGGGGGTGTTCGGCTCATCATTATCAATCAGAGACCTCGGCGGTATTGTAAGACATGGTTTAAGCTGCATACATAGCTTTGTATAGAGAGCTGCATAAATGAAATACACCATCAACAGGGCACACAAAATAACGTACACCTAAACAATTCCAAAACAATAACACAAAATAAGTTATTAACCTAAACAAGTACAAGACAAAAAAAAATCACTTTCTCCTACCACCCAGTGTCCCCTGGAGTTTGAGGCTGAGGCACTGGGCTGGCTGGCCGATTGTCAGGTACTCCGTCTGGGGGCTGGTGCTGGAGGCTGGGGTGCTGCATGCTGGAGTGCTGCAGGCTGCGGTGCTGCAGGCTGTTGCCGGGGTGGTGGTGACGGCGGTGGTCTAGAGCGCTGCAGCTCCAGCATGACCTCCAATACGTTGCCCACTAGGTTGACGGCAGTGGTCAATTCCCCCATCATTCGCCAGTCCTGAATCCTGGCTCTCTGCCACTGGCGGCACCTGGCCCGCAGCTGGAGCTCCACGCCATGGATTTTCTCCACCAGGAGAGCATGTCCCCGCTCCACTGCCTGCTGCCTCTGTGCCACGTCTACTGCGTTCTCCAGCAGCCGCTGCAGTACCGCATCTGTGCCCATTGCTGGCAACTCTGCTCCAGGCTGGCGTTGAGCCTGCTCCTGGGGTTCAGGCTCCTCCAGGGGGGGAGGCCCAGCACGTGGGACAGGGTGGCGTGGACGTTGTGGAGGTGATGGGGTGGCCACTGGGGTGCCTTCATCTGTGGCCTCCAGTCCAGCTCCCTCCTCTTCATGGGGCCCAGTGGATGGGGAGTGGTCACTGCTCGGGTCCTGCTGGTAGACCCTGGGAGCAGGTGAGGTCCTTGCCGGTGACTGTGCGTCAGATGATGCTGTGAGGAGAGGACAGGAGAACATGAGTGCAATGCTCAATACACAGTTGCATGTACAATAATTAGCAAAACATTATTGTGTCAGACACAGGTGCCAGCATGATTTCAGATGCAAATAAATGTTAATCTGTGTCTACCTGCAGGCCTTTCCTTTAACACATGTCAGGGAGGGGTATATTGGATCTGTAGATTCGCACCTGCACACTTGGCTACCTGATATCTTGAACTCCAATTCCCATGTGGCTCTGGCAGCCTAACGGGTGACTGAGCATCATGGGTTATGTAGTTCCCAAATCATCAGGAAGCCTGTTTGTCCAAACCCTGCATCAGACACATTGTATAGGGCCCTACTGATAGCTACTAAGAATGAGACCCCCTCAAACCAAATACACATTTTACACTGTCTTGCCTCAACATGTTTGAGCTCGTTTTCAATCACAGTCATGTCCACTCTGTTCTTGCATATCCCCCATATCACCTGCAAACAGGACTAAATCATCACATTATTGTCTATTTCTCAGGTTCAGGCATCCTGGCACCTTCTAATATATTTGCACTCCATGTCCCATTATCCACTGTATGGCAATTGGGTGACAGGGCATCATGAGATATGTAGTCCACACATCAGCATAGTATATTTGGCTGTACAAAACATCGGAATCACATTAGACATATGTAATAGTCTGGATGCAAGTTATACTCACCGTCGGTGGATGTGTCCTGTACCCCTGCGCATACGTCAACCCTGGCAAATCCTTCCACCGCAGTTGTTGTCAGTCATTGCCGCAACTGCTCCCCTCCGCCCTACACCTCCTCTCACTGCACCCTCCATGACACACAGTGACACACAGTGACACACAAGCACAATGGGGACTACACAGGGTTGGGGGACAAAATGGATACAATAGGGGGGTAGAATAGGGGTTGTGACAAGTGTGTGTGTGTGACTATGTGTGACGTGTGTAGCGCTCACTCCCAGAGGAGCCGCTGAATAAACCTCGGGTTAGTCTCTCCGCACTAGGGAATAAATATACACCAGCACTGTTGTGGATTTTATAAATTATATACTTTACTGATCCCAATAAAGTGACACATATAATACAGTTACGGTATAGGAACGACAGGATTTCGTAATGCGGGAAACACGTGGCGGGAAAACACGCAGCGTGAAAAAGAAAAGAATTAACCCCCTCAGTTCTGGAGTGTAAGTCCCGTGAGTGTAAGGTCTCAAAAAGGTGTACGTGTATTGATTCGGGTACCCGGGTACTGTTTTCAACTGGCCAGTGAATGTAATAAGCAAATCTTCGACCAGTCACGTTGGGACCCTGTAGAATTGAAACAATAATGCAGCGTGCTGGATTGTACTTGGACTTTCGGCCTGTAAGGCCTCTCACCCATCCGTTATACAGTCTGTCCCACTGTCTGGTCGAGGATGTCTCTCCACTGGTCCTCCGGAACTCTGTGCCACCGGATCTGGCCTGTCCGATCTCCGAGTCAAGAACTACAGCCTACCACCTGCACTCCCTATGGATCGTCGCGGTCTCCTTACAGGGGGTCCAACTGGAACTGAAATCTTGTGCAAACCTCCCGGTGATAATGGGTATGCTTCCGCAAGTTACTGTCCCGATCTCCAGCGCCCTCGAGGTAGCGTCTGCGCTCCGGCCTGGTCTCAATCCCTGGCAGTCTCACTTGCGTCCTCTGTCTTTCATCGCTCCGCTCACACTGGCGCTCCTCCGCACGAGGCTGCTTACGTCTTTCCTCCCTGTCCCACCCACTTCCTGTCTCCACCGCAAAGCCTGATGGATATTGTAGTTCGTTTAAGTCCTGCATTGTCCATATGGCTTTTGTCTCCTTCTGGTGGCTAAAACTGAGTAATTGCAGCAGCACAGTTTTAAACAGCGCTACACTCTCCCCCTCCTAGAACTCTTGGGTCTCTCCAAGGAGGTGTAACATTTATATGACATTTCAGCATTTACATTAGGCAATATATACAGGCTCAGCAGCAAACATACAATGGGTCAGATATACGTCCTCAAGTTGACTCATGCTCCTGACTACCTCAGCTAACATAGCAGACACTTCGGGCAGCCTTCGCACTGTGGTGACAGCCTCTTCAGTGCTATGTCCTGGTGAGTCTCTGAGGGGGTCGGATAGAGCGTTTTGACTCTGGCTCAATCATCTCCTCTTCAGGTGGAAGTGCCACAGGTACGGGCTCAATTCTTTCGTCCACAACTGGAGCAGACACCTCTTCAGAATATGACCCTTCCAGTGAAGGCATAGAACTGTAATCTATGGACACATCTTCCGGAACTACAGGAACCTCCAAACTCTCAGAAACTTCCAATTGGAATTCAGGAGCCTCAGACCTCAGGTTACTTTCCCACCGTTCAGAAACTGGGATGACCTCTTCAGGCTCAGGCGAGCGCACCCATTCCAGACAAAAACTTCCTTCCTCACTGTCTCCTTCACTATCTTCAACAACTCGGGTCTGTTGAGACCGAGTAACAGGAATCGAACATGGAACAGGCGGTTTCAGCAAAGAAAGCTCGTCTCCTACTGGTATTCTTACAGCTTTTCTCAGAGGTAACAGATGATTTCGGTGCCAGTTTTTTAGAGGCCCGCCTTTCCATCAGGTCGGATTTGGTAAACTGGCAGACCCGGCAGTTGCTTGCAGACAATGTAGATTTGAGAACTCCATCTATCCGCCAGTTTATGCCTTGCAGAGACACCCAAGTTCTTGAGCAACACTCTATCACCCGGCTGTAGATCTTGTATGCGAACTCTCAAGTCATAGTTTCGCTTGTTCCTCTGTTCTCGGCTTCCTGAAGTCAAACGGGCCTGTTCAAACGCAGAGGCCAAATTCTTCTGAAGTCTATCCACATAATTTCTATGACAGGCCACAGATGTCTGATCAAGAGATAGCCCAAACGCCAAATCAACCGGCAGTCAAGCTTCTCTTCCGAACATGAGACGGTACGGTGAGTACCCAGTAGCATCACTCTCCGTACTGTTGTACGCATGCACCAGCGTAGCTATGTGACTAGTCCAGCCCTGCTTCTCTCTGTTTGACAATGTCCCCAACATATTTAGCAGCGTGCGATTAAATCTTTCGGGTTGGGCGTCACCTTGAGGGTGATATGGAGTGGTTCGGGTCTTCTGAATTCCTAACAGTTCCAGCAATTGCCCAACAAGCCGGCTCTCAAAGTCTCTGCCCTGATCCGAGTGGATTCTCCTAGGTAGGCCATAGTGAACAAAAAACTTTTCCATCAGAACCTTCGCCACCGTAGGAGCACGTTGGTCTTTAGTAGAGAAAGCTTGGGCATAACGGGTGAAATGATCAGTCACTACTAGAATATTTCCCTGCCCACTAGCATCCGGTTCTAAGCACAGGAAATCAATGCACACCAAATCCATGGGTCCTTGGCTTTGCAGGTGGCTCATTGGAGCAGTTCGAGTTGGCAGGGTCTTCCTCTGGATACACCTCAGACACGAATGGCAGTAACTTTCAACTTCAGATCTCATACAGGGCCAATAAAATCTGTCTCGCACTAGCTTAAAAGTTCTCTCTGTACCCGAATGCCCATGGTCATCGTGTAATGATCTCAGCACTCCCTCTATGTGTTTGGTGGGAAGGAACAACTGTTGTGTCTCTTCAGCACTGTTCGAGGGGCCCCTTCGGTAGACCACCCCATCCAACATCTTCAGCCGTTCTCACTCTTTGTATACCAATCGGGCTCCTTCTGGGGAATTTGTCAGTAGAATTTCCCTTTGGTTCGTGTTTATGGCTTTTACTGTTAATGCAATCAGAGGATCTCTAGCCTGATCGGCTCTCAGGTCCTGTTTCGAAAACATAGGCTGTGACTTTCATCCCTCAGCTGTGTAGGATTACAATAAAACTCTGGAATAGCCGCAGCCATAACTCCTATAGCTTCTGCTTCAACCACTCCCTTGACCCGGCGCTCTGCCCCTTGACATAAGGCTTTCACCCCATCTGGAGTCAGCTGAGTCCATTCCGTAGTGTAGGGCCTTCTCGACAAAGCATCCGCATCTTGATTATTCACTCCAGGGCGATACTTCAGGTTGAACCGAAACCCCGACAGAGCGGCCAACCATTGATGTCCCGTTGCATTCAGCTTCGCAGTAGTAAGGACGTATGTAAGAGGATTGTTGTCAGTCTTGATCACGAATTCCGCCCCCTACAGATAATCTTTCAGTTTGTCTACTACAGCCCACTTCAAGGCTAGGAACTCCAACTTGTGGGTAGGATAGTTCTTCTCTGAAGGCGTAAGGCTTCGGCTCACATACGCTACAGGCCGCAACAATCCACCATATTCCTGGTAAAGGACTCCCCCTAGGCCTTCTCTGCTGGCATCCACATGTAATTTGTACGGCTTGTGAGGATCAGCGTAAGCCAGAACAGGAGCTCGAGTTAGACTAGGGATGTGCGTTTCGGGTTTCAGAATTTCGGAATTTTCACGAAATTTCCCGATTCGTGTTTTCTGATGCGGCCGATTTTCTGAAAATTTTTAGATCCGAAAACGGCAGATCTGAAAAGTTTTCCGAGCTGAAACGAAATATTTTCGGAATTTTCGAATGGACTTGAAATGTGTCAAATCGAAATTTATTTTCGCTCTATTCATGATTTCGGTTCCATTCGTGATTTCGGTTCCATTTCGGTAATTCTGGACATCGTATATTTATATTTAACTATTACCGGTTATATCACTTGTTTTTTTTGTTTCCAATGATCCGATAATTCTGTCGATATGAAAAGTCGTAATCGGGTCGGATCCGATTCGTCCGCAACTTCAATTCAAACGCAACTCATAAAATATAACCGCAAACACTCGCATGTTAAAATGTGAGAAAAATACTTTACACCTTGAAAAACAAACATTGAAAATTCTAATTTTATTGCATTTTTTGTTATAATATTATACAGACAGGACATGACGCATACATATGATAATGATATATTATGAATCATCTGCTGAGTCTGTCGGAAAGAACGATATATAACATGTCTGGGTCATATTATAAAATAAGGCTTCAAAACACGTTTAAACAAGAGGAGCGTGTAGCGGATCCCCGCTACCCTGCCCGGGTAGATCCGCCGTCAGCGCCGAGCTGGTCTGGGGGTGTAGAGTCAGGGGTAGCGGGCGGTAGGGATTCGGCGGTGGTCCAGCGTTTCTTTCCACGGTCCTTGCAGCGTCGCGGTTCCCCAAACCAAATTATCCCCAATTACTAGCCGAGGCAAGAGTAAAGGTTCAAACAGGAATGAGTTTATTTTAACATGGAGAATACAGGGTTATTTATGAGGAATGAAACCATTGTTCTCCCCTGGACCGCCCTCAGTCCTCCTGCGTTGATCGTTGTTTGTACCTTAAGCCATAGCCCAATCTGCCTTGGTTAACCTGGGGGAACCCCTACGGTGCGCAGCCCTTATCTCGGGTCTCGGCGCCAGCTCGTCTGTCCCCCCCTCCCAGAGCCTCTCCCTGTCTGGCCAGCGCCCGGCCCCCCCTGTGGTGTGAGCGCTCCTTGTGGCTTTCTGCCAGAGTTTGGGGTTTTACCAGGGATTTCGGGGTGATCCCCTGGGAGCGGCGGCATGCTGGGGGTACAGCCTGGTAGCTTGGGTCCGGGGGCTGGTTCAGTCCAAAAAGCACCCGGATCGGATCCACGGAGCCCGAGCTGCGAAGGGCGAAAGTTCGGCGGCTGTACCCGAGCAAGAGTTACTGGTTGCCGGCCGCGCTCCCAGCGAGGGATCCCTGGTCGGCATTCGGGTTTCTCGGGGTGTTTCGTTCTATAATTCGCACCCCCGTAAGCACCTATTTTTAGGAGCCCACTGGCCAAGAAGCGCTCTTCTGTGTGGTTTCCACGCTGCGGGGCAAGGCGGGCAAGTTTGGGTGGCTTGGCAGAGACAGTCAGCGGCGGCTCGAGGCATTCACAGACCGGGCGTCTTCCCGGGGCTGTGGACAGGCGGGGAACAGGTCAACCATGGGGAGAATTACAGGGGGAACTTATAAAAATACAACCTAACGAATTCTTTAATACACCATACTAAAACAACATTTTTAAAATTTTGTACCGCGCTACGGTATAGTGGCGGCCGTTCCATCACAGAGCAAAACTGTTAAAAATTAGCTCAGCAGCAGACCGCAGTGCCGCACACAGGCGTGAAGGGAAGCCGTTAAATGCCTCAGCAGCGAAAGGGTTAATTTTTTTTTGTCTGTTTTAAATCATTTTTTTTTGTTTCAGATCATTTTGATCAACTATTTTTCTGTTTTAAAACCTTCTTGTTCTGGTTTTTATTTTTAAAGTCAGACCATTCGGGTCAGTTTAGCGTTTTTTAAATCGTTTTGTTCATTTTTTTTTGTTCCTTGGCTTTCATACCATTTTTTAATGTGATTAAATAAAGTTGTGAAATGTATATTCATAAGAAAAAAAGGATCTTTATTTAATTAAAAAAAAACACGATAGAATCGCCAGAATTATCGTATCGACAGAATGAATTATCGGATCCGAAAAACAAACCAAAAATTTATTATAAAAAAATATATAAAGTATAAAAAAGTAAACCATAGTAGTTTACATCAAAACGAATAGAGTTAGACAGCTTTGAAATGAGGAGAACAGACGTTCCGAAAAAACGAAAATTTGCGAAATCACGAAAAGTCGATACAAAAAACGAGCAAAGTGACAAGAAAATACAAAAAATGGTCGAGGAGAACAGACGGTCCGAAAAAACAAAAAGTCCCGAAATCACGAACAGTCGATACAAAAAACGAGCAAAGTGACAAGAAAATACAAAAAATGGTCGAGGAGAACAGACGGTCCGAAAAAACAAAAAGTCCCGAAATCACGAACAGTCGATACAAAAAACGAGCAAAGTGACACGAAAATACGAAAAATGGTCGATATTCCGAAAAAAAAAAGTACACGATAAACGAGTCGAGCCGAACCGAATCGAAACAGAAATCGTCCGAAACGAGCCGAATCGAAAAGTTTAAACATCCGAACGAATCGAACCGAATCGAACCGAAAAAAAAATCGGTGCACAAGCCTAAGTTAGACTCTCCTTCAACTTCAGGAAAGCACTTTCACATCGATCAGTCCATTCTTCTTGAATGGATTCTCAGGCCTTCCTTTGCCCTTTAGCCGACGAACCTCGATCAGAGGCCTTGGAGCCTTCTTCCACATCTTCCTTCTGTAGGAGCTTATTCAAGGGTTGAGCTATCTTGGCAAATCCTCCTACGAATCTTCGGTAATACGAGGAGAACCCCAGGAAAGATCTAAGTTCAGTAATATTTCGGGGTCTAGGCCAGGAAGCTACTGCTTCCAACTTTCGAGGATCCGTCGAAACACCTTCAGCTGAAACAACATGTCCCAGGTACGTAACAGAAGGCAGGCAAAATTGACACTTCTCCAGAGACAGTTTCAACCCTTCTTCGTGGAGCCGCTTCAAGACCTTTTCCAACCGCTGCTCATGTTCTTCCAGAGTCTTCCCGAACACAATAATATCATCAAGATACACCAACACTTCGATCAGATTCATGTCCCCGACTGTCTTCTCCATTAACCGTTGGAACCTGGCGCGAGCCCCCGTAAGGCCTTGAGGCATTCTGTTGAACTCAAAGAACCCCAGTGGGCAGATAAACGCAGACTTCTCTTTGTCCTCAGGATGCATTGGTATCTGATGATACCCACTTCACAGGACTAGTACACTAAACCATTTTGCTCCAGACAAACACTGTAAGGCATCTTCTATCCGAGGAGTGGCATATTGATCTGGAATGGTTCTCTGATTTAGCATGCGATAGTCTATACATAGACGGATAGAACCGTTCTTCTTCCGAACCATTACTATTGGAGAGGCGTAGGGACTCCTGGACTCTTGAATCACCTTAGTCCGCTGTAGTTCATTCAGCTGTTCTCGTAGATCATCCAAGTCTCCCAGTGGAACTCGTCTTGACCTTTCTTGAAACGGCTTATCTTTCTGTAGTCGAATGCGATGTTCAGTGCTCTTAGCTAAACCCACATCGAACTCATCCTTCGAGAACAAGTCTCTCCATTTTAGGATCTGGGACTGGAAACGTTTCTTCCATTCAGGTGACATGGGAGCGTCCTTAGGATAGAACCTTAAAGCTGGAATCTCTTAATTCACTCCCCCTCCTAAATTGGTAGGGGAGAGAGGCGTAGGGGATGCTACTTGCCCGATGGGTATTCGTGCTTTCAGGATCACTGGAGAATCAGATACATTACATACACTAACCAAGACTCTTCCTCGTGTCCGTTTCAAAGCTCTTGTGGAGATTATCTCAGGGATTACTGCTACTCCGGCTTCACTCCCATGACTGGGATCAGTTTCCAGCACCACATAGGGACCCGGTTGTGATCCGTTCAACTTGACTGAAGCCCGGAAACTCGTCACTTCTCCTGATTGTAGAACCTTCTCTGTTCCGGCCAATCTCCACAGACGCCCCACTTCGGCAGGTGCCCTCCGTTCTTCGACCATTCGCTGATAGACCTGACGTAACATCGGGTGCACTCCTCTAGTAGAACTTTCTTCCATCACTATTGGAGTCAGAAGACGTCTCACTAGATCAGTGTTCGTCCCCACTATCATAGAACTTCTGTTGGCCCCTGAAGGCCGAGGACACACAATGGCCAATGCATCACAACCTCCAGACTGTCCGATAACTTCGGATCCAATTTCTAACTTCACCTGTAATTATCCATCATAGGGAAGCTTCTTGGTTCCGATACCACAGATCTCAAGGTCCTTTATCTTCTGCAGAGGTATGTGTTTCAAGTGCTTCTCGTAGAAGTCTCGATAGATCAATGTCACTTGAGCCCCTGAGTCCAACAGAGCTTTAGTATAGACTCCCTCCACTTGGATTGGAACGATGGGAGAAGGACCTATCAGCTGGCCCGGAAACTTTGTCGTAGTCGCAGGAGGTTTAGACCCAGTTCGCTGTACCCTGGCCTTCTTCTTGACTCGTGGAGGTTTTGGGTGTGCATTGTTTCCCCATGACATAGGACCGGATACTAAGGGAGTAACTCTTTCAGTCCTGGTAGGCTCAGCAGTTGGCAAGACTCTGGGCCCTCTCAGCCTTTCGGTTCTGGCTTGATTTTGGAGCGGTTTTCAACCATTGGGCACCTAGTTTGCTCCTTCACTTGCGCCCTCTGGCGTTTCCAGCCTGTGAGGTAGATAGCAGCCCTTCCAAGGCCTTTAGGAACTCTTCCACTTTATTTCCTTCAGGCCTTTGGTTTTTGCACTGTGCTCAGAAATGACCCATTTCCCCACAACTGAAACATCTCTTCTTTGAAGATGGAGGCGCACTTGCTTGTGGTGATTCGGTTGAAGGACTCTGGCCAGACACCACAGCAACTCCAGTTGTCCGCATATCAGTAAAGAACTTCTGCATATCGGTCTGTGTCTCTGCCACCTTCAAAAGTACTCGGCACAGGTCCGTGTGTGCCTGTTTCAGCTCATCTTGAGCTTCTTGCACCTTCTTAACAGTCTTGTGTATTTCACTATAGGTAGGAATAATTGACTCTTTTGCAGCACTCTTTGTGGATATAGGAACAAACAGATGCTCTTGCCCCTCCACTTCGGATCCATAGGGGTCCAACGAATCATCTTCAGTTTGCAGATATTCGTTATGCCTCACTGGTTGTGCGTAAGCTCTTTCTCCTCTCCTTAAGGATTTTTCTTCCAGTAGAGCCTCTTCCTCTCTAACAGCTTGAATCAGTTCTAGATATTTCAATTCTCGGTTACCTTCTCTGGTTCTCAGCTGTAACATCACAGGATCTAGAGGTTGAGCACCCCTCAATATCTGCTGCATTCGGATTTTGTCTATTGTGGCCGGTTCAGCCCCTTTCTTAAGAAGTATCTGGTGCAGAATCTTATCTAGGCACCTCATATATTCAGTCATTTTCTCACCTTTCCGCTGGTAGGTATGTTCATACTGGTACATGAGCTCGGCAGCCTGTTCTGTTCGCCCAAAGACTTCCTGTAACCAGTGGCGTAGCGTGGGGGGGGGCTGGGGGGGCCGTGGCCCCGGGCGCAGTTTTCTTAGGGGCGCATAATTTCAAAAGAAATTTGTGCCCCTAAAACTTGTGGCCCGGACTGACCCGCCGGGCCCTCGGGACCCGCCCAAGGGCCCGCGGGTTGAGGGGATGCAGATGCCGGGCAGCGGGAGTGCCTGCCGGCTGCCCGGTCCTGAACAGTGAGTCCGTCCTGTTGAAGGGGAGGCGGCTGCGTGCAGGCGCAGGTCACGTGGTCCGTCTAATCAGGTGGTACTGAGTCTCTGTACCACCTGACTGGCCGGACCGCGTGACCTGCGCACGCACGCAGCCGCCTCCCCTTCAACAGGACGGACTCGCACGCTGTTCAGGACCGGGCAGCCGGCAGGCACTCCCGCTGCCTGGCATCTGGGTCCCCTCAACCGCTGCTGGATCCGGAGCTGGGGCAATATCTAGGTGAGAGCTGGGGCATATCCATGAGCTGGGGCAAATCCATGAGCTGGGACAAATCCATGTGCTGGGGCAAATCCATGTGCTGGGGCAAATCCATGTGTGAGCTGGGGCATTTCCATGAGCTGGGGCAAATCCATGAGCTGGCATGAGCTGGGGCAAATCCATGAGCTGGGGCATTTCCATGAGCTGGGGCAAATCCATGAGCTGGGGCAAATCCATGTGCTGGGGCAAATCCATGAGCTGGGGCAAATCCATGTGCTGGGGCAAATCCATGTGCTGGGGCAAATCCATGTGTGAGCTGGGGCATTTCCATGAGCTGGGGCAAATCCATGTGTGAGCTGGGGCAAATCCATGAGCTGGGGCAAATCCATGAGCTGGGCAAATCCATGTGCTGGGGCAGTATCCATGAGCTGGGGCAAATCCATGAGCTGGGGCAAATCCATGTGTGAGCTGGGGCATTTCCATGAGCTGGGGCAAATCCATGTGTGAGCTGGGGCATTTCCATGAGCTGGGGCATTTCCATGAGCTGGGGCATTTCCATGAGCTGGGGCAAATCCATGTGTGAGCTGGGGCAAATCCATGAGCTGGGGCAAATCCATGAGCTGGGGCAAATCCATGTGCTGGGGCAAATCCATGTGGTGGGGCATATCCATGAGCTGGGGCAAATCCATGAGCTGAGGCAAATCCATGAGCTGGGGCAGTATCCATAAACTGGGACAAATCCATGAACTGGGGCAAATCCATGTGTGAGCTGGGGCAATATCCATGTATGAGCTGGGGCAAATCCATGTGTGAGCTGGGGCAATATTCATGTGAGAGCTTGGGCAATATCGATAATGTGTCCACAGGTTGGGGGGGGGCGCACAATTCTTGGCTGGCCCCGGGCACTGACAACCCACGCTACGCCACTGCCTGTAACACATTTAGGTAATCTAAAGCAGTGCAGTCTTGCTTACTCAACTTCAGGTTTCTGACAGTCTCTGACGCAGGTCCCTTTAAGCTCTCAGTAATTCTCTGCTTCTTCTGCGCTTCAAGGACGTCCCACTCATCCAAAGCCTGCATCGCCTGTTCTACCCATTCTTCAAAAGTTTCTTCTCCCGCCGGAGTTGGTACGTTTCCTGTAAAATTCCTCAACCGTCGATAATCAATGTTAGTGTGTGGAGGGCTTGTTCTTTGACATTTAGCCAGCAAATCTCTGATAGCCACTATGAATTCAGGCCCGATCATGGCCAGCGGACTGGGCGTGGGAACACTCGCGGGATCGCCACGTGGCGCACTTGGCTGAATCAGTTGAACTTCCACCTCATCGGTCAGCTTCACGCTTGCGCCCTGAAAACATACTGGAACACCCTTTCTCCACTCAAAAAGAACATATGTGTGAGAAGTATCCGGGTTCGTATTAATGTCCAGGATTAACCCCCGATGATCTGGAGTCAGCGCGGCCACGGCCCGGCGAATCTGATCTTCGGCCCAAGTGTCTGCAGGAATATCCATGACTATGCTTAACTCTGTCTGGCTATTTTGCTCCTCACACCATTTGGCAGCAGTGTCTGGATCCATATTTAACCCTTTAAATGCAGTTTAATCTAGAGACTAAAACCCCGGAACGAGCTCCCACGTGTAGCGCTCACTCCCGGAGGAGCCGCTGAATAAACCTTGGGTTAGTCTCTCCGCACTAGGGAATAAATATACAGCAGCAAGGTTGTGGATTTTATAAATTATATACTTTACTGATCCCAATAAAGTGACACTTATAATACAGTTACAGTATAGGAACGACAGGATTTCGTAATGGGGGAAACACGCGGCGGGAAAACACGCGGCGGGAAAAAGAAAAGAATTAACCCCCTCAGTTCTGGAGCGTAAGTCCCGTGAGTGCAAGGTCTCAAAAAGGTGTGTCACGGAATGGACCTGAGCGCTCCTTCCAGCGAGCCGCGTGACTAAAAACTCAGACAGTTTTAAAGATCATTTTTTCCTTTTATATTTCGGTTGTGGGTTTAAGTATATGGACATTTTATTTCATGTCTAGATGTGGTTTTACTGGTGTGGTTTTTATTAGAGTGTGATGTATTAACATGTATCCTGTATTGTATGAGGGCATTTAAGTCTGGACATGTCTGAGAGCATTCAAGCCTGGACATGTCTGAGGGCAATCAAGTCTGGACATGTCTTTTCTGTTGTGTGTGTAAAAGGATCTGCCCAAACCTTGTAATAAATCAGTCTCTGTTTTGAAGTCATACAGCTTCGTCTGGTGAGTTCTTCCAGGGAATATCATATTGCACCTAGAAGGCACTCAGCGGCCTTCTACATCACGTCTATCCCAGGAAAAGGAGCCTCAAGTCAGCCCAGCAGCCACCTCCACACCAACAAGAGGTCGGTAGATCAGGCTGCTCGAGACGCCGAGTGCCGAGCAACTCGGTAGTCAGGCCGGATGCCATCAAGGGGGTCAGATAGGAGCAGGACCGCAGGCGGACACTCCATCCCGTCACACTGGTGGCAGCGGTGGGATAGCTCTCTGCACCCCCGGATACCCCCGGAAGAGACCCTCATCTCAGCATGGCAGCCTACGCCAGCTGTAAACGAGACACTCTGCGAGATCTGCTGGAGAGCCGTGGAGGGACCGCAGGCTCGAAAACCAAGGATGCTCTGGTCGAAGAGCTAAAGGACATGGATCAGCGGGAGAGGGCCACGCCCACACCACCGACACCCCCCAGGCACCCATCTCTGAAAATTCCTTCCAGAAAAAGGTATGGCAGCGGTCAGCGGCTTACGGAGCCGCCCCGGTGGAAGCCACCTTCCAGAATATTGTTCAAGAAATCGCACAAGAGGAAGAGCGGGAGAGGGTGCGCCAGCATGAGCTACGGCTGGCAGAAATCCAATACCAGAGAGTGGAGAGCCCCAACCCCAAGAGACCAGCGGCCCAGAAGGTACCCTTCCAGGTCTTCAAGACTTTTAACGAGGCGGAGGAAGAGATCGAGAGCTTCCTCCAAGACTTTGAGCGGTCGTGCCAAATACACGAGGTTCAACATTCCGCTTGGGTCGGGATTCTGGCCTGTAAGTTGACTGGACGAGCTGCGGAGGCCTATCGAACCGTCCCAGACGAGGAAGCCCGGGACTACGAGCAGATAAAGCAAACCTTACTGGCCCGCTTTGCCGTCACTCCCGAAGCCAGCCGGATGAAGTTCCGGAACTCACGCCGGCCCAACGGCACTACCCATGTGGAGTGGGCACACCGGCTGCAAAGAGACCTGAAGACCTGGTTCGCAGGGAGCAAAGCTTGAACCGTGGAAGACATCACCCAGCTGTTCCTCCTCGAACAATTCTTTGACCACACCGCCACGGCAGTACGGGAGTGGGTGAGGGACAAGAAGCCCCAGATGGTGCAGCAAGCGGCTACCTGGGCAGATGAGTATACGGACACACGGAAACCCAATGGGGCAGAACGACCCCCACCCCTTCGACCCACACTACCCACCCCTCCCCTGGAGCCACCGACTTGCTGGCCCACACCCAGACCGACAAACCGCTCCCACTCCACGGTTACCATCCGATGTTACGGGTGCGGCCAGATGGGGCACTACCGTCGGAGTTGGTTAACTTTCCCCTCCGCGGGGACCCCCGAGTACCACCTGCGGCCCATTGTTACCAGACCAAATCCCCGTATTGGGACCCCCAGGAAGAATGGGGGGTGCTGCACGAGGCCGACCCCGTACAAGCTGCCTCGGCCGACAACTGCCAACACCACCGACAGGCGGTGTGGATCAATGGGCGGGCCGCTGAGGGCCGCCGAGACTCTGGCGCCACCATCACACTCGTGCACCCCCACCTGATATCCAAAAAGAACCGGCTAGACCACACCGTCGCTGTCCGCGTGGCTGGAGGAAAAGTGCTTCGACTCGCTACTGCCCGAGTCCACCTTGATTGGGGGTCTGGGGAGGGATCCGTGAGGGTGGGTTTACTAGACCAACTACCGGCTGAAATCCTCCTTGGGAACGACCTGGGACGCTTGGTCTCGTCCTACGCCACGGACGCGGCAGCCCCGGTGACCACACGGCAACAGAGCCACTGGAACAACCACGGCACTCCAGTCGGGACCCAGGTGAGACCACAAGCCAAACCTCCCAAACCTCCAAAACCCCCCAAACCCCGACCAAACGAGACCACATCCCCTCGACCTGACCACCCCCTCACGTGGAGCTCCCCGGCCACCCTCAGACACCAGACTCAGACCGACCCCACCCTAGAGAGGTACTGCGACCGGGCCGGCAAGGGCCCGGAAGGCGTAAGGGATGACAGCATTGAGTGGGAGGATGGGTTACTGTATAGGTATACCGCAAGGGGGGGCACTCGGAAGCCACAGGCTCCCCATAAGCAATTAATAGTCCCTCAGGCCCCTAGACAGGAGCTCCTGAGACTGGCCCACGACATTCCCCTCGTCGGTCACCTAGGGGTGACCAAGACCCGACACCGGTTAACCCGAGCGTTCTTTTGGCCCCGCCTTAGTGAGGATGCCCGAGAGTACTGTCGCACCTGCCCGGTTTGTCAGAAGACGGGAAAAACCGGAGACCACCCGAAAGCCCCACTGCACCCCATGCCCATCATACAAGAACCCTTTAGTCGGGTGGCGGTCAACATAATTGGCCCCCTGCCTCGCCCCAGCGCCACCGGGAAGAGATATATTCTCACCGTGGTGGACTACGCCACCCGATACCCCGAGGCGGTGCCCCTGTCCAACATCCAGGCGGACACCATCGCCGATGCCCTCCTACGGGTGTTCTCTCAGGTAGGATTCCCACGGGAGATTTTGTCTGATCAGGGCTCCCAGTTCACCGCTGAGCTGACCCAACAGCTCTGGCGCCTGTGCGGTGTTAAGGCGCTTCACAGCACCCCATATCACCCTCAGACGAACGGGCTGTGCGAGCGGTTTAATGGGACCCTGAAACAGCTAATCCGAGCCTTCACCCAAGAAAGGAAGGACTGGGAAAAATACCTATCCCACTTGTTATTTGCCTACCAAGAGGTCCCCCAAGAATCGACCGGGTTCTCCCCCTTCGAATTATTGTACGGACGCAGGGTTAGGGGTCCCTTAGATTTAGTCAGGGCTCAGTGGGAGGGGGGACAGGAAGCCGAAGGTCTCCCCGTCCTGAGTTACGTCCTGGAGCTCCGAGAGCACTTGACCGAACTCACAGAATTAGTTCAGGGGAACATGCAGGCACAAGAAAGAAATGTGGAGAACGAACACTTAGAGCAAAAATGAGAAATACGAAATATAACCCCGTCGCCCAAGGCACCACAAGTGCGGTCCCAATCCGCACCAAATGAACAAAAAAGGGGAAAAGTCGGTGTTCGGCGTGTCCGCGTACGCGGTATGGGGGAAATATCTAATGGTAAAAAGAAATAAACATACAATAATTTGTAAGGAGAAATAACATACAATATAAATTACTGTGTATGATGACTCAAAGTTCGTCAAAATGTTTACTTTCCAGAGCCTCGTTAGGCTCGATCACCTCGCCTGTGGGTGTTTACGTGGCTCACCCAGTAGCTCTCAGGGGTAGACCCGTCTCACAGCCTTGGTGTCCTTTCAGGATCCTGAGTCGTCCACAGGTTCTCCAATACTTGGGTGCCAATGGTTCTCAACAGCTAACTTATCTTAGGCCTTGGCATTCCTTTGGGGTCCTGGGTGTTCACAGGTCGTACCTGCTGTGTGTAAAGGAAATTAATTCAGTTTTGTAGATTCCTACAAGTTATGATAAGTTACGACCTGTGAACACCCAGGACCCCAAAGGAATGCCAAGGCCTAAGATAAGTTAGCTGTTGAGAACCATTGGCACCCAAGTATTGGAGAACCTGGGAACATGCAGGCAGCCCAGGCCCAGCAGAAGGCATGGTACGACCGCTCTGCCCGCAGCCGCTCATTCCTCGTGGGGCAGAAGGTCCTGGTGTTGAAGCCACAGTGGCAGAATAAGCTGCAGGCGTCCTGGCAGGGCCCTTATCGGGTGGTAACCCAAGTGGGAGAAACCACCTATGTGGTTGTCAGCTGTACCGACACCAGGATCCAGCGGACGTTCCATGTCAACATGCTCAAGGCCTACCACGAGCGCCCGGAGACGGTGTCTGTCATCTGCGCTCCAGCCACTGAGGAGGCAGAACAGTTTTCCCTGATAGAGCTTCCTGGGATAGATAGTCAGCCCTCAGAGGTAGAGCAGGTGCAGCTGGGGGAGGAGTTGGTACCCCATAAACAGGCACAGGTTAGGCGGCTGCTCCAAGACCGCCAGGAGATCTTTTCTGCCCTCCCCGGCTATACCAGCTGGGCCGTGCACCAAGTGGAAACCCCCGGCCAGAGACCCCTCCGGCAACCAGCATACAGACTCCCGGAGGCAGTCCGCGAACCCATGCGGGCTGAAATCCGGGAAATGCTGGAGCTGGGGGTTATCGAGCCCTCAGCCAGTCCCTGGGCATCGCCCGTAGTCTTGGTCCCCAAAAAGGACGGTACCACCCGGTTTTGCGTTGACTACCGGAGGTTAAACGACTGCACCATCACTGACGCTTACCCCATGCCGAGTCGACGAGCTGTTAGACCAGATCTCCCAGGGTCATTTCTTGACCACCGTGGATCTGTGCAAGGGGTACTGGCAGATTCCCCTTGCAGAGGAGGTGACCCCGAAGTCGGCCTTCATCACCCCGTTCAGCCTGTACCAATTTCGGGTCATGCCGTTCGGGATGAAGAACGCCCCGGCCACCTTTCAGCGGTTAATCGATCACCTCCTCGATGGCCTACAGGAGTTCGCTTGTGCGTACCTGGACGACACAGCCATATACAGCCAGACCTGGGAGGAACACCTCCACCATCTGGGGGTGGTATTAGATCGAATCAGGGACGCCAACCTGACCCTTAAACTGGAAAAATGTAAAATAGGGATGTCCGAGGTGCAGTACCTTGGCCACCGGGTGGGTTGTGGGACCCAGCGACCAGAACCCGCCAAGGAGAATGGCCCACCCCCTTGACCAAGATGCAGGTCCTCGCCTTCTTGGGCACCGCGGGGTACTACAGGAAGTTTGTCCCCCACTACAGCGACCTCACCAAACCCCTGACAGACCTGACCAAGAAATCCCTGCCCCGCCAAGTCCTGTGGTCCCCGGAGTGTGAAGCCGCCTTCCAGAAACTGAAAACCGCCCTAACCCAAGCCCCCCTATTGGCAGCTCCGAATTATAACAAACGTTTTATCGTCCATACAGACGCCTCAATGTTCGGACTGGGAGCCGTGCTAAGCCAAGTGGGGGACGACGGGGGGATCATCCAGTGGCGTACATCAGCCGCAAACTCTTACCCCGGGAGGTGGAATACGCCGCGGTGGAGAAGGAGTGTTTGGCCTTGGTCTGGGCCCTGAGGAAATTTCAGCCATATGTTTATGGGCGGTCCGTCACCGTTATGACAGACCACAATCCACTGGTGTGGCTCAACCGGGTGGTGGGGGAAAACGGCCGCCTGTTGCGGTGGAGCCTGGCCCTCCAACCGTTTAACTTTACGATCCAGTACCGGCCCGGGCCTCAGAATGGGAATGCCGATGGACTATCGCGGCAATCTGCCCGGGAACCCGGAGACCCGAGCTCACCGACTTCCCCTATTCGACCCGTTGGGGTCCAACCGTGTCTGTCTGGCTTTATTGGGGGGAGAAATGTCACGGAATGGACCTGAGCGCTCCTTCCAGCGAGCCGCGTGACTAAAAACTCAGACAGTTTTAAAGATCATTTTTTCCTTTTATATTTCGGTTGTGCGTTTAAGTGTATGGACATTTTATTTCATGTCTAGATGTGGTTTTACTGGTGTGGTTTTTATTAGAGTGTGATGTATTAACATGTATCCTGTATTGTATGAGGGCATTTAAGTCTGGACATGTCTGAGAGCATTCAAGTCTGGACATGTCTGAAGGCATTCAAGTCTGGACATGTCTTTTCTGTTGTGTGTGTAAAAGGATCTGCCCAAACCTTGTAATAAATCAGTCTCTGTTTTGAAGTCATACAGCTTCGTCTGGTGAGTTCTTCCAGGGAATATCATATTGCACCTAGAAGGCACTCAGCGGCCTTCTACATCACGTCTATCCCAGGAAAAGGAGCCTCAAGTCAGCCCAGCAGCCACCTCCACACCAACAAGAGGTCGGTAGATCAGGCTGCTCGAGACGCCGAGTGCCGAGCCACTCGGTAGTCGGGCCGGACGCCATCAAGGGGGTCAGATAGGAGCAGGACCGCAGGCGGACACTCCATCCCGTCACAAGGTGTACGTGTATTGATTCGGGTACCCGGGTACTGTATTCAACTGGCCAGTGAATGTAATAAGCAAATCTTCGACTAGTCACGTTGTGGCCCTGTAGAATTGAAACAATAATGCAGCGTACTGGATTTTACTTGGACTTTCGGCCTGTAAGGTCTCTCACCCATCCGTTATACAGTCTGTCCCACTGTCTGGTCGAGGATGTCTCTCCGCTGGTCCTCCGGAACTCTGTGCCACCGGATCCGCTCTCTAGCCCGTCCGATCTCCGAGTCAAGAACTACGGCCTACCACCTGCACTCCCTATGGATCGTCGCGGTCTCCTTACAGGGGGTCCAACTGGAACTGAAGTTCTTGTGCAAACCTCCCGGTGATAATGGGTATGCTTCCGCAAGTTACTGTCCCGATCTCCAGCGCCCCCGAGGTAGCGTCTGCGCTCCGGCCTGGTCTCGATCCCTGGCAGTCTCACTTGCGTCCTCTGTCTTTCGTCGCTCCGCTCACACTGGCGCTCCTCCGCACGAGGCTGCTTACGTCTTTCCTCCCTGTCCCACCCACTTCCTGTCTCCACCGCAAAGCCTGATGGATATTGTAGTTGGTTTAAGTCCCGCAATGTCCATATGGCTTTTGTCTCCCTCTGGTGGCTAAAACTGAGTAATTGCAGCAACACAGTTTTAAACAGTGCTACAGTAGCTACACGTGTATTTGCGAGTAGTGATGTGTGCTGCTCAGTAATGTATGGGTGTGCGTGTGACTATGTGTAATGTGTATTTACAAGTAGTGATGTGTGCTGCTCAGTAATGTATGGGTGTGCGTGTGACTATGTGTGACGTGGATGTACTTGCTCCTACACTGCTCTCGCCTCTCTCTCTGTCGCTAACTCACCTCACTATGAACCACCAACCGCCCGGGACGCTGTATCTGCCTACAATACAACAGACACAGTCAAAGTTTGGAAATGGCTGACGCTATTTATTGCCTTGCCATAGGTGTGTTTTTTTAATTGTATTTCATAGAAATTAGCTGTTTTCGGTTTTAAAAATGTCCGACGCACAAATTTGTGCGCAATACGCCACTGCGCATTTTTTTTCTCCAAAATCCGTCACAAATGACGGCCACTGCCTTGATTTGCGTCAAACCAGAGTATTTTGTCCGCACAAAAAATGCTTTCGTTTGACGGACTTGCACTGAACAACTAAATTGCCGTCACCGATTTGTGCGCGCAAACTTCATTTGCACGCACAAACTTCCTTTTTTGCGCGTCAGTTTTCCGAACGTTATTTCTTGATAGATGAAAAAAAGCGCGAGGATTGAGATACCCCGTTAATTTTTGCGCGATAACGCATTTTTCGGTGCGCAAAGATAATTGCGCTGCGCTAACGCATTTACCCAGAGATTGTAATAGGGCCCTAAGGGGGACCCTGCTCTAGAGTTTACAATCTAAGAGGAGAGGGGACCCTGCTCCAGAGTTTACAATCTAAGAGGGGACCCTGCTCCAGAGCTTACAGTCTAAGAGGAGAGGGGACCCTGCTCCAGAGCTTACAATCTAAGGGCTCTAGTACATTCGCTGCGCAATTGCGCTCGCGCAGCGCAATTTTTTTTGCGCACTGTAAAAAACGTTATCGGTGAAAATTTACGTGCTATTACGATCCGAGCACATTTTTTCATCCTTCAAGATTTTTCGTGCGCAAATCCGACGCGCAAAATCGTAGAGCGCATTGACGTTGCGCTGTGAAATCGGTGGGCAGACTGTTTTCTTATTCTCCTATAAAGATGTTAAAGATCATTCTTTCCATGGCCGCTAGATGGCAGCAGTACAAAGTGTTTTCTTTAAGTGTAACTTCCGTCTGTCTAACGCTTTCTCCCATTTCAGTTTGGACGGAATCGAGCTGTCAACGCAGACTTGACACTTCGCGATTTTATAGGAGTGATATTATTATGGCAACCTTTTTTGCCTAACTGTTGGGGCCATCGAATATTCAGTTACAGCTTTAAACTGTGTATATGTATTGTAACGCACGGTGGCAATAAAGCATAAAACCTAAGGGTGAGATTACCATGACCTGCTGGCATCACCTCCGGCATCGTAACCTCCCTGGAGGCCAACCCCAGCACGCCAGGGTACAAAGGCATGTGTATAAGGATAAAGACCTGGATGCAGATGTAAGCCAGAGAGAGAGAGGGACACAGAGGTTTGTTCTCACTCCCAGTGCACTCTTCAGATCCAACCCATGCCTTGCATCTGCAAATCCCTCTCCTTGTCTGCTCAACCCCCCCACTTCCCAGAAAAAGCTCCAAAGGCAGCAGAAAAAGGAGCAGTATATATACACTGCTCTCCCCAGACGCTGAGAGGGTTATTTTTGATCTTTTAGCTACTCTTTCCCCCCTCCCTATTCTCCTCCTTGTGATACAGAGAAGGAGGAGAAAAAATAAACTGCAGGGGAAAATGAAAGATTACTAAGAAATTAACCGGTTCAGCAGCTCTCCAACTGCCCCGGCTCTAGGTTTAGACCCTATGGGTCCACAGGATCAGGCCATGTCTTGACATCCAAGATATCACACCCCTGGCAACCTAAACACTGACAGCTGAGGTGTAGAATGACATCCTGCTGGGTATTGCTAGGCTGGGAAGGGGTTAAACGGTCTCCTCTTGTTTATAACCAAATAGAAAGATATTGGATACACTGTAACAAGCATTTCCTGCATTACTCTGCTCTCTCAGGTTGTGGCAGTTGGAAAGAGGATATATACAATATTTTCCCCATTTTGTCAGGAAGTTTGGTAGTGAAAACTGTCTAATGTGAGACACTCACAACCACACACACACACAACAACAACACTCACAACTAGGGATGAGCTGTTCGGTTCGATCAGTTTGGAGTTCGATTCGAACATCGGCAGTTCGAAAGTTCGTGAACTTCGAACTTTTGGTGTGTTCGGTTCGAATTCGAAAAAAGAAATTTGAAAAAAGTATAAAAAATGCTTAAAAAATCTAGAAATAAAGAGACTCTTTACTGCAGAATATTATAAGCAACGGTTTATTAGATATTGAATTAAAAAATAATGTCTACGTGCAAAGATTCTCACCTCTAAATGACATGTGCTCTCAAACGCCGTAAACAACTGGTGTTAATTAGTGTTTGGAAATAACATGTGCTTTTAATTAGTCTGGTCTATTGAATTTGATACATTGTCTGTAGACTGAGGGTGTCTGGAGGTGTCTCCTGAACATGTATCAAACAACACCTGTGCTTCTGAGAAGTGTTAATTTCTCTACTAAATGTTCCTCTGATATGCTGTTTAACCCCTTAACCCTGCATTTCACTGCTGTGTGCTCAGCTCATTTTCACCGCTTTCGTTCATCATGTTTAAACACGATTTGAAGCCACATTTTATTAAATGACCCAGACATATTAGATATCGTTCTTTCCGGCAGACTCCGCAGATTCATTCAAAATATATCATTTTTATATGTATATGTCATGTCCTGCTTGCATATTAAGAAACAAATGCAATAAAAATTGAATTTTTAATCATCTGCAGTGTGTAAATTTTTTTTTTTCACATTTTAGCACATGAGCGTTTGCGGTTAGGTTTTCTATGGGGTTCGCTTGTACAAAAATTAGAAATGGGGACTTGTTACATTTTGTGGGGGGAATTATGTGATTTTTAGCAAACGCACCACATAGAAAAAAATCATTAGTGCAGCATCATTGTTCACATTATAATTGAAATGTGAACAATATTGCTGCATTAATAAAAATAACATACAAAAAAAATACATGTTTTTTTTTTTTTTTTTACTTTATACCTGGTCATGTTGGGTATCAGGCCTTTCGATTGACACCCTCCATGACCCCCTAGCTGCCACGGTTCTGGAGGGTGGTCTCCACCACTTAACTCTTCCACAATACGCCTGTGCCAGATTTATATATTTTTTATTTTTTGAACCGCAGGGTCCAACCCTGCACTCTTCCACAATACCACAAAAGGGTTACGGTGTGAAGGCACTGTTGCCGACACTAAAGGCCAAATTTTAAAGCACCTATTGTTACTTTCATCCAAAGCCTGCATAAGTTTCACCATAATTTAGCCCAAAAATCACTAAACTTTTTCTGCGCATCCTAAAATGTCTTTTCATACAGACTGCTGCCCCAAGCAGTTGTTTTTGAATAGATTAAAGGAAAAGCATTTACCGTCATTTGAAACGTCATTTTTTTGTTTTTAAATGTTTCTATACATCCTAGAAATCCGCCACTTCATGGGCAGGTTATGGGGACCTCCTAGGCACGATATTTAAAGGAATTTTTTGTTTTTATTTTTAACCCTTATTTCATGGAAAACTCGCTGTCCCTTTAAAAACGTTTTTTTTTTAACTTTTTGTCCTTATTTCCTGTCCCCCAGGGCACTACCCAGACCCCCATACACCTTTTATGGCAAATATCTAGCATATATGTCCTCTTGAAAAGTTCGAGTTCGAATGCGAACCGAACTCGGGGGTGTTCGGCTCATCCCTACTCACAACCACACACACAGTCACAGTCACACACAACAGCACTCACAACCATACATACATACATACACAAGCAGCCAACAATTCATTTATTGCCAACTCAGATAGAATACTGAACACCACAGTTACTGGTTACTGGAAACTGTATCACACTATTCTTCTTTTCATGTATCTAGGTGGTGCTCCCAATTGTGTTATACACACCCTTTTTGTACATTTCTGTTCGAGCGTATAAGGGAGGAGCGCTCCGGGAGCCCAGGAAAAGATACGTATAAAATTATTTTATTGGTACCAAGATCTTACACAGTATTGGTCTTTGACAACATATTATAGGCTTGGTTGCCAATTCAGTCAGGTATCAGAAGTATAGCAGTTACTTTATTAAACTGGCAACATATACACCTCGTAGATCTCTAGCCACTTGAAGTGCTCGGACAGTTTGAATGACTTAGATATCGAGCGACTTGCAGTGCATTTACAGCAGTAAATTATGCAGTGACCCCCAAACGGAAATAATTCTATTCAGCAGAGATACAGTCAGGTCCAGAAATATTGGGACATCGACAAAATTCTAAAACTTTTGGCTCTATACACCACCACAATGGAATTGGAATGAAACAAACACAATGTGCTTTAACTGCAGACTGTTAGCTTTAATTTGAGGGTATGTACATCCAACTCAGGTGAACGGTGTAGGACTTACAGCAGTTTGCAGATGTGCCTCCCACTCGGCGAAGGAGAGCCAGTGTGAGCCGAGTGACGAAAGGTGGAAGACGCACGTGAGACTGCCAGAGATTGAGACCAGGCCGGAGAGCAGGAGCTGCCTTGCGGGTGCTGAGAATCAGAGACAGTGCTGGCGGAGACCTATCCACACATCGCTGAGAGGTTTTGCGCTGACACAACGTTCCAGTTTGGACCCCGAGTAAGGAGACCGCGATGATCCACTGGGAGTGCAGGCGGTAGGCCGTAATTCTCGTTACCGAAATCGGACAAGCAGGAGAAGCGGATCCGGTGGCACAGAGTTCCAGTATAATCAAGCGGAGAGAGATCCTTGATCAGACAGCGGAACAGATTGTCTAGCGGATGGGTGAGAGGCCTTCCAGGCCACAGTCCAAGTTTAAACAAAGCACGCTTCAGTATTGTTTAAATCTACAGGGCCCCAACGTGACTAGTCGAAGAATTGCTCAATCCATTCACTGGCCAGTTGAATATAGTACCCGGGTACCTGAATCGCACACACACACCTTTATGGGACATTACTTTTACGGGACTTACACTCCAGAAACGAAGGGGTTAAACTTTCCTTTTGCCGCCGAGTGTTTTTCTCGCATTACGAAATCCTATCGTTCATATACCATATTCACATTATATATGCCGCTTTATTGGGATCAGTAAAGTATATAATCTTTAAAATCCACAACAGTGCTGGTGTATATTTATTCCCTAGTGCAGTGAGACTAACCCGTGGTTAAATTCAGCGGCTCCTCCGGGAGTGAGCGCTACAATTGTAATACCATGCGTGCAAACGCATTTGCGCTCACAATGTTAAGTATAGGACATGCACAGTTCATCATGCTCGCTCAGCTCCATCCGCGTTAAACATTAACGCGCATCGTTTGCGCGAACTTCGTAATACGACATTCTGCGCAAATGGTTTTGTCCTCGCGCAAATACGCATTTGCGTGCGTGCAAAACTGATGCGCGAGGAATGTAATAGAGCCCTAAAAGGGTACTCTGTTCCAGATATTACAATCTAAGAGGAGAGAGGACTCTGCTCCAGAGCTTACAATCTAAGAGGGGAGGGGGATACAGATTGTTTATCTGTCTACTGAGCCGGAGGAAGGGGGTGTATATATATATATATATATGTATATACGTATATGTATGTGTGTAGGAAGGGGGCTGGTGTGTGTGTGTGCGTGTATGTATGTATATGTTTGGAGGGGGGCCTGGTGTGTGTGCCAGTATATATGTGGGAGGGTCACGGTTTGTGTATACAGAGATGGCCTAGAAAATGCAACACTCAGATCAGACACTTACACCTTTATTCTTTTATTAGACTTGCATCATGTTTCGCAACCTCTGTAATACTACGCTTTATTTTATGACTGTCCCCCTCATGACATTGTCAAAAGGGCAGAATATGGATGCCATTACAATTTTGCCCCTCCGCTGGAAAAATTTCTGCAGACGCCCGTGTGCAAGTGTCTGCCCCTGTCTTAATCATGACTCTGCTAAAATGTGCATCCAAGCTCTTATTATCTCCCGCCTTGACTACTGTAACCTCCTTCTCTCTGGCCTTAAGAGGTCCCAGATACTGCCTCTGCAGTCTGTATTGAACACCTGTGCCAGACTCCTACACCTCACCTCGCGCACCTCTCACACCTCACCCCTTTGTCAATCTCTACACTGGCTTCCTGTTTCCTTTAGATTCCAATTCATTATATTGGTCCTCACATACAAAGCTCTCCATAACTACGCCACTGCCTACATCTCCTTCCTCATTAGCAGGTATATCATGTCCCGACCACTTTGCTCGGCCAATGATCTGATGCTATCAGTTCCTTGTACCTGCACCCCTGGCGGGCTGTACCCGCACACTGGCTTCCTGTTTCCTTTAGATTCCAATTCATTATATTGGTCCTCACATACAAAGCTCTCCATAACTACGCCACTGCCTACATCTCCTCCCTCATTAGCAGGTATATCACGTCCCGACCACTTTGCTCGGCCAATGATCTGATGCTATCAGTTCCTTGTACCCGCACCCCCAACTCTCACCTTCCGGACTTCTCTCGAGCTGCCCCCTTTCTATGGAACTCCCTCCTGCGCAACATTAAAGAAGTCTCTGAAAACACATTACTTTAGAGAAGCCTATCAGCTCACTCACTAATCCTCCACTGTACATTTTTTGCTCCATCTTCCCACACAGCCCACATGCTCCTCACTACTTCACATACTCTGCTATTCATTTTCAACTAGTGTGTCAACCCTCTCCTCTTAGATTGTAAGCTCTCAAGCAGGGTCCTCCCTCCTGTTCTGTGTGTGTAACGTGTTTGGTGTTTGTATATTCGTTATTCTGCCTCCCATTGTACAGTGCTACAGAACCTGTTGGCGCTTTATAAATACTTGTAACTGTAACTAATTCAACTAAGGCAATAGGTTCTGCCTCGTCATTTGATCTGAGCGCAGAGAAAAATAGTTTTTCAGTTTTTAAAAATGTATTTTTTTTTAGGTTTTTTTGCCTCTCAAAACAAAAATTTAAATAGTCATTTTGGCATTTTATTTTTTTGGGGGAGTAGGGGCGCTCCACATTTGTGTGCCTACAGGCTCCTGAGGTGCAAATTCGGCCCTGCTCACAACCCCCCTTTTCCTCACTATGGGCCCTATTACAATCTTCGCGTTAAAACGCTCGCACAATGCGTGAATTTGTGCACCCAGCATTAAACGTTAACGCGCGTAAATCAACGCTGGAATTACAATCCTCGTGCATTTTTCCATCCGTCGAGCAATAACGCGCGTTAAATGGACACACTCAAATGCGCGCGCAATGACGTTGCGCGCAGAAATCAGTGTGCGGACTGTTTTTTTCACGCGATTCAGCCAATCAGAAGAACCACAATTATCTCACGTTAAGTTTTTGCGCCTGTCAAAGTCAATCTGCGCATATATGCTGCATCAATAAAAAAAAGCACACACAACTTCTCAATTTTATTGGTTTGGTATGAGCAGAATGTGTAACTATACTTTGCTGCATTTTTTTGGGGGGCTGGTGTATTTGATTTCAGCCAGGTTGATAGAATGAACACCAGCTTTTAGGATTTGCTAAAATTATGGGCAAAGCACGTCTATGCGTTAACTCCTGCGTATAGATTATAATACCATCCGTGTACCAGCGCACAAACGCATTTGCGCTCAGAATGTTAAGTATAGGACGTGCGAAGTACAGTGGGTTCGCGCAGGTTCACCCGCAGTAGACGTATATGTGCATTTCTTGCACTGACATTGTAATACGACGTTCAGCGCAAAGGGTTTTACCCCTCGGGTTAATGCGTTTTTGCGCCGGTGCAAACGTTTGCGCGAAGATTGTAATAGGGCCCTATATGTTTACATGGTTATCCAGACGTGGACCCCTTGCTTGATGTGCCTAGGGGGGTGTCAGCTATACCCTCCTGATGAGGCCTAACAAGGCGGAAAACGATCGTCGGGGTTGCTGCACCTCTCGTGCAGGGATGAAGTCCTTGGCAATCAGTACTGGCCACCCTTTCTGTGTGAGTGCAGACTGATTTGCATATGGAGCATTCGTTCCTGTAATGGCACAAGCAAGCTAAAACCTTGTGAGACCTGACCGGGCACCCAGCGTAGAGCAGGCCACTAGTGCTGTTGCTTGTTCTCAGGACCCTCACAACCCCCCTTTTCCTCAATATAATAGTGATGCCAGGTTTCTGTTAAATAGTCATCAGAGTGCATGAAGTTATCTTACAATTTGTTTTTGCAATATACCTGTATTTTATATGTGCTCTTATAATATTATTTCATAGTATAGTGTGTTTTTTGTTTTGTGTAACGATGCTCTTGCAACAAAACCTAAACTACATAAATTGCAAAATCGCCATCTATGTGTCAGGACAATATCAAATGGCACGCTGACCACAGTCACTTCTCTCAAATATCTAGGTATGTGGTTAGACTCAAATCTATCCTTTGGCCCCCACATCGAAAAACTCTCATCTAAACCTTAACCAAAACTAGGTGCCCTGTACAGAAACAAATCCTGCGTGAGACCAGCGGTAAGAAAGCAGGTTGTACAACAAATGCTTATGCCGGCTATTGAATACGGAGTTGTAGTGTATGCAACTGCCACGCAAACACACCTTCAGAAACTTACCACATTGTATAACTCATTCTGTCACTTTTGCTACAATGTAACTACATGACCCACCATTGTGATATGCTAAACTGGCCGTCGCTGGAATCTAGACGCCCTCTTCATCTTTCCAACCTGGTGTTTAAGAGATTTTCTGGAAAGCTACCACCCTACCTGAATAGGCTGCTTCCCTTAGCAGTTCCCTCATCCTATTACCTCCGGTCCAGGACCAGCACCTTACTTGCAATACCACAATACAAAAAGAGAGTGGCTCGATCCTCATTTTCCTACAGAGCACCACAATTATGGAATAACCTCTCAGACGCCATCAAATCTTCCCCCACTCTTAAGTCACTCAAGAGCTCCCTATTAACATACCTCAATACAGAATGCACCTGTAAACATGTAACATAGTGGCTATAATTCCTACATATTTATTTTCTGTGTTAATCTGTATATTTGTGTTTGGCTTTTAATATCTTGCATTTATTTCTTTGTATTCCTGTAACGACTGTAAAATTTCAATGTTCTTGAACCCTGGACATACTTGAAAACTAGAGCAATCTCAATGTATCCTTCCTGGTAAAATACTTTGCAATTAAGTAAATAAATTTGTTATAACAATCAGCATTTTGCAGTATATGTTTCAGAATTTTATTACATACAGGTCTTTTTGGTCAGATTGAGCTATTTTCTACACAACGTATTATGAGATGCATTGGAATTAAAAGATTCCTTAGCAAAACATTTTTGAACTGATGCATTGCTGCACGTTTAAAGATAGTTGCTGTCTTTTGAACACAGCAAGGCAATGCTCTACCCCCACCCCTTTGACTACAGTGTGAAAATCATTTATAGCTAACCATATGAATTTTTCAGATGAATTATACATTAAAATACTAGGGAAAAGATTAACTATGAAGAAGGGAGGAGGCACAATTTATTATTGAATATTTATGAAATTTCTAAAGTCTAATACACGCATAGAAGCTCTCAATATATTTTTTGGATTTTGCTTTTATTTGCTTAGATAAGAAGATGACATACATAAAATTATATATTTACAGTACAAATTCTGTGTAAATATGTCAGTTTCTCACAATTGTCATCAAGAATCTTCAGTATTACCACTTTTTTCTACATTAATTGCATGTCATAAATATGAACAATTATCTTGACATCCTTGGCAATGCAATGAATTACAAGATATTTAAGATGAGGTTGCAATGGGATATTTTCTCTTGTTCTCTTTTTCTCTTGATGTTTCTCTTTTTTGGTAGCATTGGGGAAGTGTAGCAAGAATAATGAAGAAAATAGTTACATAGTTACACAGACTGAAAAAAGACATGCGTCCATGTCTTAAAGGGGTTAAATATTCACTGTTCTGTCCCCACGGTGGCTTTTGTAGAAACAGACAGCTTCAACTCCGATGAAAGGCATACGATATTTATTTCCAGGCATTCATAATAAAAACTTACAGTCATTGAAAAGATTAATCTGGATCATTAATATTCTGTCCTTTTATACGGTGTGAAAAAAGGGTAATTTCACTCCCATGTAGAGAGAGAGCATGCTGCAGCTTCTCCTGGAATCACTTCCTGAAAAACAAACCTTTCTTCCTGTCAGCATGCAAAGCATCTCAGCACCAATTAGACAAATAGATCTGGGAATTGTAGTTTTATGACATGTGATCAGAAGACATTTCCCTTAAGGGGGCAGTTTCCAATTCCTATAATGCTATCTCTAAAAATTACTGACTATTCTCAGGCTGCTCTAGTCAGCACACTCCCCGCCTGGAATAATAAAATTCCACTACTTACTAACTGTTAACTGAGATAAACAAAAGCATAGCATCAAACAGTGCAAACAATGAGTTATAAACAAGGCATGTAAAGCTTGATGTTCAATCTTCCAGTTCAGTCTTCTTCAGCAGCAGTACCAGATCGGTAATTGGCCTGGTATAAAGCTTCTTGGCGAAGGTCTGCTGGTCTCCACCTGACTCCTTCAGCTTCACAATCTGCACTTCGACCTTCGGACTAGTCCATCACAGCTAAGTAAGACTTGGTGCACAAGTACCATGGGCTTGGAACCTTCTTAGAGCGTTGATAAAGGAGGAGCTGTCTATGACTTCGATGTGGACGGCTCTAATGCTGAGACACATGAAAAGGACAGCCCAACGTTTGCTGTCAGGTTGACCACCTCTGGTCCGTCGGGTAGACACGGACCACGGACCGAAGACGTCTACTCCTACGTTGGTAAAAGGTGGTTCGGTTGGCAATATTTTGGTCTTCTTGACTATTGTCAACAAGATGGTGGCTCGGACTGCTGGTTTCACATCCGCAGTGATTAATTCGCTGAGTGCTTGAGGTCAGATGTTAGCATCTTGATCTGGGTTTATAAGGTCCTGGTGTTCCAGTTCCGGTAGCATTGAGGTGTCTTGACGGGTCAAGAACTCAGGGCCCTTTAGCCAGGTTGACTCTGTCAACTTGGATGCAGGGATGCACCGTGTTGCATGATCCATAGGGTTCTGGTCTGTAGGCACATGTCGCCACTGTTCAGGCTCTGAAGTTTTTCTTATTTTGTCTACTCTGTTGCTTACATGGACATAAAAGTGCATGACGAAGCCGGCGTGAATGTCGTTCTCCCCGCCGTAGACCCTGATGTATCCTACAGCTGCTATTGCTTTAATCAATGCATCTGAAAAGACGTGCAGCTCTTTTTTCATTGCAGCTGCGTGCGAAATGGGAATGTACGTGCGCTGAACACGAATGTTCTGGGGACATCTCAGGGAAGAATGCCATTTCTCCCATTCTCGCTTCTGGACTGGTGGAAGTGACTCATCCCAATCTTTGATGTTTTGGGAGAGTGTACATGGAATGAGCCTCCCTTGGATCATTACAGGTGTGGGAAACCCTAGTGGGTCGAACAGGCTGAAGAAGCGAGAGAGAGCTTGTTCATGGTTGCTTGGCAGGTGCTGCCTGGGTATGTGAAATGGTGCTACCCAGCTCCCGGTGGCATCCTGTTGGAGCTCTTTATCCCTGAGCTGCAAAATGTCTTTGTCCTCTATTGACCTGGCTAGGTCATTATCTTCTTTGCTGGTCTGGAACACTGTTGCTTCTAAAGCGGGATTGTTTGTTGAAGTCGTCAAGTGTTCGTGACAATGTTTCAAGTGGAATGCTCTCCCATTACTGAGAATGGAGGTTGCGAAGACATTGACCTGGGTTGGGGCCTGCAGCCGATCGATGCAAACCGTTCCTAAGATGGCCCATCCGAGTGCAGACTTGCAGGCAAGCGGAGAACCTGCTGGGCCTCTAACTTGATCATATTGAAGAAAAGCTTCGGAGACGTCCAATCCCAACAAGAGCAGGATTTCAGCTTCGGGGTCTAGGGCAGGAAAGAGGCTAGCCATGTGTTTCAGGTGAGGTATATTGCTTGCACAATCTGGTTGCGATTATCTGGCAAAGCGTCTCATTCTAGCAATGGTGGCAGTTTGAGTTTTGTACTTCCATCTAACGATTCTATGTAGAACCCAGTGACTTTCCTCCCCGCCATGCGCTGGGAATCAGTGCAAGTTGATATTGTGAATGGTGTGTCCTCAGTTTGGACGTTAAAGATATCGAAGAATGCTTACCTGGCTAACGAGTGATTGCTTTGTCCATGCAGCATCACGTACATCTTCACAGCTTCTTCAGAGCATCCGGCTGGGTAGACTTTGGCTAGGTAGATCTCATGGCAAAAGCGGGGGACTGCTGAGGCTACCTCTGGGTGCGCTTCGGTGTCATCCTGAGACTCCTTACTCCTTAGTCGAAGGAGGGGTAGGAGTTATCTGTTGTGTTGACTCGTAGTCTGGATGAAGTGCGCCTGGGTGTCTGTCACTTCTGCATAAGTGACATTGCAAAAGCAAAAGAAAATAACCAGTATAACAGGCAACAAGGCCCATCAACTGATGATCAGGGAGTGGCTAGTACTTAATGAACTTTATTAACTGAAAAACACTCTCAGATCCCAAACTTTAAAATACATATACACACACGGCATCGTAGGGTAAATTGGACAACTAACCAAGCATAAATAGGCTGAGTAATGAATAATACAGTCAGACTTGAACATGTGAGGTTGATCCTTGAAAGAGATGACTCTTTGAGTACCCCACTTATCTCCTTTGTGATTAAGCTGTTGAAATTTGTATTGACTCATAATTATTTTAGATTTAAAGGGACACTCTAGGCAACATGACCACCTAAGCTTTTTTAGGTGGTCATGATGCCCAGAGTATGCTGCCCTCTGTCCCCCCTCCCTCCGCTCAGCGGTTCAGCTGTGAATGCTGAAAACAGCTGAGAGAGGCGGAGAACTTTACTCCGCCCTCCCAGCTGTCAGTCAGCAGAGCGGGAATTATATTTCCTGCTTCTGCCGACTTTTGCCGAGTAGGAGACGTCATTGCGCTTTCAGCGCGGTGACGTCTCCAACTCACTGCAGAAGCTGGCGGCTCCCTCTGTGGGTTAGTGTTGCGCGCATCCTCTTGCGCGCAACACTAATCCTCAGAGGGAGCCAGGAGGAAGCCTGCCGATTGGCTGGCTTACGTGAGAGGCGCGCATGCGTGCTTCTCACGTAAACCAGAAGGCAAGAAGACTCAAGAAGGACGGGAGCGGAAGAGGAGGGAGGTGAGTATGAAAAAAAAAAAAGACAACGCTGGAAACAAGAGGATTTTAGGGTAAGTATTACAGTTACAAAAAAAAAAGAACGATTTATTAAGGGAGTAGGGATAGATTAATAAAAAATCACCCCCCCCCCCCGTTTTTTAATCTTAGAGTGTTCCTTTAAAGGTCAATACTTTCACCAATTGCGGGGCTCTGAAATGGGTTCTTCGGTGGCACCATCGTATGCCAATCTGTTTTTGGGAATATGGGAAGAAAATTGTAAGACCAAAGAGACCTTTAAACCTTTCATTAATAAAATCGATGTATGGTTGCGATACATACACTTTGGAAGGGGACGAGAGAAGAATTGTCTGAGTTTGTTGGCCTTCTAAACAGTAATGAATACAATCTCAAATTCACATATGACATACAACAGGATTGTATCTCGTTTCTGGATGTTCAAATTCACAAAACCGATGATGGTGCATTATCTACGACCTTGTATAAAAAGGCAACAGCAACGAATAACTTATTGCATTGGCATAGCTTTCATCCACCTTCATTAAAGAAAGGTATTCCGGTGGGTCAGTACTTAAGGTTAAGAAGAATTTGCTCTACCGATGAAGAATTTTTAGTTAAAGCTAAAGGACTTAATAGCGACTTTCTAGCGAAAGGGTACCCCAATAGACATTTGAAGAGGACGTTTCAATGGGCTATGCAAACTTCCCGTGATGATCTATTGTCTGATCACAACCTTAAACACGAAGACCTGATAAGATGTATAGGTACATACGATAAAGGTTGGAATCAGGTTCATACTATTCGATAGATTTTGGCCACTCCTGACTATGGACCCTCATTTGTCGGATAGACTGACCGATCATCCATCCATCACTGCTAGACGCAGTAGAAACTTAAGAGATCGGTTAGTTCATAGCCATCATAATATTTTGAAGATTAAACAATCTGAAACATGGCTTTCTCGAGGTTTATGTTGTACGTATCAATGTGGTCATTGTGTAGCCTGCCAATATATCTCTAAGAATTCTAAAATGGTTATTGATTCGCGTAGAAGCAATAATCATGATATTAAAACATTCTTTAATTGTAATTCTTCCGGTATTGTCTATTTGGCCACCTGTGATTGTGGTAAAATGTATGTAGGAAAAACACTCCGTCCCTTTAAGAGGTGAATTATGGAACACGTACATTCAGTGAAGCGTACTCAAGAAACACCTATATCTCGTCACCTTGCACAATTTCATGATAATAATGCCAAGGTTTTAAAATTTTGTGGATTAGAACGAGTGATCCAGTCACCTAGAAAAGGTGACTTCGATCGTAAACTTTGCCAGAAGGAATGTCAGTGGATTTACAAATTACACCTTATCCCCAGCTGGTCTTAATGAGGGGTTTTCATATACCCCATTTTTATAATCAAAAGTCATCTGCTGCTACTGCTATCGATATTGTGTATACCATAGGGAGAAGTGCTATACCTGTATACGTCCTTTTATACTCAATATTATTACATTTTTTTCCCCACACATTTTTTTCCCCCCTCTATTTTTAGGCATTATAACAACCAGTAGTTAGGTCCACCAAAATTTGCAGTGGTTAATATTTATATTGAATATTATATAAGTAGAAGGGTGGTTCTGACGTTGCGGTTCTGGTACTAAAGCTAAAAGGTACTAAATGTGTTCTGAGATGTATATAATATTTTGCATGAGCGCAATGATTAATTTTTCAAATTAACATCTTATACAGCAGTCTTTCTGTACTGTTTGCCTTTGATTTGATCCTATGCGAGCACAATAGCACTTACTGATTGGTCCTTTGTTAACATGTGATCGGAGACTGATCTAGTTAGATCCGTAGAGGACAGTAATCTGTAGACATGCCTACGATGCTATCATACTATCTGTATTTGGGGATAATCTGTATTTATATAGGACACATTACATGGTCTGGACTTCATTTACCCTGGGTTTATCTATTGCGATCTGTATGATTCTAGCACAATAGTTATGGCATTTCCTGAGTATAATGTGGCCTATGGTTTAACCTCTTCTTACATGTGATCAGAGACTGATTTGTGCTGATCATGTGATAATATTGAACAGTTGGGTGGTAGCAATACCGGGTTGGGTTTAATGCTCATAATATCCTCTGACTATGTTCATCCATTATGCCTTATAAGTGCATTGTAGCTTGAGTATATCTATGTATTCCTCTTTGTTATTAACTCTTGGGTTGTATAGCATTTGTTGGTGGCTCTTGCGTAAATAGTGTCCGCCGATTGGTCTGTTAGAACACATGACTGGTGATTGACCTATCCAGGTCCACAGAGGGTGGCATGTGGTAACTCATTCATATGATTGGCTTAAATTTCTTGGGTTGTATAGCATTTATTGTTGGCTCTTGTGTAAATAGTGTCCGCCGATTGGTCTGTTAGAACACATGACTGGTGATTGACCTATCCAGGTCCACAGAGGGTGGCATGTGGTAACTCATATGATTGGCTCAAATCCCTGTTGTGGATTTAATCATTCGAGGTATGTGTGTTACAAGGTCATGTGGCTGTTTTGGCAGCCCTGATTGAGTATTCCTCGCATGGGATAAGGTATTTAAATGGGGAAGACATACAGCAGTACCAATATTTTCCTGCTCCAGATGAAGCCGACGCGCAGCCAGCAAAACATATGTTGAGCTAATGTCCAACTTTTTATTTTAAAGTTGTCTGTGTTGTGTCAGCATCGCTAGGGTCAGGATAGAATTTATGAGCATGAGCTCTATCAGCATTAGGGCAAGTTTGGGTGGTTCAATCAATTGTGGTGCACTTGAGTGAGCTTAATGGTCCTTTTTTTTTGCTCTGTTTTCCCTATGTGGACTGTATTATTACACAGTATTAGTTCCTTTTAGTACTTTCCAATCAGCCCATTACTCAGCCTATTTATGCTTGGTTAGTTGTCCAATTTACCCTACGATGCTGTGTGTGTGTGTATATGTATTTTAAAGTTTGGGATCTGAGAGTGGTTTTCGGTTAATCAACTTCATTAAGTACTAGCCACTCCCTGATCATTGTCTGGTATATTGGAAAGGAAAAGAAGGTAAAATGGATGCCTGTAGCCATTTTGATTTTAAAGACAGTCTTTTTCTTTTTCCAAATTTCCCTAGTTAGAAATGAACCGAGATTTTTTTTTACAGAGTTCATGGCTGGGTGAGATCTTATATATTTTTTTAGAAATACCAGACATGAAGGAACCTTAAAATGTCTTTGTGTGATATAATGCCCAAGCTAAGTGCTAAGATCTGTCATAATTAAATTTATTGGTCTATTTTAAGTCTTTAAAACAAAAATAAATTTTGTCTTTTGGGTATAGGAATATAAGAGCTAAAATCTTCGTAGTGTAAAATATATTCACAAAATATATGTTTATAATCAAGGTATATTTTATTATATTTACAGTAGAAAATAGACGCTCCAATTTATATTGTAGAGAGTTTAAGTGGTAAATAGTATAATTATTGAAGAATAGATCCTGTTGATATTAGCTAGAGAAAAGGATTCAACTGATAAGACTCAGTAAAAATTTAGAAAGGAGTAAGGGACATAAATTTGATATGACATGTAGAGACATAATGTCTATACTGGTGAGAGAGAAGGTCTTTATTAAGTCAGATTGACCTCTGACCCGAGATAGGAATAATAATAAAAAGAAATGGTGGAATTAATTAAGAAGTGCAATGCTGCCCTCTAGAGGATAGTAAATATTATATTTGATATGGTGAAGATATTGCTAGTGACTTCAAATTGACTATAATTGAAGCAGCAATGTTGGTTGCATTCATTCCGAGATTCAGAGACTCACACCGCAATGCATTCAGACTTCCAATACACATGAGAAATTCTGAGATCATAGGACAATGCACTCAAGACTCTCACCAAATCTCTGACTCACATGCATTGACTATCTGATATTGATAATCTTCACATATTCCAAAACATTACATAAAGAATTTCAAGGCAGACTCATCAAAATCCAGATTGGAGAGGTAATGTATGAGAGCTATTTAAATTAAGGAATTAATGTAATTATATATATTTGTAGATTTCTTACAACATATAGACTGAGATTTCTCAGATTCTTGGTAGCTCCAAAAATCTAAATATTTCTATTCTGCAGATAGAAATATGAAGAAGTGGACATAAGGATTTATCCTAAAAGAAACTGTTGTAGGATTGATAAAAATATATATATTGAATTTGGAAATTACTGTGATTGAAATTAATAAGCAAGGAATTATATAGCTAGAAATAAAAAGCAAAAGATTAGAAGTTTAATTCTCGATTAGGGGAGGATTCACTAAATAAGTTTTATTACTTATGATTAAATTAGCTCATCTTTTGTTGATCCATGTAGTATAGATAGATATATATATATATATATATATATATATATCTAGTTGGTTAAACATTGTTTGCTGGGAAATGCATGTTGTATTAAGCAGAAATGTTTATTAACCATTTGTGTATTAGTTACTAACTGATAAGGTAAATTATATTAATCATATATGCAGTTATTAACAGGAGATACATATATTGTGAAGCTAGTTTTTATATGCTGATGGATTGTGGTTTATAAATCTTTGTTTATGATAGGAGATTTGAAACTTTTTTTGTATACGTAATAAATATATATATGTTTTTATCCAATTACTGATTATTGTATTCTTCAAAGGAAAACACAGACAATTAAAAGAATTTAGGAGAATTTCTAGGAAATATAAACGATTGATATTTGTGTCTCGTTTAAGTTTCTTATGAAATAATAATACCTGCCATATTGGAGGCTTGGCTGAGAAGTCCAATATATGACGTGTTGTAGTCACGTGCAGAGATTATATCCGGCATCATCAGTTGATGGGCCTTGTTGCCTGTTATACTGGTTATTTTCTTTTGTTTTTGTATATGTAATAATAAAAGTTTTAATCCTGTTGATGGGAGTGTTGTCCACTTTTTGCTACGTGGACAGGTGATTGTTTTCTAGGTGGGACCATTTTCTCACCTTTGTTGTTATATAAGTGACATTGCACCTTAGCTGTACAAACTTTGGCCATGTGCTCTGTAGACTCACAACACTTGTAGCAAACTCTGTACTCCCTGAACAAAGCTTTCCTTTCTTCTAAGGGCTTCTTTCCAAAGTTTCTGCACTTGTTCAGAGGGTGCGGGGACTTGTGGAGTGGACAGAAAGCATCTTTATTCGTTCCTAGGGTTTCAGGTGACGTTCTCGTCGACGGATGCTCATCTGACTTTCTTGTGGGCGAAGTAGCGACCTGTGTTTTGTGCAGACACAAAAGGTCCTTTCCCTTGCAGTTTATGTTTTACTCTTGGTGAAGTCAGAGTTATAGTTGGCCTTTCTGGTGGTAGGGAACTCTGTTTCTCTGAAGCTTCGGTTTCGAGGGGCGTTGCACCGCTTCGTTTGGTAGGCAACAAATTCTTGAAGCGCGGCGAAGGGAGGGTCTCTGTCTAGGTTGCGCTCTCTAAAATCATCTTATAGTTCGATCCATTTTTTGATTAAGTGTGTTGGTAATTTTCGAACGATAGGTCTGTGTTCTGTGCTGGTCGAGACATGTCAGTCCCGTTAGGTTAGGATCTTCCATGGCTGCTCGCAACTGCATAAGAAGGATAGAGAAATCCCGTAACCTGTCAGGTTCGTTCATGCGGATGACTGGGAAATCGTTGACATGATCTAACAGCGAGGATTCCGTCAACATGGATGCACCATACTGTTGATCAAGCACTTCCCAGGCTTGTTTAAGGGCGATGACTGGGTCACCGAGATTAAATTAATTCTGGTCCTAGCCAAGCCATCAGATGTATGATCTCCTAGATAGGCCGTAACCTTTCGTCGCGAATGGTGTGTAAAAAGATGTGCTTCCATAGTAAATAGTCTCTGCCTGGCTTGTCAGAAAACTTCTGTGCCCCTCATGAGGCCAAATCCACCTTCCCTTGCCGAGGTGGCCATTCTATGTTTCTTCCCCAGGGTGTCGTAAAATCCATCTGGGCTGTATAGGGGTTGTATTTGGGGGAGATGGTAAGTTGAACCCCATGGAATTGGTGAAAGCAGGTTCAGGGGCCTCCCGTGGGTTCTGGCAAGCGTAGTCCCTAGGATCAGGTGCGGATGCTAAGGACTGCTGGTCTGTGTCTGCAGAACACTTGTTGATTATTATGTCTTGCAATGCCACATGTGATGGTTGTTCCTTTCGCTGCAGGGTAGGTCGACCATGTTCGATGGGCCTCACGTTTGTCCATAAGTTGCCTTGCGGCTGTGGCTGGAACACTGCTGCCTCCACATTAAAGTTGTGGTTCGTGGCTACTTTTATGCCTGCCTGCCTGCTGAGGATCCTTCACTAATGCTGATGGAACAATCTGGTTACCCCTTGTGTTTTGGTTTCTTGGGGTAAGTTCTTCCGCTCCTAGGAGGGTTTCTAGCTGTGCGGATTTGGCGGTGTCCGCATTCTGACTAGTTTGCGGAACTAGTGGTTGAGATTCTCCTCCTCGTCCCTGCCGTAATGAGTTCTGATCGTTCACGTAGTTTTCGACACGGTTCTGCAAACTTTCTCCTTCCAGCTGTGTAGGATCAAAGTTGAGGGAATCATTGGCAGCTTCCGCCCGTAAAGCTGCGGCCCTACTGCCTTTTTTGCGGCCTCCCATTTATGATGACGGTATGTAAGGTTGGCTTGAGCTTTAGCCATTTCTTCCTCTTGTCTAGCTCGAGCTTTGGCCATTTCTTCCACTTGTTTAGCTTGAGCTATGGCCATTTCTTCCCTTAGTAATCGCTCTTCATTTGCTACTTGCATATCTACAGCAGCTTCATCAGCCTTGATTTGTGCTAGTATCGCCAGGGTGGTGAGACTCTCTTTACTCGAGGCTCGGGACGAACGGCTGCGATAGGAGGATGCTTTGGAAGAATGGACGGAGTCTGCGACAGTATACTGCTGTGAAACGCTGCTACTTGTGTGAGACCGTGCTGGCTGAGCGTGAAAGGACGAGGCTTTCTTTGAAGCATGAGAAGAGGCCTCGTGCGAGCGATGAGATAACTCCGACTCGGCCTTCCTGTTGCATGTGTCCACTGCCTGCAGATTTGTCTGAAAGTCATTACTGTTTGAAAGGAAAACCTCATGCTGTTTGTTGAACAATATGCATGACTATACTGGTGTTTATGCCTAGAAACCTTGTGCCCCTTTGGTGTGCATTTGCCTAGTTATTGTATTAATTCCTCTCTGGTTTTTACCACTTACTTCCATCTGAAGGAGGATGGATTAGTTATTATGTATAGAGAGATCGTGGTATTCGCGACCTCCACTTCCGGTATGCACCGTGAGTCTGCAGCCTCCACTTCCGGTTGACGTTATCAACACATGCCGGAAACACTTTCGTTTAAGCTCCGGAGACAGATGTTCCATCTATGCCCCATATCATAAAAGCTGGGCTTGAGAGGAGGACGGTAATCTCTCCTCCTCTCTCTACTGCTACTGAAGAAGCGCCCCTAGTGGCGCGAAACGCGTCTAGCTTTGAACTAGGGTTGCACCGATACCGATACTAGTATCGATATCGGTGCCGATACCGGGTACTGCAGGAGTACTTGGTACTCGTGCAGTACCCCCGATATTTTTTTCCGATACCGGAAGCCGGCATTGAGCCGGCTTGCCGGTATCCTAGGGGCTGCGGCGGCTGTCCGAATGCTCTATCGGCATTCGGACAGGCCCTGCAGCTGGTCACCTAACTTTGTTTAATACTTACCTTCCTTCAGCGCCGCCGGTAAAGTCTTCGCGCGCGCGCGCTCCTTGGAAGGACCCCAGCCGCGACCACGTGGGAACATGTGATCGCGGCTGGGGTCCTTCCAACGAGCGCGCGCGCGGGAACTTTCCCGGCGTCGCTGAAGGAAGGTAAGTATTAAACAAAGTGAGCAGCTGCAGGGCCTGTCCGAATGCAGATAGAGCATTCAGACAGGCCCTGCAGCTGCTCTCCACTCATACTTACCTTCCTTCAGCGACGCCGGGAAAGTTCCCGCGCGCGCGCTCGTTGGAAGGACCCCAGCCGCGATCACATGGTCCCACGTGGTCACGGCTGGGGTCCTTCCAAGGAGCGCGCGCGCGCGAAGACTTTACCGGCGGCGCTGAAGGAAGGCAAGTATGAACGGAGAGTGGGGGGCATATCCATGAGCAGGGGGGCATATCCATGAGCAGGGGGGCATATCCATGAGCAGGGGGGCATATCCATGAGCAAGGGGGGCATATCCATGAGCAGGGGGGCATATCCATGAGCAGGGGGGCATATCCATGAGCAAGGGGGGCATATCTATGAGCAGGGGGGCATATCCATGAGCAGGGGGGCATATCCATGAGCAAGGGGGGCATATCCATGAGCAGGGGGGCATATCCATGAGCAGGGGGCATATCCATGAGCAGGGGGGCAATTATCCATGAACTGGGGGGCATATCCATGAGCAGGGGGGGCATATCCATGAGCAGGGGGGCAATTATCCATGAGCTGGGGGGCAATTATCCATGAGCTGGGGTCAGGATATCCATGAGCTGGGGCAATATCCATGAGACCTGGGGGCTTTATAGGAGGTCTGTTCTTATTGGAAAGTGTCACATGACATAAAATAAAAGTATCGGTAATTGGTATCGGTGAGTACTTGAACAAAAGTATCTGTACTCGTACTCGGTCTTAAAAAAGTGGTATCGGTGCATCCCTACTTTGAACCCTTTGGTTTTCTATATCTGACTTCATTTTAATACAACTGTTTTTCTTGTCTGTATTTACTCCCTTTTGGGAATAATAAATGCCCTTTTAACTTATCTACTCTACTCTCCGAGCATCCATACTTTTTACCTATTGAGGTGCCTGAGATGATTTACATCACATATGGAGATCTAAGCCGTGTGTCCGAGGGCAAACCGGTTGGCCTATAACAACCTGGAAGGTGAACATATGAGGCTGGAAGCTCTCGAAGAATGGGAGTTCTTTTTTCTACTATTTTCCCCATATATATTACCGTTCCATTTGGACGTACAGTATTGCACTACGTATTTTTCTTCTTCTCTGTCGAGGTATCCACCCTACAAGTAGGGATGCGCGTTTTGGGTTTCGGAATTTCGGAATTTTCACGAAATTTCCCGATTCGTGCTTTCGGATGCGGCCGAATTTCCGAAAAGTTTTAGATCCGAAAACGGCAGATCCGAAAAGTTTTCCGAGCCGAGACGAAATATTTTCGGAATTTTCGAATGGACTTGAAATGTGTCAAATCGAAATTTATTTTCGCTCTATTCGTGATTTCGGTTCCATTCGTGATTTCGGTTCCTTTTCGGTAATTCTGGACATCGTATATTTAACTATTATCGGTTATATCGCTGATTCTGTAAATTTTGTATTTGTAAATGCGTATCACTTTTTTTTTTTTGTTTCCAATGATCCGATAATTCTGTCGATACGAAAATTCGTAATCGGGTCGGATCCGATTCGTCCGCGGGTCGGCGCGCGCGTGCGCACGAATATCATAACTTTATTGAGCCAGTTTTTTGACAACTTTTTGGACAAAATATTGTTTTTATTATTCTTCATCATGGCTGCAAGAGACGAGTGCCATTCTGACACCTCCTCATCGTCTTGCAATGAACCACCACCCAGAAAGAAGGGGGCCAGCAACATGGCATTTGAGGAGATGCTCGAGCTGGTCCGGATCTTTGATCTGAAGGATTACGATTGCCGAAAGGGACCTTACGGCAGAAAGAATAACGCTAGAAAGGATCGTATCATAGATAAGCTACGCACCACCATCCTGGAGTTGTTCGGGAAGGACCGGACGAAGGACCAGCTCCGGAAACGCTGGTCCGATCTGAAGGTACGCGAGGAGGAGCAGCTGAGGTGCATCCGTCGCTTCATAGTGAAACGTAAGTGTCATGTTATATTGTAAAGCGCTGCGCAAACTGTTGGCGCTATATAAATCCTGTATAATAATAATGTGCTTGCATGTGCTAATGTGCACAGAAATATGTTGATTTATCTAGTCCTTTTTTCATGCAATGTGATTGTGTATAGCTTTGCGTTTTCACGACTCGTCATACATGCATTTTTGCCATAGCTCTTCCTTTTTGTGATTTTACATATTCGTGAAAATTGTGATATTTGATGTATGTAGATGAAGTTACAATGCTGGATTTCTTTTGGCACTGTGTGTAGTCTGTAGTGTGCTGGGGGGGAGGTTGTTGTGATTGAGTGATGCATACGAGATGACCCGCAGGTTTGCCCAATATTGGTTCCCACCTGCGCATCAACAAAAATCTCTGCGTCTCTGCTAAGTGGTAGGATGGGACATGTAGTTCTTCTGAAAGTGCATCCAAACAGAGCCGCCTTCAATACATCCTCAGCAGCTGCTGAATTGTTGCAGCGCAGCGATTCAGTTTGCTGCAGCAGTGTCATTATTGAACGCTTAAGGCTAGGGTCAGACAAATGCATTTTTCGCGTCGTCCGCGGAAAAGTGCGGTCGAACGGACGTATACGATGCGCATTTTTGTCCGTGATTTTGTACGGATCATCAATAAAACACTTTTTGTGTCTGGACGTTATGTTATCCGGTCATTAGCAGCGTCTGACGTCTCCCAATCACGCAAACACGCTGCTATGCGGACACAGCGCACTCTGTACGTCAGTAGTAGCGGTTTGACGTTCAAGAAAAAATGCGTTCGTTTGCCACTTGCGTTGCGCGGACGAACTTTCGTGCGGCCGTACTTCGTGTGTTTCCCGGCATTGGACGTCATTTGCTGCTAGCACGGCCGTGATTTCGTGCAGCTAAACGCACGTTAAAACTGCGTTCATCTGACCTTAGCCTTAGATGCAAATTTCAAAACAAAATGGCCGATTTCTGTTGTTTCTGCAATATCCAGAGGCCTGTTCCATACCTCAGCAGCTGCTGAATTGCTGCAACGCAGCAATTCAGTTTGCTGCAGCAGTGTCGTTGAACCCTTTGGATGCGAATTTTGAATCCAAAATGGCCGATTTTTAATGAAAAATTCAGATTATTATTTTGTCCGAGTGATCCGAAAAACAAAGAGAAGCAATCAGCACAATTCTGTTTTGTATGCACACACCACAAATGATAGTTTTTAATGAATAAACGTTATGTTTACTTCTGAAACAATATATAAATTGAACTGTAATATATGTCTATGTGCAGGGGGAAATAATAAATAAATATTTTGTGCTTTGGTGAACAAAAACCTCAAAATTAACATTGCTGTACGGAATTATTACTTGCTTCGAGGCGGCGGCCATCTTGCTGTATGGCATTGTTACTTGCTTCATGGCGGCGGCCATCTTTAAAACGTCACACTCAGCATCTCCTCGGGTCGCTGCAAGTGCTAGGTTAGCACTGCTGAGCGCTGAGCGGTTGAACGGCGTTCAATGGCAAGTTGCTAACTTAGCACTTGCAGCGGCTGAGGTATTGAACAGGCCTCAGTTTTATTCGCAGAAAATGAAAGTGAAACTGAGGCTGAGGCATCTATAAAATAACTAAAAGCAGTCGCACAATGCGCTTTGTATGCACACAACACAAATAATAGTTTTTATTGAATAAACGTAATGTTTACTTCTGAAAAAAAATATATAATTGAACGGTAATATATGTCTATGTGCAGAGGAAATAAATAAATATTTTGTGACTTTAGAACAATGAGATGGGAGTAGTGGTGGGTCAAGCTGGTAGTGGAGGGATGTCGCAATATTTTCGGCAATATATTGTATAGATATACCATTTTTTCCAGTCTGCATTATTTACGTGTTATTTTTTGGATTTGGCAGAAGACAGGAAGAAGGCAGCAGCATCTGCCCCGGCGGGCAACAGTGCCCCAGTGGAGGAGGAGGAGCCACGGGCAACCACCAGCACTGGTATATACTGTTTTATTTTGCAACGACTTTTGGTCAAAAACAGAAACATTTTTTGTTTACTGTATTTTAATTTAATTTTTTTATGTATAGCACAAGAGGAGCAGGAGGAGGAAGAGGAGGAGCAGGAGGAGGAGGGCCATGATGGAGAGAGGGAGCCGGAGCAGCAGGAGGCCGCCAGTCCAGGTTTTTTTTTTACTGTTGTATTTTGCATCGACTTTTGTTCAAAAATAATCAGTTTTGTTGTTTACTGTATTTTTTATTTCTTAGATAAAGCACCAGATATGCTGACGGTGGTGGTGGAGTCGGAGCCTCAGGAGGCCGCCAGCACTGGTATATACTACTGTTATATTTTTTCAAGACTTTCAGTCAAAAATAGAAACCTGCTTTACTTACTGTATTTTCCTTCTTTCATTTATTGGATATATAGAAGGAGAAGCCAGACCGGACACGTCCAGTGTCCGGATAATCAATCGGGAGACGATCGGCAAGCTAAGGCTGGCTGTTTCAACAATTGATGCCATCCAGGAACTTCTGCAAGAATTGCGGGAGCACATAGTCAATGCCGCGGACATCCTGGAGCGGCAGTGAGACAGACCAGTGGCAGCCTCCTCCCGAAATCTGCAGGTTCACTCAAGACGAGGCCGGACCGGACACGAGCAAGGATTGTCTGAACACGAGTCTCTTCAGGAAAGGCAAACTTTATTGTGATATCACGGATGTGCCTCAGCTGCTCCTGCTCGCATGCTTTGAGGTCAGACCAGCGTTTTCGGATCTGGTCCTTCGTCCGGTCTTTCCCAAACAGCTCCAGGATGGTGGTGCGTAGCTTGTCAACGATACGATCCTTTCTAGAATTATTCTTCCTGCCGTAAGGGCCCTTACGGCAGTCATAATCTTTGTAATCAAAGATGCGGACCAGCTCCAACATCTCCTCAAATGCCAGTAATTCTCATGTGAACCAATATTCTGAACAAGATGTTCGCCTGGCTTAGACTGGAAGATGGCCGCCATTGTATGTTTGTTTGTGTTGTTTGTGCCCCTGTTGGGCAGTTTGCCATCCTTGGCATGTTCCCTTCCCTTCCCCATGTTGTAAATAAATTTTCAATTTTTCTATATTTTCCTGTTTGTGTGCGTTGCTTTTCCTTACTTAATAAGTTAATATGTATTGCTTGGTTTCCACACTGTAAAAATTATATGTACATAAATGTATTGACATTTCTATGGACCCTTTGTCATAAATTTGTCAACATATTTGTGGCCATGAATGTGACTGTGCACATTCTACACTTCCTACCTGGCCAAAAAAATGTCACACACTAACACAACCTTGTTGTACTGCCTTGAGATTTGATTACCGACGTGGCCGGGTTTTGTTAAGCTTAGGCGATGTCACAACAACACGGATTTTTGTCCAGTCACATTCATTGTATAACCAAGAATTTATCAAAAAATATTGATGGCAGCACTACGTGAAGTCTTCTTCGACACCACCCAAATATCCTCAGTGTGGCTCAGGTCTAGTTTATTTGTCCCTGTTTGCAGCTTCACGCAACACCTCCCAGCTATGAGCTCTCTCTCTCACCGCTGTCCGCTAAGACGCTGCCCGCCAACATGGTCACGTCTTTGCAGGAAGACAACAGCGTGGGGGAAACGGCAGCTGCCGACAGTCCCAAGACCTAGTCACAATGACGTCAGTTCTGGAGTTAACCCCTAACTGCGACCAATGGTGGAGATAGGGGGTTCATTGGAACCCCCTATCTCCCGATCCGCGGCAGCTATCGGTTGGTTAATGTTTGGTATCTTTGGATCGACCAGAGCATGGCCTTTCCAACAATACCAAACATGACAATGTTAAAAATTATAAAAAATTTAATTATAAAAAAAATAAACAGGTTTTTTGTTTTGTTTATGCAGCAATATTGTTCCCATTTCAATTATAATGTGAACAATGATGCTGCACTAAGGATTTTTGTATGGGGTGCGTTTGTTAAAAAGTGTCATTTTCACCCAAAAAAATATAACAAGTCCCCTTTTCAATTTTTTTTAACAAACGCAATTCATAAAATATAACCGCAAACACTCACATGTTAAAAAGTGAAAAAAAACACTTTACACCTTGTAAAACAAACATTGAAAATTCTAATTTTATTGCATTTTTTGTTATAATATACAGACAGGACATGACGCATACATATGATAATGATATATTATGAATCATCTGCCGAAAAGAACGATATATAACATGTCTGGGTCATATTATAAAAGAAGGCTTCAAAACGCGTTTAAACAAGAGGAGCGAAACTGTTAAAAATTAGCTCAGCAGCAGACCGCAGTGCCGCACACAGGCGTGAAGGGAAGCCATGAAATGCCTCTGCAGCGAAAGGGTTAATTTTTTTTTGTCTGTTTTAAATCTTTTTTTTTTTTCGTTTCAGATCATTTTGATCAATTATTTTTCCGTTTAAAAATAAAAACCAGAACAAAAAGGTTTTAAAAGTCAAAGCATTCTGGTCAGTTTAGCTTTTTTTTAAATCGTTTTGTTCTTTTTTTTTTTGTTCCTTGGCTTTCATACCATTTTTTAATGTGATTAAATAAAGTTGTGAAATGTATATTCATAAGAAAAAAAAGGATCTTTATTTAATTAAAAAAAACACGATAGAATCACCAGAATTATCGTATCGACAGAATGAATTATCGGATCCGAAAAACAAACCAAAAATTTATTATAAAAAAATATATAAAGTATAAAAAAGTAAACCATAGTAGTTTATGTCAAAACGAATAGAGTTAGACCCTTTGAAACGAGATCAGACGTTCCGAAAAAAAATTAAAATTTCCGAAATCACGAAAAGTCGATACGAAAAATGGTCGATATTCGAAAAAAAAAATGTACATGAAAAACGAGCCTAACCAAACCGAATTGAAACAGAAAAATCGGTCGAAACGAGCCGAATCGAAAATTTTAAACATCAGAACAAATCGAACCGAAAAAAAATAAAAAAAAAGGTGCACAAGCCTATTAATATCTGACATCCCGATGTGAAACTTCGGGACTTTTGCATTAGATTTCGACCATTTTTATTTATCTTTTGGATAGTCGAAAATCGAAATCTATCCAAAAAGTCCCAATGTTTCACATCATTCTGAACTTTGTTTGGATAGAGTAAGTCCGTGGGTGTGCGGCCGTTAAATGTATATACCAGTGGCCTCGCTACGTGGGGGCGGGGGGTGCGGCACGCACCAGGTGACACCCGCCTTTAGGGTGACACCGTCACCCTAAGGGCGGGTGTCTCACCCTCCGCCGCGTTTTTCGCTCCCTGCGAGCGTCCGAAGCATGCAGCTTCGGCGCTCGCCTGGAGGAAACACGTCACCAGCCAATCGCGGCTGGTCACGTGGCTCCCCCTGGCGAGCCCCCAAGCTGCGCGCCGCCAGACGCTCAGAGGGAGCGAAAAAGGCGGCGGAGGTGAGCTGGGGCCATTATCATGAGGTGCTGGGACATTCCATGTGCTGGGGCAAATCCATGAGGAGCTGGGGCATATCCACGTGTGAGCTGGGTATCCATGTGTGAGCTGGGGCATATCCATGAGGAGCTGGGGCATATCCATGAGGAGCTGGGGCATATCATGTGCTGGGGCATTTCATGTGCTGGGGCATTTCATGTGCGAGCTGGGGCAAATCCATGTGTGAGCTGGGGCATATCCAATTATCCATGAGGAGCTGGGGCATTCCATGTGCTGGGGCATGTCCACGAGGAGCTGGGGCATGTCCACGAGGAGCTGGGGCATGTCCACGTGTGAGCTGGGGCATATCCACGTGTGAGCTGGGGCATATCCACGTGTGAGCTGGGGCATATCCACGTGTGAGCTGGGGCATTATCCACGTGCTGGGGCAGTATATCCATGAGCTGGGGCAGTACCAAACACGAATGTGAAAAAAGTTTGTAAAAAAAATTAAGAAAAATAAACAATTTGTTTCTCTTTTTTTTGGTTTGTTAATGCAGCAATATTGTTCCCATTTCAATTATAATGTGAACAATGATGCTGCACTAACGATTTTTGTATGCGGTGCGTTTGTTAAAAATCGTGTAATTTTCCCCAAAAAAAAATGTAACGAGACCCCATCTCTAATTTTTTTAACAAGCGCACCCCATACAAAATAAAACCACAATTGCTCGCATGTTAAAAAGTGAAAAAAACACTTTACACATTGTAAATTATTGAAAAATCATATTTTATTGCATTTTTTGTTATAATATACAGACAGGACATAACGTATACATATAATAATGACATATTATGAATCTGCCGAGTCTGACGGAAAGAACGATATATAATATGTCTGGGTCATACTAAAATAAGCCTTCAAAACACGTTTAAACATGATGAGCAAAACCGGTAAAAATGAGCTCAGCACAGAGGCGGGAAATGCCTCAGCAGCGAAAGGGTTAATTAAAAAAACACGATAGAATGAATTATCGGATCCGAAAAACAAACCAAAAATTTATTATAAAAAAATATATAAAGTATAAAAAAGTAAACCATAGCAGTTTACATCAAAACGAATAGTTAGACAGCTTTGAAACGAGGAGAACAGACGTTCCGAAAAAACGAAAATTTCCGAAATCATGAAAAGTCGATACAAAAAACGAGCAATGTGACACGAAAATACGAAGAATGGTCGATATTCCGAAAAACGAAAATTTCCGAAATCACGAAAAGTCGATACAAAAAACGAGTAGACACGAAAATACGAAAAATGGTCGATATTCCGAAAAAAAAAATGTACCCGAAAAACGAGTCGAACTGAAAATTTTAAACATCCGAAAAATCGAACCGAACCGAAAAAAAAAAAAAAAAGTGCACAAGCCTACCTACAAGTTGGACATATACCCGCAAACGGAAGAAAGAACACTTGTGTACAGAAACCATCTTTTTTTTTTAGAACATTCTTCAATATGCATCAATGTATGCTCTATTTGATTTCAAGTGTCTTTTGAACCCAATGGTATTTCCTACCAGTCCCCTTTAACCGTTTGGCATTATACAATCCTTGTTTTTTTCCCTTTCCCTGTGTACATTTTCCCCGAAAGAGTGAAGTAGCGCTGCCTTGTTTGTTCCTTTGTACTTCGTGATTTTCTCTGGTATTGGGGAGATACCTATCTGGCCCCTATAGTGATCTTCACTTCCTTTCCTTCCAATCTGTAAGCGCACTATCCTCCATCTTTTGTGTCACAGTGTGTCCACTGCCTGCAGATTTGTCTGAAAGTCATTACTGTTTGAAAGGAAAACCTGTTTGTTGAAAGCCTGGATGCTTTGTAAATCAACTTGGAGATTTGGGTCTTCTAACTTTGACTGGATGAAGATGAGGTGGCGTTCGCTATCTTTCGACTTTAGATGCATCTTCCTCATGCATTCGTTCTGTATTGTGATGCGACTGGGAGAGAGCTCACTTTTAGGTTTATAGCGGAGCTCTATTAGTTTATCTCGGGATTTATTGTAGCTTTTGTAGTACCTATCCCACTCAGCCATCAGGCACGATCTCATTTCATTGGTAAGCTCCCTATGCGCCCTCAGTTCATAATGTCTCTGAATTGCCTCTGTCTGCATCTTCTGAATTTTGGACAGCACACTCTTCATTTGAGTCAAGGTCGATTAGTAGGCCCAACTCTTTTGGCACGTCACAGCTTTCTGCCATTATTAAGGAGACTCACAAAATTGCCTAAACACTTTTAAAATTGTCAATGCAATTCACTGTGTGCCTCTGGGGGCGCTGCTGGAGTGCGTTGCAGCTGGCGCAGTTCACCTTGTGGTCTCTGGGGAGCGCTGCTGGAGTGCATTGTAGCTGGCGCAGTTCACCTTGCGGCCTCTGGGGAGCGCTGCTGGAGTGCGTTGCAGTTCACCTTGTGGCCTCTGGGGAGCGCTGCTGGAGTGCGTTGCAGCTGGTTCACCTTGTGGCCTCTGGGGAGCCGCTGCTGGAGTGCATTGCAGCTGGAGAAGTTCACCTTGTGGCTTCTGGTGAGCGCTGCTGGAGTGCATTGCAGCTGGAGCAGTTCACCTTGTGGCCTCTGAGAAGTGCTGCTGGAGTGCATTGCATCTGGCACAGTTCACTTTGATATAAACTTCACTTCCTGAAAAACAAACCTTTCTTCCTGTCAGCATGCAAAGCATCTCAGCACTAGGGATGAGCCGTTCGGAGTTCGATTCGAACATCGCCTGTTCACGAACTATGAACATTTCTGCGTGTTCGCCCACAATGGACCACAATGCACTTTTGCACTGGCCTGAAGCTTTTAATTGGCTACAGCCTTGCACCTGACCACAGGTCAGGTGCAAGACAGGTTCAAGACTATGCCAATCACGGCTCAGAGTCCTGAATGGGCAAATTTTGCCCAATCATGGGCTCACAGAGCTAAATCCCGCAGCACACTATATGAGGCTTCACACAGCGCTTCAGCACGTGTTTGAGAGGAGATTGTTGTTGTGTTAGTGTGTGTTCTCACTGCCAGTCTGCCACCAGCTACTGGGGGGTCTCATTTCTACAATATTTCTGGGAATTGTTCTAATCTGTGTTCTCACTGCAACCAAGTATTTTGGGGGGGGGGTCAGTAATTTCTACAAAATATTTGGGAATTGTTCTAATCTATGTGTTCTCACTGCCACCAAGTATTTTGGGGGGGGTCAGTCATTTATACAAAATATCGGGGAATTGTTGTAATCTTTGTGTTCTCACTGCCACGAGCAATTTTGGGGGTCAGTCATTTATACAAAATATCTGGGTATTGTTGTAATCTTTGTGCTCACTGCCAGCAACTATTGTGGGGGTCTCATTTCTACAAAACCCAGCGTGCTTTCTGAAAGGACGTTCAGTGCCGCTGGAGGTATTGTCACAGACAAAAGAGTGCGTCTGTCCACTGACTCTGTAGACCAGCTGACATTTATAAAAATGAATCAGTCCTGGATCAGCAGCTATCAATCCCCTGAAGCTGACATAACAGAATAGATCGGGGATCTCTTCTACATTCACAAAACCTCCACCACTGCACTCTTCCACAATACCACAAAAGGGTTACGGTGTGAAGGCACATTAATTTGGGTGCACTGACGCCTGTGCCAGATTTATATCATTTTAATTTTTTGAACCGCAGGGTCCAACCCTGCACTCTTCCACAATTCCACAAAAGGGTTATGGTGAGAAGGCACTTGCTGCCACCAAAGGCACAATATTTGGGTGCACTGACGCCTTTACCAGATTCATATTTTTAATATAGGACCGCAGGGTCCAACCCTGCACTCTTCCACAATACCACAAAAGGGTTACGGTGTGAAGGCACTGTTGCCGACACTAAAAGGCCCAATTTTAAAGCACCTACTATTACTTTCATCCAAAGCCTGCATAAGTTTCACCATAATTTAGCCAAAAAAAAATCACTAAACTTTTTCTGCGCGTCCTAAAATGTCTTTCCATACAGGCTGCCGCCCCAAGCAGTTGTTTATGAATAGATTAAAGGAAAAGCATTTACCGTAATTTTTTTGTTTTTAAATGTTTCTATGCATCCTAGAAATCCGCCACTTCACGGGCAGGTTATGGGGACCTCCTAGGCACGATATTTGAAGGAATTTTTCGTTTTTATTTTTAACCCTTTTTTCATGGAAAAAACGTTTTTAAACTTTTTGTCCTTGTTTCCCGTCCCCCAGGGCACTACCCGGACCCCCATACACTTTTTATGGCAAATATCTTGCATATATGCCCTCTTGGAGGGCCCTCTAAAAATCGAATTTAGAGTCCCATTGACTTGTATTGAGTTCGAGTTCGAATTCGAACATTTGAAAAGTTCGAGTTCGAATGCGAACCGAACTCGGGGGTTTTCGGCTCATCCCTACTCCCTACTAAAATGTAGCTATTTTCTTGGCGCAAATCTAACTTAGCCATTCTTTCTCTAGCTAAACCATTTACATGTATAGGGAAAAACACTTCATTTACTCAATTTCAGTTAAGAATTGAGAATGGTCGCTGTGTCCATTAGGTTCTGTCTTTCTTTTGTGGAGATGAATAATTAACACGTCATTTTCCAGATATATATCTCGGATTCTCTCAGAGGGAACACATATGCTGTTATCCTCCTGCTCACCTGGAGTCAGGGGCTTTGGCATTAAGAAAGATATCAGGTGTCTGGCTATTTCTGAAATGGACTTCAATAGAGTCCGGCCTTTCCTCAATCACGTGGCAGTTACGCTGAGCGTGATGGGATTGGGATCTATCTGAGCTAATTGGAACATTTACTTGAGACCAAATGACCTCATTGATAAAATCAATGATTGGATTCAACCTTTTAAGAAGGTCCATTCCAATGATTAGGCGATTTTGGGGCAGATCCACGATAAGCATTGGATGCCGAATTACTTTATTCCCCATTTTAAAATCCAATTTTGCTATGCCCAGAACCTGCAGAGAAGTGCCACTCACACTCACTAGATTAGCATTAGATATGTCTAATCTAGGCTTCCTGGTGGACAGTTCTTGAACTTGTTTAAAGTAACCAGATGATATCAAGGTGATTTGGCTACCAGTGTCTAGCAGAGACATAATATTTTGTGGCAAATTATCCTGTAATTCTGCATTCACATAATATCGGTCTTCAATGCTGTGTAATTTACATAGAAAGTTAGAATGAGATATGAAATTAGATTTTGTACAGATTTTACCCACAGTCCTTCCTTTAGGAATGCTTTTACTGGCAACTGGGCTGTCCGTGTTGGATTCAGTCTTCTCATATTGCTCGCACTTAGACTGGGGAGATAAAATACATTGTCCTTCCTTTGGCAGGGAAGGGGTTAATTCAACCACACAAACATTTGTATTAACCATTTCATTATCACTTTCTGGTAAATTGTCATGGACATTGGTTCATCAGAATCATCATTTAGTCACTGAGTTGGCGGGGCTGCAGGTGTTGAATAATTTACAATCTGAATTGGGTTATTCCCAGTCATCAACTGAGTGATCTGATCCAATTTTTCTGTCAGCACGGGAAAGTTATTCTGCATCTGGCTGATACATTAAATTTCCGCCTTCTATTTGTCCTTGGGGGCGAAGCTTGCGCGTTATCTGACTCAGATTTAGTTTTACCTCGGGTCGCTTCCTGTCTAGGTGCATTTTCCCTTGAATTAACCCATTGATTTCTATTTCTAGGAACCCATTGCTTCCTAGGTTGGGATTGACTTCCTGAATTTTCTCTGGCAAATTATCTTTCCTGATCTGGCTTGGATTATTCTATTTTAGGTATTGACTCTTTCACAACCTCAGCATAGCTCTTTTTGTGGGACTCATATTTGAGGTCACCCTTTTTAACATGAGTTTCCGCAATTTCCTCAGGTGAATTTTTAATTCTTTTCCCCTGAGTTTCTTCACTAAATTCAAATACAGTAAAGAGAGTCATGCTTTCTTTTAAAATCCAATCCAATCTATTTTTCAGATCATAATCCTTCGCCAAGATAACCCTTATTTTATTTGCCAATGCGTCATAAAATAATTGGATAGATTCAGGATTTTCGAAATCTGGGTTTCTTTCAGCCAAGCTGTACACATTTAAGGACTGAAAGAAATTCACGGAGGCTTTGATTGGGTCTGCATTTAAGACTTAAAATAGCCTTTTCGCGGTGAGGTCCAAAATTCACATTTGATTTCAGACACAACTTTACTCCAAGTATTTATACCAGACTCTTTCAAAGACTGAAAAAAATACCTGTTTTTGCTTTCAAAGACCCATGGGATAAAATCGATTTTCTCTGCATCTGAACTAATACCTCAAACAAATAAGGCTTCCTCAAATGACTGATAAAAGCCGGAGATTTTTTTTAATTAAATATACCCACTGACTTTTTCAAAGACTTTACGACCTTGGTTGAGTCACGCACTACATGAGATTTTCTACCATGCTTAATAGGCTGTGTCTGGCTAGAGTGACGTGATTTGAAAAAACTCATATACTCAAGATTTTTCCTCTTCTGCCTGAGAATTAGTTTCAATTTCACTTTTGCTCTGCAGCGAAACACGCCTGTCAGCCATCATTGGTGATTTATCAAAGCAGCTGAAAGCTCCCAGTGGGAATCTCTCTGAAGAAGATTTAACGTTTTTAGCATCCGCTTCTACCTGACATAACTCATCGGCGAATTTCTCATGTTCGCATTTCATTCTTGCCAGTTGTGCAATCAGTTCCTTATTTGATTGGGACAAATAATCGATCTCTTTGCATTTCATCTCTTTTGCATACACATTTAACTCCTTTATCATTCGTTCTGACTCATGGGATATTTTAGTTACGGTATCATGCAATTCACGATTTCTCTTTAATGAGCTGTCCATGGTTTCTATATTATCATTCAATCTCTTATTTAGCTCTGCGATCAAGTGTATGCATTCAGGCACAAATTGGAAGACAAGAAATTCTTTGTCGTTGTTGGCCGCAAATAAGCAACAAAAGTTGAATGATCTGACCAGATTGAAAAGCATAATTAGAAACATTTGATTGTAATTCCTTTATCCAATCAAATAAATCGTCTATGACGTGTAATTTGTCCTTTAAATAAGACACAACCTCTATCAATACAATTTTGTAGGAATGCATAATTATATCAGCTTCATTAGCGATATCACGAGTAGTGATGAGCAGAACACCCGTGTTCTGTTTGCATACGAACTCGAAAAATTTCAAAAGTTCGAGTTCGAACCGAACTCAATGCAAGTCAATGGCACTCGAAAGTTCGATTTTTAGAGTGCCCTCCAAGAGGGCATATATGCAAGATATTTGCCATAAAAGGTGTATGGGGGTCTGGGTAGTGCCCTGGGGAAATGAAACAAGGACAAAAAGTTTTTAAAAAAAAGATTTAAAGAAACAGTGAGTTTTCCATGAAATAAAGGTTAAGAATAAAAACAAAAAATTCCTTCAAATATCGTGCCTAGGAGGTCCCCATAACCAACCCGTGAAGTGGCGCATTTGTAGGATGTATAGAAACATTTAAAAACCCCAAAAAATGACATTTCAAATGACGGTAAATGGTTTTCCTTTAATCTATTCATAAACAACTGCTTGGGGCGGCAGCCTGTATGAAAAGAGGAGACATTTTAGGACACACAGAACAAGTTTAGTGATTTTTTGGCTAAATTATTGTGAAACTTATGCAGGCTTTGGATGAAAGTAACAATAGGTGCTTTAAAATTGGGCCTTTAGTGTCGGCAACAGTGCCGTCACACCGTAACCCCTCTGTGGTATTGTGGAAGAGTGCAGGGTTGGACCCTGTGGTCCAATATTAAAATGATATGAATCTGGTATAGGTGTCAGTGGCAGTGCACCCAAATATTGTGCCTTTGGTGGCAGCAAGTGCCTTCACACCATAACCCCTTTGTGGTATTGTGGAAGAGTGCAGTGGTGGAGGTATTGGGAATGCAGAAGAGATCCCCAATCTATTCTGTTTCGTCAGTATCAGGGGATTGATAGCTGCTGATCCATGACTGATTCATTTTTATAAATGTCAGCCGGTCTGAGTCGGTGGACAGACGTACTCTTGTCTGTGACAAAACCTCCAGCGGCACTGAACGTCCTTTCAGAAAGCACGCTGGATGAAGGGCAACCTAGTAGCTGTATAGCATATTGGCTAAATTCTGGGCAGTGATCCAATCTCAACACCCAGTGGATCATCTGCTGTAAAGGTATCCAGGTCTGCCCTTGCCCCTAGGTAGTCCTGGTAAATATGGTAAAGACACTGGCAATGGGTGCCTACATTTGACATCCCTGGGCATCGTGGACTAAAAAAAATGTAAAAAGGCATCAGTCACCGCTGTTCCTCTGATCATCCACAGCCTCAGAAGCACCTGTGTCATCACTTGGTAACCTACCAGTGCCTTGAAAAGGTGTTACACAAGTGGTGCTTTAGAGCGTACTCATGTTGTTTCATCCGGTCGTCCCCCTGTGCGGACAGGATGAGCTCTGCAACTTTACCCTTGTATCGTGGATCAAGAAGGCTTGTCAACCAGTAATGATCCCTCTCCTTGATAGCATGAATCCTGGGGTCCTTTAGCAGGCTTTGCCTACGGACGAAACAAGTCGAGCTGATCTGTGCTTTAATTTGTGTCTACTGCCTGCCGCCTTGCTGTCCATCGTTTGAAGAGGAGCTAGATTTTCCGGTCGTTGAAACTGGGTGGTCCGCAAGAACTTTTCTGCCTAACTACATTGGACCACAAACATCGGCTTCCTTGGAGTCTACCCTGGCCAGGAGTCTCCATTCTGTGGACTGAACGCATTCCGGTGGCGGTGACTATAAGGATGTGTTAATTATGCTATTATGCACACATTTTTTGAACGTGTGCCACGTTGTTTGTGAGTGGCTTCCTTGTGTTTTTTTATATTATTAAATGTTTTTACAGTATTATGCTATGTTAGTGCATTTATTGTTTTAGCTATTGGAATCCACTCTTCATCTGGCTGTGCCATCTACACCATTGACCAATTTTTAAAGGTTGTATTTATTTTACTGCAGTTCCTTTTGTTTTTTGTTTCTGATTTATTTAGCACGTTGTGGTGGAGAGTGCTGTGAACTGCTGTATGTACATTTATTGGGTATACTTTCACTCTTTTATTCATATACAGCCCTTAAAAAGCCATCTCAGTTTAGAGTCAATGTAGTCAGCAAGTGAAAATAATAAAACATTTATTCCAATAATATGAAATATCAGTGATAAAAAAAAGACGGGAACCAGACGCGTTTCGCGCTTTACAGCGCTTCAGTGGTAAAACAGACAAACAAGGGTACATTTCAAAAAAAGGGGTTCATTATATACTCAGACATTTAGTAAATGAGCCAGCAGCCCAAGTAACCCGCCCACTTCCAAATTAGAATACATACAATTAAACATATAAATGTGTTGATAAAAGTCAACAAACAAAGTACATATGCAAATCCAAAGCTTCTCCCTAGAACTTAACATCTGAACATAAAATTTTAAAAAATAGTGGATATAGCTAATCCATTTTAGCGTTTGTCATCCGGTGTATTTAAACAGATCATTATTGAATGAGCTGGCAACCCAAAAGGCCCGCCCTCTTCAAGTTTAAAATACACAAAACTGGCAGTGTTAATATATAAAATTAACACACTACATATATAGATCGCAGGAGGTGGAGGTGGCATTAGCTTCCGAGTTTCCCTGGTCAATGAGGATGACCCGATCGTGCACTTCCTCCTCCCAGCCACGTACTAGTCCTTGGGTTTCTTGGCACACAAAACCCTCCCTTGAGGAATCCCCACCTTCAATGCCCCCACTATTCAAATATTCCTCCTCCTCCTTATCCTCCTCCTGTCTGATCTGAGGACCCACAGAAATGCTGTTTGCGTAAAGACTGGGACCTTGAGAGCTAGGGAAGGCCTACGCTTCCTCCCACTGCTCTGCCTCTAGTGGCACATCTATAATTCCCTGCAGAATGCACTTCTGCAGGAACACTAAAGGAATTGTGTCACTGATGCATGCACTGTCCCTACTCACCATCCTCGTTGCCTCCTCAAATGGTGACAGTACAGTGCATGCATCCTTGATCAGCCACTGCGGGGGGGGGGGGTAAAAAACCAAGTTGACCTGAACCTGTCCTTGTGTCATACTCACAGGTACTCATTGATGGCCCTCTGCTGCCTGTACAGATGCTGCAGCATTGCTATTGTCGAGTTCCACCTGGTGGGCATGTCACAGATCAGACGGTTTGTGGCAAGATGGAATTCTCTTTGAATTTCTGCCAGGCGAACACTTGCTGGGAATGACCGTCTGAAGTGGCTGCAGACTTTTCTGGCCTGGCTGAGAAGCTCTGCCAGGCCTGGGTAGGAAACACTGTACCACCAGATTTAGAACGTGTGCTAGGCATGGTACATGCGTCAACTTACCCTGGTGTAGGGTGGAGAGAAGGTTGCTGCCATTATCACAGACGACCATTCCCAGCTGAAGCTGGCGTGGTGTTAACCATCTCTGCACCTGCCCCTGCAGAGCTGACAGAATTTCTGGCCCGGTGTGGCTCCTGTCCCATAAACAAACCAGCTCAAGCACAGTATGGCATCTTTTTGCTTGAGCCATTGCGTAGCCCCTGCCACGCGTCGATTTAACTGCCACTTTGCCAGAGAAGGAGGAGGAGGAGGAAGAGGTGGTGGAGCAGACAGACCTCATTCAAGCAGCTTTCTGGAGGTGTGGTGGATGAACAAGCTCCAGCACAGAGCCCCGTCCTGGATCCCTCCCAGCTGCAAGCAGAGTTACCCAGTGTGCCGTGAAGGAAATGTAATGGCCCTGTCCATGCTTGCTGGACCTCGTGTCTAAAGTCATGTCACTCCATAACATTGTGTTCCACATGCTGGTATAGTGCTGGAATGGCCTTCCGTGAAAAGAAATGGCGTTTTGGAACATGCCACTGTGGTACAGCACATTCAGCAAATTCACGGAAGGAAGCAGAGTCCACAAGCTGGAAAGGCAGCAGCTGTAATGCAAGTAATTTTGCTAAGCTGGCATTTAGACGCTGTGCTTGGGGATGGTTGGGTCTATATTTTTTCTTACGCTGCAGCAGTTGGGGCAATGTAATCTGACTGCGTAAATCTTCAGCTGATGGGATGCTGTCACATTGTGAGGAAGGACCTGGTACACCCATTACCAGTGTCAGTGGAGGTTGTAGGCAATGACATGGCAGGACATATAGTGGGGGTAGAGACAGATGAGGAGAAGGAGGAGGACCTATGCAAAGTGTTGTGCCAACGGGATGCCTGGCAGGTGGTCATATGTTGCCTCAAGCACGTGGCTCCCGAGCGTGGGATGTCTTTCCCACGCTTGAGCCTCATCTGCCATTTCTTAAAGCACTCCCAGACAGCAGACTTCCTGTACATGTGCTTTGAGACAACAGCGCTCTGCATCTGAGCAGCTCTGACATCTGATGCCTTGGACTGGCTGGTGCTACGGTTGGTCATAGAGGATGTTGTGCCTCGTGTTTGTTATGCCTCCTCACTTGACTCATCTGTTCGATCAGGCACCCAGGTGGAGTCAGTGACCTCATCATCATTGTCATCACCCCCTATCTCATCGTCACTGGAGCCAACTTGGCAGTATGCTGCAGCTGCTGGGGCAACATGAGTGCCATTTATTTGTGTGTCACTGGCACCCCCTTCCTCTAGGTTGATTATACTCCCTTCCTCAACCTCAGAGATTGAATCAGAGCACTATACTTCCTGCGCATCCTCAAGCAGCATGTCACTGTCATTGTAGTCAAACAATTCAGCTGACTCCTCCGTGTGTGATAGTGAGGCTACGGCAGGAGTAGCTGTGGACATGGAGGCTGCATTAGATGCTTTGGCAGCTGAGGTGACTGTAAACCACTACAAGCCTGGCTGGCAGAGGACTGAGGATGGCCTGGTTTGCCAATCCTGCAAATCCTCTGTATATTGCTGCTGCTTAAAACGGCCAGCACCAGTTAGAAAGGACAAGCGTGCCCCTGCAGAGGATGCACCACGTCCACGATGACCAGAGGCACAGCCTCCCGACACAGAGGCTGCTTGCCCTCTTATCTGTGTCTGGGACCGTCTGTTACATCCTCAGCCCCTGTTGTGCTCCCTGGGGGGGGGTCTGGGAATGGTGGTGTGCCGCTGGCTGGTTGGTTGCCAGCACTTCCTGATGGCAGATTGGCATCTGCGGGGGCGGGGTCTGGTGTGGTCACAAGGAGCCGCCGGGTTTAAAACAGGGCGAGAGGAGTTGCCTCGTCGCCCTGACGTCGAGTTTGATTCCAGCATCGCTAAGTTTATTCCTACATTGATATCCTGTTACCGACCCATTTCTGTATGCGATTCCTTCTCCTGTTAATTGACCCGGCTGGTACTTTGACCACTCTGCACGTTTGTATACCCCTGTCTGTGAGCATTGACAATTTAACCCTATGCTTGCCTTGCATGTTTCTGAGCGTGTCCTAGGTAATCTGTTGGTCTCGAAACCTTCCGAACCTAGAGGCAATTCAGTTAGCCCTTGAGTCTCCTTGGCTATTAAGTTACAGTCTGTAGTTTATGACCCTTGTGTTATTCGAGCAGAACTTTTTCCCTCAAGGATCTCAACTTCGCTACTCGTGTGGCAGCGTTACCACTACCGTTACAGTCTGCCTGTCCTTTTTGGTCTTTCTGACATGGGGAGTGATATATAGAACTCTGATTCAACTCTGGTATAAAGATTAAAGATTTCCAGAACTCTGGTATAACTCAGTGAGACACCCTGATAGCTGGCAGCCAGTGACAAGACACAGATTAAAATTCCCAGGAACCTCCTATAAATCAGTGAGACCCCCTGATGGGTGGCAGTGACTAGGGATGAGCTGTTCTGTTCGATTCGGAGTTCGATGCAAACATCGCCTGCTCGCATGTTCGCGAACTACGAACATTTACGTGTGTTCACCCACAATGCACCACAATGCACTTTTCCACTGGCCAAAAGCTTGTAATTGGCTACAGCCTTGGACCTGACCACAGGTCAGGTGCAAGACAGGTTCAAGACTATGCCAATCACGGCTCAAATTTTGCCCAATCATGTGCTCACAGAGCTAAATCCCGTAGCACACTATATAAGGCTTCACACAACGCTTCAGCATGTATTTTTTGAGAGGAGATTGTTGTGTTAGTGTGTGTTCTCACTGCCAGTCTGCCACAGCTATTGGAGGGGTCTCATTTCTACAAAATATCTGGGAATTGTTCTAATCTGTGTGTTCTCACTGCCACCAGCAGTTTTGGGGTTCAGTCATTTCTACAAAATATCTGGGAATTGTTCTAATCTGTGTGTGTTCTCACTGCCACCCATCAGGGGGTCCCACATACTTCTAGCATATTTCTGTGAATTGTAATCTGTGTCTTGTCACTATTGCCAGCTATCAGGGGGTCCTATCAGGGGGTCTCACTGATTTATAGGTGGTTTCTGGGAATTGTAATCTGTGTCTTGTCACTGGCTGCCAGCTATCAGGATGTCTCACTGAGTTATAACAGAGTTCTGGAAATCTTTAATCTTTATACCAGAGTTGAATCAAAGTTCTGCAGCATATCTCCAATTTTTATAACAGAGTTGAATCAGAGTTCTGTATATCTTTAATCTATATATCACTTACCATGTCAGAAAGACCAAAAAGGACAAGCAGTCACTCCCAGGCACAGATAGGAGGGCAAGCAGCCTCTGTGTCAGGAGGCTGTGCCTCTGGTCATCATGGACGTGGTGCATCCTCTGCAGGGGCACGCTTGTCCTTTCTAACTGGTGCTGGCCGTCTTGAGCAGCAGCACCAGAGGATTTGCATGATTGGCTAACCAAGCCATCCTCATCCTCCGAGTCCTCTGTCAGCCAGGCTTGTAGTGGTTTACAATCCACCTCAGCTGCCAAAGCATCTAATGCATCCTCCATGTCCACAGCTACTCCTGCCGTAGCCTCACTATCACACACGGAGGAGTCAGCTGAATTGTTTGACTACAATGACAGTGACATGCTGCTTGAGGATGCGCAGCCACTACAGTGCTCTGATTCAATCTCTAAGGTTGAGGAATGGAGTATAATCAACCTAGAGGGAGGGGGTGCCAGTGACACACAAATAACTGGCACTCATGTTGCCCCAGCATACTGCCAAGTTTGCTCCAGTGACGATGAGATAGGGGTGATGACAATGATGATGAGGTCACTGACTCCACCTGGGTGCCTGATAGAACAGAGGAGTCAAGTGAGGAGGAGGAGGAAAAGGCACAACAAACACGAGGCACAACATCCTCTACGACCAACCGTAGCACTAGCCAGTCCAAGGCATCAGATGTCAGAGCTGCTCAGGTGCAGAGTGCTGTTGTCTCAAAGCACACATCCAGGAACTCTGGTGTCTGGGAGTTCTTTAAGAAATGTGCAGCAGACCGCACTGTTGCTATTTGTAATCTATGTCAGATGAGGCTCAAGCGTGGGAAAGACACCGTACGCTTGGGTACCACGTGCTTGAGGCGACATATGACCACCTGCCATGCATTTCGTTGGTGCAAAACTTTGTGTAGGTCCTCCTCACCTGTCTCTACCCCCAATATATGTCCTGCCATGTCATTGACTCCAACCTCCACTGACAGGTATGATGCTACAGTAATGGATGTACCAGGTCCTTCCTCATAATGTGACAGCATCCCATCAGCTGAAGATTTACGCAGTCAGATTACGTTGCCCCAGCTGCTGCAGCGTAAGAAAAAAATATAGTCCCAACCATCCCCAAGCACAGCGTCTAAATGCCAGCTCAGCAAAATTACTCGCATTACAGCTGCTGGACACTGCTCCCTTCCGTGAATTTGCTGAATGTGCTGTACCACAGTGGCATGTACCAAAACGCCATTTCTTTTCACGGTAGGCCATTCCAACACTATACCAGCACGTGGAAGACAATGTTATGGAGTCATTGGGAAAGGCAGTCAGCAGCAAGGTGCATGTGACTTTAGACACTTGGACCAGCAAGCATGGACAGGGCCGTTACATTTCCTTCACGGCACACTGGGTAACTTTGACTGCAGATGGGAGGGATCCAAGACTGGGCTCTGTGTTGGAACTTGTTCATCCACCACGCCTCCAGAAATCTGCTTGTATGAGGTCTGTCTGCTCCACCACCACCTCTCCCTCTTCCTCCTCCTCTGTCTCTGGCGAAGTGGCAGTTAAACCGACTCGTGACAGGAGCTACGCAATGGCTCAAGCAAAAAGATACCATACTGTGCTTGAGCTGGTTTGTTTAGGGGACAGGAGCCACACCGGGCCAGAAATTCTGTCAGCTCTGCAGGGGCAGGTGCAGAGATGGTTAACACCACGCCAGCTTGAGCTGGGAATGGTTGTCTGTGATAATGGCAGCAACCTTCTCTCCACCCTACGCCTTGGGTAAGTTGACGCATGTACCATAAAAAGGAAAAATGGCTATACTCCGTGGCGCTAGATATACACTTTTAAGGATTCGCTATATTCCCACACTGGTGCTCCCGTCACCAGAACATATTGCAAAATGTGAAGTAAAGAAATGGGGACAGCGCTTCAATTTAAAAGGATGCAGTGTATAAGTGATGTGGTAAATATGGAATAATGCTCACAAGCAATGGTAGGTCCCTTGAGGATTAGGCGTGGACTAAATCAATCAAAGTCTTCAAAATAGGATGACCCCAAAAAATACAGATAATGGTACAGTATTGCACAGAATATACTGCTATAGTAAGGTTGTAATGTTCACTACTCACTCTTTACGAGAGCTGCTAGCTCTCATATGTAGACCTCACAGGTGTTCAGGGCCAACCTGTTCGCCTCATACTCCCGCATTCAGACCTCCAAAAAAGCACAGGAACATGGATTGCATATAATCCAACAGGTAAGCAAATATCGACTCACCAAATAGAATTGAATCTCCAGCAGAAATATTCCAGGGTAGCCGTGTGTGTAAACCTCAGTATAAGAACAAAGGTAACATAAAGGCCAGATATGCTGGAAAAATATTTATTAAAATAAAATATAAAATATATAAGCGAGGAGCCAAACGCGTTTCTTGTCTCAGGGGCGCTTCATCAGAGGCAAGGGACAAAAAGCAAGTGGCACCCATAGTCCTTTCAGGGTTTATATAGCCAAAAAAATAAAAAAAATATCCAGAACAGCAAAGTGAAACCACATGGGAAGGAATCAGCAATCACCTCCGTTTTTGCATATCATGATGTCATCGGGAGGCTGCAAGTGAGGACAGTTGCTGCTTGTCATCCTCTTTCTCCAACCAAAAACATCATAGATCTGTTCATGGGGCAGCTCCTGTTTGCCCTTTCCTGGGATTAACACTTTCATTTTCACATCCTAGATTTTTATTTCCATTACCTATAGCTGGAATAGTCCTATGCATATACCAGGGCCTTCAGTGTATTGAAGAACTCAGCAGAAAAAATAAGATAAGAGACAATACCATGTATTAATAAAAAGCACACATCTCTGCACAAGAAACATCAGTTTACACTTTAGGTATTGTGCAGTGCAAATTTGAAGTATATTGAGGCCCCTACATGTGCATATGTAAAACATCAGAAGTAATTTTAATAGGGTTTCTAGATGAACATTTTTAAATGAACACATAGTTAATATAATCTGCACATTAGGGGGCCAGTATACATTTTACACTTCAGGTGTTGTGTAGTGCACTTTAGACCGGGGTATACTGAGGCCCCTACATGTGCATACGTACAAATGTAAAACATTTTTTGCTTCCAATGGGCAGCAGTAGTAATTATTCATGGGGTTTATGAATAAACATTTTAAATGAACACATAGTTCATATACTTTGCATTAAACCAATATAATCATATTAGAGAGCTGATATACTTTATAGATTCAGTATTTCGTACTTTAGATTGGAGTATACCAGGGCCCCTGCATGTGCATACGTGCAAATGTAAAACATTTTTTTTTTCTCCTTTTTGCTTCCAATGGGAAGCAATAGCTGAATGATTATTAAAGGAGTTTCTCAGTGAACATTTTACATAAACACATGGTTCATATATTTCGCACTGAAAACATACTCATATAAGGGGGCTGATACACATATAACAATGGTCTACTTTTAGATCTATCCCCATTTGAGCTTAACATTATGTCTTGACATCTATATATGGAATGCATGTTCAGGGCTTTCCGTGCAGTGAATGGCCTACATAAAATAGGAAGCAGTACATACTAGGTAATCAAACCAATCTGTAAGGACCGTATTGTGGACGTCTATTTAAAACATATTAGGGTAACTGTTAAAAAATATACTGCCGATAACCATGACTATTAATATTGGGTGACTAAATAAAATTGAAACAGAAGAATCTGTGTTATGGGCGCCACCTAGTGGTTCCTTTCACAATTGTTCATGTGTTGAGGGTTAATTAACCCCTCAAGACCTTTAAAAGCAGAAAAAAAAAGGGCAGCAATAAAACTGTAAATTGTCAATGTTTCTCACAGTAAATCAGCAGCTTGTCCGTTCACTCGGGCTTATCCCTAGAACCCAGTTAGAAGCATAAATAGAGAAAAAATGTGGCGGGACAGGCGCTTCCTTCACAATGACAGGGATGTCCTCACTTAAATGACAGTTCTCCCCTCTGTTGGATGAGTGTAAACCTCAAACAGAACAGAAAACAAAAATAATGGTGCAGTATGTCAAGGCAGTATACTATTAAAATAAAGATAAGAGGATTGCACTCACATGGTGTGGTGTCTTAGTATCAGACACCAGATGTTTATAGCGGCTGGCAGAATTATGGAAGGAACGCCAGACTTCCCTTGGTGGTGCTCCAACATCTGTGGTGGTCCTCCAATCTTTGGGTACTCCAAGAGCCTTGATGTTGTTTCAGTATCCGTTCCCCTGATCCTCAGCAGCGGTGTAGATCACAATCATGTGGGGTACAGCAGCCAGGAAACAGGAAGAATAGGGACAGCAAGCAAGGTATAATGGGATTTATTGGTATAAAATAATTAAAATAATCTTGGTACATCCAAACGCGTTTCGCGGTATGAAGCCGGTTCCTCAGTAGATGTCAATACCAATATATATACCAATAAATCCCATTATACCTTGCTTGCTGTCCCTATTCTTCCTGTTTCCTGGCTGCTGTACCCCACATGATTGTGATCTACACCGCTGCTGAGGATCAGGGGAACGGATACTGAAACAACATCAAGGCTCTTGGAGTACCCAAAGATTGGAGGACCACCACAGACGTTGGAGCACCACCAAGGGAAGTCTGGCGTTCCTTCCATAATTCTGCCAGCCGCTATAAACATCTGGTGTCTGATACTAAGACACCACACCATGTGAGTGCAATCCTCTTATCTTTATTTTAATAGTATACTGCCTTGACATACTGCACCATTATTTTTGTTTTCTGTTCTGTTTGAGGTTTACACTCATCCAACAGAGGGGAGAACTGTCATTTAAGTGAGGACATCCCTGTCATTGTGAAGGAAGCGCCTGTCCCGCCACATTTTTTCTCTAAATAAAATTGAAAATATAGGAAATAGGACACATGGTGTGTGTCTATAGCACCCAACTTAAAACCTAGAGGATCCAAGGCGTAAAAATTTTAAAAAACGACAGAAAATGGCACAGCTCAAAGTCTTTATTTAGACCCTTCGGGATTAACGTATCAAAATGGAATATCAATTTAATTTCCTCCTGATTCAATTTCCTGATAAAATCCCCTCCTCTCCAGTCTATATCAATTTTTTTGATGGGGAGGAAGGTCAGACCTTCGGGGGAACAACTGTGCACTACACAACACCTGAAGTGTAAAATGTATACTGGACCCTAATGTGCAGATTATATTAACTATCAGGGTAATTCAAAGAGATTCGAAAAGTCACCGCACATTCGGTGACTTTTCGTTCTCTTCAATTCGGTTCCTTTTGCCGATCCCATTTCGGCGACCCTGCGGTGTATTCAGTAAGCACCACAGGATCCCCGAATTGCAGGGAAAAGCTGCCGCAAACCCGACAAAAACTAACCGTAAAACCCACCGAATGCACGCCGAAAACCCCCAAAAACATCTGGATTAACCCGTCGAAAAACCCAAGCAGGAGCCGATCACACGCAGCGAAGCAGCCGAGGCAGTGAATAAATTAGCAAAACAGTTTGTGTGGATCTTTGAAAATGAAACACTGTTTGCAAAGAAACTACCAAGCGAAAATGTCTGAAATTTGCATATGAGGTCCAGGGAATGATAATAAAAAGGGCTGTTACAGAAAAAATAAGTAAACTTAAAAAAAATAAATAATAATAATCGGACTTTTAAAAAAAAAAAAAAAATCAGAAAAATGCTTAAAATATCCTAAAAAATCTATTAATAAAGAGACTCTTTACTGCAGAATTTTATAATTAACGGTTTATTAGATATTGAATTAAAACGGGAATATTTTTAACATTGAAGCCTATGGGATTCTCCTGAATAAATTTGCCGCATGAAACCGCCGAATGGCAGGGCATTAGGGGAACCTTTCACTGCTGGTTTGTGTTCTCTGAATAGCCGAAGCAGTGCTTTTCATGGGGTTTTCACTGCCCTCGACCAGGCACCGTATGTTCAGGCAATTCGCTAGGATTTGGCGAATTGCCTGCTCTCTGGATAGCCGAATGACCAGGAAAGGTAACCGAACGATGATTTTCAGCGTTCGGTTACCTTTCTCAAGCAATTCGGAGCTCTTTGAATAACCCTGTATGTGTTCATTTAAAAATGTTCATCTAGAAACCCTATTAAAATTACTTCTGATGTTTTACATATGCACATGTAGGGGCCTCAATATACTTCAAATTTGCACTGCACAATACATAAAGTGTAAAATTATGTTTCTTGTGCAGAGATGTGTGCTTTTTATTAATACATGGTATTGTCTCTTATCTTATTTATTCTGCTGAGTTATTCAATACACTGAAGGCCCTGGTATATGCATAAAACTATTCCAGCTGTAGGTAAAGGAAATAAAAATCTAGGATGTGAAAATGAAAGTGTTAATCCCAGGAAAGGGAAAACAGGAGCTGCCCCATGAACAGACTTATGATGTTTTTGGTTGGAGAAAGAGGATGACAAGCAGCAACTGTCCTCACTCGCAGCCTCCCGATGACATCATGATATGCAAAAACAGAGGTGATTGCTGATTCCTTCCCATGTGGTTTCACTTTGCTGTTCTGGATATTTTTTTTATTTTTTTTGGCTATATAAACCCTGAAAGGACTATGGGTGCCACATGCTTTTTGGCCCTTGCCACTGATGAAGCGCCCCTGAGGCGAGAAAAGCGTTTGGCTGCTCGCTTATATATTTTATATTTTATTTTTTGTTTTAATAAATATTTTTCCAGCATATCTGGCCTTTATGTTACCTTTGTTCTTATGCTGAGGTTTACACACGCTGCTACCCTGGAATATTTCTGCTGGAGATTCAATTCTATTTGGTGAGTGGATATTTGCTTACCTTTTACAATCCTGTTGGATTATATGCAATCCATATTCCTGTGCTTTTTTGGAGGTCTGAAGTACCTCCAAAGTATGAGGCGAATAGGTTGGCCATGAACACCTGTGAGGTCTACATATGAGAGCTAGCAGCTCTCGTAAAGAGTGAGTAGTGAACATTACAGCCTTACTATAGCAGTATATTCTGTGCAATACTGTACCATTATCTGTATTTTTTTGAGGTCATCCTATTTTGAAGACTTTGATTGATTTAGTCCACGCCTAATCCTCAAGGGACCTACCATTGCTTGTGAGCATTATTCCATATTTACCCCTCACTTATACACTGCATCCTTTTAAGTTAAAGCGCAGTCCCCATTTATTTACTTCACATGACGCATGTATCATGCCTAGCACACGACATAAATCTGGTGGTACAGCGTTTCCTAACCAGGTACCCAGGGCTGGCAGAGCTTCTCAGCCAGGTCAGAAAAGTCTGCAGCCACTTCAGACGGTCATTCCAAGCAAGCGTTCGCCTGGCAGAAATTCAAAGAGAATTCCACCTTCCCACAAACCGTCTGATCTGTGACATGCCCACCAGGTGTAACTCGACATTAGCAATGCTGCAGCGTCTGCACAAGCAGCAGAGGGCCATCAACGAGTACCTGTGTGAGTATGGTACAAGGATAGGTTCAGGTCAACTTGGTTTCCTCCCCCCCGGCGTGGCTGATGATCAAGGATGCATGCACTGTACTGTCACCATTTGAGGAGGCAACGAGGATGGTGAGCAGGGACAGTGCATGCATTAGTGACACAATTCCTTTAGTATTCCTGCTGGAGCACACTCTGCGGGGAATTATAGATGTGGCTCTAGAGGCAGAGCAGCGGGAGGAAGAGGAGGCCTTCCCTAGCTCTCAAGGCCCCAGTCTTTCTGAAGACAGCACTCCAGCAGGTCCTCCTCAGATCAGACAGGAGGAGGATGAGGAGGAGGAATATTTAAGTAGTGGGGGCATTGAAGGTGGGGATTCCTCAAGGGAGGGTTTTGTGTGCCCAGAAACACAATGACGAGTACGTGGCTGGGAGGAGGAAGTGCATGATGGGGTCATCCTCATTGACCAGGAAGACTCGGAAGCTAATGCCGCCTCCAACCCACACTGCATGGGCTCCCTTATCGTGAAAAGCCTGGTAAAGGACCCCAGAATTTAGCCAATATGCTATGCAGCTACTAGGTTGCCCTTCAGCCAGTGTGCTTTCCAAAAGGACGTTCAGTGCCGTTGGAGGTTTTGTCACAGTCAAAAGAGTGCGTCTGTCCACCGACTCTGTAGACCGGCTGACATTTATAAAAATGAATCCGTCCTGGATCAGCAGCTATCAATCCCCTGATGCTGACGTAACGGAATAGATCAGGGATGTCTTCAGCATTCACAAAACCTCCACCACTGAACTCTTCCACAATACCACAAAGGGGTTACGGTGTGAAGGCACTTGCTGCCACCAAAGGCACAATATTTGGGTGCACTGACACCTATACCAGATTCATATTATTTTAATATTGGACCGCAGGGTCCAACTCTGCACTCTTCCACAATACCACAGAGGGGTTACAGTGTGACGGCACTGTAGCCGACACTAAAGGCCCAATTTTAAAGCACATATTGTTACTTTCATCCAAAGCCTGCATAAGTTTCACCATAATTTAGCCAAAAAAATCACTAAACTTGTTCTGCGTGACTTAAAAGGTCTCCTCTTTTAACTGCTGCCCCAAGCAGTTGTTTATGAATAGATTAAAGGAAAACCGTTTACCATAATTTGAAACGTCATTTTTTTGTTTTTAAATGTTTCTACACATCCTACAAATCCGCCACTTCACGGGCAGGTTATGGGGACCTCCTAGGCACGATATTTGAAGGAATTTTTAGCTTTTATTTTTAACCCTTATGTCATGTAAAACTCACTGTCCCTTTAAAAACTTTTCTAAAAATGTTTTGTCCTGGTTTCCTGTCGCCCAGGGCACTACCCGGACACCTTTTATGGCAAATATCTTGCATATATGCCCTCTTGCAGGGCACTCTAAAAACCGAACTTTTGAGTCCCATTGACTTGCATTGAGTTTGGTTCGTGTTCGAGTTCGAACTCGAACTTTAGAAATTGTTCGAATGCGAACCAAACACTGGTGTTCGGCCCATCCGTTGCAGTGAAAAGACACAGATTACAATTCCCAGGAACCTCCTATAATTCAGTGAGACCCCCTGATGGGTGGCAGTGACAAGGCACACATTAAAATTTGCAGAAATCTGCTAGAAGTATGTGGGACCCCCTGATAGCTGGCAGTGAGAAGACACAGATTACAATTCCCAGAAACCTCCTCTAAATCAGTGAGACCCCCTGATGGGTGGCAAGACACAAATTACAATTCCCAGGAACCTACTATAAATCATTGAGACCCCCTGATGGATGACAGTGACAAGACAGATTACAATTGTCAGATATCTTCTAGAAGTGAACCCCCCCCCCCCAATAGCTGCTGGCAGTGAGAACACACAGATTACAACAATTCCCAGATATCTTGTAGAAGTGAGACGCCCCCAAAATTGCTGCTGGCAGTTCCCGAAGTTCCCGAAGTTTCGAACGGCCAATGTTCGAATCGAACTCCGAACCGAACAGCTCATCCCTAATCACGAGTCTCAAGTTCTGACTCTGAAATTTTTTACACCGTAAATAGACGACCGTAAAACCACAAGTCAAAATACAACAACAAAAGGTCAAAATATATATTTTCTACCTCTATCTAATCAAACAAAAACTACAATGTCAGCAGCGTGCCTCCATATATGTCGGAGATATATTCAGATAAGAAACTTATGAGATATAAACAACAATAAACTTATCTCGTTTATATTTCTTAAAAGGTCTCCTAAGTTTGTTTTCAATTCTATCTGTTTTGTTTACAAAAATATAACCACAAGCAACTGGATAAAAATATATATTTATTGTGTATGCAAAAAGATTTAATCTCACAACACAATCAAGGATTTATAAACCACAACCATCAGCTCACACATTTCTATCTTTTAAAATATGTTAGTAACTGCATGTATGGTTAGTACTATTTACTTTAATCAGTTAGTAGCTAACATAGATGGTTAGTTCAACTTAATAAACATCCTGCTTAAAGAAAACAATTAACATGTATTTCCCAGCAAACCAGTATTTAAAACAAGCTTGTAATCTGATGTATATACAGTGGCAAGAAAAAGTATGTGAACCCTTTGGGATTACGTGGAGTTTTGCATGAATTGGTCATAAAATGTGCTCTGATCTTCATCTAAGTCACAACATTTTGAAAAACAGTCTGCTTAAAGTAATACAACACAAACATTAGATGGTTTCATGTGTTTATTGAACATAACATGTAAACATTCACAGTGCAGGGTGGAAAAAGTATGTGAACCCCTAGCCTAATGACTTCTCCAAGAGCTAATTGGAGCCAGGAGTGAGTCAACCTTGAGTCCAATTAGTGTGATATTATTGGATGTGTTGCTGAAAGCTGTCCTGCCCTTTAAAAACACACACCAGTTTTGGGTTTACTGGTTTCAAGAAGAAGATGTGAACCATGCCTCGCAGAAAAGAGCTCTCAGAAGACATACGATCAAGAATTGCTGACTTGCATGAAGCTGGAAAGGGTTACAAAAGTATCTCCAAAAGCCTTGATGTTCATGTGTCCACGGTAAGACAGACTGTCTACAAATGGAGAAAGTTCAGCACTGTTGCTCTCCCTAGGCGTGGTCGTCCTGTAAAGATGACTGCAAGTGCACAGCGCAGAATGCTTAATGAGGTAAAGAAGAATCCTAGACTGTCAGCTAAAGATTTACAGAAATCTCTGGCACATGCTAACATTTTTGTTGACACATCTACAATAAGGAAAACCTTAAACAATAATGGAGTACATGGGAGGACACCACGGAGGAAGCCATTGCTGTCCAAAAAGAATATTGCAGCATGTTTGAAGTTTGCAAAAGAGCACCTGGATGTTCCACAGCACTACTGGCAAAATATTCTGTGGACAGATGAAACCAAAATTGAGTTGTTTGGAAAAAACACACAATACTATGTGTGGAGAGAAAAAGGCACAGAACACCAGCATCAAAACCTCATCCCCCACTGTAAAACATGGTGGAGGGAGCATCATGGTTTGGGGCTGCTTTGCTGCCTCAGGGCCTGAACGGATTGTTGTCATTGATGGAAAAATGAATTCCAGAGTTTATCAAGACATTTTGCAGGAAAACGTAAGACCATCTGTCTGCCAACTGAAGCTCTATAGAGGATGGGTGATGCAACAGGACAATGACCCAAAGCATACAAGGAATTCAACAAAAGAATGGCTTCAACAAAACAAAATACGCCTTCTGGAATGGCCCAGTCAGAGTCCTGACCTCAACCCGATTGAAATGCTGTGGCATGACCTTAAGAGAGCGATTCACGCCAGACATCCCAAGAATATTGCTACACTGAAATAGTTTTGTGAAGAGTGGACAAAATTACTCCAGATCGTTGTGCAGGTCTGATCTGCAACTACAGGAAACGTTTGGTTGAGGTTATTGCTGCCAAAGGAGGGTCAACCAGTTATTAAGTCCAACACATAGTTTTTCCACCCTGCACTGTGAATGTTTACATGTTCTGTTCAATAAAAACATGAAAACATATGTTTGTTATAGTATTTTAAGCAGACTGTGTTTTTCAAATTGTTGTGACTTAGATGAAGATCAGAGCACATTTTATGACCAATTCATGCAAAACTCCATGTAATCCCAAAGGGTTCACATACTTTTTCTTGCCACTGTATAAGTATATATGTATACACGTATATTTCTCTGTGCTACCTGGATCAACAAAAAGATGAAGCTCTCACTTATTCTATTTAGTGAATCCTCCCCTAATCACAAGAATTAAGCTTCTAATCTTCTGCTTTTTAAATTGTAGGTTATATAATCCCTGTTTAGTAATTCAATCACAATAGCGCTTCCAATTTCTATATATATATATGTATATCATTGCAACAAATAATTTAGGACAATTAATATCCTGATATATCAGACTCTCCGTATCATATTTCTATACTGCAGGTTAGAAAAATGTGAGTTTCTTATCTAACGATATCTGAGATAAATCTCAGTCTATATCCATTGCAAGATACACACCCATATATATTTACATTAATCCATTTGCTTTCCATACATTACCTGTTCCAAAATCTGGATTCAAGCGTTTCTGCAATCTTCTGTTACAGCAGCTATAAGTTCTTTGGATATAATATGAATTGGAGATTTTGTGAGAGTTTGTGAGATATTAAAAAATATTATAAATTTGTTTGCATCTTATCTTATTTGTCTCTGAGTTTCTCCTTGAGCATAACTCGTAAAATAACTAAGAGTGAATGCATGAGAGTGAGAAATAAAATTTGCAGTCCCAAGAGGGAGAATTTGTGTGGTCTGAGTTGAAGTGTGACGCCAAGTGAAGTCTGGTGTGTAGTGTCGAGTAGTGTCTCTATACATTCTGTATACACAGTTATAGAGGAATTTTACGTCACTTATCACGTACTTCTCTATTTAGCATAATTCTCTTTCTGAGAAACCCTATGAGGACTGTCAACCCATAATACACCACTAGATGGCAGTGTTGATTTAAAATTAAATAACACGAATTGATTTTAAATTCCTTATCATAGGTCATAGGTCAATCTCTATTTCTCAATTTAAACAAAGGACTCTTCACTCTTTTCTAGACTTTGTCTCTTCATGTCATATCTGATTTAATATCTCCTCAGTTTTAGCCATTTCAAGGTTTTACTGAGTTACTCCTTATCAGTTACCAGACATTCCTTCTACAGCAAAATACTTCTATTCTTCAGTAATTATCTTCAAAATATTTCTTAATATACCATTTTAGCACTACTAAAATATCTATTATTTTGATACTAAATATAGAATCTATATTGATTAGACATGTGCGTTCGTTTTAGTACTAAAACGATTTAGTCCAAATTTTGGGATAATTTAGTTTTAGTATGACTCAAGATATACGAAACTGCTCAGTACAAAAAACGAAAAGAAACTAAAATAAAATGCACTACATTTTAGTTTCAGTCCTTTTTGTGATATTACATTGAGTGAAGGAGACCAGTATTAGAAACATAGAAAAATGTCGGCAGATAAGAACCTTTCGGCCCATCGCAAAGCTACAGAAAAGGTTTGTATGTGTAATCCTTCCCGACTCCTACCCAAAAATCTGACAGTGATAGAGCTCCAGAATACTCACTCGCAGCACAGACAGCCAGCACAGGAGAGGAAACCTTTACTTAGAAACATAGAAACATAGAAAAATGTCGGCAGATAAGAACCTTTCGGCCCATCTAGTCTGCCCAATTACATGGATACTTTACCTGGATTTATCTTTTGTTTAGGATAGCCTTATGCCTATCCCATGCTTGCTTAAATTCAATTACTGTTTTGGCCTCTACCACTTCAACTGGAACACTGTTCCATGTATCCACCACCCTCTCAGTAAAATAATGCTTCCTGATGTTACTTTTAAACCTTTGCCCCTCTAATCTAAGACTATGTCCTCTTGTTTTGCTACTTTGTTTCCTTTTAAATATACTCCCTTCCTCTACCTTGTGGATTCCCTTTACGTATTTAAATGTTTCTATCATATCTCCTCTGTCTCGTCTTTTTTCCAAGCTGTACATGTTAAGATTATTAAGCCTTTCCTGGTAACTTTTCTCCTTCAAGCCGTACACCATTTTAGTAGCCCTTCTCTGAACTCTCTCTAAGATGTCTATATCCTTCTGGAGATACGGTCTCCAGTACTGCACACAGTACTCCAAGTGAGGTCTCACCAGTGCTCTGTACAGTGGCATGAGCACTTCCCTTTTCCTACTGCTAATACCTCTCCCTACACAACCAAGCATTCTGCTAGCATTTCCTGCTGCTCTATTACATTGACTGCTTACCCTTAGATCCTCTGAAATAATAACCCCTAAATCCCTTTCCTCAGATGTTGAGGTTAGGACTGTATCAAATATTCTATATTCAGCCCTTGGGTTTTTACGTCCCAGGTGCATTATCTTGCACTTATCCACATTAAAACTCAATTGCCACAGCTCCGACCATTTTTTTAGTTTACCTAAATCATTTGTCATTTGGCTGATCCCTCCAGGAACGTCAACCCTGTTGCAAATCTTTGTGTCATCAGCAAAAAGACATACTTTTCCATTAATACCTTCTGCAATATCTCTAATAAAAATATTAAAGAGAATGGGTCCAAGTACTGACCCCTGAGGTACCCCACTGGTAACAAGACCTTGCGCCGAATAAACTCCATTTACCACAACCCTCTGTTGTCTGTCACTCAGCCACTGCCTAATCCATTCAACAATATTGGAATCCAAGCTCAAAGATTGCAATTTATTGATAAGCCTTCTTTGCGGAACAGTATCAAAAGCCTTACTGAAATCTAAATAAGCAATGTCTACTGCACCACCTGTGTCTATTATTTTTGTTACCCAATCAAAAAAATCAATAAGATTAGTTTGGCATGCATACTTAACCCTTGCATGTCTATGAGGCAGACAAGATGATAAAAGCAGCTGAAGGAAAACATTCAAATAAATCACACTGAAAGCTAATGACAGAGGAGGGCTGGATAGTAAAGACCCCTTTATAACAAGCAGCGCTGGGAGAAGAGAGGGACTTTATAAAACGTGTGTTATCTCCCCTCCCGCTCTGCATAATAAGGGCTTAGGTCTGATACATTTTATATTATCCAGGAGCACTATCCCCCTTTCCTCATTTATAATACACGTTTTATATAAAGTCCCTCTCCTCTCCCAGTGCTGCTTGTTATAAAGTTTTTTTTACGTCTGATACATTTAGTATCCAGCTCTCACAGTTACTCTGTCATTATGAGCTTTCAGTGTGATTTATTTGAATGTTTTCCCTAGATTTAAAGTGCTTTATTTTATTATAAAAATCTATTTGCACCAGTCATCTCTTCTCTGAGCTTTCAGACTGATTTACGTTAATATTTTCCCTCTCCCCTGCTTTTATATTCTTGTGTCTCCCCCACAGAGATACAAAGTTTAAGTAAACGTTCCCTCTCCTGTGCTGGATAAGCATTGCATTCCGAAGTTCTGCACCCTCCACATGCCAATGCAGTAAGATGTTCTATACAGAGAGGGGTATTAATTAATGCCTGTGGATGTTATCTACATTATACAGAGAGGGGTATTAATTAATGCAAGAGGATGTTCTATACATTATACAGAGAGGAGCCTTTTTTTTAGCCCTTTAAATCCAGTGGCTGTGAGCGCTGAGATCGGCTGCTTGTTATATTATCACTCTGTACAATGTATCAGGCTCAGCTGTTACAGTAACTGACTGTAACAGCGCTCAGAGTTTCAGTAAAACAAGGAAATAATATTGTTCTAAACTCTTATATATAAAAATATTATTTACTAGTTTTACTGAAACTCTGAGCACTGTGATGAGCAGCAGTCAGTTACTGTAACAGCTTTGCCTGGCACATTGTGCTGAGAGTGAGTGATACTGTAACAAGCAACGATCTCAGCCCTCTGAGGAGCCACTACAATGGTATCTGTATCCACTGGTTTTCGGATGAATGAAATTAGTTTTCATACTAAAGAACTGAAAACGAATTTCTTTAGCAACTAAATAAATTGCATTTTAGGACTAATCCATTAGTTCAAAACGAAATGTTGTGCTGTGCACATGTCTAATATTGATTATATAAATATATTTTGTGCATATGTTTTAAACCTTAAAAAAATATTTTACTCAAGGGTTTCTGTAAAACAGACCTATAATTTTGTTTATGACATGTCTAGCACTTAATCTATACAATACATATATCAAATAAAGACATCCTCCTTAGCGTCTTTATTTCTAGAGAGTTTACCTTAATATGAACTCGTCTTAAGAAAAAAATCTATGCATTCATTCTGGAAGTAGGTGAAAGTTGAGCAAGAAACTTGTATCATAAAAAAATAATTTTGGATTATACGATTAAACACGATGGCTACAGGCATCCATTTTGTTTTCCCTATAAAAATACCCGACAGCCTCTCTGCGGTATAATTAATGCAGCATATGAATCCACACACTGCGGGGAAGCGCCTCCCTGCGGTATAATTAATGCAGCATATGAATCCACACACTGTGGGGAAGCGCCTCTCTGTGGTATAATTAATGTATACGTCTGTGTTATATGTATATGTAGCCTGTCTGTATATTATAACACTTAAGCATTCTGATTTTTTAAAGATCAGCACCCTGGATAGCACCATCCTGTTGCTGTCCAGTGTCCTGACGGAAGACTTACTCTATTCAAAGTCCCGATGTGAAACATCGGGAGTTTGGATAGATTTCGACTATCCCGAAGTGAAAAAAAATAGTCAAAATCTATCCAAAGTCCCGATGTTTCAAATCGGGAGCTCGGATAGAGTAAGTTCTGGAGTTAACCCCTAGTTGCCACCATTGGTGGAGACAGGGGGTTCCAATGAACCCCCTATCTCTCGATCCGTGGCAGCTAGGGGTTAATGTTTGGTATCGTTGGATCGGCCAGAGCATGGCCTTTCCAATCATACCAATCATAAGCATGTTAAAAGTTAAGAAAAAATATAAATAAAAAATTAAATAAAAAGTGTTTTTTTTTTTGTTTTGCTAATGCAGCAATATTGTTCCCATTTCAATTATAATGTGAACAATAATGCTGCACTAACGATTTTTGTATGGGTTGCGTTAAGAATCGTGTAATTTTCCCCCAAAAAAATGTATGTAACAAGTCCCCCATCTCTAATTTTTTTAACAAATGCAACTCATAGAAAATATAACTGTAAACGCTCGCATGTTAAAATGTGAAAAAAAACACTTTACACCTTGTAAATTATTGAAAATTCTAATTTTATTGCATTTTAAATTATAATATACAGACAGGATACATATACATATAACACAGACATATACATTAATTATTCCGCAGAGAGGCACTTCCCCACAATGTGCGGATTCATATGCTGCATTAATTATACCGCAGAGAGGCGCTTCCCAGCAGTGTGTGGATTCATATGGTTCATTAATTATACCGCAGAGAGGCGCTTCCCCACCGTGTGTGGATTCATATGCTGCATTAATTATACCGCAGAGAGGCACTTCCCTGCAGTGTGTGGATTCATATGCTGCATTAATTATACCGCAGGGAGGCGCTTCCCCGCAGTGTGTGGATTCAGATATAGAAGAAAAAGGTATCTTAAGGCACTGTGTCGTGTAGAATATCGGTTGGTGTCTAGTATTCCCCATGCGTGTGTGCTGCCAACTCAGGGGTGGTTGCAGAGCCTTAATACTGCTACAGGTTTGGAATAGGAAAAATTGTGGGTACCCCTTCGTGCGGCGCTGCACGCAAATTTATCTATTGGAGAGCAATAGGATCGGGTTTGCTCTTGGAAATACAATATGTCGAAATATTCAGTTTCCTGATACTAACATAAAAACATACATATACAATAAATCCTTACTATTTTCCAAGGTTTATATGTATCAGGCAATATATTCCTATTAAGAATAGTATTTAAAACAGCAAATTAATAATGAAACTTGTCTTTATTCAGTGCAGGTGTGCCACCTAGTGTCCATATGGTGGAATTGGTCTGGTATCTGTCAGTCTAATGGTAATAAGTCTGTATAGTGAGGAAAAACTTCCTTGAATGGTTGGCATGGTATCTTTCATTCAATCTTGACAGCCTCCGCTCCTCGTCTCTGCAGAATTCCTTCAAGAGAAAGAGTGGGGGTTAGGAGTGCGCCCGGGTCTGTCAGGTAGTGGAGATTTATAAAATAAAGCTGGTGCACTTACGTTAGTGGTTGATGGATGCTGTTGAATCTCTGGAAGCGTGTTAAAAACCCTCTTGAAGTCTGCTCCTTGGTGCCTTATCCTTTGAATTGCCTCGTCCAGATGTAACTGCAAAGCTTCCCTTTTATGATGCTTCTAGTAACTGGCGGCGCTACAAAGATGGTGGCTGGATGCAGTTGGGGTATTAACTTCTCAAATTTCCCTGGCCAGCTTCATCAATTGGATGCCATATGCTGCATTAATTATACCGCAGAGAGGCGCTTCCCCGCAGTGTGCGGATTCATTTGCTGCATTAACCACTTGGCTGCTAAGGACGTGCTCAGCGTTATAATATACATACAGACAGGACATAACGTATACATATAATAGTGATATATTATGAATCTGACGAGTCTGCAGGAAAGATCGATCTAGAACATGTCTGGGTCATATAATAAAATAAGGCTTTAAAACGCGTTTAAACATAATGAGCGAAACCGGTAAAAATGAGCTCAGCACACAGGCACCTTAGCAGCGAAAGAGTTCTTTTTTTAAATCATTTTATTTGTTCTGTTTCTTTTTTTTTTTCGTTTCAGATAATTATGATGAACTTGTTTTCGTTTAAAAACCTTTTGTTCTGGTTTTTATTTTAAGTCAGACCATTTGGGTCAGTTTTACGTTTTTTAAATCGTTCTGTTCATTTTTGTTCCTTTCATACCATTTTAATATGATTAAAGTTGTGCAATGCATATTCATAAGAAAATACGGAATCAGCAATGGAACCGAAAAATACGATGACCGAAATGGAACCGAAACCACGAATGGAACGAAAATGACTTGCGATTTTACACATTTCACGTCCATACGAAATTACAAAATTATTTTGTTTCGTATCGGACGTTTTCGGATCCGATCCGATTCAGAAAATCGGCTGAATCCGAAGCACCGAATTGGACCGATTCGTGAAAAAAATTAATCAGTCCGAATAGCACATCCCTAATGTATATCACCAATGGGACTAGGCAGGGATGTCCGCTTTCCCCTCTACTTTATGCATTAGCCCTTGAGCCCCTGGCACAGGCGATTCGGCAAGCTGACGAGGTGGAGGGAATTCCTGTCGGTCTATCCTCCTGTAAACTTAGTTTGTTTGCTGATGACATCCCAGTTACTATGACAAATCCCTTAACGTCCTTACCAGCCCCACAGACGATTTTAGACGAATACATAACATAACAAAGACACAAGCCCTTCCATATGCTATTCCTAGTTCAGAGGTAGCCGTATTAAAACACCTTTACCCTTTTGATTGGAGATCATGTTCCTTGACCTACTTATGAATTAAACTGTCCTTTTCCTGGAACACCCTATTTGATTTAAACTACAAACCTCTCCTTTCCTTGACTAAAATGTTGTGCTATAGATGGTCTAAGGTTGAGCTCTCTTGGGTGGGTAGGATACAAGCTCTTAAAATGATGTTGCTGCCGAAACTGTTGTATGTTTTTAGAGCCCTACCTTTACCGGCTCTCCTAATGTTTATTAAGTTCCTACTTTCTTCTTTATCCCATTTTGTATGGCGTGGGAAACGCCTGCGCCTTATGGCAGATATTCTGCTTGCTCCAGTTGCACTTGGAGGTCTTGGCCTCCCAAATATTCTGATTTATTATAGAGCAGCGGTGTTACCCCTAGGTAGTCCTGCACCATACTTGTGAAGATGCTAGCAATGGGTGCCTACATTTGACGTCCCTGGGCGTCGTGGACTAAAAAAATTTAAAAAGGCATCAGTCAAGCAGCCCTGGCCTTCATCACTATTCCTCTGATCATCCGCAGCCTCAGAAGCACCTGGGTCATCACTTGGTAACCTACCAATGCCTGGAAAGATGTTACACAAGTGTCGTTTTAGAGCGTCCTCATGTTGTTTCATCCTGTGGTCCCTCTGTGAGGGCAGGATGAGCTCTGCAACCTTACCCTTGTATCGTGGATCAAGGAGGGTTGCCAAACAGTAATGATCCCTCTCCTTGATAGCACGAATCCTGGGGTCCTTTAGCAGGCTTTGCAGGATAAGGGAGCCCATGCAGCGTAGATTGGAGGTGGCATTAGCTTCCAAGTCTTCCTGGTCAATGAGGATGACCCCAACGTGCACTTCATCCTCCCAGCCACGTACTAGTCCTTGTGTTTCTGAGCACACAAAACCCTCCCTTGAGGAATCCCCACCTTCAATGCCCCCACTACTTAAATATTCCTCCTCATCCTCCTCCTGTCTGATCTGAGGAGGACCCGCTGGAATGCTGTCTGCGGGAAGACTGGGGCCTTGAGAGCTAGGGAAGGCCTCCTCTTCCTCCCACTGCTCTGTCTCTAGAGCCACATCTATAATTCCCCGCAGACTCTGCTCCAGCAGGAACACTAAAGGAATTGTGTCACTGATGCATGCACTGTCCCTGCTCACCATCCTCGTTGCCTCCTCAAATGGTGACAGTACAGTGCATGCATCCTTGTTCAGCCACTGCGGGGGGGAAAAGAAACCAAGTTGACCTGAACCTGTCCTTGTGCCATACTCACACAGGTACTCGTTGATGGCCCTCTGCTGCTTGTGCAGACGCTGCAGCATTGCTAATGTCGAGTTCCGCCTGGTGGGCATGTCACAGATCAGACGGTTTGTAGGAAGGTGGAATTCTCTTTGAATTTCTGCCAGGCGAACACTTGCTGGGAATGACCGTCTGAAGTGGCTGCAGACTTTTCTGCCTGGCTGAGAAACTCTGCCAACCCTGGGTACCTGGTTAGGAAATAATAAATATAAAAGAAACAGACTGAAACCAATGTGGCTTAGTAGGAAGGTAACTAAGGAAATGAAAAATAAAAAGGCATTTAAAGCTTTTAAATTTGATAAATATGGGCATCCTATAAAGCATATAGGGCAGCCAATAAAGCATGTAAAAATGCGATTAGATGGGCTAAACTAGAAAATGAAAAAGAAATAGCCAAAGAGAGCAAGACCAACCCTAAAAGATTCTTTAGGTACATAAATTCTAAAAAACCCAAGAGTGAAAATGTAGGTTCACTAAAATCTGAGTCAGGGTTATTGTTAACGGAAGATTGAGATAAGGCAGAAATTTTGAATGATTATTTTTCTTCAGTATTTATCAAAGCGAAACCTATAACAGGAGACATGAAATTCATTAATATAAACTTACTAATACAAAGTGACTGACTCAGGACAAGGTTTTGCAGCAATTAAACAATGTGAATGTGAATAAAGCCCCAGGGCCAGATGGAATTCACCCGCGAGTACTGAGGGAGCTATGTGTTGAAATATGTAAACCTCTTTTCTTAATCTTTCAAGATTCTTTTCTTTCAGGAATAGTACCAGAGGATTGGAGAAAAGCTGACGTGGTCCCTAGATTTAAGAAAGGTTTAAAATTTATGCCTGGGAATTATAGACCTGTGAGCTTAACATCTGTGGCTGGGAAAGTATTTGAGGGGTTACTAAGGGATAATATTCAGGAATTTATTGGGAGGTATAATGTAATTGGCAAAAATCAGCATGGTTTCATGAAACACAGATCATGTCAGACTAACCTAATTACGTTCTATGAGGAAGTAAGTAGAAGTATAGATCAGGGGGTCGCAGTGGATGTGATTTACTTCGATTTTGCCAAAGCTTTCGACACAGTTCCACACAAAAGGTTAGTATTTAAATTAAGAAAAATTGGTCTAGATGAAAATACTTATTCTTGGATAGAAAACTGGTTAAAAGATAGGGTACAGAGAGTGGTCATAAATGGTACATTTTCAAGATGGACACCAGTGGTAAGCGGTATCCCTCAGGGGTCTGAGATGGGACCAATACTATTAAATTTATTTATAAATGACCTTGAGATAGGCATTGAAAGCCATGTATCAGTGTTTGCAGATGACACAAAACTAGTAAATGTGAGCAGGATGTTACTTCGCTGCAGAGGGATTTAGATAGATTGGGGGACTGGAAACTTAAATGGCAGATGAAATTTAATCTAGATAAATGCAAAGTTATGCACTTTGGAGTGAAGAACACACAAGCAACTTATACCCTAAATGGTACGGAGTTAGGGAAATACAAGCAGGAGAAGGATTTGGAAATAATCATAGACTTCAAACTAAGTAACAATGTGCAATGTCAAACAGCAGCCGCCAAGGTCAGCAAAGTATTGGCACGCAATAAAAGGGAGTTCACTCTCGGGATGAAAACATAATTTTGCCTCTGTATAAATCAATGGTCAGACCGCACCTTGAATATGCCGTGCAATTTTGGGCACCTGTCTTAAAAAAAGATATTATAGCGCTAGAAAAAGTGCAGAGACGGGCAACTAAATTAATAAGGGGAATGGAAGGGTTAAGTTATGAGGAAAGACTAACAAGCTTAAACCTGTTTAGTTTAGAGAATAGGGATGAGCGGTTCTGGTTCGGACGGTTCCGCATTCAACCCGAACTTAGCCTGTTCGCGTAGATCGCGAACACAGAACATTTCCGGGTGTTTGCCGCATGTTCGACCACATTGCATTTTCCCACTGGCCTGAAGCTCGTAATTGGCTACAGCCTTGCACCTGACCACAGGTCTGGTGCAAGACTGGTTCAACACTATGCCAATCACCGCTCAGAGTCCTGATTGGGCAAATTTTGGCCAATCATGGGCTCACAGAGCTAAGTCCCGCAGCACACTATATAACGTTTCCACGCGCTGATTCTGCACGCATTTCAGAGGAGATTTCAAAGGAGATAGTTGTGTCTTGTTACTGCCGGTCTGCCACGCTACTGGGGGTCTCATTTCTACCAAATATCAGGGAATTTAGGTGATGTGTGTCTTGTCACTGTGCCAGCAAGTTTTTTTGGGGTTTACAACTTTCTTTAAAACATTTGTGAATTGAGGCGATCTGTGTCTTGTCACACAGCCAGTACCACGCAGTATTTTGGGGGGTCACAAATTTCTACAAAACATTTGGGAATTGAGGTGATCTGTGTCTCGTCACACATCCAGTACCACGCAGTATTTTGGGGCTCACTAATTTATTTAAAACATTTGTGAATTAAGGTGATCTGTGTCTCGTCACACATCCAGTACCACGCAGTATTTTGGGGCTCACTAATTTCTACAAAACATTTGTGAATTGAGGTGATCTGTGTCTCGTCACACATCCAGTACCACGCAGTATTTTGGGGCTCACTAATTTCTTTAAACCATTTGTGAATTGAGGTGATCTGTGTCTCGTCACTGGCTGCCAGCTATCAGTGTGTCTCACTGAGTTATACCAGAGTTGAATCAGAGTTCTGTATATATCAATCTATAAATCACTCACCATGTCTGAAAGAACAAAAAGGACAGGCAGACGCTCCCAGACACAAATAAGAGGGCAAGCAGCTCCTGTGTCGGGAGGCTGTGTCTCTGGTCGTGGTGGATGTGGTGCATCCTCTGCAGGGGCACGCTTGTCCTTTCTAACTGGTGCTGGCCATCTTAAGCAGCAGCAACATACAGAGGACTTGGTGGATTGGCTAACCAGGCCATCCTCATCCTCCGAGTCCTCTGCCAGCCAGGCTTCTAGTGCTTTACAGGGTGGGTAATCCTTGGGATGGCGCCAGTGAGAGATGCAGGCTGCTGCCTCACCCAGATAAGAGAAAGCAGTGTTACACACCTGCTGGTAATGTAGAAACGATAGGTGTATCTGTGTTGGGCGCTGCCTGCATCTAAATGTATCACACTGATTAAGTGTAATATGTACAAGGTAAAGCAAAAAAGTTGTAATTATAGGGTGTTACTCCTCATATGCAGTATTGATAGTACTGATCGTATGCAAAAAAAAAGGGGTTTGAAAAACAAATAGCTTTATATTTTGAAATATTCTTCTGCCATCTGGTGGTTAGATTCAGTAGTAAGGCAAAAGCATGTTTCTAGGGTAAAATAAAAAGTTCCTCAGTATTTCACTGCCATCTAGTGTCTCAATCCGATATTGCAGTCAATGTTGAAACGAATCAGTTGCTGGTCCTCTCTCTGTTCTCGTTATGTTGGTCTTTTCCTCATAGGAATAAACAGAGAGGGTATACATAGCGCAAAAATGTATCAGAGATGGTGATAATAAAAGATAGGAGCATTTTATCAACTCACGTGGTCCAGAGCCTATTGGGGGTGTCAGGCTCAGACTTTCTCGCTGTGCCAGTCCATTGAGGTGACTGGATCCCTTTTTAGGTCCCTTCTGTACTGCTGCAAAAGGATTTCTCCTGTGGACCCTGGGTCCTCTGGGTTGGTGGTCCAGTGGTAGATATGGGGCTACCGGTGGTCTACCTCCCTGTCCTCGGGATTAAACACAGGATGCAGAGTGTAGGGGTAAAAAGGGGTTTATTCATAAGATTAATACAGAGTAAATAAAAATTGTATAAAAGGGGTGGTGGGGTAATCCAGGACGCGTTTCGCCTTCTAGGACTCTTCTGCTGGATGATTTCCCACTCGTTTTGTTCCTTTTATATTAAATGCGGTAATGGATGGAGAACTTTCGTTTTTGATTTTGCGCGCCGATTTGCGCGCATGCGCCAGGGCCTCCGTCGGATTGGGCCAGTCACGTGGGAGCATTTGTCCAATTGCAGTAGTTCTTTTTCTGGATCGTGGGAGGTGTTTCGAATACATTCTCCGCTCGCAGCGGAGGGTAGTTGGATCGTTCCATGGGGGGAAAAGGCACCGTCTACATTGTGCTTAAAGTCAGACTTTATTTCATGCAGAAAAGCACATGGCCAAAAAGCGGAAACTAAGCCGCAAAGAAAAAAAGGGGGGTTTTCAATCCGGGGAGTCACATACTTCCACATAAGGGTGGAAATTAGGCATTATTTATGCATACATTATATACATCATGATTATGTACAAAATTGTGGAAGGAATGCTCAAGTCATAAATGGATTATGTATACATTTGGGGTGAGCGTGCTTACATCTAGAACCTACGGGGGACGGTTTATACTTGAAAAGGATGCTTAAGTGGTCGACAAGAGTCAGGTTATCCCTGCAAATTCACAGATGTGTCTGTAAGGACTTCTCATGTCTCTATATGTTGTATGTATATACTATTCCTACATGATGAATTAAATTCTGTAAGATGTATCAAATGAAAGGTGTATTCTATTGGTCCTTTATCATTTCTAAAAAGTTTCAATTCCTAGAAATCTTGGTGTATCCCTATAAAATTATGAAGTGAGTCTCTAGAGGTTCGTTCTTAACATCGGGTTTAATGGGCTAGATGTAGAGCGGATTAGTTCAGAGGGTCCCAGGGTGGATGGACTTAGTGTCTTTGGTGTTGATTTAGATATGGGAGAGAGAATGGTGCTGAAGGAGGAAAAGAACTTGATTAGTTGTCAAACTAAGTGTGGTTGATTTGTTAATGTAGGTAGGATCTTTCAGGGGGTTTGGGAAGGGAAAAAATCTTCTGTTACAGTGTTTGGAGGGTAGTGATTTTCAAGGGTCTGGATATCAATTTTCCATTCTAATGGTGACACGGTGGTATCCATAGTAATCTTCAGGACAGCTTTATAGAAAATGGCATATTTCAAAATCCATGTTCAAACCTTTAGGGTGTAAAGTGTCAAATTCATAAATGCAGCGCATTTCTTCTTGTCCGATTTTTTTTTTTTTTTTTTTGGATAAGTCACCTCCTCTCCTATCGTTCTGTATCCTTTTGATGGCTATGAAATTTAAATGTTGAGGGTTACAGTTGTGGGCTTTTTTGAAGTGAGCAGGGACTACTTAAATTAAGAAAAAATGGTCTAGATGAAAATACTTGTTCTTGGATAGAAAACTGGCTAAAAGATAGGGTACAGAGAGTGGTCATAAATGGTACATTTTCAAGATGGACACCAGTGGTAAGTGGTGTCCCTCAGGGGTCTGTTATAGGACCAATACTATTCAATTTATTTATAAATGACCTTGAGATAGGCATTGAAAGTCATGTATCAGTGTTTGCAGATGACACAAAGCTAGGAAAAGTAATACAATGTGAGCAGGATGTTACTTCGCTGCAGAGGGATTTAGATAAATTGGGGGACTGGGCACTTAAATGGCAGATGAAATTTAATCTAGATAAATGTAAAGTTATGCACTTTGGAGTGAAGAACACACAAGCAATTTATACCCTAAATGGTACGGAGTTAGGGAAATCCAAGCAGGAGAAGGATTTGGGAATAATCATAGACTTCAAACTAAGTAACAATGTGCAATGTCAAACAGCAGCCGCCAAGGCCAGCAAAGTACTGGCATGCATTAAAAGGGGAGTTCACTCACGGGATGAAAACATAATTTTGCCTCTGTATAAATCAATGGTCAGGCCGCACCTTGAATATGCCGTGCAATTTTGGGCACCTGTCTTAAAAAAAGATATTATATCGCTAGAAAAAGTGCAGAGACGGGCAACTAAATTAATAAGGGGGATGGAAGGGTTAAGTTATGAGGAAAGACTAACAAGCTTAAACCTGTTTAGTTTAGAGAAAAGGCGCCTTAGAGGGGATCTGATAACCTTATATAAATATATACGGGGCCATTATCAACCATTGTCTGATAACCTATTCATTAACAGGACTATACACAGGACACGGGGTCATCCATTTAGACTGGAAGAAAGAAAATTTAGCTTAAAGCATAGGAAGGGTTATTTTACGGTGAGAACAATAAAGCTGTGGAATTCTCTGCCTGTTGAGGTGGTTGGGTCAGAGTCTGTACAGACTTTTAAAAAACGACTGGATGACTTCCTGCAGACACAGAATATTAAGGGTTATAATATTTAATATGTGGGTAAAAGCTTCTTGATCCAAGGAGAAATCTGACTGCCATTCTGGGGTCAAGAAGGAATTTTTTCCCAGTATGTTGCATATTGGCGAGCGCTTCAGACTGGGTTTTTTGCCTTCTTTTGGATCAACAGCAGTAGGTTATGTGGGAGAGGCTGAACCCGATGGACGCATGTCTTTTTTCAGCCTATGTAACTATGTAACTATGTAACTGTGTCTCTAAACCTTTTTCTATATTCCTCACGTGTTCCCTTATCCTGACGCCCAAAGCTCTGGTTGTTTTTCCTATATATTTAAGGCCGCACGGGCATGTCAGGAGGTAGATTACGTTGGTCGAAAAACAGGTGAGTATGTCTTTTATTTTCCATGAACCTCTTCTATTGTTGACTTTTGTTATGTCTTTTTTTATTTCCCATACTTCTGCAACTTATGCAATTTCCACATCCGTAAAATCCTGTTTTCTGTTTGAAATGGTTATTTGATTTTTTTGGTGCGTATTCGCTGGTGGTTAGTCTAGATTTCAAATTTTTTGTCCCTCTGCATATGAATCTGGGTTTCAGGGGGAGGATATCCTGTAATAGGGGGTCTTCCCTGAGAATAGGCCAAAATTTCTTAACTATACATTTAAACTTCGGGTTTTGTTCGCTGTATGTAAAGAGAAAAGGTATCTCATTTTGGATTATGTTGCAGTGAGTTTTGTCTTTGTATTTGAGGTATTCTGTTCTTTCAGTCTGTGCTATACTTTTTTTAGTTTTCTCTAGGTCCTCTGCATCGTATCCTTTCTCTAGGAACTCTTTAGTGAGTTTCTCAGCCTGGATGTTGAAGTCCTCAATTTTTGAGCAATTTCTCCTCATCCTAATAAATTGTCCTTTAGGGACGCCTTCTAGCCATCTGTCCAGATGGCAGCTGTCTCGACCGATGTAGCTATTGCTATCTACTTTTTTGAAGTATGTTTTTGTGCAGATCTTTTCTTCTTCTATATAAATCGTGAGGTCTAGATAATTGCCAGATTCCTTACTCCAGCTGGTGTCAAGTCTGATATTAGGGTCTTTGAGATTGAGTTCGAGAAATGTTGTGAGGGTTTCTTCGCCTCCTTTCCATATCAGGAAAAGGTCATCTATATAACTTCTATAGATGACTATTTCCTCTTTGTGTTCTTCTATAATATCTCTTTCCCATATGTCCATATAGAGGTTTGCGAAACTTGGCGCGAAACGCGTTCCCATTGCCATTCCTCTGACTTGTATGAAATGTTCGTGATTAAATGAGAAATAGTTATTCTTAAGGATGAGTCTGATCCCTTCTAGGATGAATGATTTGTGTTCAGGTAGTATAGTGTCGTCAGCTTCTAGATGTCTTTTAATTGCTTTGATTCCTTCTTCATGCGGGATGTTGCTATATAGTGCCTGAACATCGCTAGTCATCAGAATATATCCTTTCTCCCATGTTACCTTTTCTAGATCTTGCATGAGGTTGAGAGTATCCTTCAAGTGAGATTTGGTGTTGAGTACTATTGGTTGTAGCATCTTATCTATGTACTCGGAGATGCGACTGGAGATGGAATCTATTCCCGAAATAATCGGTCTCCCTGGTGGATTCTGAGCATCCTTGTGAATCTTTGGGAGATGGTAGAATGTAGGTCGTCTGGGATATTGAATCTTCAGATATTTATATTCCTTATTGTCAGGATTCCTCCCTTACCGGCAGTATAACTCCTGTAGCGGTGCCTCCTGCGGGTCCCCGAGAGGTGATTGTGCGGCATGGCAAGGCGTTGGCGCGGCCACGTGTTGACGCGCAGGCCGGAGTCTCCTTCGTCGCCGGAGAAGACCTTCCGCGCATGCGCATGGTCCCGAGCGGCCTTATGGGCACAGAAAGATGCCGGCGCACACGGATGACGTCAGCGCTATCCCCGGCTGCCTAAATGAGACACCCTATAAAAGAAACGTCAGTGGGGTAAGTCGAAGCTCTAATATTTTGTATAATTACTGAGCTAATTTCCTTCCTTATTATCCGTGATTACTTGTATGCTGATTGATTCCCCTTGTTGACGACCTTATTGCCTGGATACAACTTACGCACCGAACTCTGCCTGCCTCACGACCTCATTGCCTGGATACGACTCACGCACCGAACTCTGCCTGCCTCCCGACCTTATTGCCTGGAAACGACTATACATAGAACCCTTTGGGCCCATGACCTATGCCACTACATCGACCATTCCTAACGGGGTAACTACCAAAAGATATACTTCCTATCAAGTCGTCTGGTATAATATCCACGAGTACCACCTGATCTACTACGAACCTGACGCCACTGGTACCAGCAGACAGGCAGCGTTATATATCGTTCCTCCTGACTCTGATACTCGCTACGTACAGGCAAGATTGCTACATAGTGGTTCCTCTTATACTTATTATCATATAGAAGAAACTTTTCTTGGTCGATTCCTGACATAATATTAGAGCCATATAATGGAACCAACGAATCTTGCCGATACTCTGAATGCACTTACCCAACAATTAGCTGCTCTAGCCCAAACTGTGCAAGACGTAAGAGACGCCCAGGGTGTGTTACAGAATAATCAGAACCGTTTAGAACAAGCTGTCCATATAAACCCGGTACAACTTGGTGTGATGCCTGAACCTCTTCCATACCGTGCGGAACCCATCTATGCCCCGGACATCCATACCTCTCCACCAGAGACTTACGACGGGAACAGACACCAGTTCCGGAGTTTCATCACCTCCTGCCAAGTGCTCTTCTCCTTACAACCTCATGTATATAATAATAACTTTACACGAGTACGCATGGTGATTTCTCTGCTAAGAGGTAAACCCCAGACCTGGGCCCACCACTTGTTACATACCAATAACCCGATACTCAATGAATGGAACACGTTTTTTGGTGCTATGGAGGAGTTATACGATGATCATCACCGTACTAGCAATGCAGCACATGCTCTGATGTCCTTACGTCAAGGTCGTTCTGAAGTAGAGGACTATATAACAGAGTTTCGTCATCTCGCCTTAGAATCCGACTGGAATGAATCCGCATTACTGACCCATTTCAGACTTGGATTATCAGAAGCTTTAAAGGACGAACTTGCCCGTACAGGCACCCCTAATGGTCTCGAGGACACCATGAGACTATGCATACGTATAGACCGGCGATTGAGAGAAAGACGAGCTGAAAGAACCGTCGTTTCTACATCTCAACGGAGGAGCGCCCCCCCAGCTCCCTTACCATTTCCTGCTTTACCTTCTCCAGAATCGGAGCCAATGCAGGTAGGAGCAGCTAGGGGGCGACTAGACGAAAGAGAACGTAACAGGAGAAGATCTTTGGGTCTCTGCATGTACTGCGGGAGAGCTGGCCATCAACTCCGTGAATGCAGACTGAAACCGCAGAACCTCACCGGTAAGCCTATGACTCCTGTAAAATGCTTTACGAATTACTGTATACTTGGTACATCGGGTGAACATCTTACTGTTAATATATCATTACAGTGGCAGGATCACACAGCGGACCTGACTGCGTTGATTGATTCAGGAGCTAGTCAGAATTTTATTGATATATCATTAATACAAAGACTGAAAATTCCGTTTAGAAAGAAACGCTATCCCTTTTCTGTCTCATTATTGGACGGTACTCTCATTAGTTCCGGACTCGTGACACAAGAGACAGAGATCATTACCATGAACACAGGAGTAAGACACCATGAAGAGATAATATTCGATATAGTCAAAACCCCTATCTTTCCTGTGATTCTCGGCATCGATTGGTTACGACTTCATAATCCTAGTATAGACTGGATAAGAGCTACATTGACCTATTCCTCAGCACATTGTATAACCAAATGTATACACCCACAAAAACTTATACTCAACAATAGTATGATACCTATATTACCACAGGCCTATGCCGACTTCTATGATGTATTCGATAAAAAAGGAGCTGATACGCTCCCTCCTCACCGCTCCTATGATTGTCCAATAGACGTCATTCCTGGTGCTACGATACCTTTTGGCAGAGTGTATCCTCTATCCGAACCTGAATTAAGAGTCTTAAGAGAGTACATAAATGAAAATCTAACTAAAGGTTTTATAAGACCCTCAACTTCTCCCGCTGGGGCAGCGATATTTTTTGTAGGAAAAAAAGACGGAGGACTACGCCCCTGCATCAATTACAGAGCGATGAACGCAATCACTATCAAGAACAAATATCCACTACCGCTCATAACCGAGCTGATGGATAGACTGAAGACAGCTAAAATATTTACAAAACTGGATTTACGCGGAGCATACAATCTAGTAAGAATCAAAAAAGGGGACGAATGGAAGACTGCCTTCAGGTCAAGGTACGGGCATTACGAGTACTTAGTCATGCCCTACGGGCTCTGTAACGCACCTGCCACCTTCCAATACTTTTTGAACGATATCCTAAAAAATATATTAGACCAGTACGTAATAGTATACTTACATGATATATTAATATACTCCGATAATCAAGAAGATCATACACGACACGTAAGAAATGTTTTATTAAGATTAAGACAACACAAATTATATGCCAAGCTTGAAAAATGTCGATTTAATGTAACCACCTTAGAGTTCCTTGGATTCGTGATAGAGCCTAATAATATAAGGATGGATCCCTCCAAAATAGAAGCGATACGATCCTGGCCCACTCCCGCAAATAAGAAAGGAATACAATGCTTTATTGGTTTTTGTAATTTTTATAGGAAATTCATCAAAGATTTCTCCAGGATAATTAAACCGTTGACATATCTAACCAAACAATCTATACCATTCAAATGGTCGGTAGCCGCTAATGACGCCTTCTGTTATCTAAAGCATTTATTTTCTACAGCTCCCATACTAAGCATGCCAGATACCATGAAACCCTTCATCTTCGAAACTGATGCATCGGATACCGCCCTTGGCGCCATACTATCGCAAGTACAAGGAGAAAATCGGAATCTACACCCTATCGCCTTCTATTCAAGAGCCTTAACTCCAGCTGAAATTAACTACGACGTTGGGGACAAAGAACTCCTCGCAATAAAAGCTGCCCTCGAAGAATGGCGTCATCTCCTTGAAGGTACAATCCACCCCATAACGATATATACCGATCACAAAAATTTAGAATATCTAAGACAAGCAAAGAGGTTGAAGCCTAGGCAAGCCAGATGGGCTCTCTTCTTTTCCAGGTTCGTCTTTAACATAACATATAGACCAGGAAAAAGGAACGGTAAAGCAGACGCTCTATCCAGAAGTATAGAATCCAGACAGAAATCCGAAATATCCTACGTATTACCGAGAAACTGTTTTCTCAATGCAACATTATCGTTATGGGACATTATCAGAAAATATTCCAAATTAAATGACCAGACGGCTCTACTACAACCAAAAAATGGATTGTTCTACAGAGAGAAGAAGATATACGTTCCCCCTGAAGCAAAGAATAGTATATTAAACCATTTCCATGATTCACCCCTAGGATGTCACGCCGGAATATACAAAACGAAGGAAAGTATAACACGCTTATTCTGGTGGCCTGGGATATCAAAAGATATAGAAAAGTACGTAACTTTGTACAGTATGTATAAGATCCAAAGACGATAAAAAGAAACCACAGGGTCTACTACAACCACTTAAAATACCAGAAGCCCCTTGGCAAGATATTTCTATGGATTTCATAGTAGACCTCCCACCATCTAACGGATATACGACCATACTAGTAGTAGTAGATCGCTTCTCCAAGATGAGCCATTTCATAGCCACTAGAACCATCCCTTCTGCTAAAGATACTGCTACGATCTTCATTAAAGAAATATTTCGTTTACATGGCTTACCTGAAACCATAGTAACAGATAGAGGTACCCAATTTACTGCCAAGTTTTGGCTGGAATTCTGTAAAGGTCTACATATAAAACGCTCTTTGTCTACCGCCTACCACCCACAGGCTAATGGACAGACCTAACGTACTAACGCTACCTTAGAACAATACCTCCGCTGTTTCGTGACCTACCTACAATCCGACTGGAGTGATCTACTACCCATAGCCGAATTCGTCTACAACAACCAGATCCATAAATCAACGTCTATGACCCCTTTTTTTATCAATACCGGAAGACACCCCTCAATGTTACCAGGCTCTTCGCTCTATACCCCCTGTCCTGCAGTTAATGATAGATTGCAATCCATTTCCAGAATCACGGAGAAGGTTAAGAGAATGCTACAGAGAGCCCAATGGAGATACAAAATATATGCTGATCGTAAAAGATCGACTGCTCCGTTATACGAAGAAGGTAACCGAGTATGGCTATCTACCCGATACATTAAATTGAACTGTCCTTCGAAGAAATTGGGCCCCCCATTTCTTGGGCCTTATGAGATAGAAACCGTCCTCTCTCCTACGACGGTTCGCCTACGACTACCGGCCTCTATGAAAATTCATCCCGTATTCCATGTCTCTTTGATTAAACCTCAGACTACGGATCCCTTCGTTCACCGTACTCTCTCTCCTCCGGGTCCGATTAGCGCCCGTGATAACGAAGTTTACGAAGTATCAAAAGTTATGGACTCTCGCATGTATCGTGGAAAGCTTCAGTATGTAATCTGTTGGAAGGGTTATGATCCCATCGATGATTCTTGGATATCAGCATTGGATGTCGATGCTCCGTCCCTAGTGCGCCGTTTTCATGCGGCTCACCCTGATCGCCCACGGAGTGGTCGCCTTGTGAGGGGGTTATGTCAGGATTCCTCCCTTACCGGCAGTATAACTCCTGTAGCGGTGCCTCCTGCGGGTCCCCGAGAGGTGATTGTGCGGCATGGCAAGGCGTTGGCGAGGCCACGTGTTGACGCGCAGGCCGGAGTCTCCTTCGTCGCCGGAGAAGACCTTCCGCGCATGCGCATGGTCCCGAGCGGCCTTATGGGCACAGAAAGATGCCGGCGCACACGGATGACGCCAGTGCTATCCCCGGCTGCCTAAATGAGACACCCTATAAAAGAAACGTCAGTGGGGTAAGTCGAAGCTCTAATATTTTGTATAATTACTGAGCTAATTTCCTTCCTTATTATCCGTGATTACTTGTATGCTGATTGATTCCCCTTGTTGACGACCTTATTGCCTGGATACGACTTACTCACCGAACTCTGCCTGCCTCACGACCTCATTGCATGGATACGACTCACGCACCGAACTCTGCCTGCCTCCCGACCTTATTGCCTGGAAACGACTATGCATAGAACCCTTTGGGCCCATGACCTATGCCACTACATCGACCATTCCTAACGGGGTAACTACCAAAAGATATACTTCCTATCAAGTCGTCTGGTATAATATCCACGAGTACCACCTGATCTACTACGAACCTGACGCCACTGGTACCAGCAGACAGGCAGCGTTATATATCGTTCCTCCTGACTCTGATACTCGCTACGTACAGGCAAGATTGCTACATAGTGGTTCCTCTTATACTTATTATCATATAGAAGAAACTTTTCTTGGTCGATTCCTGACACTTATCGTTGAGGACTCCTAATACATGTCCTTCATCTAGATATTGGTGGAATGCTGTGGTGATTTCTTCCGTGGGGTCTTTGTAGACATGTGCACAGCACAAAATTTTGTTTTGAACTAATGGATTAGTACTAAAATGCAATTTATTTAGTTGCTAAAGAAATTCGTTTTCAGTTCTTTAGTATGAAAACTAATTTCATTCATCCGAAAACCAGTTGATACAATTATTATTGTAGTGGCTCCTCAGAGTGCTGAGATCGCTGCTTGTTATAGTATCTCTCACTCTCAGCACAATGTGCCAGGCAAAGCTGTTACAGTAACTGACTGCTGCTCATCACAGAGCTCAGAGTTTCAGTAAAACTAGTAAATAATATTTTTATATATAAGAGGTTATAACAATATTTCTTTGTTTTATTAAAACTGAGCGCTGTTACAGTCAGTTACTGTAACAGCTGAGCCTGATACATTGTACTGAGAGATAATATAACAAGCAGCTGATCTCAGCGCTCAAAGCCATTGGATTTAAAGGGCTAAAAAAGGCTCCTCTCTGTATAATGTATAGAACATCCTCCTGCATTAATTAATACTCCTCTCTGTATAATGTAGATAACATCCTCCTTAAGTAATTAATGTCCCTCTCTGTATAGAACATCCTCCTCAATTTATACCTTTCTCTGTATAATGTATATAACCTCCTCCTGCATTAATACCCCTCTCTGTATAATGTATGCAACAGCCACCTGCATTAATCAATACCCCTCTCTGAATAATGTATAGAACATCCTCCTTAATTAATTAATGTCCCTCTCTGTATAGAACATCCTCCTCAATTTATACCTTTCTCTGTATAATGTATATAACCTCCTCCTGCATTAATGCCCCTCTCTGTATAATGTATAGAACATCCTCCTGCATTCATTAATGCCCCTCTCTGTATAGAACATCCTACTCAGTAGGACCTACTGCATTGGCATGTGGAGGATGCAGAACTTTGGAATGCAATGCTTATCCAGCACAGGAGAGGGAACTTTTACTTAAACTTTGCATCTCTGTGGGAGAGAGACAGGAATATAAAAGCAGGGGAGAGGGCAAATAATAACATAAATTGTTCTGAAAGCTCAGAGGAGATGTCTGGTGCAAATTAATTTTTATAAGTAAATTAAGCACTTTAAATCCAGGGAAAACATTCAAATAAATCACACTGACAGCTCATAATAACAGAGTAACTGTGAGTTGGATACTAAATGTATCACACGTAAAAAAAAACTTTATAATAAGCAGCACTGGGAGAGGAGAGGGACTTTATATAAAATGTGTATTATAGATGAGGAAAGGGGGATAGTGCTCCTCGATAATATAAAATGTATCAGACCTAAGCTCCTATTATGCAGAGCGGGAGGGGAGATAACACACATTTTATAAAGTCCCTCTCTTCTCCCAGCGCTGCTTGTTATGAAGGGTTTTGTACTATCCAGCCCTCCTGTCATTAGCTTTCAGTGTGATTTATTTGAAAGTTTTCCATCTCCAGCTGCCTTTATCATCTTGTCTGCCTCATAGACATGCAAGGGTTAAGTAAAGGTTTCCTCTCCTGTGCTGGCTGTCTGTGCTGCCAGTGAGTATTCTGGAGCTCTATCACTGTCAGATTTTCGGGTAGGGGTCGGGAAGGATTACGCATACCAATCTTTTCTGTAGCTTTGCACTGTTGCACTCTTCATTGCTGGTCTCCTTCACTCATCAATGTAATATCACAAAAAGGACAAACTAAAATGTAGTGCATTTTATTTTAGTTTCTTTCGTTTTTTGTACTGAGCAGTTTCGTATCTCTTGAGTCATACTAAAACTAAATTATCCCAAAATTCAGACTAAATCATTTTAGTACTAAAACGAATGCACATGTCTACTGTCTTGCACCTGACCTGTGGTCAGGTGCAAGGCTGTAGCCAATTACAAGCTTCAGGCCAGTGGAAAAGTGCATTGTGGTCCATTGTGGTGCATTGTGGGCGAACTCAAACCGAACACGCGGAAATATTCAGAGTTCGACGAACAGCTCTTATCTGTGTCTGGGAGTGATATATAGATTAAAGATATACAGATTTTCCAGAACAATGCTATATGTCAGTGATACACCCTGATAGGTGGCAACACCCAGATTCTACTCTGCATATATAAACAGATGAACTGTGATTTAAACTGTGTTATTGTATGGTATCTAGAATTAGATTAAAGATATACAGATTTTACAGAACAATGCTATAAATCAGTGATACAGCCTGATAGCCTGGCAGCAGCTGGCAGTGCCAACACACAGATTACAATTCCCAGATATCTGCTAGAAGTATGTGGGACCCCAATAGCTGTCAGTGAGAAGACACAGATTACAATTCCCAGATATCTGCTAGAAGTATGTGGGACCCCCCAATAGCTGGCAGTGAGTAGACAGAGGTTACAATTCCCAGATATCTGCTAGAAGTATGTGGGACCCCCTGATAGCTGGCAGTGAGAAGACAAAGGTTACAATTCCCAGATGCTGCATAATTATACCACAGAGAGGCGCTTCCCAGCAGTGTGTGGATTCATATGCTGCATTAATTATACCGCAGAGAGGGGCTTCCCAGCAGTGTGTGGATTCATATGCTGCATTAATTATACCGCAGAGAGGCGCTTCCCCGCAGTGTGTGGATTCATATGCTGCATTAATTCCGGGATTCTGGCCGATTGCTGCGCCCCCCCCACGGGACCCAGGCAGGGACAATAGATGTCATCAAGCTAGCATGATGACATCTATTTCAGGCGCCCGCCCCCCACGAGTGCGGAGGGGGAGGTCCTTTGGACCTCTCTCCCTCCCGATCGGCTGAGGGCAGCGGTGAAAGGCAGGCACCGTTTAGAAGGGCACAGCCTGCCCTTCCAAATAGTCATGGGCGTCCGCAGCATGGGGCAAGGGGGGCACTCTCCCCCCCTGGATCAACAGTCTTAAATTAGGATAATTTATTCACTGCAATGCTGCAGTTCCTGGGCTCTCCACTAGGCTGCAGAAGCATCACATCCCCACTCCACCACATACTCCCACTCACTTTGCAGGCTGGGAGAGACAGGGCTGAGATGCAGGTGCACTGGCTATGGGCCACTGGATGGAATGCTGGACACAGGAAAAAAGGTAATGATTGTCAAATACTTTTTTATTAGTGGGGATGAGGACCCTGCTACAGATTTTATAATCTAAGAGCAGAGGGGGGGCCCTGCTCAAGAGTTTACAATCTAAGAGGAGAAATGACCCTGCTCCAGAACTTACAATCTAAAAGGCGAGGGGACCCTGCTTCAGAGTTTACAATCTAAGAGGAGAGGGTTGAGGAGAGAAGATATGTGTATGCAGGGAATGTCAGTGTGTATAAATATATATTTGGAGTGGGGGGCCTGGTGTGTGTGCCACTATCTGTAGGGGGGTCATGGTTTGTGTATACAGAGCTGGCTCTGTGTATACAGAGATGGCCTTAAAAAAACAATTTCTTTAGTGTCTTGATCCTGGGTGTATGAGTATTGTGGTGCATTGAATGGCATTAACAGACTGTAAAATGCAACACTCAGATCAGACACTTACACCTTTTATTCTTCTATTAGACTTGCATCATGTTTCGCAGCCTTTGTATTACTACGCTTTATTTTATGACTTTCCCGTTCATGACATTGTCCAAAGGGCAGAATATGGATGCCATTAAAATTTTGACACCCCCCCCCCCTGGAAAAATTTCTGCGGACGCCCATGCAAATAGTGGCTGGCTTTAACCCCTTTGGGGGCCAGATCGTGATTCGGCGCCGACAGGTGCCAGGTCACGATCCTCTACCGGAGCTGGCACTGGAACTGGCCGACATCTTGGATGTCAGCCAAGCTTCCAGGATCTCCCTCTGACGACTGGCGTCATCGTGCATAGCGTGATGATGTCAGTTCTGGAGTTACCACTAACTGCCACCAATGGTGGAGATAGGGGGTTCCAATGAACCCCTATCTCCGGATCCCTGGCAGCTAGGGGTTAATGTTTGGTATCGTTGGATTGGCCAGAGCATGGCCTTTCAAACGATACCAGACAGACTGCATGGCTCCTTCCCCCTCTGCGCCCCTAAACCTGCATCAAGCAAACACACAAGACAGACTGCATGGCTCCTTCCCCTCTGTGCCCCTAAACCCGCATCATAAAAAATTATAACAAATTAAAATAAAAAAATATTTTAAAAAAATTCAGTTTCTTTTGTTTTGTTAATGCAGCAATATTGTTCCCATTTCAATTATAATGTGAACAATGATGCTGCACTAACGATTTATGTATGCGGTGCGTTTGTTAAAAATCGTGTAATTTTCGCTCAAAAAATGTAACAAGTCCCCCATTTCTAATTTTTTTAACAAGCGCAACTCATAGAAAATTTAACCGCAAACGCTCGCATGTTAAAGTGTGAAAAAAACACTTTACACGTTGTAAATTATTGAAAATTCTAATTTTATTGCATTTTTTGTTATAATATACAGACAGGACATAATGTATACGTATAATAATGATATATTATGAATCTGCCGAGTCTGCCGGAAAGAACGATATAATATGTCTGGGTCATGTAATAAAGTAAGGCTTGAAAACGCGTTTAAACATGATGAGTGAAACTGGTAAAAATGAGTTCAGCACACAGGCGTGAAATGCCTCAGCAGCAAATTTTTTTTTATTTTAAATCATTTTATTTGTTCTGTTTTTTTTTTTTCCCTTTCAGATAATTTTAATCAACTTTTTTTCCGTTTTAAAACCATTTGTTCTTGTTTTTATTTATAAAGTCAGACCATTTGGGTTAGTTTTGCGTTTTTTTAAATCGTTTTGCTAATTTTTGTTCCTTTCATACCATTTTATTATGATCAAATAAAGTTGTGCAATGCATATTCATAATAAAATCCGAAATCAGCAATGGAACCGAAAAATACGATGTCCGAAATGGAACCGAAATCACTAATGGAACGAAAATGACATGCGATTTTTACAAATTTCACGTCCATACAAAATAACGAAATTATTTTGTTTTGGATAGGAAATCGTTTCGTTTCGACCGTTTTCGGATAAGATCCGATTCGGAAAATCGGCAGAATTCGAGGCACCGAATCGGCTCGATTCGGGGAAAAAAAGAATCGGTCTGAAACAAAACGCACATCCCTAATAGACAGACAGGTATAGAAAGATAAGCAGAGGGACGGACGGACAGACAGACAGGTATAGAAAGATACACAGAGGGATAGACAGACAAGTGTAGAAAGATACACAGAGGGATAGACAGGTATAGAAAGATACACAGAGGGATAGACAGACGGGTATAGAAAGCACCATGTGACACCGCTACTCTGTATGGACCTATGAACCTGGGAGCCAACTTCATGGATTGCACAAGAGTGCTGGGTATAGCAGAAGCACCCATCTCATGTACCGGGGCAAGTGCCGGGGATGATACTCTGCCTGGCTGATTCAAGTGAGCATGCAGGGCCTGAGCGATCTGGTCCATGCGATGCTCGTGCTCCTCTTGCCTAGAGGCTATTTTGGCTAGTTGAGTAGAAAGGTCTGCGGGATCCATGGCCCTGACGTAATGTCACAATCCTCCCTGATATCTATAAATATGATCCATTAGACATGTGCACAGCACAAAATTTCGTTTTGAACTAATGGATTAGTCCTAAAATGCAATTTATTTAGTTGCTGAAGAAATTCATTTTCAGTTCTTTAGTTCTTTAGTTCTTTAGTATGAAAACTAATTTCATTCATCCGAAAACCAGTGGATACAATTACTATTGTGGTGGCTCCTGAGAGGGCTGAGATCGCTGCTCGTTACAGTAGCTCTCACTCTCAGCACAATGTGTCAGGCAAAGCTGTTACAGTAACTGACTGCTGCTCATCACAGCGCTCAGGGTTTCAGTAAAACTAGTAAATAATATTTCTATATATAAGAGGTTATAACAATATTATTTCCTTGTTTTACTGAAACTCTGAGCGCTGTTAGTCAGTTACTGTAACATCTGAGCCTGATACATTGTACTGAGATAATATAACAAGCAGCTTATCTCAGTGCTCACAGCCACTGGATTTAAAGGGCTAAAAAAAAAACGCTCCTCTCTGTATAATGTTTATAACATCCTCCTGCATTAATTAATACCCCTCTCTGTATAATGTATACAACATCCACCTGCATTAATTAATACCCCTCTCTGTATAATATATAGAACATCCTCCTGAATTAATTAATGTCCCTCTCTGTATAGAACATCCTCCTCAATTTATACCTTTCTCTGTATAATGTATAAAACATCCTCCTGCATTTATTAATACCCCTCTCTGTATAATGTATAGAACATCCTCCTGCATTAATTAATGCCCCTCTCTGTATAATGTATACAACATCCACCTGCATTAATTAATACCCCTCTCTGTATAATATATAGAACATCCTCCTGCATTAATTAATGCCCCTCCCTGTATAGAACATCCTACTGCATTGGCATGTGGAGGGTGCAGAACTTCGGATGTTGCGCTCTTCATTGCTGGTCTCCTTCACTCCTCAATGTAATATCACAAAAAGGACTGAAACTAAAATGTAGTGCATTTTATTTTAGTTTCTTTCGTTTTTTGTACTGAGCAGTTTCGTATCTCTTGAGTCATACTAAAACGAAATTATCCCAAAATTCGGACTAAATCGTTTTAGTACTAAAACGAATGCACATGTCTATGATCCATGTACAGAACTATCTACACTTCCGATACTTGTATGGTTGATACAACTACCTATAGCCAGAACCAGAACAAGTAAACACAAATACAGCGAGGTTGAAACCGTAACCTGACACACAGGGTTATCAGCAGCCTGACACACAGGATAATAAGAGAAATACCAAGGGACATGTTGCCAGAGAAAATGTCAGTCAGATGACAGGTGTAAGTATTGCCAGAGAGTATATCAGCCAGATGCCATCGGTCAGTGTTGCCAGAGAGTACGTCAACCAGTTGCCAGGGATCAGTATTGCCAGAGAGTACGTCAGCCAGATGCCAGGGGTCAGTATTGCCAGAGAGAGAGTAGTCAAAACGGGAGCCAAAGGGTTAAGAGACAGGAGAGTAAATCAGACAAGCAGGGGTCAAAACCGAGTATAGCAAATCTTTCTATAACGAGCTCTGAGAGGAGGTAAAACCACATATGAGCAACGAGTCTAATGAGGTTTTAAAGCCGTTGGGTGCCGCGTCATTATGCTGCACCTCGCTCACGGCCGCACCACGTGACCACGAGTGCCATGCATTTCATAAGGTGCCCGGCCAGCGAGCAGCAAGGAAGCTGCTGCCAAGTCCCGAGGCAGCAAAACACAGTCTAGCGCTACTGTCGCAGGAGCCACTTGAATAATATCTGTTTCCTTACTCTATCTTCCGACCTTAAAAACAATCTCAGCCCCACTGGCACACCTGGCAATGATGTTAGTGTGAATACTACAATAAATGGACACAGATTTGAAGTGAATGTGGGAATTATTTATTTTTTTCTTTAAGTTTGCACCAAAAATGGGAAAGACAGGGAAAACCGTAATCAAATCAGGGCCGAATTAAGAGTATCATGGGCCTGGTGCTGAGTATTTCGATGGGCCTTTTTAGAGATACTAAGATAGCAATCGGCCCGCACTGCTTTCTCGTTTAGAGAGTTTGGTGGTGCACTGTGCGTATGTCACGTGTGCTATGACACATAGTGTGACTTACAGTGTGCTGGATCACAAGCCTCCTAATGGATTAGCATATGTGGCCCATATATTAGTCAATCACTACAACTCAACCAGACAAGCTAGTAAGGATGGACCGGATCACTATATGAAGCAACCATACTGTATATTAAAATTTATTAAACAAATCGCAGAGTGTGTGGCAGGCAGGGCCGGTTCTACTTTTTGTGGTTGCCACTATTACGCTGGAGATTCCCAGGCGCGAAGCGGTTGCTTTGCGCCCATCACAGCCAAAGCTGGCCATTTCCAACTCTGGGCCCTCAGCCATGCAGACCTGAGGCCCGTCCAGTTCCTCAGCTGCTTCAAGTGCTAAGTTAGCATCTCGTCACTGGACGCTGTGCTGCAATTCAGCACTCAGCACTGCTAACTTGCAGCCAAGTCCAGAGGTGCTGCAGAGTAGCTGAGTGTGACGTAGGAAAGATGGCTGTCTCCATGGAGCAAATATTCCAATAAGGAAATGTTCAGCTTGAGGTTTTAGTGGAGCAAAACACCAGGGGCACCATTACAGTCATCGCGCTAAAACAGGGATGCTAGGGAGAAAAACCTGCGCCCACAGTTTTCTCCTTTGCGTCCCCGTTTTAGCGCGATATTATGACGCTAGAAAAGCAGCCTGCATCGTTATCAGGCGCTAAGCCCTAGAATGCTGGTGCTGACGGATTCTGCAGTAGTGGAATCTCTTAGCACCAAGTCCAGATTGTGGTTAACGTCTGTGTAACCACAGCCAGACGATAATTAGCGTTAGTATTGTAGTGCTCACTCCCGGAGGAGCCGCTGAATTTGAACCTCGGGTCAGTCTCCCCGCACTAGGGAATAAATATACTCCAGCACCGTTGTGGATTTTATAAATTATATAGTTTACTAGAATAAATGGCATATAATGAATAACACTGTGTTCGCATATATATTTACAGTACTTCGTAATGCGGGAAATGCGCAGCGGAAAAGAAATACGATGCTTTGTAATTCGAAGAACGCGCAGCGGAAAAGAAATACGATGCTTTGTAATTCGAAGAACGCGCAGCGGAAAAGAGAAAATATATCTTTAATCCCCTTTCTTGAAGTTGGGGTGAGTCCCGCACAGGTTATGTCCCAGAATGTACGTGTGTGTGTGTGTGTGTTATGGTACCCGGGTACAATATTCAACTGGCCAGTGAATTGCTTATGAGGTATCTTCAACTAGTCAAGTTGGGGCCCTGTGGATTTTGGAAACAAACAGCAGAGTGCTTTATTTTCACAACGGCCTGGAAGGCCTCTCACCCATCCGCCAGATACTTGATGCTCCGCTCGACCCAGGACGTCTCTCCGCTCGATGTTGACTGGGGTTCTCCTGGTTACTGGATCCGCTGTCTGACTGTCTGTTACTGCCACAAGATATCCAGTTCACCGCCTGCTCTCCCTGTCCAATCGATCTGCGGTACTCCTCACTCGGGGTCCTCTGGCTTCCTCAATATCAGCGCGGGTAGTTCTGTGAATCACTGGGTCTTCCTCTGGTAAGGCTGAACAACCTGGTCTTTAGCTCTGTTAGGCCCCAGCTGCGCTCCGGCCTAGTCGCTGTCTCGTTCTGCTGCTCTGCGTCTTGCTCCTCTCACTCCCTGGTGCGCTCTGCCAGCTCTCTCCACGAGGCTAAGGATGTAAGTGTCTGTGTCCCACCCACTTCCTGTGTCCACTCCCAAAGCATGCCGGGAAATGTAGTCCCAATGTTCAATGTCTCTCATCGCGCTTGTCTCCCTCCGGTGGCCAAAAATACGTACTGCCACGACAAGGAATTAAACCCAGCGCTACATTATATTCTAATCCTAATGCTAATTAACTCTTTGAGCTCCCTGTGTTAAGCATAGGAAGCACAAAGTACAGTAACCTCGTGCTGAAAAGCACAAGATTCCAATCGCTAACTTTTTTTAACCCATTAGTGTTTGGATTGTAATATGGGGGGCCCGCGCCAGGACCCACAAGGGCTAACAATAACGCTCACTCAGGTGAGCGCTAAAGTTAGTGATAAGACTGTAATGGTGCCCCAAATATTCATTGGAACATGGTAAACATTAACACTAAAGTGGTAATAAAATGGACAACAGTGGATTTTGCAGAAACCGCACCTTTCATTAAGCAATCCAACGCCCTTTCACTTCCATATTCACAGCCAAAGCGTTCAGTGAGATGGCTGCAGCAAACTTAACTGGTGCACTGAAGCAATTCAGCAGCTGCTGAGGAACTGAACGGACCTCTGTATACACTGAGTGCATCTCGAAGCGCAGCGCCGTTTACAGGCGCCTCGCATTCAGGGTATTTCCAGCATTATTACGCTTTTTATCAGAAAACATTACCACTGCGCTCCCAGCAAACACAGGTCGCTGGAGCCTGCACAGACTCACACTCTGACAGGAGCCGGAGCAGTTCATATAGGGCAACGATGGCGAACCTTGGCACCCCAGATGTTTTGAAACCACATGTTCCATGATGCTCTGGCAGCTTTAAGGCTCACTAGGCATCATGGTACATGTAGTTCTAAAACATCTGGGCTGCCGAGGTTCACCATCACTGATATAGGGGATGGGTCAAAGCACAGAGGGAGAGTGCAGCTCTGTAGGAGACATGTCTGTGAAAAGGAGGAAAACACAGGGGTCTGGCCATTTAAATTTCTGGGGCCTGTATGTGATAACCACTGATACTGTACCCTGCATGTGTAATACCCAGTGCTAATATATATATATATATAGCACATACACAAATTTATTAAAAATAAGTATTTTTTGAATGTATTGCTGTGATGCTGATAGGATTTATCTATGGTTTGTTTTTAAACAAAAAAAACCCAGCTCTCTTAAACTCTTATCCCTGATACACAAAAATATTTGTCCATTTATACCGCCAAGTCACCCCCTTCCACCCCACCAGTCCCTTTGCTTTGCACTCACCCTCCCAAACAGTATTTTCTCCATTCCTCAGATCAATTCAATACCTCCAAATCCCCACCACTTTCCTCCCTCCCTCCCACCCACCATCAACCCCATTCTGCCATCTTACCCAATGTAATGGATAGTCTTTTTACCTGTCACAAGGGGCCATTAACATGCAGGATGTGCAGAGCCAGGGTGAAGCGGGCATTATCCGGGCAGCCATCTCTCCTGAGTGCTGGGTCCTCGTTGGAGGAGGAACATAAGGAGGGAGGTTCCCACGTGTTCCCAGGCAGCACTCTGCTTCCAGGGAACACGTGGGATCCTCCCTCCTTATGTTCCTCCTCCAATGAGGACCCAGCACTCAGGAGAGATGGCTGCCCGGATAATGCCTGCTTCACCCTGGATAAGATTAACATGCATTTTCCTTGCCTGTCTCAGTAAAATAGAGAGGAGAGTGCCAGACTCTGCAGAGAGGGAAGGGGGCGGAGCCAACACTCGGCACAGTGTGCCTGCAAGTGTGACAACGCGGGGCAGGGTGCAGTGCACTCATTGCGCGCTATGAGCTGGCTCTGGTGGTAAGTGATGGTCTGCCTGCTGGCCAGCGGCTCATCTTGGCTGCTGCCAGTACTGTGGGCCTATTTTCAGAAGGGGGCCTGGAGCGGCCACTCCATCCGCCCCTACATTAATCCGGCCCTGAATCAAATAATATGCAAATATAATGATATATGGCAAATCAAACTGCGATAATAATTGGATATAAGTACAGGAATTCAAAAATACTTTTCTACTGTTCCCAGGGAACCCCTCAAGTGAATAATCCAGAGAGCAGTGGTAACTCCAGAGCAATTTCTAATTACACTATATATGTCAGCACTTCGATAGATTGATCAGCAACTCTACTTAGTTGGGTTCTATGAATCCAGGCAGAAGGAGGGCAGAGAAATTACCTTTCTCTTCTAGTGCCAGTCCTCTCCCCCCTGCATCCCAGCACCACAGCCCCAAATGATCTGTTACACACAATACTTGATTCAGTGCACTGATTTAACCCTGGAGGCCTGAGTGTAAATAGGGCCCTTCTGTCTTTTAGATGACTTGGCAATGGTGCATTTGATGTACTTTAGGTAGAGTGGACAAAGCATTCAGAGTATGCTGTCTGTATCCAGATAAGGTAGGCAAGTTTGAGGGCAATCACAGGTTCCCTTCAGTGTTCTGGCTTAAGGGGGATTCGGTAAGTGCCCTCTCACCAATCCTGTGTCTGGAGGCCCAAACGGGAGATATCCTGGGACCGATTCTTTCTTGTTGCCCGACTGACCAACCCCTTTACTGGGCCTCCAAACGCTTCTCAGAGATGTCTGAAGATGCACCTGGGATCCTTCCCTCAACAGAATGTCGTCAGCGACTTTGAAGCTACCTCTCTCCAGATCCAGCATACCATGAATTGAGGGTGTCAGGGAAGCTGCTCCTGGGCCTGGCTCCTCTTCTCCTCACCTCCACAGGCAGGTGCTGATCATCCTGTGTCAGGAAGGGGAGGGGCAGTTATTGTGTAAAATCTCCCCCTCTCCCGCTGGGATGTGTAGTTGCCCCATTTAGGGATTATAGTGAGCCGTCTGTGTTTGGGACTACATGTCTCAGAATTCCTTGTTGTTCTTGCAGTACTCCCTGTATTAGTCAGCTTCCCCTGTCAATGACAATGAGGAGACGGGAGGGAGCGAAGTAGGTAGCTGTGTCTGTGTATGCCCTACTCACTGCACAAGGAAGAAGGAGAGGAAGGGGAATGCCCCGCAGCTGCTAACAGGCTGTATGTGTCCTTATTAATGTGTCTGTGTAAGTCTAGGCTGCAGTAGGAGGTTTGAGGCCACGGGTGGGCTGAGCAGTACCCGCTACAACAGCTTGGGACAACGGAGTCTGGCTGCAGAGAGTGCAGAGTGGAGCTCCACAGTAAATATGTGAAACATGTGACCTCCACTCCCTGTGTGACCTCTGCTTAACCATGTGACCTCCACTAAAAGGGGTTTTTTTTCTTTGAAATTAACTTTAACTTCCCTGGCAGTCTGATTTTTCCCCAATTTTATGTCTAAAAGCGGTCTATTTGTTTTCCTTTTCTTTGGCCCCCTAGCGGTATTCCCGAGTGTGTCTCGGGGTTAAATTCCTATGCTGGAAGCGGGAACCCTGAGCAACACTCAGGGGGATGCTGCTGGCATACATCACCTGTCCCTGCGCTCCCTCCATGTCCCCCGCAGTCTCTTCCGGCGATTGCAACCTCATACGTCCTGGTTCCCTCCTCACAAGAAGGGAATCCAGTAAGTAAAACGCGGGGATCAGCGAGGGAGTGCAGGGAGAGGTGATGTATGCAGCCCGAGTGTTGTTCGGGTTACCGCTTTCAGCAGTGAAATTTAACCCCGAGCCGCACTCGGAATAACCGTCGGGTGGGTTTATGTAACGAACAATAAACACAATAATGTTGAACACTGGTTTCTGCTTGATTTACATCTACCTCTGCCTTAATTATTATTATACAATGATAATGCAGCTGTAGCGCTCACCCCCAAAGGAACCGATAAATAAACCCAGGATTGGTCTCACTGCACTAACAATTCACTGTACACCAGCACACCATTATGGATTTTTTCTCAATGTACTTTACTGAAGCAATAAGCGGCAATAAATATACATTTACTTTAAGCATGAAAATAGAGAAAGTTAGGATATAAATGACGGTAATATGTAATGCGGATATCTATATATGGTGACTAAACCGTTACTGTGACTCTCAGTAAACATATGCATTCGTTTTAGTACTAAAACGATTTAGTCCGAATTTTGGGATAATTTAGTTTTCGGATGACCCAAGAGATACAAAACTGCTCAGTCCAAAAAACAAAAGAAACGAAAGGAAAATTCATTACATTTTAGTTTCGGTCCTTTTTGTAATATTACATTGGTTGAAGGAGACCAGCAATGAGGAGCGCAACATCGCAAAGCTACAGAAAATGTTTGTATGTGTAATCCTTGCCAACCCCTACCCGAAAATCTGACAATGATAGAGCTCCAGAATACTCACTCGCAGCGCAGACAGCCAGCACAGGGGAGGAAACCCTTACTTAACCCTTGCATGTCTACTAGACAGACGAGATGATAAAAGCAGCTGGAGAAGGAAAACATTCAAATAAATCACACTGAAAGCTAATGACAGAGGAGGGCTGGATAGTAAAAACCCCTTTATAACAAGCAGCACTGGGAGAAGAGAAGGACTTTATAAAATGTGTGTTATCTCCCCTCCCGCTCTGCATAATAGGGGCCTTAGGTCTGATACATTTTATATTAGGCAGGAGCACTATCCCCCTTTCCTCGTCTATAATACACATTTTATATAAAGTCCCTCTCCTCTCCCAGTGCTGCTTGTTATAAAGGTTTTTTTTACATCTGAAACATTTAGTATTCAGCTCTCCCAGTTACTCTGTCATTATGAGCCTTCAGTGTGATTTATTTGAATGTTTTCCCTGGATTTAAAGTGCTTTATTTTATTAAAAAAAGAATTGCGCCAGTCATCTCTTCTCTGAGCTTTCAGACCGATTTACGCTAATATTTTCCCCTCTCCCCTGCTTTTATAATCCTGTCTGTCTCCCCCACAGAGATACAAAGTTTAAGTAGAAGCTCCCTCTCCAGTGCTGGATAAGCATTGCATTCCGAATCCGAAGTTCTGCACCCTCCATATGCCAATGCAGTAGGATGTTCTATACAAAGAAGGGCATTAATTAATGCAGGAGGATGTTCTATGCATTATACAGAGAGGGGTATTAATGCTGGAGGATGTTCTATACAGAGAGGGACATTAATTAATTCAGGAGGATGTTCTATACATTATACAGAGAGGGGTATTAATTAATGCAGGAGGATGTTCTATACATTATACAGAGAGGGGTATTAATTCTGGTGGATGTTCTATACATTATACAGAGAGGGGTATTAATGCAGGTGGATGTTCTATACATTATACAGAGAGGGGTATTAATGCAGGAGGATGTTCTATACATTATACAGAGAGAGGTATTAATGCAGGTGGATGTTCTATACATTTTACAGAGAGGGGTATTAATGCAGGTGGATGTTCTATACATTATACAGAGAGGGGTATTAATTAATGCAAGAGGATGTTATATTCATTATACAGAGAGGAGCATTTTTTTTATCCCTTTAAATCCAGTGGCTGGGAGCGTGAGATCAGCTGCTTGTTACCTTATCTCTCAGTACAATGTATCAGGCTCAGCTGTTACAGTAACTGACTGCTGCTCATCACACCACTCAGAGTTTCAGTAAAACAAGGAAATAATATTGTTATAACCTCTTATATATAAAAAATATTATTTACTAGTTTTACTGAAACTCTGAGCGCTGTGATGAGCAGAATTCAGTTACTGTAACAGCTTTGCCTGACACATTGTGCTGAGAGTGAGAGATACTGTAACAAGCAGCTGATCTCAGCCCTCTGATGAGCCACTGCAATAGTAATTGTATCCGCTGTTTTTCGGATGAATGAAATTAGTTTTCATACTAAAGAACGGAAAACATATTTCTTTAGCAACTAAATAAATTGCGTTTTAGGTCTAATCCATTAGTTCAAAACGAAATTTTGTGTTGTGCACATGTCTAACTCTCAGTTCTTTGGTTTAAAGTCCCACTCAGAATGCTCATTAGTACCCGGGTACCCTAGGACTTAAACTAAGTCCACTGGACAGTGGATGGACGAATATCTTCGACTAGTCAATGTTGGGGCCCTGCAATTTAAGCAATCAAAGAAGTGCGCACTGATAGCAAAGTTATAGGCCGAAAGGCCTCTCACCCAACTGGCGAAACAGATTGTCCAGGACAGATGAAACTCTTCAGGAAAGTCCTCCTCTGCCGCCTGGAACCCGATGCTGGCGAAATCCACGCTCCCGGACCGATTTTCTCAGCCAGAAGTCGAACGCCGCCAGCACTCTGCTCCACTTGCGGCCCCCTTACACGAGGTCCTTCTCCAACACACTCACCGCTGGAACAGCTCAGCAGGACATGCAGTAAGTTGATCCTCACTTTCCCCGATCACTCCAGCAATGGATGCTGCCGGTTCTCCGCGCTCCCGCTGGCCAAGATCCCAGAAAGTCTCACACGAACGACTGCCTTCTTTCACTGCTTTTTCGGTTCTCCCCACGCTGCTTCTGAGGCCCTACACTTCTTGCCGCCTTAGAGCCTGCTTCCTTCCCTTCTCCCCGGGGTTTCTGGGGGATGTAGTCCATAAGTCTATTACAGTCTTTCTCATACATTACGCTCTGGCTCCCCCTAGAGGCATATCACCGCAATTCTCAAAGTCCAATTAAACACAGGGCTACACAGCTACTAAACCGTGTCACCTCTTTCCATTCATCATTATATAATAAATTGAGTATTAACCCCTGTGTGACCATACAACACTTTGTAATAGTTTATAACTAGCATATTAATCCCTGTATGACCTCACTCCACTTATTATATAATTAGCATATTGACCCATGGCTAACCACACACCATTTAATATTATTTAATTAGCACATTAACCCACGTGTGAGTACAAAATAATTTTTATCACGTAATTAGTAAATTACCCCCTGAGTGACATCACATTCTCCATTTTATCTACATACACACACACACACACTAAAAGACTGTGTCTCGTTGTGTCAGCGGTGTGTTGTTGTGGAGTAACAGTGGCGCAGCATATTTTACGACTGCGTCTCGCTGTGTCAGGGGCGTCCTCTTGAACACGCACAGCATGCAGAAGAGGCGCTGAGCGCGTCCTCTCTTCGCAGCCGCGATTGCCCAGTATTTTGGACGAACGCTGCAGTCTCACTTTGCAGCCTGACCTGGATGTCAGCCACACCTCCGGGACCCCGGCCAGCCTCAGCATGTCATCAATGATGTCTATTTCAGGCACCACACCCCTGCCAGAGCAGGTAGAGTGCCTGAAGGAGAGTGAGGGAGGTCCTTTGGGCCTCTCTCTATCACCCCTTCGCTGGCAGCCACACACCAAAGGCAGGCACCACTTGAAAGGGCACAGTCTGCCTTTCTCGGGAGTGCCTCCCTTTAACCTCTTAGGGGCTGGATCATGATTTGGCACCAATTGGCACCAGATCACTGTCCTCTCTCAGAGGTGGCCACCATCTTGGATGTAGGCCAAGCCTCTGGGATCTCCTCCCACCCTCTGACGTCATCCTGCATGGATGGGATGACGTCAGTTTGGGAGTTAACCCCAAGCCGCCGCCTATGGTGGAGATAGGGGTCCAATGCATCTTGCATACTCTCACAGACTGACCTCCATCCCTCTCTCCCCATCTGCGCCCTGAAACCTGCATCAAGCATGCTCTCACAGAAGACTGACCTCAACACCTCTCTCCTTCTGCACCCCTAAACCTGCTTCAAGCATACTCTCACACACTGACCTCCATCCCTCTGGGCCCCTAAATCTGCATCAAGGTATCCAGGATTCATCATGTCATCCAACACTATATTCCAGGTTGCCATATTCTTGCAATTGTATTTTTTGTCAGCATTTATTAATAGTCATATTTTAAATCTCCCTCCATTTCTCTTAGAAAAGCTCTGTTCTTTCACCCCCACCTCTTAAACGTCGCAAATGGTTAGCTCTCTGTGCATTTTCACCAACCTCATTCTCTTTCCACAGCATACTCTCACAGACTGAGCTCCTCTCCCTCTGCTGTACCAACCTGCCCACCCAGAGCTGGTACCTAATTTCAGCTCTACTTTCCAGGTGTCTCCACTTCTCTCTCAAATTACTCTTACTAAGCCCAAACTTCCGGTCCTTCCCATGCAATCACTACGATATTTCTCCTGGCCACCAGCTTCACCTTCCCTCTGCTCCCATTTGTTTCAGCTACCCCTGCCCCTTAGATTGTAAGCTCTTGGGATGTCTGCCTGAGCACTTGGTTTAAAGTGCTGTATTACCTGGACAGTTATCCTATGGGCAGGGTTGCCTTTCTTCTTGTGTCATGTACGTCTCCTGTTTGTGCTTCCCCATTTTAAAAAGCTATGGAATCTGTTGGCGCTATATAAGTACTTGTAACTGTAACTGCAACAATGACCCCCATATTTCCCGATCCATGGCAGCTAGGGGTTAATGTTTGGTATCACTTGAAAGGTCAAAGCATGGCATTTTCAATGATACCAAACATGACCAGGTTATAAAGTTAAATTTAAAAAGTAAAATAATAATAATAAAAAAATGTGGGTTCTTTTGTTTTTTATTAATTAATTAATTTATTTTATTTATTTATAAAGGATTTTACCAGGAAGGATACATTGAGATTTCTCTCGTTTTCAAGTATGTCCTGGGTTCGAGAACATTGAGTGGTTACAGAAATACAAAATAGTAAAATGCAAGATATTAACACAAGACCAAATACACAGATTAACAGAAAAATAAATATGGAGGAAATAAAGTAATTATGTTACATGTTTACAGGTGCATTTTGTATTGAGGTATGTTAATAGGGAGCTCTTAAGGGACTTTAGACTGGGGGAAGATTTGACGGTGTCTGGGAGGTTATTCCATATTTGTGGTGCTCTGTAGGAAAATGAGGATCGAGCCATTTTCTTTTTGTATTGTGGTATTGCAAGTAAGGTGCTGGTCCTGGATCTGAGGTTATAGGATGAAGGAACTGCCGGGGGAAGCAGCATATTCAGGTAGGGTGGTAGCTTTCCAGAAAAGCTCTTAAACACCAGGTTGGAAAGGTGAAGGGTGCGTCTAGATTCCAGTGATGGCCAGTTTAGTTCTTTTAACATGTCACAATGGTGGGTCATGTAGTTACATTGTAGCACAAAGCAACAGAATGAGTTATACAATGTAGTAAGTTTCTGGAGGTGTGTTTGTGGGGCGGCTGCATACACTACATCTCCGTATTCAATGGCTGGCATAAGCATTTGCTGTACAATCTGCTTTCTTACTGCGGGGCTCAGGCAGGATTTGTTTCTGTACAGGGCACCTAGTTTGGGGTAGAGTTTAGATGAGAGTTTTTCGATGTGGGGGCCAAAAGATAGATTTGGGTCTAACCACATACCTAGGTATTTGAGAGAGGTGACTGTGGTCAGTGTGCCATTTGATTTTGTCCCAACACATAGATGGGGTGTTTGCAATTTGTGTAGTTTAGGTGCGGTTCCAAAGAGCATTGTAACAGTTTTGTCAGTATTTAGAAAAAGTTTGTTATTTGCGATCCACTTTTCTACCCCTGTGAATTGTTCTTGCAGCACGGCCTCCAGCCAAAGTCCAGGAGAAGCCAGAATGAGCTGCTGCCTGAGTCTGATGGGTGAGGAAGCGATGTAAGAATGCTTGAGGAGAGAGAAAAAAATAAAATAAACAACAAAAATAAAAAAGGACACATAAGATCAGAGGGGGTTTGGGGTGCAATAAAATTCGTAAACTCAGTGGTTCAGACCGGGGGGGGGGGGGAATAGATAAGAACAAATGGTGCTAAGGTAAATTGAGCAGTGGCAAAATGTGCCTAGCTACACATAAACTGAATACATTGAGAAAAATATGCATACATATATACAGAGTAGCAATTAGGTCTACCAGCACAGGACTGAATACATATGGAGAAACACACACACTTAATACATGTATCCTATAAGTATATACAAAAACTATAATATACACACATACATACACTTAATACATATATCCTATAAATATATACAAAAATATATATATATATATATATATATATATATAAACACACACACGCTGACAAATTACAGTGCAGTCATATTAAGCATTCAAAAGCATAGGAGGCTAAGTATGGGTGATAGAAATTAGTCTGAGAAATCACCTTGCTGGGAAAAATGCAGCACTATTGTTCACATTTCAATTATAGTGTGAACAATGATGCTGTACTAATGATTTTTCTTAGGGGGGTTAGCAAACATCACGTAATTTCTCAGAAAAATAAAGTTTCGGGTTCCCAGTTCTAATTGTTTTAGCAAATGTACCCCATAAAATAAATAAACACAAAAGCTCAGATAATAAAATGTGGGAAAAATTATTTTACACACTTATTGTTGGAAATTCTAATTCTTTTTACATTTTTTGTTATAGCATTCTGGCAGGGCAAGACGTATTTGTATGATAATGATATATTATTAATCTGCCAAGGGCCACATTACAATCTTGGTGCTAACGTTAACGCTCACCTGCGTGAGCATTAACGTTAGCCGCGGTGGCTACTGCATATTACAATACAAATGCTAACGGGTTAAGTAACCCGTTCGCGTTTGGTACGTTGCGCTTTTCAGCGCGAGGTTACTGTACTTTGCGCTCCCTATACTTAACATGGGGAGCGCAAAGTGTGAATCAGCGTTAGTATTACAATCTACTAGCGCTGATTAACATCCGGCTGTGGTTAGCAAAAAGTTAAACACAGCCAGGACTTGGTGTTAAAGGATTCCGCTTCTGCAGAATCCGTTAACACCATCCAGAAAAATAAAAAAGTGATCAGATACTCACCTCCTGTCCTGTGGCAAGGACCGCTGCTCCGTCTCCTCCATTCGGCGGGAGCAGGGAGAGACTGGGTGAAAAGGTTCCTCAGTCTCCCCCTGCGTATTACTACGCTTACTGGCCGGATCTCGTGAGGTGAGATCTGGCAGGTCATGTGACCGCCGGCGTCTGGCTCAATGGAGTCCTATGGATTCCATTGAGTGGATGCTTGCAGCGGCGCTCAGCGGTGCCGCGAGCATCCTGGGGCTTTGCGCCCGGTAACAATGCAGGAAGCTTTTTTAGTGCCTGCATTGTAACTCCACACTAAAACGGGGGCGCTAGGGGGAAAACTGCGGGAGCAGTTTTTCCTCCCTAGTGGCCTCGTTTTAGCATTAGGAATGTAATTTAGCCCCAAGCCTGCCGGAAAAAATTATATATAATTTGTCTGGGTCGTATAATTAAACATGACTTCAAATCGTGTTTAAACATGATGAGCAAAACCAGTAAAAATGAGCTCAGCACACAGAGGAGAGGTGAAATGGCTAAGTAGTGAAGGGGTTAAACTGGCAAATCCCTTAGGTTTCAATGTAAAAAATGTTCCTGGTTTTTATTAAATATTTATTCAACCGTTGATGTGTATTCTTTTCATTTGCTGCAAAAAGTCTCTTTATTTACTTTTTAGGATTTTTTTGTCATTTTTCAGTATATAAAAGATACCAGTCGTACAAAATAAAATACAGCTGGTGCTACAATAAAATACCAGCCGATACTACAATAAAAATACCAGCCGGTACCAAAATAATTCCATAGGTTTCAATGTAAAAAATATTCCCCATTTTTTTATAACTATTATTCAGCTGGTTATTATTTTCACTTGCAGCAAAAAGTCTCTTTATTCAATTTTTAGGATTTATTTAGGCATTTTTTGGTGAAATTTTTGGATTCCTAATTTTTTTTTAAATTAGGCTTTTTTTCTTTGCCGGATGCAGCGGGGTTTTTTATTTCCTTCTGTCTTGCTGATTTCGGAGGGGGTTCTCCATGGTGCTGAAAGCTATTCAATACAAAGGATAGCAACTATTCTTGGTGCTGAAACCTATTCAGTACCAAGGACAGCAGCCCTGTGGGGCTACGGAGCCCTGCGGAGCTGCTCTCCATGGTGCTGAATAGGTTTCTGCGGCAAGAATAGGTGCTGTCCTTGGTACTGAATAACTTTTACCACCAAAGACAGGGGTTTAGGCATTTTTTTTTACACGTTAATCTAAGTAAAATTCATCAGTTTCACATTCCAAAATAACTAATAAAAATGAAATACAAAATGAAAACAAAATACGAAATAACTAATAAAAATGAAATACAAATTTATCCGTATAATGAAATACCAATGAAAACGAAATAATGAATCAACCCGAAATACGAATTACCAATTGTCCGAACCAACGAATCAATCTGAAAATACAAATCATGGTAACATATCGAACGAACCAAAACGAAAATAAAACGGAATTAAATGGAAAAAAAATTTGAAACTAAATGATCTGAAACAAAACAAAACTATTTTTTTTTACTGGTGTTGCATAAAGATGGAATCGATACAAGAAAATGTACCATGCACTGCAGAATATAGTATGTAGTCCCGTACCTCGGGGTTATATACTCTCCACACATCCACCAGTCGTAAACCATCCAGAGAGGGCTTAATGTGTTGAAGAATACTGAGAGGTATGGAGAAGCCACTCTACATATCAACATGCAAATCTAAAGGAATGGTGCAAGCCCCCACCTATTTATTTATGTGTTTATTTATAAAGTATTTTCCCAGGAAGGATACATTGAGATTTCTCTCCTTTTCAAATATGTACTCGTTCAAGAACATTGAATTTTTACAGTTGTTATAGAAATACAAAGTATTAAATGCAAAATATTAACAACAAAACACAAATATACAGAGTAACACATAAAATAAACATGTAGGAAATATAGTCACTATGTTACATGTTTATAGGCGCATTCTGTATCGAAGTATGTTAATAGAGATCTCTTAAGGGACTTTAGAATGGGGAAAGATTTGATGGTGTCTGGGAGGTTATTCCAGATTTGCAGTGCTCTGTAGGAAAATGAGAATCACGCCACTTTCTTTTTGGATTGTGGTTTTGTAAGTAAGGTGCAGGTCCTGGTTCGGAGGTTATAGGATGAGGGATCTGCTGGGGGGAGCAGTCTATTCAGGTAGGGTGTAAAAGGAAATAAACCCCCATCCACACATTTGCTTTGTAGATGATCACAAAAAAACATGAAAAAACTGAGAAGCGAATGGACCTATTGGGCAGTTCTATCATTTGTGGAAAAACACAATTGTACAATGAAGTGTAATTCCTCCATTTTGGTGGATGAAAATGTGAGAGACGGGATTGCAGCTTTTTTCCAGAAGAGTGGTATAAAGTCCTTGGCTGTATTCAGTATCCTACTTAACCCCTTCCTTACCAAGTGATTTTTGTTACAAAAAATGTTATCATCACATTTATTTGAAACATGGGATGTGTAGTTAACAGTTAAATATAGGGTAAAATAGAAGTTTTGCACAAAAAAATAATGTTAATTTGCTTATTTTAAATTTTTCATGTATTTGTTTATCCTTTACAGAAATAATGTTGAATTGTAAGATTCTATGCTCTAGATGATGTCCTTTATCTTGCACAATTTCACGCCGGGTCTACATTATCATCATAGAAGCAGAAAGGACCTGTGTGTTTGATACAGTAACTGTAACGATATTAGACATGTGCATTCGTTTTAGTACTAAAACGATTTAGTCAGAATTTTGGGATAATTTTGTTTTAGTATGACTCAAGAGATACGAAACTGCTCAGTACAAAAAACGAAAGAAACTAAAATAAAATGCACTAAATTTTAGTTTGTCCTTTTTGTAATATTACATATTGAAGGAGACCAGCAATGAAGAACGCAACATTGCAAAGCTACAAAAAAGTTTTGTATGCGTAATCCTTCCCGACCCCTACCTGAAAATCTGACAGCGATAGAGATCCAGAATACTCACTCGCAGCACAGACAGCCAGCACAGGAGAGGAAACCTTTACTTAACCCTTGCATGTCTATGAGACAGACAAGATGATAAAAGCAGCTGGAGAAGGAAAAAAATTCAAATAAATAACACTGAAAGCTAATGACAGAGGAGGGCTGGATAGTAAAAAACCCCTTTATAACAAGCAGTGCTGGGAGAAGAGAGGGACTTTATAAAACGTGTGTTATCTCCTCTCACACTCTGCATAATAGGGGCTTAGGTCTGATACATTTTATATTATCCAGGAGCACTATCCCCCTTTCCGCATCTATAATACACATTTTATATAAAGTCCCTCTCCTCTCCCAGTGCTGCTTGTTTATAAAGTTTTTTTTACGTCTGATACATTTAGTATCCAACTCACAGTTACTCTGTCATTGTGAGCGGTCAGTGTGATTTATTTGAATGTTTTCCCTGGATTTAAAGTGCTTTATTTTAGTATAAAAATAAATTTGCACCAGTCATCTCTTCTCTGAGCTTTCAGACCGATTTACATTAATATTTGCCCTCTCCCCTGCTTTTATATTCCTGTCTCTCTCCCCCACAGAGATGCAAAGTTTAAGTAAAAGTTCCCTCTCCTGTGCTGGATAAGCATTGCATTCCGAAGTTCTGCACCCTCCACATGCCAATGCAGTAGGTCCTACTGAGTAGGATGTTCTATACAGAGGGGGGCATTAAATAATGCAGGAGGATGTTCTATACATTATACAGAGAGGGGTATTAATGCAGGAGGATGTTCTATAAATTATACAGAGAAATGTATAAATTGAGGACGATGTTCTATACAGCGAAGGACATTAATTCAGGAGGGTGTTCTATACATTATACAGAGAGGGGTATTAATTAATGCAGGTGGATGTTGTATACATTATACAGAGAGGGGTATTAATTAATGCAGGAGGATGTTATCTACATTATACAGAGAGGGGTATTAATTAATGCAGGAGGATTTTCTATACATTATACAGAGAGGAGCCTCTTTTTTAAACCTTTAAATCCAGTGACTGAGTGCTGAGATTGACTGCTTGTTATATTATCTCTCAGTACAATGTATCAGGCTCAGCTGATACAGTAACTGACTGTAACAGCGCTCAGAGTTTCAGTAAAACAAGGAAATAATATTGTTATAACCTCATATATAAAAATATTATTTCCTAGTTTTACTGAAACTCTGAGCTCTGTGATGAGCAGCAGTCAGTTACTGTAACAGCTTTGCCTGACACATTGTGCTGAGAGTGAGAGATACTGTACCAAGCAGCGATCTCAGCCCTCTGAGGAACCACTACAATAGTAATTGTATCCACTGGTTTTCGGATGAAAGAAATTAGTTTTCATACTAAAGAACTGAAAACGAATTTCTTTAGCAACTAAATAAATTGCATTTTAGTACTAATCCATTAGTTCAAAACGAAATTTTGTGCTGTGCACATGTCTAAACGATATATAATAAAAATGTTCATATATACTGCTTATGGGGATTTGCAGTGATCATAATGAAGTTATTAACAATGCAGCTTCCAAAAAATACCAATAGAATATAAAAATAATATCTTTATGTTGCATAATGCCTGTGTATGTAAATTACAGTAACACATTGTATCTGTACTGTACAGGGATTTTAACTCATTATAACCCCCTAAATCTTACCTCTGTACATTAGTGAGTGACCACAGAGCTCTCCCTGTATTCTGTCCTCTTCCTGGTAGTTGTAATGTAGCAGAAATCCGTTTGAGTTTTTGTTACAGTGGGACGTAGGGCTACTATTTGCAAATGGTGCTATGTCTCTCCACTGTGCTTGGAGAGACATAAAACAAAGGATTTTGTTTCTCCACAGGGGACACACTAATATTGCTTTAAAAAGGTGTGAAAATGGTCTTTTTATATGCTAATGAGTGCTTTTCAATGCATTACAATGTGAAATCGAGATAACTCGATTTTGGGTGTGAAGGGGTTAAAAGGGACCTTTCGTAGACTGAACACCAAAACTCTGTCAGATGCAGCAACAAAACCTCAGGCGTGAGAGTAGGGGTAGGGTCTACAAATTCACTGGCTATGGTGTGGATGCCCACCCAGAATTGCTTGATTAAGGGACACTCCCACCAAATATGCAACATAGTACCCAATCCCTGGTATTAGCGCCATGCAACATGTATTTTATTGGGTTCAGCAGCAGAATTCTGAAGTAAGAATGGTCAACTTCATTCCAGAAATATTGCTCTTTTATATACACTTCTTAATATTTGAAGAAAAAAATCTAGAAGTCAGATGGCTATAGAACATTGTAGATATCTAGCTCTTAATCTAAAATAAATTGGCTATGTTCAAGTCTATTGATTATGCTACTGCTATAAAATATGCTTATCTGCAAATGTGAATGTATCACTTCAAGGTATATGAAGATGTTACACATTTATAGTTATTTTTGGTACCTGAACAAGTCTTTACTGTCTAGATAGTGATCAGTTAATATAGATTAATATGTGACAGCATGCATAATGTAAAGTGTAAATGCTGCCATACTTGTTTTCATTATTTGTGAAGGACAATCGAATACAAGGGAAATCCTTGTGACATATTCCTTTCAAATTCTAATTCATCTGTAAAGAAGTGAATATTCATAATAATCTTTGCCCAAGGCAACAGTAGTGTAGCAGAAATTAAAAACAGAGATATGCCTTTATAAATTATGAAGATGCACAGTGGAATAGAAATGTGAATTTCTGTGTGGGTAAACATCTGCATACAAGTAACCTTATTCACTGAATCATAAAATAATGATGTGTTAATTGTAAACATAAAGAATTTACAGTACATGTAATTCTTTGCATGACTAATTCACAATCACAATATTAAAAGCCTGGAAATTTTTTGACCCATTTATGGATGGAAATAAGGATATTTATTTTTGGTGTGAATGTTTTTTTAGATAATTGTCACTTAAAAACTATAATATCTCAGTACACTCTATATTTTGTGATATTGATTTTGGTAGAGAAATAAACTTTAAAAAGATGCAGAGGTCATTTGTACATTAAGCCAAGATACAGAATTTCATTCAGCAAAACATGCCAATTCATTCTTACCTTTGTAAAACTCTGGAACTTCCGATATTGGGCATACTTGCAAATACACTATATTGCCAAAAGTATTCGCTCACCCATCCATATGCGAGTCAAGGCAGGTGAGCGAATACTTTTGGCAATATAGTGTATATAAATGAGTACTTTCCAGCACAAATACCAAAGTATAGATTTCACAAAAGTTATTAATGGGAATAAAGAAAAGTCTTTGTAGTTTCAGGATATGTATTTTTAGATTGAGTCCTTGATCTTTAGAGGTTTAAGAGAAACCACATTATTATTAGGGATGAGCTGTTCGGTTCGGACGGTTCGGAGTTCGATCCGAACTTAGCCTGTTCGATTAGATCGCGAATTCCGAACATTTCCGGGTGTTCGCCGCATGTTCGACCACAATGCATCACAATGGACCACAATGCATTTTCCCACTGGCCTGAAGCTCGTAATTGGCTACAGCCTTGCACCTGACCACAGGTCTGGTGCAAGACAGGTTCAACAGTATGCCAATCACGGCTCAGAGTCCTGATTGGGCAAATTGTGCCCAATCATGGGCTCACAGATCTAAGTCCCGCAGCACACTATATAACGTTTCCACGCATAGCTACAGCACGCATTTTGAGAGGAGATTTCAGAGGAGATTGTTGTGTGTTGTTACTGCCGGTCTGCCACGCTACTGGGGGAATCTGGGGGGTCTCATTTCTACCAAATATCAGGGAATTTAGGTGATGTGTGTCTTGTCACTGTGTCAGCAAGTTTTTTTGGGGGTTACAAATTTCTTTAAAGCATTTGTGAATTGAGGTGATCTTCTGTGTCTTGTCACACAGCCAGCAAGTATTTTGGGGGTTAAAACTTTCTTTAAAACATTTGTGAATCGAGGTGATCTTCTGTGTCTTGTCACTGTGCCAGCAAGTCTTTTTGGGGGTTACAAATTTCTTTAAAACATTTGTGAATTGAGGTGATCTTCTGTGTCTTGTCACACAGCCAGCAAGTATTTTGGGGGTTAAAAATGTCTTTAAAACATTTGCGAATTGAGGTGATCTTCTGTGTCTTGTCACACAGCCAGCAAGTATTTTGGGGGTTAAAAATGTCTTTAAAACATTTGTGAATTGAGGTGATCTTCTGTGTCTTGTCACTGTGCCAGCAAGTCTTTTTGGGGGTTACAAATTTCTTTAAAACATTTGTGAATTGAGGTGATCTGTCTCTTGTCACACAGCCAGTACCATGCAGTATTTTGGGGCTCACTAATTTCTACAAAACATTTGTGAATTGAGGTGATCTGTCTCTTGTCACACAGCCAGTACCACGCAGTATTTTGGGTGTCACTAATTTCTACAAAACATTTGTGAATTGAGGTGATCTGTGTCTTGTCACACAGCCAGTACCACACAGTATTTTGGGGCTCACTAATTTCTTTAAAACATTTGTGAATTGAGGTGATCTGTCTCTTATCACACAGCCAGTACCACGCAGTATTTTGGGTGTCACTAATTTCTACAAAACATTTGTGAATTGAGGTGATCTGTGTCTTGTCACACAGCCAGTACCATGCAGTATTTTGGGGCTCACAAATTTCTTTAAAACATTTGTGAATTGAGGGGATCTGTCTCGTACCACGCAGTATTTTGGGGCTCACAAATTTCTTTAAAACATTTGTGAATTGAGGGGATCTGTCTCGTACCACGCAGTATTTTGGGGCTCACTAATTTCTACAAAACATTTGGGAATTGTTATAATCCGTGTGTTCTCACTGGCTGCCACCCATCAAGGGGTCTCACTGATTTATAGGAGTTTTCACTGCCACCCATCAAGGGGTCTCACTGATTTATAGGAGGTGTCTGAGACTTGTAATCTGTGTCTTGTCACTGGCTGCCAGCTATCAGGGTGTCTCACTGAGTTATACCAGAGTTCTTTGATTCAACTCTGGTATAAAGATTTAGAGTTCTGTATATATTAATCTATATGTCACTCACCATGTCTGAAAGAACAAAAAGGACAGGCAGACGTTCCCAGACACAGATAAGAGGGCAAGCAGCCCCTGTGTCGGGAGGCTGTGCCTCTGGTCGTGGTGGACGTGGTGCATCCTCTGCAGCGGCACGCTTGTACTTTCTAACTGGTGCTGGCTGTCTTCTTAAGCAGCAGCAACATACAGAGGACTTGGTGGATTGGCTAACCAGGCCATCCTCATCCTCTGAGTCCTCTGCCAGCCAGGCTTCTAGTGCTTTACAGTCCAACTCAGCTGCCAAAGCATCTAATGCAGCCTCCATGTCCACAGCTACTCCTGCTGTAGCCTCGCTATCACACACGGAGGAGTCAGCTGAATTGTTTGACTACCATGAGTGTGACATGCTGCTTGAGGATGCGCAGCAAGTACAGTGCTCTGATTCATTCTCTGAGGTTGAGGAAGGGAGTATAATCAACCTAGAGGAAGGGGGTGCCAGTGATGACACACAAATTACTGGCACTCATGTTGCCCCAGCAGCTGCAGCATACTGCCAAGTTGGCTCCAGTGACGAGGAGATAGGGGGTGATGATGACAATGATGATGAGGTCACTGACTCCACCTGGGTGCCTGATCGAACAGAGGAAGTAAGTGAGGAAGAGGGGAGGAGGAGGCATAGCAAACACGATGCACAACATCCTCTGTGACCAACCGTAGCACTAGCCAGTCCAAGGCATCACATGTCAGAGCTGCTCTGGTGCAAAGCGCTGTTGTCACAAAGAACAGATGCAGGAACTGTTGTCTGGGAGTTCTTTAAGAAATGTGCAGTAGAGCGCAGCATTGCTATTTGTAATCTATGTCAGATGAGGCTTAAGCTTGGGAAAGATACCGGACACTTGGGTACCACGTGCTTGAGGCGACATATAAACAACTGACACACATCCCATTGGCGCAAAACTTTGCGTAGGTCCTCCACCTCCTCATCTGTCTCTACCCCCACTGTATGTCCTGCCATGTCATTGCCTACAACCTCCACCGACAGGGATGATGCTACAGTAATGGATGTACCAGGTCCTTCCTCACAATGTGACATCATCCCAGCAGCTGAAGATTTACGCAGTCAGATAACGTTGCCGCAGCTGCTGCAGCAAAAGAAAAATACAGTCCCAACCATCCCCAAGCACAGCGTCTAAATGCCAGCTTAGCAAAATTACTCGCATTGCAGCTGCTGCCTTTCCAGCTGGTGGACTCTGCTCCCTTCCGTGAATTTTCTGAATGTGCTGTACCACAATGGCAGGTTCCAAAACGCCATTACTTTTCATGCAAGGCCATTCCAGCACTATACCAGCACGTGGAAGACAATGTTATCCAGTCCTTGGGAAAGGCAGTCAGCAACAAGGTGCATGTGACTTTAGACACGTGGTCCAGCAAGCATGGACAGGGTCGTTACATTTCCTTCATGGCACACTGGGTAACTCTGATTGCAGCTGGGAGGGATCCAAGACGGGGCTCTGTGCTGGAGCTTGTTCATCCACCACGCCTCCAGAAAGCTGCTTGTATGAGGTCTGTCTGCTCCACCACCACCACCTCTCCCTCTTCCTCCTCCTCCTCCTTCTCTGTCTCTGGCGAAGTGGCAGTTAAACCGACGCCTGACAGGGTCTACGCAATGGCTCAAGCAAAAAGATGCCTTACTGTGCTTGAGCTGGTTTGTTTAGGGGACAGGTTTGTCAGCTCTGCAGGGGCAGGTGCAGAGATGGTCAACACCACGCCAGCTTCAGCTGGGAATGATCGTCTGCGATAATGGCAGTAACTTTCTCTCCGCCCTACGCAAGGGTAAATTGAAGCATGTACCCTGCCTAGCACACGTCCTAAATCTAGTGGTACAGCGTTTCCTAACCAAGTACCCAGGGCTGCCAGAGCTTCTCATCCAGGCCAGAAAAGTCTGCAGCCACTTCAGACGGTCATTCCCAGCAAGCGATCGCATGGCAGAAATTCAAAGAGAATTCCACCTTCCCCCACAAACCGTCTGATCTGTGACATGCCCACCAGGTGGAACTCGACATTAGCAATGCTGCAGCGTCTGCACAAGCAGCAGAGGGCCATCAACAAGTACCTGTGTGAGTATGGCACAAGGACAGGTTCAGGTCAACTTGGTTCCACCCCCCGCAGTGGCTGATGATCAAGGATGCATGCACTGTAGTGTCACCATTTGAGGAGGCAACGAGGATGGTGAGCAGGGACAGTTCATGCATCAGTGACACAATTCCTTTAGTGTTCCTGCTAGAGCACACTCTGCAGGGAATTATATTTGTGGCTCTAGAGGCAGAGCAGCAAGAGGAAGAAGAGGCCTTCCCTAGCTCTCAAGGCCCCAGTCTATCCGCAAACAGCATTCCAGCGGGTCCTCCTCAGATCAGACAGGAGGAGGATTAGGAGGAGGAGGAATATTTAAGTAGTGGGGCATTGAAGGTGGGGATTCCTCAAGGGAGGGTTTTGTGTGTCCAGAAACCCAAGGACTAGTACGTGGCTGGGAGGAGGAAGTGCACGATGGGGTCATCCTCCTCACTGACCAGGAAGACTCGGAAGCTAATGCCACCTCCAACCTACGCTGCATGGGCTCCCTAATGATGCAAAGCCTGCTAAAGGATCCCAGGATTCGTGCTATTAAGGAGAGGGATGATTACTGGTTGGCAACCCTTCTTGATCCACGATACAAGGGTAAAGTTGCAGAGCTTATCCTGCCCGTACAGAGGGAGCACAGGATGAAAAAACTTGAGGACGCTCTAAAGCGACACATGTGTAACACCTTTCCAGGCACTGGTAGATTACCAAGTGCTGACACACGTGCTTCTGAGGCTGCGGATGATCAGAGGAATAGTGGTGAAGGCCAGGGCCGCTTGACTGATGCATTTTTAATTTTTTTTAGTCCTCGACACCCAGGGACGTCAAATGTAGGCACCCATTGCCAGCGTCTTCACCATATGGTGCAGGACTACCTAGGGGCAAGGGCAGACCTGGATACCTTTCCAGCAGATGATCCACTGGCTTACTGGGTGTTGAGATTGGATCACCGGCCAGAACTTAGCCAATATGCTATGCAGCTACTAGGTTGGCCTTCATCTAGCGTGCTTTCTGAAAGGACGTTCAGTGCCACTGGAGGTTTTGTCACAGACAAAAGAGTGCGTCTGTCCACCGATTCTGTAGACCGGCTGACATTTATAAAAATGAATCAGTCCTGGATCAGCAGCTATCAATCCCCTAATGCTGAAGTAATGGAATAGATCGGGGATGTCCTCTTCTGCATTCACAAAACCTCCAGCACTGAACTCTTCCACAATACCACAAAGGGGTTACGGTGTGAAGGCACTTGCTGCCATGAAAGGCACAATATTTGGCTGCACTGGTGCCTGTGCCAGATTTATATCATTTTAATTTTTTGAACCGCAGGGTCCAACCCTGCACTCTTCCACAATACCACAGAGGAGTTACTGTATTATGATGGCACTTGCGGGCCTGGCACCAAAAGCACAATATCTGGGTGCACTGACGCCTTTACCAAATGCATATCTTTTTAATATAGGACCGCAAGGTCCACCCCTGCATTCTTCCACAATACCACAGAGGCGTTACTGTATGATGATACTTGCTGGCCTGGCAGTCTTGCACCATAGGCAGAATTTCTGGGTGCACTGACACCTTGACCAGAATCATATCTTTTCAATAAAGGACCACATGGTCCACCCCTGCATTCTTCCACAATACTACAGAGGGGTTACTGTATGATGATACTTGCTGGCCTGTCACCAAAGGCAGAATATCTGGGTGCACTGACGCCTTGACCAGAATCATATCTTTTCAATATAGGACCACATGGTCCACCCCTGCATTCTTCCACAATACTACAGAGGGGTTACTGTATGATGATACTTGCTGGCCTGGCACCAAAGGCAGAATATCTGGGTGCACTGACGCCTTGACCAGAATCATATCTTTTCAATATAGGACCACATGGTCCACCCCTGCATTCTTCCACAATACCACAGAGGGGTTACTGTATGATGACACTTTTTAGCCTGGCACCAAAGGCACAATATCTGGGTGCACTGACGCCCATTACCAGAAAGAAAACTTTTCAATATAGGACCGCAAGGTTCACCCCTGCATTCTTCCACAATACTACAGAGGGGTTACTGTATGATGATACTTGCTGGCCTGGTACCAAAGGCACAATATCTGGGTGCACTGACGCCTTGACCAGAATCATATCTTTTCAATATAGGACCACATGGTCCACCCCTGCATTCTTCCACAATACTACAGAAGGGTTACTGTTTGATGATACTTGCTGGCCTGGCAGTCTTGCACCAAAGGCAGAATATCTGGGTGCACTGACGCATTGACCAGAATCATATCTTTTCAATATAGGACCACATGGTCCACCCCCTGCATTCTTCCACAATACCACAGAGGGGTTACTGTATGATGACACGTGTTGGCCTGGCACCAAAGGCACAATATCTGGGTCCACTGACACCCATTACCAGATAAAAAACTTTTCAATATAGGACCTCAAGGTTCACCCCTGCATTCTTCCACAATACTACAGAGGGTTTAATGTATGATGATACTTGCTAGCCTGGCCGTCTTGCACCAAAGGCAGAATATCTGGGTGCACTGACGCCTTGACCAGAATCATATCTTTTCAATATAGGACCACATGGTCCACCCCTGCATTCTTCCACAATACTACAGAGGGGTTACTGTATGATGACACTTTCTGGCCTGGCTCCAAAGGCACAATATCTGGGTGCACTGACGCCCATTACCAGATAAAAAACTTTTCAATATAGGACCGCAAGGTTCACCCCTGCATTCTTCCACAATACTACAGAGGGGTTACTGTATGATGATACTTGCTGGCCTGGCAGTCTTGCACCAAAGGTAGAATTTCTGGGTGCACTGACGCCTTGACCAGAATCATATCATTTCAATACAGGACCACATGGTCCACCCCTGCATTCTTCCAAAATACTACAGAGGGGTTACTGTATGATGATACTTGCTGGCCTGGCACCAAAGGCACAATATCTGGGTGCACTGACGCATTGACCAGAATCATATCTTTTCAATATAGGACCACATGGTCCACCCCCTGCATTCTTCCACAATACCACAGAGGGGTTACTGTATGATGACACGTGTTGGCCTGGCACCAAAGGCACAATATCTGGGTCCACTGACACCCATTACCAGATAAAAAACTTTTCAATATAGGACCTCAAGGTTCACTCCTGCATTCTTCCACAATACTACAGAGGGATTAATGTATGATGATACTTGCTGGCCTGGCCGTCTTGCACCAAAGGCAGAATATCTGGGTGCACTGACGCCTTGACCAGAATCATATCTTTTCAATATAGACCACATGGTCCACCCCTGCATTCTTCCACAATACTACAGAGGGTTTAATGTATGATGATACTTGCTGGCCTGGCACCAAAGGCACAATATCTGGGTGCACTGACGCCCATTACCAGATAAAAAACTTTTCAATATAGGACCGCAAGGTTCACCCCTGCATTCTTCCACAATACTACAGAGGGGTTACTGTATGATGATACTTGCTGGCCTGGCAGTCTTGCACCAAAGGCAGAATTTCTGGGTGCACTGACGCCTTGACCAGAATCATATCATTTCAATACAGGACCACATGGTCCACCCCTGCATTCTTCCAAAATACTACAGAGGGGTTACTGTATGATGATACTTGCTGGCCTGGCACCAAAGGCACAATATCTGGGTGCACTGACGCCTTGACCAGAATCATATCTTTTCAATATAGGACCACATGGTCCACCCCTGCATTCTTCCACAATACTACAGAGGGGTTACTGTATGATGATACTTGCTGGCCTGGCACCAAAGGCAGAATATCTGGGTGCACTGACGCCTTGACAAGAATCATATCTTTTCAATATAGGACCACATGGTCCACCCCTGCATTCTTCCACAATACCACAGAGGGGTTACTGTATGATAGTACTTGCAGGCCTGGCACCAAGAGCACAATATTTGGGTGCACTGCCACTGACGCCTGTATCAGATTCATATCCTCAGATGGGTTACGGTGTGACGGCACTGTTGGGGACGCTAAAGGACCAATTTTGAAGCACCTATTGTTACTTTCATCCAAAGCCTGCATAAGTTTCACAATAATTTAGCCAAAAAAAATCAGTAAACTTTTTCTGCGTGTACGAAAATGTCTCCTCTGTTCATACAGACTGCCGCCCCAAGCAGTTGTTTATGGATAGATTAAAGGAAAAGCATTTATCGTCATCTGAAACGTCATTTTTTTGTTTTTAAGTGTTTCTATACATCCTAGAAATCTGCCACTTCACGGGTAGGTTATGGGGACCTCCTAGGCATGATATTTGAAGGAATTTTTGGTTTTTATTTTTAACCCTTATTTCATGGAAAACTCACTGTCCCTTTAAAAACGTTTTTTTTTTTACTTTTTGTCCTTGTTTCCTGTCCTCGAAGGCACTACCCAGACCCCCATACACCTTTTATGGCAAATATCTAGCATATATGCACTCTTCGACGGCACTCTAAAAACCGAATTTTCAGCCCCATTGACTTGCATGGAGTTCGGGTTCGGGTTCGGGTTCGGACCCGAACATATGAGAAGTTCGGGTCCGGGCCCGAACCGAACTCAGGGGGTGTTCGGCTCATCACTAATTATTATTGGGGCATATGTGTGTGGTTGATTGGTTTCATTTAACAACTTTGAGGTGCACGTTCTTATTAGACATGTGCATTCATTTTAGTACTAAAACAATTTAGTCCGAATTTTGGGATAATTTAGTTTTTGTATGACTCAAGAGATACGAAACTGCTAAGTACAAAGAATGAAAGAAACTAAAATAAAATGCACTACATTTTAGTTTCAGTCCTTTTTGTGATATTACATTGATGAGTGAAGGAGACCAGCAATGAAGAGCACAACATTGTAAAGCTACAGAAAAGGTTTGTGTATGCGTAATCCTTCCCGACCCCTACCCAAAAATCTGACAGTGATAGAGCTCCAGAATACTCACTCGCAGCACAGCCAGCCAGCACAGGAGAGGAAACCTTTACTTAACCCTTGCATGTCTATGAGGCAGACAAGATGATAAAAGCAGCTGGAGAAGGAAAACATTCAAATAAATCACACTGAAAGCTAATGACAGAGGAGGGCTGGATAGTAAAAACCCCTTTATAACAAGCAGCGATGGGAGAAGAGAGGGAATTTATAAAACGTGTTATCTCCCCTCCCGCTCTGCATAATAGGGGCTTAGGTCTGATACATTTTATTTTATCCAGGAGCACTATCCCACTTTTCTCATCTATAATACACGTTTTATATAAAGTCTCTCTCCTCTCCCAGTGCTGCTTGTTATAAAGTTTTTTTTACATCTGATACATTTAGTATCCAGCTGTCACAGTTACACTGAAGGCTCATAATGACAGAGTGATTTATTTGAATGTTTTCCCTGGATTTAAAGTGCATTATATTATTATAAAAATAAATTTGCACCAGACATCTCTTCTCTGAGCTTTCAGACGATTTACGTTAATATTTTCCCTCTCCCCTGCTTTTATATTCCTGTCTCCCCCCACAGAGATACAAAGTTTAAGTAAAAGTTCCCTCTCCTGTGCTGGATGGATAAGCATTGTATTCCGAAGTTCTGCACCCTCCACATGCCAATGCAGTAGGATGCTCTATACAGAGAGGGGCATTAATCAAAGCAGGAGGATGTTTTATACATTATACAGAGAGGGGTATTAATGCAGGAGGATGTTGTATACATTACACAGAGAAAGGTATAAATTAGGGATGTGCACCGATTTTTTTTTCGATTCGATTCGATTTGATTTTTCGAATTTTTAAACTTTTCGATTCGGCTCGTTTCGACTGCTTTCTGTTTCGATTCGGTTCGGCTCGATTCGGTTTTCGGGTACATTTATCTTTCGGAATATCGACCATTTTTCGTATTTTCGGGTAACTTCACTAGGTTTCTGTATCGACTTTTCGTTATTTCGGAAATTTTCGTTTTTCGGAATTGTACATGGTTTTCGGCATATCGCCCATTTTTCGTTTTTCGGAACTTTTCGTTTTTCGGAACTTTTCGTTTTTCGGAATTGTACATGGTTTTCGGCATATCGCCAATTTTTCGTTTTTCGGAACTTTTCGTTTTTTGGAATTGTACATGGTTTTCGGCATATCGCCAATTTTTCGTTTTTCGGAACTTTTCGTTTTTTCGGAACGTCTGTTCTCGTTTCAAAGCTGTCTAACTCTATTCGTTTTGATGAAAACTACTATGGTTTACTTTTTTAATACTACTTTATATATTTTTTATAATAAATTTTTGGTTTGTTTTTCGGATCCAATAATTCATTATGTCGATACGATAATTCTGGCGATTCTATCGTGTTTTTTTAATTAACCCTTTCGCTGCTGAGGCTTTTCCCACCTCTGTGCTGAGCTAATTTTTACCGGTTTTGCTCATCATGTTTAAATGTGTTTTGAAGCTTATTTTAGTATATGACCCAGACATATTATATATCGTTCTTTCCGTCAGACTCGGCAGATTCATAATATGTCATTATTATATGTATATGTCATGACCTGTCTGTATATTATAACAAAAAATGCAATAAAATATGATTTTTCAATAATTTACAACGTGTAAAGTGTTTTTTTTCACATTTTAACATGCGAGCAATTGCGGTTATATTTTGTATGGGGTGCGCTTGTTAAAAAAATTAGAGATGGGGTCTCGTTACAATTTTTTTTGGGGAAAATTACAAAATTTTTAACAAACGCACCGCATACAAAAATCGTTAGTGCAGTATCATTGTTCACATTATAATTGAAATGGGAAGAATATTGCTGCATTAACAAACCAAAAAAAAGAAAAAAAAATTGTTTATTTTTTTTTTATAATTTTTTTAAAATATTTTTTTATTTTTAATTTTTTTACAAACGTTTTTCACATTCGTGTTTGGTATCGTTGGAACGGCCATGCTCTGGCCGATCCAATAATACCAAACTTTAACCCCTAGCTGCCACGGATCGGGAGATAGGGGGTTCATTTTGGAACCCCCTATCTCCACCTTTGGTGGCAGCTAGGGGTTAACTCCAGGACTGGCGTCATCGTGCTATGCACGATGACGCCAGTCCTCAGGGGGAGTTCCCGGAAGCTTGGCCGACATCCGACATCCTCATGGATATGCCCCAGCTCCTCATGGATATTGCCCCAGCACCTCGTGGATATGCCCCAGCTCCTCGTGGACATGCCCCAGCTCCTTGTGGACATGCCCCAGCTCCTCGTGGATATGCCCCAGCTCCTCGTGGACATGCCCCAGCTCCTCGTGGAAATGCCCCAGCTCACACATGGATTTGCCCCAGCTCCTCGTGGATATGCCCCAGCTCACACATGGATTTGCCCCAGCTCCTCGTGGATATGCCCCAGCTCACACATGGATTTGCCCCAGCTCCTCGTGGATATGCCCCAGCTCCTCGTGGATATGCCCCAGCTCCTCGTGGACATGCCCCAGCTCCTCGTGGATATGCCCCAGCTCACACATGGATTTGCCCCAGCTCCTCGTGGATATGCCCCAGCTCACACATGGATTTGCCCCAGCTCCTCGTGGATATGCCCCAGCTCCTCCTGGATATGCCCCAGCACATGGAATGCCCCAGCTCCTCATGGATATGCCCCAGCTCCTCATGGATATGCCCCAGCTCCTCGTGGATATGCCCCAGCTCCTCCTGGATATGCCCCAGCACATGGAATGCCCCAGCTCCTCATGGATATGCCCCAGCTCCTCATGGATATGCTCCAGCTCCTCGTGGATATGCCCCAGCTCCTCCTGGATATGCCCCAGCACATGGAAATGACACAGCTCCTCATGGATATGCCCCAGCTCCTCATGGATTTGCCCCAGCACATGGAATGCCCCAGCACCTCATGATAATGGCCCCAGCTCACCTCCGCCGCCTTTTTCGCTCCCTCAGAGCGTCCGGCGGCGCGGAGCTTGGGTGCTCGCCAGGGGGAGCCACGTGACCAGCTGCGATTGGCTGGTGACGTGTTTCCTCCAGGCGAGCGCCGAAGCTGCATGCTTCGGACGCTCGCAGGGAGCGAAAAACGCGGTGGAGGGTGAGACACCCGCCCTTAGGGTGACGGTGTCACCCTAAAGGCGGGTGTCACCTGGTGCGGGCCGCACCCCCGCCCCCATGTTACGACGCCACTGGTATATACATTTAACGGCCGCACGCCCACGGACTTACTCTATCCAAACAAAGTTCAGAATGATGTGAAACATTGGGACTTTTTGGATAGATTTCGATTTTCGACTATCCAGAAGTTAAAAAAATAAAAATGGTCGAAATCTAATGCAAAAGTCCCGATGTTTCACATCGGGATGTCAGATATTAATAGGCTTGTGCACCGATTTTTTTTTCGGTTCGATTTGTTCTGATGTTTAAAATTTTCGATTGTGTACATTTTTTTGGAATATCGACCATTTTTCGTATTTTCGGGTCACTTTGCTCGTTTTATGTATCGACTTTTCATGATTTCGGAAATTTTCTTTTTTTTCGGAACGTCTGTTCACCTCGTATCAAAGTGTCTAACTCTATTCGTTTTAATGTAAAGTACTATGGTTTACTTTTTTATACTTTATATATTTTTTTATAATAAATTTTTGGTTTGTTTTTCGGATCCGATAATTCATTCTGACGATACGATAATTCTGGCGATTCTATCGTGGTTTTTTTTTTTATTAAATAAAGATCCTTTTTTCTTATGAATATACATTTCACAACTTTATTTATTTAATCACATTAAAAAAATGGTATGAAAGCCAAGGAACAAAAAAAAAAGAACAAAACGATTTAAAAAACGGTAAACTGACCTGAATGGTCTGACTTTAAAAATAAAAACCAGAACAAAAATGTTTTAAAACGGAAAAATAGTTGATCAAAATGATCTGAAATGAAAAAAATAAATAAAATAAAATGATTTAAAACAGACAAAAATATAAATTAACCCTTTCGCTGCTGAGGCATTTCACGGCTTCCCTTCACGCCTGTGTGCGGCACTGCGGTATGCTGCTGAGCTAATTTTTAACAGTTTCGCTCCTCTTGTTTAAACGCGTTTTGAAGCCTTCTTTTATAATATGACCCAGACATGTTATATATCGTTCTTTCCGGCAGACTCGGCAGATGATTCATAATATATCATTATCATATGTATGCGTCATGTCCTGTCTGTATATTATAACAAAAAATGCAATAAAATTAGAATTTTCAATGTTTGTTTTACAAGGTGTAAAGTGTTTTTTTCACATTTTAACATGCGAGTGTTTGCGGTTATATTTTATGAGTTGCGTTTGTTAAAAAAAATTGAAAAGGGGACTTGTTATATTTTTTTGGGTGACAATTACACTATTTTTAACAAACGCACCCCATACAAAAATCCTTAGTGCAGCATCATTGTTCACATTATAATTGAAATGGCAACAATATTGCTACATTAACAAAACAAAACAAAAAACCTGTATTTTTTTTTATTTTTATTTAAATTTTTCAAAATTTTTAACATTGTCATGTTTGGTATTGTTGGAAAGGCCATGCTCTGGTCGATCCAAAGATACCAAACATTAACCAACCGATTGCTGCCGCGGATCGGGAGATAGGGGTTCCAATGAACCCCCTATCTCCACCATTGGTCACAGTTAGGGGTTAACTCCAAAACTGACGTCATTGTGACAAGGTCTTGGGACTGTCAGCAGCTGCTGTTCCCCCACGCTGTTGTCTTCCTGCAAAGACGTGACCATGTTGGCGGGCAGCGTCTTAGCGGGCAGCGGTGGGAGAGAGAGAGCTCATAGCTGGGAGGAGGTGTTGTGTGAAGCTGCAAACAGGGACAAATAAACTAGACCTGAGCCGCACTAAGGATCTTTGGGTTGTGTCGGAGAAGACTTCACGCAGTGCTGCCATCAATATTTTTTGATAAATTCTTGGTTATACAATGAATGTGACTGTGGACAAAAATCCGTGTTGTTGTGACATCGCCTAAGCTTAACAAAAAACCAGGCCACGTCGGTAATCAAATCTCAAGGCCGTACAACAAGGTTGTGTTAGTGTGTGACATTTTTTGGCCAGGCAGGAAGTGTAGAATGTGCACAGTCACATTCATGGCCACAAATATGTTGACAAATTTATGACAAAGGGTCCATAGAAATGTCAATACATTTATGTACATATAATTTTAACAGTGTGGAAACCAAGCAATACATATTAACTTATTAAGTAAGGAAAAGCAACGCACACAAACAGGAAAATAGTGAAAAAATAGAAAATTTATTTACAACTAACATAGGGAAGGGAACATGCCAAGGATGGCAAACTGCCCAACAAGTTACTGGCATTTGAGGAGATGTTGGAGCTGGTCCGCATCTTGGATTGCAAAGATTACGATTGCTGTAAGGGCCCTTACGGCAGGAAGAATAACACCCGCAAGGATCGTATCCTTGAAAAGCTACGCACCACCATCCTGGAGCTGTTCGGGAAGGACTGGACGAAGGACCATCTCTGAAAACGCTGGTCCGACCTCAAGGCACGCGAGCAGGAGCAGCTGAGGCACATTCTGGAGGAGGCTGCCACTGGTCTCACTGCTGCTCCAGGAGGTCTGCGGCATTGGTTATGTGCTCCCGCAGTTCCTGGAGCAGTTCTTGTAGGGAGTTGACGGCGGTAGCTGCCAGGCGAAGCTCGCCGATCGCCTCCCGTTGGCGTCTGGCTTCTCCTTCTATATATCCAATAAATGAAAGAAGGAAAATACAGTAAGTAAAGCAGGTTTCTATTTTTGACTGAAAGTCTTGAAAAAATATAACAGTAGTATATACCAGAGCTGGCGGCCTCCTGAGTCTCCGACTCCTCTGACTCCTCCCCCACCACCACCGTCTGCATATCCAGTGCTATATGTAAGAGATTAAAGAAATAAAAAATACAGTAAACAACAAAACTGATTTATTTTTGAACAAAAGTCGATGCAAAATACAACAGTAAAAAAAAAAAAACCTGGACTGGCGGCCTCCTGCTGCATCGGCTCCCTCTCTACATCATCGCCATTCTCCTCCTGGTCCTCCTCCTCCTCCTCCTGCTCCTCTTGTGCTATACATAAAAAAATTAAATTAAAATACAGTAAACAAAAAATGTTTCTGTTTTTGACCAAAAGTCGTTGCTAAATAAAACAGTATATACCAGCGCTGGTGGTCGCCCGTGGCTCCTCCTCCGGGGCACTGGTGCCCGCTGGGGCAGATTCTGCCTTCTTCCTGTCTTCTGCCAAATCCAAAAAAAATAACACGTAAATAATGCAGACTGGAAAAAATGGTATATCTATACACTATATTGCCGAAAGTATTGCGACACCCCTCCACTACCCACTAGCACTACCAGCTTGACCCCCCACTACTCCCATCTCATAGGTCTAAAGTCACAAAATATTTATTTATTTCCTCTGCACAGACATATATTACCGTTCAATTATATATTTTTTTCAGAAGTAAACATTACGTTTATTCAATAAAAACTATTATTTGTGTTGTGTGCGTACAAAGCGCATTGTGCGACTGCTTTTAGTTATTTTATAGAAGGCCTCAGCCTCAGTTTCACTTTCAGTTTCTGTGAATAAAACTGGATATTGCAGAAACAACAACAGAAATCCACCATTTTGTTTTGAAATTTGCATCTAAAGCATTCAATGACACTGCTGCAGCAGCTGCTGAGGCTGTATTGAACACAGCTCTGTTTGGATGCACTTTCAGAAGAACTACACGTCCCATCCTATCACTTAGCAGAGACGCAGAGATTTTTATTGATGTGCAGGTGGGAGCCAATATTGGGCAAGCTGCGGGTCTTCTCGTATGCATCACTCAATCACAACAACCTCCCCCCCCAGCACACTACAGACTATACACACAGTGCCAAAAGAAATCCAGCATTGTAACTTCATCTACATACATCAAATATCACAATTTTCACGAATACGTAAAATCACAAAAAAGAAGAGCTATGGCAAAAATGCATGTATGACGAAATGTGAAAACGCAAAGCTATACACAATCACATTGCATGAAAAAAGGACTAGATAAATCAGCGTATTTCTATGCACATTAGCACATGCAAGCACATTATTATAATTATACAGGATTTATATAGCACCAACAGTTTGCGCAGCGCTTTACAATATAACATGACACTTACGTTTCGCTATGACGCGGCGGATGCGTCTCAGCTGCTCCTGCTCGCGTACTTTCAAATCAGACCAGCGTTTCCTGAGCTGGTCCTTTGTCCTGTCCTTCCCGAACATCTCCAAAATGGTGGTGCGTAGCTTCTCCAAGATACGATCCTTCCTGGCGTTATTCTTCCTGCGGTAAGGGCCCTTCCGGCAATCATAATCTTTGCTATCAAAGATGCGGACCAGCTCCAACATCTCCTCAAACGCCATATTTTGGGCCCATTTCTTCCTGGGTGCAGGTGGTTCATCATGAGATGATGACGAGGTGCTTGTACAGCACTCCTCTCTGGCAGCGGCCATTATGAAGAATAATAAAAACAATATTTTGTTCAAAAAGTTGTCAATAAAACTGGCTCAATAAAGTTACGACATGCGCGCGCGCGCATGCGCGACCCGCGGACGAATCGGATCTGACCCAGATACGAAAATTCTTATCGGATCTTTGGAAACAATAAAAAAATTTACAGAATCAGCGATATAACCGATACTAGTTAAATATACGATGTCCAGACTTACCGAAATGGAACCGAAATCCCGAATGGAACTGAAATCATGAATAGAAGGAAAATAAATTTCGATTTGACACATTTCAAGTCCATTCGAAAATTCTGAAAAATTTTCGATTTGGTAAATTTTTCGTTTTTTCGGAAAGTCTGTTCTCGTTTCAAAGCAATAGATTTCGATTTGACACATTTCAAGTACATTCGAAAATTCCGAAAATTTTTCGATTTGGTAAATTTTTCGTTTTTTCGGAAAGTCTGTTCTCGTTTCAAAGCAATAGATTTCGATTTGACACATTTCAAGTCCATTCGAAATTCCGAAAATTTTTCGATTCGGCTCGGAAAACATTTCGGATTCGACTTTTTCGGATCTAAAAAATTTCGGAATTTCGGCCGCATCGAAAGACCCGAATCCGGAAATTTCGTGAAAATTCCGAAATTCCGAAACCCGAAACGCACATCCCTAGTATAAATTGAGAAGGATGTTCTATACAGAGAGGGACCACTACAATAGTAATTGTATGCACTGGTTTTCGGATGAATGAAATTAGTTTTCATACTAAAGAACTGAAGACGAATTTCTTTAGCAACTAAATAAATTGCATTTTAGGACTAATCCATTAGTTCAAAACGAAATTTTGTGCTGTCTAGTTCTTATGTATTTCTACCTCAAAAATCTATAGGGGGTAAAACAGACTTCAGAAAAAATAAATCGAAATAAATGTAAACAGATTAGTCAGAATATTAAAAGCACTGACAGGAATGTTTGCTCCGGGAACTGTTTCGGAATCGCAATTCAATTTCTCCTTCAGAAACGATATCCAGTCTACTCCCTGAATTTGTGGATCATATGGAGTTAGTGGTAATGGACCTGGTGTAAATCTGGCCCTCTCCTTTGATTTGGTGGCTTGGAAGGTGTAAATTAGCGATGAGCTGTTCGGTTCGATATGTTCGGAATTCGATTCGAACATCGCCCGTTCGGCTGTTCGCCGAACTCCGAAAATTTCCGCATGTTCGCCGCATGTTCGCCCACAATGCACCACAATGGACCACATTGCACTTTTCCACTGGCCTGAAGCTTATAATTGGCTACAGCCTGCACCTGACCACAGTTTAGGTGCAAGACAGGTGCAAGACTATGCCAATCACGGCTCAGAGTCTTGATTGGGCAAATTTTTGCCAAATCATGGACTCACAGAGCTAAGTCCCACAGCACACTATATAAGGCTTCACACAGCCTTCAGCACATGTTTTTTGAGAGGAGATTGATGTGTTAGTGTGTGTTCTCACTGCCACCAGCCACTGCCACAAAATATCTGTGAGTTGTTGTAATCTGTGAGTTCTCACTGCCAGCAACTATTGTGGGGGTCTCATTTCTACAAAATATCTGGGAATTGTTCTAATCTTTGTGTTCTCACTGCCAGCAGCAATTGTGGGGATCTCACTTCAAGAAGATATCTGGGAATTGTGGTAATCTGTGTGTTCTCACTGCCAGCAACTATTGTGGGGGTCTCATTTCTACAAAATATCTGGGAATTGTTCTAATCTTTGTGTTCTCACTGCCAGCAGCAATTGTGGGGGTCTCACTTCTAGAAGATATCTGGGAATTGTGGTAATCTGTGTGTTCTCACTGCCACCCATCAGGGGATCTCACTGATTTATAGGAGGTTCCTGTGAATTGTAATTTGTGTCTTGTCACTGCCACCCATCAGGGGATCTCACTGATTTATAGGAGGTTCCTGGGAATTGTAATTTGTGTCTTGTCACTGCCACCCATCAGGGGGTTTTACTGATTTATAGGAGGTTTCTGGGAATTGTAATCTGTGTATTCTCACTGCCAGCTATCAGGGGGTCCCACATACTTCTAGCAGATTTCTGTGAATTGTAATTTGTGTCTTGTCACTGCCACCCATCAGGGGGTCTCACAGATTTATAGGAGGTTTCTGGCAATTGTAATCTGTGTCTTGTCACTGCCACCCAGCAGGGGGTCTCACAGATTTGTAGCAGATATCTGGGAATTGTATTCTGTGTCTTCTCACTGCCAGCTATCAGGGGGTCCCACATACTTCTAGCAGATTTCGGCGAATTGTAATTTATGTCTTGTCACTGCCACCCATCAGGGGGTCTCACAGATTTATAGGAGGTTCCTGGTAATTGTAATCTGTCTCTTGTCACTGCCACCCATCAGGGGGTCTCACTGATTTATTGGAGGTTTCTGGGAATTTTAATCTGTGTCTTGTCACTGGCTGCCAGCTATCAGGGTATCTCACTGAGTTATAACAGAGTTCTGGAAATCTTTAATCTAGATAACACAGTTGAATCAGAGTTCTGCATATCTCCAATTTTTTATAACAGAGTTGAATCAGAGTTCTGTATATCTTTAATCTATATATCACTCACCATGTCAGAAAAACCAAAAAGGACAGGCAGACGCTCCCAGACACAGATAAGAGGGCAAGCAGCCTCTGTGTCGGGAGGCTGTGCCTCTGGTCGTCATGGACGTGGTGCATCCTTTGCAGGGGCACGCTTGTCCTTTCTAACTGGTGCTGGCCGTCTTAAGCTGCAGCTACATACAGAGGATTTGGTGGATTGGCTAACCAGGCCATCCTCAACCTCCTCATCCTCTGCCAGCCAGGCTTGTAGTGGTTTACAGTCCACCTCAGCTGCCAAAGCATCTAATGCAGCCTCCATGTCCACAGCTACTCCTGCTGTAGCCTCACTATGACACACGGAGGAGTCAGCTGAATTGTTTGACTACAATGACAGTGACACGCTGCTTGAGGATGCGCAGCAACTACAGTGCTCTGATTCAATCTCTGAGGTTAAGGAAGGGAGTATAATCAACCTAGAGGAAGGGGGTGCCAGTGACACACAAATAACTGGCACTCATGTTGCCCCAGCAGCTGCAGCATACTGCCAAGTTGGCTCCAGTGATGAGGAGATAGGGGGTGATGACAATGATGATGAGGTCACTGACTCCACCTGGGGTGCCTGATCGAACAGAGGAGTCAAGTGAGGAGGAGGAGACACAACAAACACGAGGCACAACGTCCTCTATGACCAACCGTAGCCAGTCCAAGGCATCAGATGTCAGAGCTGCTCAGGTGCAGAGCACTGTTGTCTCAAAGCACACATCCAGGAACTCTGCTGTCTGGGAGTTCTATAAGAAATGTGCAGCAGACCTCACCGTTGCTATTTGTAATCTATGTCAGATGAGGATCAAGCGTGGGAAAGACACCCCACACTTGGGTACCACGTGCTTGAGGCGACATAAGACCACCTGCCACACATCCCGTTGGCACAACACTTTGCATAGGTCCTCCTCCTCATCTGTCTCTACCCCCACTATATGTCCTGCCATGTCATTGCCTGCTACAACCTCCACTGACAGGGATGATGCTACAGTAATGGATGTACCAGGTCCTTCCTCACAATGTGACAGCATCCCATCAGCTGAAGATTTACGCAGTCAGATTACGTTGCCCCAGCTGCTGCAGCATAAGAAAAAATATAGTCCCAACCATCCTCAAGCACAGCGTCTAAATGCCAGTATAGCAAAATTACTCACATTACAGCTGCTGCCTTTCCAGCTGGTGGACTCTGCTTCCTTCCGTGAATTTGCTGAATGTGTTATACCACAGAGGCAGGTTCCAAAACGCCATTTCTTTTCACAGAAAGCCATTCCAGCACTATACCAGCACGAGGAACACAATGTTATGGAGTCATTGGGCAAGGCAGTCAGCAGCAAGGTGCACATGACTTTAGACACGTGGTCCAGCAAGCATGGACAGGGCCATTACATTTCCTTCATGGCACACTGGGTAACTCTGATTGCAGCTGGGAGGGATCCAAGACGGGGCTGTGTGCTGGAGCTTGTTCATCCACCACGCCTCCAGAAAGCTGCTTGTATGAGGTCTGTCTGCTCCACCACTACCTCCTCTTCCTCCTCCTCCTTCTCTGTCTCTGGTGAAGTGGCTTCAGCTGGGAATGTTCGTCTGTGATAATGGCAACAACCTTCTCTCCACCCTACCACCTTCCCACAAACCGTCTGATCTGTGACATGCCCAGCAGGTGGAACTCAACATTAGCAATGCTGCAGCGTCTGCACAAGCAGCAGAGGGCCATCAACGAGTACCTGTGTGAGTATTGCACAAGGACAGGTTCAGGTCAACTTGTTTTTTTCCCCCCGCATTGGCTGTTTATCAATGATGCATGCACTGTACTGTCACCATTTGAGGAGGCAATGAGGATGGTGAGCAGGGACAGTGCATGCATCAGTGACACAACTCCTTAAAATTTCTTGCTGGAGCACACTCTGTGGGGAATTATAGATGTGGCACTAGAGGCAGAGCAGCGGGAGGAAGAGGAGGCCTTCCCTAGCTCTCAAGACCCCAGTCTTTACGCAGACAGTATTCCTGCGTGTCCTCAGATCAGACAGGAGGAGGATGAGGAGGAGGAGTAATATTTAAGTAGTGGGGGCACTGAAGGTGGGGATTCCTCAAGGGAGGGTTTTGTGTGCCCAGAAATCCAAGGACTAGTACGTGGCTGGGAGGAGGAAGTGCACGATGGGGTCATCCTCATTGACCAGGAAGACTCGGAAGCTAATGCCACCTCCAACCTACGCTGCATGGGCTCCTTTATCCTGTAAAGCCTGGAAAAGGACCCCAGGATTCGTGCTATCAAGGAGTGGGATCATTACTGGTTGGCTAGCCTTCTTGATCCACGATACAAGGGTAAAGTTGCAGAGCTCATCCTGCCGCACAGAGGGAGCACAGGATGAAACAACTTGAGGACGCTCTAAAGCGACACTTGTGTAACACCTTTTCATGCACTGGTAGGTTACCAAGTGATGACACAGGTGCTTCTGAGGCTGCGGTTGATCAGAGGAAGAGCGGTGAAGGGGGCCACTTGACTGATGCCTTTTTTAATTTTTTTAGTCCACGACGCCCAGGCACATCAAATGTAGGCACCCATTGCCAGCATCTTCACCATATGGTGCAGGACTACCTAGGGGCAAGGGCAGACCTGGATACCTTTCCAGCAGATGATCCACTGGCTTACTGGGTGTTGAGATTGGATCACTGGCCAGAATTTAGCCAATATGCTATGCAGCTACTAGGTTGCCCTTCATCCAGCGTGCTTTCTGAAACAACGTTCAGTGCCGCTGGAGGTTTTGTCACAGACAAAAGAGTGCGGCTGTCCACCGACTCTGTAGACCGGCTGACATTAATAAAAATGAATCAGTCCTGGATCAGCAGCTATCAATCCCCTGATGCTGACGTAACTGAATAGATCGGGGATCTCTTCTGCATTCACAAAACCTCCACCACTGCACTCTTCCACAATACCACAAAAGGGTTACGGTGTGAAGGCACTTGCTGCCACCAAAGGCACAATATTTGGGTTCACTGCCACTGACGCCTATATTACCAGATTCATATCATTTTAATATTGGACCACAGGGTCCAACCCAGCACTCTTCCACAATACCACAAAAGGGTTACGGTGTGAAGGCACTTGCTGCCACCAAAGGCACAATATTTGGCTGCACTGCCACTGACGCCTATAATACAAGATTCATATAATTTTAATATTGGACAGCAGGGTCCAACCCTGCACTCTTCCACAATACCACAGAGGGGTTACGGTGTGACGGCACTGTTGCCGACACTAAAGGCCCAATTTTAAAGCACCTATTGTTACTTTCATCCAAAGCCTGCATAAGTTTCACCATAATTTAGCCAAAAAATCACTAAACTTGTTCTGCGTGTCCTAAAATGTCTTTTCATACAGGCTGCCGCCCCAAGCAGTTGTTTATGAATATATTAAAGGAAAAACGTTACCGTCATTTGAATTGTCATTTTTTTTTTTTTACATCTTTCTGTACATCCTACAAATCCGCCACTTCACGGGCAGGTTATGGGGACCTCCTAGACACGATATTTGAAGGAATTTTTTGTTTTTATTTTTAACTCCTATTTCATGGAAAACTCACTGTTCCTTTAAAAATGTTTTTTTTAAAACTTTTAGTCCTTGTTTCCTGTCCCCCAGGGCACTACCCAGACCCCATACACCTTTTATGGCAAATATCTTGCATATATGCCCTCTTGGAGGGCACTCTAAAATTCAAACTTTCAAGTCCCATTGACCTGCATTGAGTTCGGTTCGTGTTCGCGTTCGAACTCGAACTATTGAAATTGTTCGAGTTCGAATGTGAACCGAACACGGTGGTGTTCGGCTCATCCCTACTTATTATCTCCATTTTAGAATCATTTTTGGAATAGGGCCCCATGCATTTGCAACGACTGCTGTAAAAATGAATATAAGATATACACCAATTAAATTTTGATAAACAATTTACTATTTACAATTTTACTCTGAAATATAACTCTGAACCAACCTATAAATTTTCTTATAGAAATACAGCATTTAATTTTGATATTAATATATTTTATAATTATTAAATGCCATAGACAATGGCAATTTTAAAAAAATTAAACAGTCACAGTAGCAGCTAAAATCTCTGGATTTCTAAATATATCCACATTTTAATTCAGTTTGAATATGACTCATAATGCACTGCTGGCTTAACTCATTTACGATGGTGTAGGCTTTCTAGAGTAGTCATTTCTGTCTCACACACTTACATTTTCATCAGTACTAGCATTATCCTTCTTTGTGTGTGTAATATTATACTGCATGATCATAAGAGCCAATCTATACTTAAAGCTGAATTGCAATAACAATTCACTGTGTGGAAACTGGCATTTATAAAGTACTTTAATCTGAGTGGTTTACTGCTTAATAATGGAACTCTGCCTGTGTATTAGCATTTAAATACACTGAGACAGTGACAATCGCTAAAGACTTAATGAAAGGAAGTATAAACAGAGTCATGTCTTTATTCTAAATGCTGTGAAAAAAATTGCAATAAACAATTAAGATTGTAGATATATATCTAAGCTTTCAATGACACGGATTATAATCAATTATGTAAAGTCGCTAAATATACAAAATGGAATACTACGGAAACTATCGGAATTTTAATTTTTTTGTTCATCTGATGGGCGCAATGTAAGTGAAACCTCTCCAAGGGCATCCATAGAGATTCTCCAGTGAGTATTGCTCTGCTGTCGTAAAACGTCCATGCCAAAATTGCCTTCCTAAACAGGCTTGAATTGTTGAAATCCCAGTAGATTAAGACAGATGGAGTTTTCCCATGACTTATGTATTATGTCTGCTGTACTTCAAAAAATATGTTGTAACATTAAAAAATCTTACCCATAATAATTCTTAAGGTGGACCTTTATTAAGGCAAAATATTGAACCGTTGTTGTCTTTGCAGTTATAATTGTAGCATATGCAAATTCCTTGATTTCACCAAAGCGAGATAGTACAATATCTATACATAAATAAATGAATAAACAGTATCTCCAAGGATTACAATGCCTGCATTATCTATAATCTGCAATAGAAAATCACAATTCAATGTAACAAAATATCAAGTGAAAAATGCCAAGAAAAAAAATTGTCTTTTATTGTTTACTATGTATTAAGCCTGCCCGGAGGGCAGTCTTTCGTTATTGTTTCCAGCTCAGAATCCGTGTCCACATATTTGCTTTTCAATGTCCTATCCAAGAGTATCTCTTTTTATAAATAGCATAGAAACATAGAAAAATGTCGGCAGATAAGAACCTTTCGGCCCATCTAGTCTGCCCAATTACATGGATACTTTACCTGGATTTATCTTTTGTTTAGGATAGCCTTATGCCTATCCCATGCCTGCTTAAATTCAATTACTGTTTTAGCCTCTACCACTTCAACTGGAAGACTTTTCCATGTATCCACCACCCTCTCAGTAAAATAATACTTTCTGATGTTACTTTTAAACCTTTGCCCCTCTAATCTAAGACTATGTCCTCTTGTTTTGCTACTTTGTTTCCTTTTAAATATACTCTCTTCCTCTACCTTGTGGATTCCCTTTACGTATTTAAATGTTTCTATCATATCTCCTCTGTCTCGTCTTTTTTCCAAGCTGTACATGTTAAGATCATTAAGCCTTTCCTGGTAACTTTTCTCCTTCAAGCCGTACACCATTTTAGTAGCCCTTCTCTGAACTCTCTCTAAGATGTCTATATCCTTCTGGAGATACGGTCTCCAGTACTGCACACAGTACTCCAAGTGAGGTCTCACCAGTGCTCTGTACAGTGGCATGAGCACTTCCCTTTTCCTACTGCTAATACCTCTCCCTACACAACCAAGCATTCTGCTAGCATTTCCTGCTGCTCTATTACATTGTGCAACGTGCAAAATGGAATACTACGGAAACTATCGGAATTTAAATTTTTTTAAAAATGGAGTACAATGTGCAACGGGAGGGCCGAGTAAGCAGTTGTGATGGGTGCGCACGCAGCTGACAGTGCATTACAAAGACATTCATTTATTAGAGCAGGATCCTCTTCCTTCTTGCATTGTAAGCTCACGGGAGCGGGTTCCTCTTTATGCTCTTAAATTGTAAGCTCACGTGAGCGGGTTCCTCTTTATGCTCTTAGATTGTAAACTCACAGCAACAGGCCCCTCTTAGATTGTATGTTCACGGGAACAGGACCCTCTTAGACTGTAAGATCACTGGAACAGTACCCACTTAGATTGTACGTAAGTGGGCATATTTATTACAGAGAGCCCCCAGCTCGCACATGGGTATATTTTCCTCAGCTCACACATGGATATAATTGCCCCCAGCAGCTCATGCATGGATATAATTACCCCCAGCTCACGCATGGGTGTAATTGCCCCCAGCAGTTCACACATGGATGTAATTGCCCCCAGCAGCTCACACATGGATATAATTGCCCCCAGCTTACGCATGGATATAATTGCCCCAGCTCATGCATGGATATAATTGCCCCAGCTCATGCATGGATATAATTACCCCCAGCTCATGCATGGATATAATTGCCCCCAGCTCATGCATGGATATAATTACCCACAGCTCAAACATGGATATAATTGCCCCCAGCTCAAACATGGGTATAATTTCCCCCAGCTCACGCATGGATATAATTGCCCCAGCTCAAACATGGATATAATTGCCCCCAGAGCAAACATGGATATAATTGCCCCCAGCTCACACATGTATATAATTGCCCACAGTGCAAACATAGATATAATTGCCCCAGTTCACACATGGATATAACTGCCCCAGCTCACACATGGATATAATTGCCCCAGCGCAAACATGGATATAATTGCCCCAGCTCAAACATGGATATAATTATCCCAGCACAAACATGGATATAATTGCCCCCAGAGCAAACATGGATATAATTGCCCCCAGCTCACACATGTATATAATTGCCCCCAGCTCACACATAGATATAATTGCCCCCAGCTCAAACATGGATATAATTGACCCCAGCTCAAACATGGATATAATTGCCCCAGCGCAAACATGGATATAATTGCCCCAGCTCAAACATGGATATAATTATCCCAACTCAAACATGGATATAATTGCCCCAGCTCAAACATGGATATAATTGCCCCCAGCGCAAACATGGATATAATTGCCCCCAGCTCAAACATGGATATAATTGCCCCAGGTCACACATGGATATAATTGCCCCCAGCTCAACGACCGCCAGGGGGCCCCCTCTGATATCATCAGAGGGGGCCCGCCGGTGGCCATCTTGAAGTCCCTGCTCGCTGGAGGCTGAGCCCATTGGCAAGCAGGGACTTAAAGATGGCCACCGGCGGGCCCCGCCGGCAGCCATCTTGAAGTCCCTGCTCGCTGGAGGCTGGGCCCATCAGCAGGGACTTCAAGATGGGCGCCGGCGGGCTTCCTCTGACATCATCAGAAGGGGCCCGCCGGTGGCCATCTTGAAGTCCCTGCTCAACGGGGCTGGGCCCATCGGCAAGCAGGGACTTCAAGATGGCTGCCGACAGGCTTCTTCTGACATCATCAGAAGGGGCCCGCCCGTGGCCATCTTGAAGTCCCTTCTCGCCGGGGTTGGGCCCATCGGCAAGCAGGGACTTCAAGATGGCCGCCGGTGTGCTTCCTCTGACATCATCAGAGACGGCCTGTCACGGCCATCTTGAAGTCCCTGCTAGCCGGTGGGCCTACATTGGCCCAGCCACCGGCGAGCAGGGAGGCATGCCGGCGGTCAGGGCTGAGGCCATAAAAAAAAGCAGAGTCGGTGGAGAGGCGCTTTGCGCGCACCGCTCCAATGGATCCGCTTTTTTTTTCTAACAGTCTCAATGTCCGGCGCGCATGCGGACTCAGCGCTTGATGGTGACGCACTTGAAACTGTTTGTGTATTACTTAGCACTTTTATCTTTTTTCCAAGACTATGACAAGAATAATTCTGGATTTCCCTATTACCATGACGGGAAGTCCTAAATTTATAAAGGATAAACTGAGGCGAGTATTATAATGCCAAATTCTTTTAATACCACTTCCAGCAGCAAGAAGAAAACAATCTTTTTCAGGGACACCCCTGTAACATGTAATGGTAGTGTTCATAGTCCTGGCAACCCCCTATGAATCGTCCAGCCCAGTCCCAGGAGCCTCTCTTTTTCTTGGGAACGATGACAGGAAAACACTTGAACTTGGATCCAGAACACTTGACGTTGAAACTTGAACTTGAACCCAGAGAAGAAACCGAAACAGCTGGAATACAGAAACATATGCATCAGAAGAAGCGAAGGGAGCCAGGAAGACCGCAACGGGCACCACCCAGGCAACTCAGCAACTTAAGTAGCTGGAAGAAAAGAAGAGAGGCAAATCGTCAGTTGCTGGCAACCGTAACAGATGCACATAGATATCAGAGCAGCCAAAGCACAGCGCAGCGCCGCTAGTGAGCAACCACACAGACGACGAACCCTCAAGTACATAGACACAATACAAGGTAATCATATAGAACTCAAGGTAGTTTATTATGAGACTGATAAATAATACAATGAAAAAACAAACCGGGCAGGTGAGAAACAAAGGGCGGGAATAATACTCACCTCCGTTTATCCTTTATAAAATTAGGACTTCCCGTCATGGTAATAGGGAAATCTGGAATTTTATCTCAGGAAACGGAGGCTCATATTATAATGCCAGTTCAAAGCTTAAGGCAGGACCGAGGCAGCCCAATGAACTTCGGAGCTGAAATAGAAGTCCTGGAACGTGGATTCTCGGGACCAATCCACGGCTGACATAATGTCCCCCAGCCTGCAACCCATCGTGAGGGCCCGAGAGGCCATGGCGCCCCGCACGGAGTGAGCACCAAGATGGAGACATCAACTCCAGCCAGGGACATAAGCCAATGGAGTCAACGTGCGAGGGTGGTGGAGGAGACCAGTTGGAAGGGGCGGTACAGGGCCACAAAGAGAGGGGCCACTGGAGACTGAAGCACTGTGACCAACTCATATTGTTGCAAGCAACGCACTGGGCAGAGCAAAGGAGTTGACGGGAAGGATGGATAAAAGATCCTCCTAGAAAGGGTCTTAGTGCGACTGGACACCCGAAACTCTACCCCATCAGGGAGGAAGAACCGGGCGTGGACATCCAAGGCCCGTACATCCAACACTCGCCTGCATGAAATGAGACAGAACAACATGGCCAATTTCGCAGACAGTTGTTTAATGTTTAACACATGGTTATCCGGCCACGACAACAATAAATTAAACACACAATTCACATCCCAAACCGAAGTGGAACGGGGTTGCGGAGGGCGGGAGAGGCGAACTTCTCTAAGTAACCTGCACACCAGAGGGTGTCTGCCGACTTCTGTCCCTTCCAGATGAGGATGATTAGCGGAGAAAGCCGAGTGATATAGGTTCAGCGTTCTGTAGGCCCTACCGGCATCATATTGGTCAGAGAGGAACTGGAGAACGGCTTGGACAGAGGCCGAAATGGGATCCACACTTCGTCCCAGGCACCAGCCAGTCCAAGTCACCCAGGCGTGTCCGTAAGCTCGATGGGTGCCCGGGGCCCAAGAGGCTGCAAGGAGAAAGCCAACCGTGCCTGGAATTGTCAAGGAAGACACGGGTCGCCAGACAGCAACCAAGCCATCAGGTGCAACTGGTCTTCCAGAATGAGCAGGTGAGGCATGCCTTGAGGGTCTGACAACAACCTGTGATCCATCGGGAGTAACCTGGGAAAATCCAGTGCCAAGTCTAGGAGGTGAGGATACCAGGTCTGCGTGGTCCACCACGGAGCAATCAATACCACTGACGCCTGGCTCTTGCAAATCTGAAACAGAGTCCTCCCCAGGAGAGCAAATGGAGGAAAGGCGTAGTGGTGACCCAGGGGCCAATCTTGCAGGAGGGCGTCCGTCGCCACTGCCTCTGGAACGGGGCGCCTGCTGTAGAAGCGGGGGAGTTGCATGTTGAGCCAGGAGGCGAAAAGATCCATGGATAGAGGACCCCAAAGCTCGGACAGCTGAGAGAACACCAAGGGATGAAGTTGCCAGTCGCTGGAGTCCCGTAAGAAACGTGAGTACCAGTCGGCAACAGTGTTGTGAAGTACCGGAAAGTATTCTGCCTGCAAGTGAATCTGTCGGTGAAGGCAGAAATCCCAGAAGGACTTCGCTAGAGCGGCCAACGGGTGTCACCGAGTGCCTCCCAGCTTCTTGACGTATCGTATGGCTGAGAGGTTGTCCATGCGGAGCAGTATGCAGCAGTTGGACCGGGAACCGGAGAGGCTGCGAATAGCCAGAGACCCTGCGAGGAGTTCCAAGCAGTTGATGTGGAGAGATTTCTCTGCCGGTGCCCACTTTCCGCCGGTGTAAACGGACCCGCATCAGGCGCCCCAGCCTTGAGCGCTGGCGTCGGACCCGATGATGAGGTCCGGTTCTGAACCGAATATGGCTTTCCCGTTCCAGGCTTCCATGTTGACGAGCCACCATTCCAGCTCCTCTCTGGACTCCTGATCGAGGTGAACAAGGTCTGAATAGAGAAAAAATGGAGTCGCGCCCATACTCACCGGAGCGGCAGCAACTGCCAGGAGTAACAGCCCAGTTAATGTATAAAACATAACAAGGAAAAAAGGTGTCATCTGCGCTCGTTTCTATGTGTTCCATGTGTTCCATGTACAACAAAACTGAGGTTTTTGTTTGTTTCAATGGCCATTGCAAAGTAAGCTCACTCGCCACTTCACAGCACCTCTTTACAGAGTGAGTTCCTAACAATTGTAACCAAAAGGCCGCTCTACTGAACAGCTCCAAGCCCCTCCTGCTGCTTTTCAGCCAAGGAGAGGCAGAGATGGTGGGTTTTATTTATACACGCACCAAACACTTCCCATTTGGGATTAAAAACAAAAACATGGAAAGAGGAACAGCTGCAGAACGACGGACTGGTGTTACAAGCATGATATACATAAATACAGAAAAAATGGCGTCGCGCCCATACTCACCGGAGCGGCAGCAACTGCCAGGAGTAACAGCCCAGTTAATGTATAAAACATAACAAGGAAAAAAGGTGTCATCTGCGCTCGTTTCTATGTGTTCCATGTACAACAAAACTGAGGTTTTTGTTTGTTTCAATGGCCATTGCAAAGTAAGCTCACTCGCCACTTCACAGCACCTCTTTACAGAGTGAGTACCTAACAATTGTAACCAAAAGGCCGCTCTACTGAACAGCTCCAAGCCCCTCCTGCTGCTTTTCAGCCAAGGAGAGGCAGAGATGGTGGGTTTTATTTATACACGCACCAAACACTTCCCATTTGGGATTAAAAACAAAAACATGGAAAGAGGAACAGCTGCAGAACGACGGACTGGTATTACAAGCATGATATACATAAATACAGAAAAAATGGCGTTGCGCCCATACTCACCAGAGCGGCAGCAACTGCCAGGAGTAACAGCCCAGTTAATGTATAAAACATAACAAGGAAAAAAGGTGTCATCTGCGCTCGTTTCTATGTGTTCCATGTACAACAAAACTGAGGTCTGAATAGGACTGGGCTCGAACCAGGGCTCTCGTCTTCAGATGCTGTAGGGCCCGATAGTGGAGGGGGCCCGGGAAATGGCCTGAATAGAGCTGGACAGAAGTCCAATCACTCGAGCCAAGTAGCGTACTGTAAAACCCGGGCGTGGCAATGTCTTCCGGAGTTCCTTCCGAATATCCTGAAGTTTGCGCTGATGGAGCTTGAGACATGCCGCTGAAGAATCGATAATGATACCCAGGAACTCGATGTTCTGAGTGAGGAACAGAATCGATTTCTTCTGATTGATTAGAAAACCCAGAGCGGTGAGTAGGTGAACTGTCCATTGTAAGTGGAGCAGCAATTTGTCGCGGGACGCTGCCATGACCAAGATATCATCCAGGTAGTTCACTGACCGAACTCCCCTAGACCGTAATTGAGCCATGACTGGACGTAGCAGTTTGGAGAAGCACCATGGTGCTGACGACAGGCCGAACGGAAGGCACGAAACTGAAACCCTGCCATAGAAACTGCAGAAAATTTCGATGATCGACATGCATGGGAACAGTCAGATATGCATCCGTCAGACCCACTTTTGCCATCCAATCCCCTGTTTGGAGAAGATCGCGCAGACAATGGATTCCCTCCATTTTGAAATGACGGTACATGATAAACCCGTTCAGAGCCCTGAGGTTGATAACTTGTCAGAAGGAACCCCCTTTCTTCTGTACGAGAAAAACACTGCTGATAAACCCCTGAGGATTCAGCGGAGCTGGTTGAATGGCCTCTTTCTTTAGGAGGGTCTGCATCTCTATGTCTATAAGCCTCGTCCCTTGACGGGATACCACGTGAGGGGTCGGAGGTGCAGTCTGAATTGGGGTTGACACAAACTCGAGGAGGTAACCCTGTACGGTTCGGAGAACCCACGTGTCTGAGGTAATCTGTGCCCAAACAGGTAAAAAATGAGCAATCCTGCCACCCACGAGATTCTGAGGAATAGAAGTTAATGGGCTTACCTGGAGGACGAGACCGGAAGGAACCACGTCCACGACCTCGACTGCCTCGGTTGACTTGAGGGAAGAACCGGACTTGGTTTGGTTGGTAGGTTCCTGTGGAGGCTCGGGAGGAACCATAGGAGGAACAGCCAGCCAGTCGACCCCTGCGCCTGCCGGCCTGACCAAAACTCCTTTTGGCGGGTTGAAAACCTTGCGCATCTTAGTTTTGATGTTGGTGATAGTCGTGAAGGAGTTGGAATACGCTTTCATGTCAGAAATAATATTCTTTTTAAACAAGTCGCCCTCCGCATCTGGGCCTGGTTCATGGGAAGCCAGGGAAATCAAGCCTGGATCAATATGTAGCAGTATGGACTTTCTGCGCTCGGTGGCCAGCGCTGTATTGGCATTCCCAAGGAGGGAAAGAGTACGATGAGCCCAACCCCGGAGGGTGGAGATTTTAGGTGCAACACCTGAGACATGAGCTTGTTCAATAGCCTCTAATAGTTGTGAAAAGGGACCGAACACGTCAAGTAACTTGTCCTGGCAGGACCGAAAGGAAAAATCTACGCCCTTACAGGCATTCCAACCCATGTTGGCCATAAATTGCGCCATTTGCGAGCTCAGTTCTGGTGTCTGTAACACATTTTTAGATGTGATAGGTCTGGGACACTCCGTGCGGAGACGGGAGTGGACCTTACGTTCGAGTGGCTTCCAAACTTTTTTTAGAAGCATTTTATCCACTTTAGAGGAGGCAACCCATTCCGCAGATCGAGGGTGCTTCAGGGATTCAGGCTCAAAAAAATCATCCTCAGATGCAGCGTATGAATACAAAGCTAGGGCGGTCTTCTTGACCGGAGGTGCAGGGGAACCTGCCCTGGAACTGTCATTGGAGGAACTCTCTGAAGAAAGAGTCCAGGTGCTGGAAGTGTCAGAGCTGGAGGCAGCTGTTTGAGCTCTGGCTCTCTTCCAGGACCTGTCATGCTTGCCTCTTTTGTGAGGGGAATCAAGTTTGCGGGGCCGTCCCACGCTCTCTTTTGTAGGGGTATCCCTACCATCAAATGCTCTCTTTTTAGAGTGAGCTCTCATATTCTTGGTCTTGGCCGAAGCTTTACGGTGCACCGCAGGAGGTGCAGTATAGGAGGTCTGAGGCACATCAGGGGTCTGGACAGGCTGTCGTAAATCATTGGGAGCAAGAGTACCTTGTGCAGGACCCGCAGTGGCAAACAGCTGTGACAGCGTAGCAGACATGGTACCCATCACTGAAGCACACCGGAGCGAGGATTAAAGAGTTAAACTCCGGTCACCAAATGACATCAGCCCCCCCCCTCCACCCACGCGGAACAGCCGCGGGCGGCTGATAAACCCCGGGACTCGGAAAAAACATTTGTTTAAAAGGAGTAAATAAAGAGTCATCCGCAGACTAGTGCTTACATATAAGCACACAAATCAATGCAATACATAAAATATGTGAAAAACAACGCAATAAATAAATTGTGTAAAGCAAGAATTGTAAGTAACTCAATGCAATTAATAATAATGCGTAAAATATGAAAGTTATGCTAATAAAAGTGGTAAAATACCACAGAATCGTAAGAGACAGAAAATACTCATCTCACAGCAGCAAGAAAAAGAGAGGATCCTGGGAGTTGGCTGGACGATTCATAGGGGGTTGCCAGGACTATGGACACTACCATTACATGTTACAGGGGTGTCCCTGAAAAAGTTTCTGTTTTCTTCTTGCTGCTGGAAGTGGTATTAAAAGAATTTGGCATTATAATATGAGCCTCCGTTTCCTGAGATAAAATTCAAATTACGAATCCCTGCAAGGGATGTTTAAATGTGAATGGTAAATTTAAGTACTACAGTTAGGTCTATATATACAGGTATTTGGTTTTAGTTTTTCCCAGTATTCACCACAACTTATTCAAGCTATAGATATATAATGGATATAGACTGAAAGTGCACACTCTCAGGTTTAATTTAAGGGTATGTACATCCAAATTGGAGGAGGGGTTTAGGAATTACACTTCTTTAATTGTAGCCAGCCCCCCTTTATCAAGGGACCAAAAGTAATTGGACAGTTGAATCAAAAGCTGTTTTATGGCCAGGTGTGGTCTACTCCTTCTATTTTCTTCATCAAGCAAGCAGGTAAAAGGTCTGGGAGTTGATTGCAAGTGTAGTATTTGCATTTGGAATCTATTGCAGTGAACCTACTGACACATCCCACACCGTCCAAATGCCATTAGGAGAGGTCAAATCAGCAGTTTGGTACATTCTGAGGAAAGATGCACTGGTGAGTTCAGCAACATAAAGAGGCCAAGACATCCACAGACGATAACAGTGGTGTAGGATCGCAGGATCCTCTCTATGGTATAGAAAAACCCATTGTTAGATATGATTCAGCATACGGGGTTGTGGGGTTGAGCTCAGGTGTGCAGTAACACAAAGTGGAGTAGGCAAATTCAAACAGAAAGATTTATTAAGCGTAGATACAATAGAAACAAAGCATGGCAAGATAGAATAAAGTAATTATACTAAGCAGCTAGGTAAGAAGCAGGAAATAGGGCAGACACTGGATAGATAATAATAACCACTGAATAATGACAGAGGGGTAAGTTCAGCAATTGGGATAACTAAGAACACAGAAATCAACAGAGCAGGAAAGGGGCTGGCCAAAGTATATAAGAGATTAGGATGGAAACAGAGGGACACTACAGGTATAGACTGATTACAAATATTAAGAGGACACCACAGAGAGACAAACAAGAAAGAGTTAACTAAGGAACACTAACAGAACACAGCAGACAGATGGAGCAGGAATAGGGATTAAATCAGAAATACTGGTATGAACTGAGTACGTTGAAAGTCCAGGGATACTGGGAGTTGTAGTCCAGGAAAATAGTATATGCAGAGGTACTAGGGAGTTATGGAGAAACCAGAGAAATAATAGTATGAATCTTGTAATAAAATGAAGTCTGAACACGACCCCTGGCATTCCTGACTACCCGCTCTGGCATACGACCCTTGGCATGCCTCTGACGTCCCGAGTTGGTGTTTAACCCCTGGTGTCTGTCTATCTGTTGACTCACTCCTCTGGTTTAGGGAGACGTACCGACCATTTGAAGGATTGGAAGTGTAGGATAGCTGTGCTGCGTATCCCTATACGCAGACATATCTAGGAGGAACGTGATACCTACACCATTCAAAGTATATGTCCATGCAAGTGAAACAGGCCATTGAAATGCTTCAAAAGCAAAACAAATCCCTCAGAGAAAGCAGTAACATTATGAGTGGCCAACTCTACAGTTTGGTATTATTCTAAGGAAAGAAGAATGCACTGGTGAGTTCAGCAATATAAAGAGTTCTCGACGTCTGTAGATCTACACAAATGACGATGGAATCACCCGGTAAGCTTTATGAAAAACTTCTTTATTCTCATGATGTTCTGTGTGTCTTCAGCTTCTGCTTCCTGTTTCTACTAACACCCTTTCACTTCCTGTCTCCAGGGCCGGCGCTAGTGTAAGGCGGCACAGGCGGCCGCCTTACTGTCCTAGCTTGCTGTCAGTGTGAGGGGCGAAAAAATTCTGTTTTTAAAATACCAGAAGCGGAGCTATGAATGATCTTCAGACATCAACCAGGGGCCCAGCCGCGCACTCTCAAACCGATTCAGTGTGCCTGCCTCAGTCCCACATTCTAAACATGAGCAGGCACACTGCATAGTTTGGCACCGCCCCCTCACATGACACGCATAGCCAGGGCACGCAGCAGCAGAAAAGCCTGGAGGACAAACCCCAAAGCTGAGGGAGCGACCCTGCAGCAGAGTCAGCCTGCGTGCTTCCACTGTAGTGTGAAGGAGGACTGGGCAGAGAGGCCGAGAGAAGATTTTTAAAAGGTTTGAATAAACTGAGGGAGGGGAGGGGGTGTGTGTGTGTAATGTTCTGCTCAGGGGGGGTGTAATGTTCTACTCGGGGGTGTAATGTTCTGCTGAGGGGGTGTAATGTTTTGCTCGGGGGTGTAATGTTCTGCTGGGGGGTGTAATGTTTTGCTGGGAGGGGTAATGTTTTGCTTCGGGGGTATAATGTTTTGCTGGGGAGTATAATGTTTTGCTGGGGGGTATAATGTTTTTCTGGGGGGTGTAATGTTCTGCTGGGGGCAGGCCTGTCTTTAATATTGATTGGACCCTGGGCAAACATTTTCTTGGGCCCCCCGAAAGCCTGCACACTGCATAATTTTGCTCTCTGCCCCCAACATCCCAAAAAAATAAAAAAAAAATAATGTAAACATAAAGAACTGACAAACAAACAAGTCCTTAGATTGATATGAAATAGTATTACATTTATACACTGCACATTACTGAGGAGCTCTGCGATACACTCATACACATTGCTGTATCACAGAGCTCCACAGTAATGTGCAGTGTATAAATGTAATATTATTTCAGAGCTTCACAGCAATAAAACCCACAGTAATGTGCAGTGTGTAAGAGTGCTTCACAGAGCTCCGCGTAAATAAAACTCACAGTACTGTGCGGTGTGTACAAACATTAATTAACAGTTGTTTTAACATCGTGGGGGCCATCAAGGTCTAGATAATTAATAATTAGTCATGCAGGTTGCATGGCCCTGTGTATTGCTAGTGAGAACTTGTAACTTACATACATAGCTCCTGCACAGGTGACATGTTGATATGATGAGAGAGTAGAGCATGGGCTGCCCTATTCCATAGAGAACATCAGCTGTGGTGTTCAGGTGAGTAAGCGTTAACACCAGGATAAGTGACTGTGGCACATGCCCCCCACATTACATCACTAACGCTAAACCCATTACAGCATCAGTGATTGCGTTAGCTTGCCCGAGCTTACTGTACTTTGCGCTCCCTATACTTTGTAGTCCTAATGCTAATTACCGCACTGATGTGACAATGAAGAACTTAGCCACAGGCTAGAAGCTGGTGCTAACTGATACCACTTCTGCAGAATCATTTATCACCCCAAAACCCCCCAAATAAAATCAGATACTCACCTCTCAACCCGTGGCAAGAACGGTGTGCTGATTTGCCACTTCTGGCCGCCAGGAGCAGTGTGAGACTGGGAACAAAAAGTCCCCAGTCAACCTCTGTGAATCAATTTGCAGACCTGCAAGATCTCACGAGAGGCGAGCTCCTGCAGGTCACGTGGCAGACAGAGCAAGCCTCCATGGAGTCCTATGGACTGCAGGAGGTGGTACTCACTGTGGCGCTTAGCGCTGCATTACAAGGCAGGCTTCTGAAGTAACAACTGACCCGTAATATGGAGCTAAAACAGGGATACTAAAGGGGAAACCTGCAGGCGCACATTATCCCCCTTAATGTCCCCGTTTTAGCACAGGGCAAGGAAAAGTGCCCACAAGTAGGGATGAGCTGTTCGGTTCGATCGGTTCGGAGTTCGATTCGAACATCGCCTGTTCGCATGTTCGTGAATTACGAACATTTCCGCGTGTTCGCCGCATGTTCGCCCACAATGGACCACAATGCACTTTTCCACTGGCCTGAAGCTTGTAATTGGCTACAGCTTGCACCTGACCACTGTTTAGGTGCAAGACAGGTGTAAGACTTTGCCAATCACGGCTCAGAGTCCTGATTGGGCAAATTTTGCACAATCATGGACTCACAGAGCTAAGTCCCGCAGCACACTATATAAGGCTTGAACCCAGCCCAGCCAGCACGTGTTTTCTGCAGGAGTGAGAGGAGATTGTTCTGTTAGTGTGTCTTCTCACTGACAGTGACAGCTATTGGGGGTCTCACTTGTTGCAGATATCTGGGAATTGGTGGAAAGTGTGTCTTCTCAGTCAGTGACAGTTATTTGGGGGGTCTCACTTGTTGCAGATATCTGGGAATTGGTGGAAAATGTGTCTTCTCAGTCAGTGACAGCAATTTGGGGGGCTCACTTGTTGCAGATATCTGTGAATTGGTGGTGGAAAGTATGTCTTCTCAGTCACTGACAGACAGCTATCAGGGGGTGTCACATACTTCCATAAAATTTCTGTGAATTTTAATCTGTGTCTTCTCAGCCACTGACAGTCAGATATCAGGGGGTGTCACATACTTCCATAAAACGTCTGTGAATTGTAATCCGTGTCTTCTCCGTCACTGACAGTCAGCTATCAGGGGGATGTCACATACTTCCATGAAATTTCTGTGAATTGTAATCCGTGTCTTCTCAGTTACTGACAGTCAGCTATCAGGGGTGTCACATACTTCCATAAAATTTCTGTGAATTGTAATCCGTGTCTTCTCAGTCACTGACAGTCAGCTATCAGGGGGTGTCACATACTTCTAGCAGATTTCTACGAATTGTAATCTGTGTCTTGTCACACTGCCACCCATCAGGGGGGCTCACTGATTTATAGGAGGTTCCTGGGAATTGTAATTTGTGTCTTGTCACTGCCACCCATCAGGGGGTCTCACTGATTTATAGGAGGTTCCTGGAAATTGTAATTTGTGTCTTGTCACTGCCACCCATCAGGGGGTCTCACTGATTTATAGGAGGTTCCTGGAAATTGAAATTTGTGTCTTCTCACTGACACCCATCAGGGGGTCTCACAGACTTATAGGTTCTGGAAATCTTTAATCTTTATACCAGAGTTGAATCAGAGTTCTGCAGCATATCTCCAATTTTTATAACAGAGTTGAATCAGAGTTCTGTATAACTTTAATCTATATCTCACTCACCATGTCAGAAAGACCAAAAAGGACAGGCAGACGCTCCCAGGCACAGATAAGAGGGCAAGCAGCCTCTGTGTCGGGAGGCTGTGCCTCTGGTCGTCATGGACGTGGTGCATCCTCTGCAGGGGCACGCTTGTCCTTTCTAACTGGTGCTGGCCGTCTTAAGCAGCAGCAACATATAGAGGATTTGGTGGATTTGCTAACCAGGCCATCCTCATCCTCCGAGTCCTCTGCCAGCCAGGCTTGTAGTGCTTTACAGTCCACCTCAGTTGCCAAAGCATCTAATGAAGCCTCCATGTCCACAGCTACTCCTGCCATAGCCTCACTATCACACACGGAGGAGTCAGCTGAATTGTTTGACTACAGTGACATTGACAGTGACAATTACAGTGCTCTGATTCATCTCTGAGGTTGAGGAAGGGAGTATAATAAAACCTAGAGGAAGGGGGTGCCAGTGATGACACACAAATAACTGGCACTCATGTTGCCCCAGCAGCTGCAGCATACTGCCAAGTTGGCTCCAGTGACGAGGAGATAGGGGGTGATGACAATGATGATGAGGTCACTGACTCCACCTGGGTGCCTGATCGAACAGAGGAGTCAAGTGAGGAGGAGGAGGAGGCGGCAGAAAAAACACGAGGCACAATATCCTCTATGACCAACCATAGCACTAGCCAGTCCAAGGCATCAGATGTCAGAGCTGCTCAGGTGCAGAGCGCTGTTGATCCAAAGCACACATCCAGGAACTCTGCTGTCTGGGAGTTCTTTAAGAAATGTGCAGCAGACTGCACCAATGCTATTTATAATCTATGTCAGATGAGGCTCAAGCGTGGGAAAGACACCGGACACTTGGGTACCACGTGCTTGAGGCGACATATGACCACCTGCCACGCATCCAGTTGGCGCAAAACTTTGTGTAGGTCCTCCTCACCTGTCTCTACCCCCACTATATGTCCTGCCATGTCATTGACTCCAACCTCCACTGACAGGGATGATGCTACAGTAATGAATGTACCAGTTCCTTCCTCACAATTTGACAGCATCCCATCAGCTGAAGATTTACGCAGTCAGATTACATTTCCCCAGCTGCTGCAGCATAAGAAAAAATATAGTCCCAACCATCCCCAAGCACAGCGTCTAAATGCCAGCTTAGCAAAATTACTCGCATTGCAGCTGCTGCCTTTCCAGCTGGTGGACTTCCTGGTGCTTCCTTCCGTGAATTTGCTGAATGTGCTGTACCACAGTGGCAGGTTCCAAAACGCCATTACTTTTCACGGAAGGCCATTTCAGCACTGTACCAGCACGTGGAAGACAATGTTATCGAGTCATTGGGAAAGGCAGTAAACAGCAAGGTGCATGTGACTTTAGACACGTGGTCCAGCAAGCATGGACAGGGCCGTTACATTTCCTTCACGGCACACTGGGTAACTCTGATTGCAGCTGGGAGGGATCGAAGACGGGGCTCTGTGCTGGAGCTTGTTCATTCACCACGCCTCCAGAAAGCTCTCCCTCTTCCTTCTCCTCCTTCTATGTCTCTGGTGAAGTGGCAGTTAAACCGATGCGTGACAGGGGCTACGCAATGGCTCAAGCAAAAAGATGACATACTGTGCTTGAGCTGGTTTGTTTAGGGGACAGGAGCCACACTGGGCCAGAAATTCTGTCAGCTCTGCAGGGGCAGGTGCAGAGATGGTTAACAACACGCCAGCTTGAGCTGGGAATGGTCGTCTGTGATAATGGCAGCAACCTTCTCTCCGCCCTATGCCTGGGAAAGTTGACACATGTACCATGCCTAGCACACATCCTAAATCTGGTGGTACAGTGTTTCCTAACCAGGTACCCAGGGCTGGCAGAGCTTCTCAGCCAGGCCAGAAAAGTCTGCAGCCACTTCAGACAGTCATTCCCAGCAAGTGCTCACCTGGCAGAAATTCAAAGAGAATTTCACCTTCCCACAAACCGTCTGATCTGTGACATGCCCACCAGAGGGAACTCAACATTAGCAATGCTGCAGCATCTGCACAAGCAGAAGAGGGCCATCAACGGGCCATTTAGGGCCATTTAGATAGATTGGGGGACTGGGCACTTAAATGGCAGATTAAATTTAATCTAGATAAATGCAAAGTTATGCACTTTGGAGTGAAGAACACACAAGCAATTTATACCCTAAATGGTACGGAGTTAGGGAAATCCAAGCAGGAGAAGGATTTGGGAATAATCATAGACTTCAAACTAAGTAACAATGTGCAATGTCAAACAGCAGCCGCCAAGGCCAGCAAAGTACTGGCATGCATTAAAAGGGGAGTTCACTCACGGGATGAAAACATAATTTTGCCTCTGTATAAATCAATGGTCAGGCCGCACCTTGAATATGCCGTGCAATTTTGGGCACCTGTCTTAAAAAAGATATTATATCGCTAGAAAAAGTGCAGAGACGGGCAACTAAATTAATAAGGGGGATGGAAGGGTTAAGTTATGAGGAAAGACTAACAAGCTTAAACCTGTTTAGTTTAGAGAAAAGGCGCCTTAGAGGGGATCTGATAACCTTATATAAATATATACGGGGCCATTATCAACCATTGTCTGATAACCTATTCATTAACAGGACTATACACAGGACACGGGGTCATCCATTTAGACTGGAAGAAAGAAAATTTAGCTTACAGCATAGGAAGGGTTATTTTACGGTGAGAACAATAAAGCTGTGGAATTCTCTGCCTGTTGAGGTGGTTGGGTCAGAGTCTGTACAGACTTTTAAAAAGCGACTGGATGACTTCCTGCAGACACAGAATATTAAGGGTTATAATATTTAATATGTGGGTAAAAGCTTCTTGATCCAAGGAGAAATCTGACTGCCATTCTGGGGTCAAGAAGGAATTTTTTCCCAGTATGTTGCATATTGGCGAGCATTTCAGACTGGGTTTTTTGCCTTCTTTTGGATCAACAGCAGTAGGTTATGTGGGAGAGGCTGAACCCGATGGACGCATGTCTTTTTTCAGCCTATATAACTATGTAACTACGTAACGAGTACCTGTGTGAGTATGGCACAAGGACAGGTTCAGGTCAACTTGTTTTTTTTCCCCCGCAGTGGCTGATGATCAAGGATGCATGCACTGTACTGTCAACATTTGAGGAGGCAATGAGGATGGTGTGCAGGGACAGTGCATGTATCAGTGACACAATTCCTTTAGTGTTCCTGCTGGAGCACACTTTGCGGGGAATTATAGATGTGGCTCTAGAGGCAGAGCAGCAGGAGGAAGAGGAGGCCTTCCCTAGCTCTCAAGGCCCCAGTCTTTCCGCAGACAGCATTCCAGCGGGTCCTCCTCAGATCAGACAGGAGGAGGATGAGGAGGAGGAGGAATATTTAAGTAGTGGGGGCATTGAAGGTGGGGATTCCTCAAGGGAGGATTTTGTGTGCCAATAAACACAAGGACTAGTACGTGGCTGGGAGGAGGAAGTGCACGATGGGGTCATCCTCATTGACCAGGAAGACTCGGAAGCTAATGTCACCTCCAACCTACGCTGCATGGGCTCCCTTATCCTGCAAAGCCTGGTAAAGGACCCCAGGATTCGTGCTATCAAGGAGAGGGATCATTACTGGTTGGCAAGCCTTTTTGATCCACGATACAAGGGTAAAGTTGCAGAGCTCATCCTGCCCGCACAGAGAGAGCACAGGATGAAAAAACTTGAGGATGCTCTAAAGCGACACTTGTGTAACACCTTTCCAGGCACTGGTAGGTTTCCAAGTGATGACACTGGTGCTTCTGAGGCTGCAGATGATCAGAGGAATAGTGGTGAAGGCCGGGGCTGCTTGACTGATGCCTTTTTAAAAAAATTTAGTCCGCGGGGCCCAGGGACATCAAATGTAGGCACCCATTGCCAGCGTCTTCACCGTATGGTGCAGGACTACCTAGGGGCAAGGGCAGACCTGGATACCTTTCCAGCAGATGATCCACTGGCTTACTGGGTGTTGAGATTGGATCACTGGCCAGAACTTACCCAATATGCTATGCAGCTACTAGGTTGCCCGTCATCCAGTGTGCTTTCTGAAAGGACGTTCAGTGCCGCTGGAGGTTTTGTCACAGACAAAAGAGTGCGTCTGACCACCGACTCTGTAGACCGGCTGACATTTATGAAAATGAATCAGTTCTGGATCAGCAGCTATCAATCCCCTGATGCTGACGTAACGGAATAGATCGGGGATCTCTTCTGCATTCACAAAACCTCCACCACTGCACTCTTCCACAATACCACAAAAGGGTTACGGTGTGAAGGCACTTGCTGCCACCAAAGGCACAATATTTGGCTGCACTGACGCCTGTACCAGATTTAAATCATTTAAATTTTTTGGACCACAGGGTCCAACCCTGCATTCTTCCACAATACCACAGAGGGGTTACGGTGTGACGGCACTGTTGCCGATACTAAAGGCCCAATTTTAAAGCACCTATTGTTACTTTCATCCAAAGCCTGCATAAGTTTCACTATAATTTAGCCAAAAAATCACTAAATTGGTTCTGCGTGTCCTAAAAGGTCTCCTCTTTTAATACAGACTGCTGCCCCAAGCAGTTGTTTATGAATAGATTAAAGGAATACCGTTTACCGTCATTTGAAACGTAATTTTTTTTTGTTTTTAAATATTTCTATACATCCTACAAATCCGCGACTTCACGTGCAGGTTATGGGGGCCTCCTAGGCACGATATTTGAAGGAATTTTTCGTTTTTATTTTTAACCCTTATTTCATGGAAAACTCATTGTCCCTTTTAAAAACGTTTTTTTTCCACTACCCGGACCCCCTTACACCTTTTATGGCAAATATCTTGCATATATGCCCTCTTGGAGGGCACTCTAAAAACCAAACTTTTGAGTCCCATTGACTTGCATTGAGTTCGGTTCGTGTTCGAGTTCGAACTCGAACTTTTGAAATTGTTCGAGTTCGAAAGCGAACTGAACACGGGGGTGTTCGGCTCATCCCTACCCACAAGCTCTGAAAGAACAGACAGGGGGAAAAAGAGGAAACCAAAATAATATCCTGGTAAAGAATATGGAGGAGACATTTTATAATGATAAAATAATAGTTACAGCTCTCATTACTGACCAGTCCCTGAGTTACGCCAAACTCCCACATATACAGGGTTATTCAGAGAGCCAAACTGTTTTCTACATCACATACCCAGCACAGCATAGTGTTTCACATCACATACCCAGCACAGCATGTGTTTCACATCACATACCGAGCACAACAGGGTGTTTCACATCACATACCCAGCACAGCATCTGTTTCACATCAGATACTCAGCACAGCAGAGTGTTTCACATCACATACCCAGCACAGCATGTGTTTCACATCACATACCAAGCACAGCAGAGTATTTCACATCACATACCCAGCACAGCATGTGTTTCACATCACGTACCCAGCACAGCAGAGTGTTTTACATTAAATACCCAGCACAGCATGTGTTTAACATCACATACCCAGCACAGCACAGTGTTTCACATCACATACCCAGCACAGCATGTGTTTCACATCACATACCCAGCACAGCATCTGTTTCACGTCAGATAGCCAGCAGAGCAGAGTGTTTCACATCACATACCCAGCACAGCATGTGTTTCACGTCACATACCAAGCACAGCAGAGTGTTTCACATCACATACCCAGCACATCATCTGTTTCACATCACATACCAAGCACAGCAGGGTGTTTCACATTACATACCCAGCACAGCATGTGTTTAACATCACATACCCAGCACAGCAGAGTGTTTCACATCACATACACGGCACAGCATGTGTTTAACATTAGGGATGAGCTGTTCGGTTCGATTGGTTCGGAGTTCGATTCGAACATCGCCTGTTCGCATGTTCGCAAACTCCGAACATTTCCGCTTCTTCGCTGCATGTTCGCCCACAATGCACCACAATGGACCTCAATGCACTTTTTCCACTGGCCTGAAGCGTGTAATTGGCTATAGCCTGCACTTGACCACAGTTTAGGTGCAAGACAGGTGTAAGACTATGCCAATCCCGGCTCAGAGTCCTGATTGGGCAAATTTTGCCCAATCATGGGCTCACAGAGCTAAGTCCCGCAGCACACTATATAAGGCATCCCTTGCAGCCCCAGCACATGTTTTTGAGAGGAGATTGTTCTGTTGGCATACTGGCAGTGAGAACACATGCTATCAGCTATTGGGGAGGTTCTCACTTCTACAAAATATCTGGGAATTGTTCTAATCTGTGTGTTCTCACTGCCAGCAACTATTTTGGGGGTCTCATTTCTACAAAATATCTGGGAATTGTATTAATCTGTGTGTTCTCACTGCCAGCAACTATGTTGGGGGTCACATTTCTATAAAATATCTGAGAATTGTTGTAATCTGTGTGTTCTCACTGCCACCAACTATTTTGGGGGGGTCAGACATTTATACTAAATATTTGGGAATTGTTGTAATCTGTGTGTTCTCACTGCCACCAACTATTTTGGGGTCAGTAATTTCTACAAAATATCTGGGAATTGTGGTAATCTGTGTGTTCTCACTGCCAGCAACTATTTTGGGGGTCAGTAATATATATAAAAAATCTGGGAAGTGTGGTAATCTGTGTGTTCTCACTGCCAGCAACTATTCTGGGGGTCTCATTTCTACAAAATATCTGGGAATTGTTGTAATCTGTGTGTTCTCACTGCCAAAAACTGTTTTGGGGTCAGTCATTTATACTAAATATCTGGGAATTGTTGTAATCTGTGTGTTCTCACTGCCACCAACTATTTTGGGGGTCAGTAATATATATAAAAAATCTGGGAAGTGTGGTAATCTGTGTGTTCTCACTGCCAGCAACTATTCTGGGGGTCTCATTTCTACAAAATATCTGGGAATTGTTGTAATCTGTGTGTTCTCACTGCCAAAAACTGTTTTGGGGTCAGTCATTTATACTAAATATCTGGGAATTGTTGTAATCTGTGTGTTCTCACTGCCACCAACTATTTTGGGGGTCAGTAATTTCTACAAAATATCTGGGAATTGTTGTAATCTGTGTGTTCTCACTGCCACCAACTATTTTGGGGGGTCAGTCATTTATACCAAATATCTGGGAATTGTTGTAATCTTTGTGTTCTCACTCCCAGCAACTATTTTGGGGGTCTCATTTCTACAAAATATCTGGGAATTGTGGTAATCTGTGTGTTCTCACTGCCACCAACTATTTTGGGGGTCAGTAATTTATACAAAATATCTGGGAATTGTGGTAATCTGTGTGTTCTCACTGCCAGCAACTATTTTAGGGGTCAGTAATTTATACAAAATATCTGGGAATTGTTGTAATCTGTGTGTTCTCACTGCCACCAACTATTTTGGGGGGTCAGTCCTTTCTACAAGATATCTGGGAATTGTTGTAATCTGTGTGTTCTCACTGCCACCAACTATTTTGGGGGGTCAGTCATTTATACTAAATATATGGGAGTTGTTGTAATCTGTGTGTTCTCACTCCCAGCAACTATTTTGGGGGTCAGTAATTTCTACAAGATATCTGGAAATTGTTCTAATCTGTGTGTTCTCACTGCCACCCATCAGGGTGTCTCACTGATTTATAGGAGGTTACTGGGAATTGTAATCTGTGTCTTCTCACTGCCAGCTATCAGGGGGTCCCACATACTTCTAGCAGATTTCTGCGAATTGTAATCTGTGTCTTGTCACACTGCCACCCATCAGGGGGGCTCACTGATTTATAGGAGGTTCCTGGGTATTATAATTTGTGTCTTGTCACTGCCACACATCAGGGGGTCTCACTGATTTATAGGAGGTTTCTGGGAATTGTAATCTGTGTCTTGTCACACTGCCACTCATCAGGGGTGCTCACTGATTTATAGGCGGTTCCTCGAAATTGTACTCTGTGTCTTGTCACTGGCTGCCAGCTATCAGGGTGTCTCACTGAGTTATACCAGAGTTCTGGAAAATCTTTAATCTTTATACAAGAGTTGAATCAGAGTTCTGCATATCTCCAATTTTTATAACAGAGTTGAATCAGAGTTCTGTATATCTTTAATCTATATATCACTTACCATGTCCGAAAGACCAAAAATGACAGGCAGACACTCCCAGACACAGATAAGAGGGCAAGCAGCCTCTGTGTCGGGAGGCTGTGCCTCTGGTCGTCGTGGACGTGGTGCATCCTCTGCAGAGGCACGCTTGTCCTTTCTATCTGGTGCTGGCCGTCTTAAGCAGCAGCAACATACAGAGGATTTGGTGTATTGGCTAACCAGGCCATCCTCATCCTCCGAGTCCTCTGCCAGCCAGGCTTGTAGTGGTTTACAGTCCACCTCAGCTGCCAAAGCATCTAATGCAGCCTCCATGTCCACAGCTACTCCTGCCGTAGCCTCACTATCACACATGGAGAAGTCAGCTGAATTGTTTGACAACAATGACAGTGACATGCTGATTGAGGATGCGCAGCAACTGCAGTGCTCTGATTCAATCTCTGAGGTTGAGGAAGGGAGTATAATCAACCTAGAGGAAGAGGGTGCCAGTGATGACACACAAATAACTGGCACTCATGTTGCCCCAGCAGCTGCAGCATACTGCCAAGTTGGTTCCAGTGACTAGGAGATAGGGGGTGATTACAATGATGATGAGGTCATTGACTCCACCTGGGTGTCTGATCGAACAGAGGAGTCAAGTAAGGAGTAGGAGGAGAGGGCACAACAAACACGAGGCACAACGTCCTCTATGACCAACTGTAGCCAGTCCAAGGCATCAGATGTCAGAGCTGCTCAGGTGCAGAGCACTGTTGTCTCAAAGCACACATCCAGGAACTCTGCTGTGTGGTAGTTCTTTAAGAAATATGCACCAGACCGCACCATTGCTATTTGTAATCTATGTCAGATGAGGATCAAGCTTGGGAAAGACACCTTACACTTGGGTACCACATGCTAAGGACGACATATGACCACCTGCCACGCAACCCGTTGGTGCAACACTTTGCGTAGGTCCTCCTCCTCACCTGTCTCTACCCCCACTATAAGTCCTGCCATGTCATTGACGACAATCTCCACTGACAGGAATGATGCTACAGTAATGGATGTACCAGGTCCTTCCTCACAATGTGACAGCATCCCATCAGCTGAAGATTTACGCAGTCAGATTACATTGCCCCAGCTGCTGCAGCGTAAAAAAAATATAGTCCCAACCATCCCCAAGCACAGCGTCTAAATGCCAGCTTAGCAAAATTACTTGTATTACAGCTGCTGCCTCTCCAGCTGATGGACTCTGCTTCCATCTGTGAATTTGCTGAATGTGCTGTACCACAGTGGCAGGTTCCAAAATGCCATTTCTTTTCACGGAAGGCCATTTCAGCACTATACCAGCACGTGGAAGAAAATGTTATGTAGTCATTAGGAAAGGCAGTCAGCAGCAAGGTGCACGTGACTTTAGACACATGGTCCAGCAAGCATGGACAGGGTCGTTACATTTCCTTCACGGCACGCTGGGTAACTCTGATTGCAGCTGGGAGCAGGTGCAGAGATGGTTAACACCATGCCAGCTTCAGCTGGGAATGGTCGTCTGTGATAATGGCAGCAACCTTCTCTCCACCCTATGCCTGAGTAAGTAGACGCATGTACCATGAATAGCACACGTCCTAAATCTGGTGGTACAGTGTTTCCTAACCAGGTACCCAGGGCTGGCAGATAGACATGTGCACAGCACAAAATTTCGTTTTGAACTAATGGATTAGTCCTAAAATGCAATTTATTTAGTTGCTAAAGAAATTCGTTTTCAGTTCTTTAGTATGAAAACTAATTTATTTCATTCATCCGAAAACCAGTGGATACAATTACTATTGTAGTGGCTCCTCAGAGGGCTGAGATCGCTGCTTGTTACATTATCTCTCACTCTCAGCACACTATGGGCCATATTACATAGTTGGTGCTAACTTAACCAGAGCTGTTGTAAACTTCCCAGAGCCATTATAGCCTATGGAGGTTTTCAGTTTACAACAGCTCTGGTTAAGTTAGCACCAACATTGTAATACTTCCCCGTGTCAGGCAAAGCTGTTACAGTAACTGACTGCTGCTCATCACAGCGCTCAGAGTTTCAGTAAAACTAGTAAATAATATTTTTATATATAAGAGGTTAGAACAATATTATTTCCTTGTTTTACTGAAACTGAGCGCTGTTACAGTCAGTTACTGTAACAGCTGAGCCTGATACATTGTATTGAGAGATAATGTAACAAGCAGCCGATCTCAGCTCTCACAGCCACTGGATTTAAAGGGCTAAAAAAAAACATCCTCCTGCATTAATACCCCTCTCTGTATAATGTATAGAACATCCTCCTGCATTAATTAATGCCCCTCTCTGTATAGAACATCCTACTGCATTGGCATGTGGAGGGTGCAGAACTTCGGATGTTGCGATGTTGCGCTCTTCATTTGCTGTCTCCTTCACTCAATGTAATATCACAAAAAGGACTGAAACTAAAAATGTAGTGCATTTTTATTTTAGTTTCTTTCGTTTTTTGTACTGAGCAGTTTCGTTTCTCTTGAGTCATACAAAAACTAAATTATCCCAAAATTCGGACTAAATCGTTTTAGTACTAAAACGAATGCACATGTCTACTGGCAGAGCTTCTCAGCCAGGCCAGAAAAGTCTGCAGCCACTTCAGATGGTCATTCCCAGCAAGTGTTCGCCTGGCAGAAATTCTAAGAGAATTCCACCTTCCCACAAACCGTCTGATCTGTGACATGCCCACCAGGTGGAACTCGACATTAGCAATGCTGCAGCATCTGCACAAGCACCAGAGGGCCATCCAGGCCCGTCTTTAATATTGATTGGACCCTGGGCAAACATTTTCTTGGGCCCCCCTGAAAGCCTACCTTCGCATAATTTTGCTCTCCACCCCCAACATCCCGAAAAGAAAAAACAAACAAATACATCATAGACTTGTTTCAAAAAGCTTTAATAATGTGCATTGGGTATGAGTGCATCACAGAGCTCCTCAGACTCAGCAAGTTTATACACTATACATGTCATACACTATATAGTATGACAACTATACTCAGTACACGACCCTAAATTATGTACATTATACAGTTAGACTACCCACTACATACAGTAACACTATACACTCCTACATATTATAGTATACACATAAGCTCATACACATATACAAACTATATTCTCAGGATATACACTATACATTAGACACACTATACACTTAGCATATACCCAGTATGCAGTATATACTCATTGTATAATGTATGTTGAGTACATTGTGTAAATACTATATAGTGTGTATATTGTGTATACAAAGTACACACACATATAACTACTATACCCCTTAGTAGTACACACACTAACTACACATACAGCAGCAGAAAGGTTTGGCGCTGCCTTGTGTGTGAGGTTTTTTTAAAAAACACACACACACTGTATATTCTCACACACACATACACTGTATGCTGGAGAGTGTGGAGGGGGGATTGATGCTGGAGGGGGGATTAATGCTGGAGGGGGGTTGATGCTGGAGGGGGGTTGATGCTGGAGGGTGTTAAGTGGGGGATTGATGCTGGAGGGGGTTTCTGCTGGAGAGTGTAGAGTGGGGGATTGATGTTGGAGGGGGGATTGATGTTGGAGGGGGGTTGATGTTGGAGGGGGGGGGGTTGATGTTGGAGGGGGGGGGGTTGATGCTGGAGTGGGGATTGATGCTGGAGACTGTTAAGTGGGGGATTGATGCTGGAGGGGGTTTGCTGCTGGAGAGTGTAGAGTGGGGGATTGATGTTGGAGGGGGATGATGTTGGAGGGGGGATTGATGCTGGAGGGTGTGGAGTGGGGGAGGGTTGATGCTGGAGGTGGGTTTGATGCTGGAGAGTGTGGAGTGGGGGGTTAATGTTGGAGATTGCGAGGAGCAGGATCCATGGTCAGGCCACAGCTGTTGGGGGAGCTTTTGGGGGCAGAAGGGAGCAGAGAGCTGCCTTCCTGTGTGAATGATGCCTGCAGCTCATGGTCTGAGGGGGGGAGCTGGATGCAGATCTCAGGTGGGCGCAGGGGCTTTGCACACAGATTGTTGAAAAAACAAATACTTCATAACTGCCTGGCCCTGCACCACCCTGATCCTGGTTCACGTCTGTCTCCAGCTCCTCCCCAGCAGCCCCCATGCACCCTGACTGTGTGCAGTGTGCAGAGACAGGAAGAGGATGTCAGAATGGGGGAGGAGCCAGATACGGAAGTCCCATATTCTCTTCCCGCACAGCCTTGACTGCATCAGCGGGCAGCACACAGAGAATCTAGTGCCCCCGCTGTGCAGTCTGAAGTTGCTGGGGGAAAAAAGGCAGCCTGTTTTTGAAAGCCATCACTGCCTAGTATACGTGGGCCCAAGGGTCAGCTGCTTTGGGCCCCTCAACAATAACTGGGCCCGGGGCAGCTGCCCCTTTTGCCCTGCGTTAAAGACGGCCCTGGGGCCATCAATGAGTACCTGTGTGAGTATGGCACAAGGACAGGTTCAGGTCAACTTGTTTCCTCCCAACCCGCAGTGGCAGATGATCAAGGATGCATGCACTGTACTGTCGCCATTTGAGGAGGCAACGAGGATGGTGAGCAAGGACAGTGCATGCATCAGTGACACAATTCCTTTAGTGTTCCTGCTGGAGCACACTCTGCGGGGAATTATAGATGTGGCACTAAAGGCAGAGCAGCAGGAGGAAGAGGAGGCCTTCCCTAGCTCTCAAGGCCCCAGTCTTTACGCAGACAGCATTCCTGCGGGTCCTCAGATCAGACAGGAGGAGGATGAGGAGGAGGAGAAATATTTAAGTAGTGGGGGCATTGAAGGTGGGGATTCCTCAAGGGAGGGTTTTGTGTGCCCAGAAACACAATGACGAGTACGTGGCTGGGAGGAGGAAGTGCATGATGGGGTCATCCTCATTGACCAGGAAGACTCGGAAGCTAATGCCACCTCCAACCTACGCTGCATGGGCTCCCTTATACTGGAAAGCCTGGTAAAGGACCCCAGAATTCGTGCTATCAAGGAGAGGGACCATTACTGGTTGGCAAGCCTTCTTGATCCACGATACAAGGGTAAAGTTGCAGAGCTCATCCTGCCCTCACAGACGGAGGAAAGGATGAAAAAACTTGAGGACACTCTAAAGCGACACTTGTGTAACACCTTTACAGGCACTGGTAGGTTACCAAGTGGTGACACTGGTGCTTCTAAAGCTGCAGTTGATCAGAGGAAGAGCGGTGAAAGGGGACGCTTGACTGATACCTTTTCCAATTTCTTTAGTCCACGACGCCCAGGGACGTCAAATGAAGGCACCCATTGCCAGCGTCTTAACCGTATGGTGAAGGACTACCTAGGGGCAAGGGCAGACCTGGATACCTTTCCAGCAGATGATCCACTGGCTTACTGGGTGTTGAGATTAGATCACTGGCCAGAACTTAGCCAATATGCTATGCAGCAACTAGGTTGCCCTTCATCCAGCATGCTTTCTGAAAGGACGTTCAGTGCCGCTGGAGGTTTTGTTACAGACAAAAGAGTGCGTCTGTCCACTGACTCTGTAGACTGGCTGACATTTATAAAAATGAATCAGTCCTGGATCAGCAGCTATCAATCAACTGATGCTGACGTAACTGAATAGATCGGGGATCTCTTCTGCATTCACAAAACCTCCACCACTGCACTCTTCCACAATACCACAAAGGGGTTACGGTGTGAAGGCACTTGCTGCCACCAAAGGCACAATATTTAGGTGCACTGACGCCTGTACCAGATTCATATCATTTTAATATTAGACCGCATAGTGCAACCCTGCACTCTTCCACAATACCACAAAAGGGTTAAGGTGTTAAGGCACTTGCTGCCACCAAAGGCACAAGATTTGGGTGCACTGACACCTTTACCAGATTCATATCTTTTTAATATAAGACCGCATGGTTCAACCCTGCACTCTTCCACAATACCACAAAAGGGTTACGGTGTCATGCCTGCTGGTGCTCCTGCAGTGCGGCCTTTCCAACAGAGAGGGCGCCAGTCTCTGAATCAGGCCACTTTGAATGCTGCACCTGATCACCTGATCAGGGATCTAGGCCTTTAAATATCAGTCACTGTCTCTGCTCTAAGCCCTGACGTGGTTTATTCTAGCCCTCAGCGTGTATCTATAGCTTCTGCATATTGTTTTTCTGGTTTACCTTCTGGCTTGTATATTTGACTGTGATTTCTGTGTTTATCCCTTGGCATATGTTTATCTCGTGTAACGACCTCTGGCTTGTTATTACTACGATATCTCTCTTGTCCCTGATCTGTACTTCTATGTATTTTAGATTAGTACCTGGCCATTCTAAGGACCAACTTCTCAATTTAGGGTTTCTCCTTGCCTTTCTGGGTTTTGTCTGCGTGCTGGGTAACTCTATATTTTATATATTGGACCGCATAGTCCAACCCTGCACTCTTCCACAATACCACAAAAGGGTTAAGGTGTGAAGGCACTTGCTGCCACCAAAGGCACAATATTTGGGTGCACTGACACATGGATACATGGAACAGCCTTCCAGTTGAAGTGGTAGAGGCCAAAACAGTAATTGAATGTAAGCAAGCATGGGATAGGCATAAGGCTATCCTAAACAAAAGATAAATCCAGGTAAAGTATCCATGTAATTGGGCAGACTAGATGGGCCGAAAGGTTCTTATCTGCCGACATTTTTCTATGTTTCTATATCCCTACATACGGTGTGAAGGCAGTTGCTTCCACCAAAGGCACAACATTTGGGTGCACTGACGCCTGTAACAAATTCATATCTTTTTAATATAGGACCGCATGGTCCAACCCTGCACTCTTCCACAATACCACAGAGGGGTTACTTAGAGTGTGAAGGCACTTGCTGCCACCAAAGGCACAACATTTGGGTGCACTGATGCCTTTACCAGATTCATATCTTTTTAATATAGGGCCGCATGGTCCAACCCTGCACTCTTCCACAATACCACAAAAGGGTTACAGTGTGAAGGCACTTGTTCCTACCAAAGGAACAATATTTGGGTGCACTGACGCCTTTACCAGATTCATATCATTTTAACATTGGACCGCAGGGTGCAACCCTGCACTCTTCCACAATACCACAGAAGGGTTACGGCATGAAGGCACTTGCTGTGACCAAAGGCACAATATTTGGGTGCACTGATGCCTGTACCAGATTTATATATTTTTTATATTGGACCGCATAGTCCAACCCTGCACTCTTCCACAATACCACAAAAGGGTTACGGTGTCATGCCTGCTGGTGCTCCTGCAGTGCGGCCTTTCCAACAGAGAGGGCGCCAGTCTCTGAATCAGGCCACTTTGAATGCTGCACCTGATCAGGGATCTAGGCCTTTAAATATCAGTCACTGTCTGTGCTCTAAGCCCTGACGTGGTTTATTCTAGCCCTCAGCGTGTATCTATAGCTTCTGCATATTGTTTTTCTGGTTTACCTTCTGGCTTGTATATTTGACTGTGATTTCTGTGTTTATCCCTTGGCATATGTTTATCTCGTGTAACGACCTCTGGCTTGTTATTACTACGATATCTCTCTTGTCCCTGATCTGTACTTCTATGTATTTTAGATTAGTACCTGGCCATTCTAAGGACCAACTTCTCAATTTAGGGTTTCTCCTTGCCTTTCTGGGTTTTGTCTGCGTGCTGGGTGACTCTATATTTTATATATTGGACCGCATAGTCCAACCCTGCCCTCTTCCACAATACCACAAAAGGGTTAAGGTGTGAAGGCACTTGCTGCCACCAAAGGCACAATATTTGGGTGCACTGACACATGGATACATGGAACAGCCTTCCAGTTGAAGTGGTAGAGGCCAAAACAGTAATTGAATGTAAGCAAGCATGGGATAGGCATAAGGCTATCCTAAACAAAAGATAAATCCAGGTAAAGTATCCATGTAATTGGGCAGACTAGATGAGCCAAAAGGTTCTTATCTGCCGACATTTTTCTATGTTTCTATGTTTCTATATCCCTACATACGGTGTGAAGGCAGTTGCTTCCACCAAAGGCACAAAATTTGGGTGCACTGACGCCTGTAACAAATTCATATCTTTTTAATATAGGACCGCATGGTCCAACCCTGCACTCTTCCACAATACCACAGAGGGGTTACTTAGAGTGTGAAGGCACTTGCTGCCACCAAAGGCACAACATTTGGGTGCACTGATGCCTTTACCAGATTCATATCTATTTAATATAGGGCCGCATGGTCCAACCCTGCACTCTTCCACAATACCACAAAAGGGTTACAGTGTGAAGGCACTTGTTCCTACCAAAGGAACAATATTTGGGTGCACTGACGCCTTTACCAGATTCATATCATTTTAACATTGGACCGCAGGGTGCAACCCTGCACTCTTCCACAATACCACAGAAGGGTTACGGTGTGAAGGCACTTGCTGTGACCAAAGGCACAATATTTGGGTGCACTGATGCCTGTACCAGATTTATATATTTTTTATATTGGACCGCATAGTCCAACCCTGCACTCTTCCACAATACCACAATAGGGTTAAGGTGTGAAGGCATTTGCTGCCACCAAAGGCACAGTATTTGGGTGCACTGACGCCTTTACCAGATTCATATCTTTTTAATATAGGACCGCAGGGTGCAACCCTGCACTCTTCCACAATACCACAGAAGGGTTACGGTGTGAAGGCACTTGCTGTGACCAAAGGCACAATATTTGGGTGCACTGATGCCTTTACCAGATTCATATCTTTTTAATATAGGACCGCATGGTCCAACCCTGCATTCTTCCACAATACCACAAAAGGGTTACGGTTTCATGCCTGCTGGTGCTCCTGCAGTGCGACCTTCCCAACAGAGAGGGCACCAGTCTCTGAATCAGGCCACTTTGAATGCTGCACCTGATCAGGGATCTAGGGCTTTAAATATCAGTCACTGTCCGTGCTCTGAGCCCTGACGTGGTTTATTCTAGCCCTCAGCTCGTATCTATAGCTTCTGCATATTGTTTTTCTGGTTTACCTTCTGGCTTGTATATTTGATTGTGATTTCTGTGTTTATCCCTTGGCATATGTTTATCTCGTGTACCGACCTCTGGCTTGTTATTACTACGATATCTCTCTTGTCCCTGATCTGTACTTCTATGTATTTTAGATTAGTACCTGGCCATTCTAAGGACCAATTTCTCAATTTAGGGTTTCTTCTTGCCTTTCTGGGTTTTGTCTGCGTGCTGGGTGACTCTATATCCTTATATACGGTGTGAAGGCACTTGCTCCTACCAAAAGCACAATATTTGGGTGCACTGACGCCTTTACCAGATTCATATCATTTTAATATTGGACCTCAGGGTCCAACCCTGCACTCTTCCACATTACCACAAAAGGGTTACGATGTGAAGGCACTTGCTGCCAACAAAGGCACAATATTTGGGTGCACTGATGCCTGTACCAGATTCAAATCTTTTTAATATAGAACCGCATGGTCCAACCCTGCACTCTTCCACAATACCACAAAAGGGTTATGGTGTGAAGGCACTTGCTGCCACCAAAGGCACAATATTTGGGTGCACAGACGCCTTTACCAGATTAATATCTTTTTAATATAGGACCGCATGGTCCAACACTGCACTCTTCCACAATACCACAGAGGTGTTACTTACGGTGTGAAGACACTTGCTCCTACCAAAGGCACAAAATTTGGGTGCACTGACGCCTCTACCAGATTCATATCATTTTAATATTGGACCGCAGGGTCCAACCCTGCACTCTTCCACAAGACCACAAAAGGGTTACGGTGTGAATGCACTTGCTGCCACCAAAGGCACAATATTTGGGTGCACTGACGCCTTCACCAGATTCATATCTTTTTAATATAGAACCGCATGGGCCAACCCTGCACTCTTCCACAATACCACAAAAGGGTTACGGTGTGAAGGCACTTGTTGCCACCAAAGGCACAATATTTGGGTGCACTGATGCCTGTACCAGATTCATATCATTTTAATATTGGACCGCAGGGTCCAACCCTGCACTCTTCCACAATACCACAGAGGGGTTACTTACGGTGTGAAGGCACTTGCTGCCACCAAAGGCACAATATTTGGGTGCACTGACACCTTTACCAGATTCATATCTTTTTTATATAGGACCGCATGGTCCAACCCTACATGCTATGCAGCAACTAGGTTGCCCTTCATCCAGCGTGCTTTCTGAAAGGATGTTCAGTGCCGCTGGAGGTTTTGTCACAGACAAAAGAGTGCGTCTGTCCACTGACTCTGTAGACTGGCTGACATTTATAAAAATGAATCAGTCCTGGATCAGCAGCTATCAATCAACTGATGCTGACGTAACTGAATAGATCGGGGATCTCTTCTGCATTCACAAAACCTCCACCACTGCACTCTTCCACAATACCTTAAATGGGTTACGGTGTGAAGGCACTTGCTCCCACCAAAGGCACAATATTTGGGTGCACTGACGCCTGTACCAGATTCATACCATTTTAATATTAGACCGCATAGTGAAACCCTGCACTCTTCCACAATACCACAAAAGGGTTAAGGTGTTAAGGCACTTGCTGCCACCAAAGGCACAAGATTTGGGTGCGCTGACGCCTTTACCAGATTCATATCTTTTTAATATAAGACCGCATGGTTCAACCCTGCACTCTTCCACAATACCACAAAAGGGTTACGGTGTCATGCCTGCTGGTGCTCCTGCAGTGCGGCCTTTCCAACAGAGAGGGCGCCAGTCTCTGAATCAGGCCACTTTGAATGCTGCACCTGATCAGGGATCTAGGCCTTTAAATATCAGTCACTGTCTGTGCTCTGAGCCCTGACGTGGTTTATTCTAGCTCTCAGCGTGTATCTATAGCTTCTGCATATTGTTTTTCTGGTTTACCTTCTGGCTTGTATATTTGATGTGATTTCTGTGTTTATCCCTTGGCATATGTTTATCTCGTGTAACGACCTCTGGCTTGTTATTACTACGATATCTCTCTTGTCCCTGATCTGTACTTCTATGTATTTTAGATTAGTACCTGGCCATTCTAAGGACCAACTTCTCAATTTAGGGTTTCTCCTTGCCTTTCTGGGTTTTGTCTGCTTGCTGGGTGACTCTATATTTTTTATATTGGACCGCATAGTCCAACCCTGCACTTTTCCACAATACCACAAAAGGGTTAAGGTGTGAAGGCACTTGCTGCCACCAAAGGTTCTTATCTGCCGACATTTTTCTATGTTTCTATATCCTTACATACAGTGTGAAGGCAGTTGCTGCCACCGAAGGCACAAAATTTGGGTGCACTGACGCCTGTAACAAATTCATATCTTTTTAATATAGGACCGCATGGTCCAACCCTGCACTCTTCACAATACCACAGAGGGGTTACTTAGAGTGTGAAGGCACTTGCTGCCACCAAAGGCACAATATTTGGGTGCACTGATGCCTTTACCAGATTCATATCATTTTAACATTGGACCGCAGGGTGCAACCCTGCCCTCTTCCACAAAACCACAGAGGGGTTACTTACAGTGTGAAGGCACTTGCTGCCACCAAAGGCACAATATTTTGGTGCACTGACACCTTTACCAGATTCATATCTTTTTAATATAGGACCGCAGGGTGCAACCCTGCACTCTTCCACAATACCACAGAAGGGTTACGGTGTGAAGGCACTTGCTGTGACAAAAGGCACAATATTTGGGTGCACTGATGCCTGTATCAGATTTATATATTTTTAATATTGGACCGCATAGTCCAACCCTGCACTCTTCCACAATACCACAAAAGGGTTACAGTGTGAAGGCACTTGTTCCTACCAAAGGAACAATATTTGGGTGCACTGACGCCTTTACCAGATTCATATCATTTTAACATTGGACCGCAGGGTGCAACCCTGCCCTCTTCCACAAAACCACAGAGGGGTTACTTACAGTGTGAAGGCACTTGCTGCCACCAAAGGCACAATATTTTGGTGCACTGACACCTTTACCAGATTCATATCTTTTTAATATAGGACCGCAGGGTGCAACCCTGCACTCTTCCACAATACCACAGAAGGGTTACGGTGTGAAGGCACTTGCTGTGACAAAAGGCACAATATTTGCGTGCACTGATGCCTGTACCAGATTTATATATTTTTAATATTGGACCGCATAGTCCAACCCTGCACTCTTCCACAATACCACAATAGGGTTAAGGTGTGAAGGCATTTGCTGCCACCAAAGGCACAATATTTGGGTGCACTGACGCCTTTACCAGATTCATATCTTTTTAATATAGGTCCGCATGGTCCAACCCTGCATTCTTCCACAATACCACAAAATGGTTACGGTGTCATGCCTGCTGCTGCTGCTGCAGTGCGGCCTTCCCAACAGAGAGGGCGCCAGTCTCTTACTCAGGCCACTTTGAATGCTGCACCTGATCAGGGATCTAGGGCTTTAAATATCAGTCACTGTCCGTGCTCTGAGCCCTGATGTGGTTTATTCTAGCCCTCAGCTCGTATCTATAGCTTCTGCATATTGTTTTTCTGGTTTACCTTCTGGCTTGTATATTTGATTGTGATTTCTGTGTTTATCCCTTGGCATATGTTTATCTCGTGTACCGACCTCTGGCTTGTTATTACTACGATATCTCTCTTGTCCCTGATCTGTACTTCTATGTATTTTAGATTAGTACCTGGTCATTCTAAGGACCATCTTCTCAATTTAGGGTTTCTTCTTGCCTTTCTGGGTTTTGTCTGCGTGCTGGGTGACTCTATATCTTTATATACGGTGTGAAGGCACTTGCTCCTACCAAAGGCACAATATTTGGGTGCACTGACGCCTTTACCAGATTCATATCATTTTAATATTGGACCTCAGGGTCCAACCCTGCCCTCTTCCACAATACCACTGAGGGGTTACTTACGGTGTGAAGGAACTTGCTGCCACCAAAGGCACAATATTTGGGTGCACTGACGCCTTTACCAGATTCATATCTTTTTATATAGGACTGCATGGTCCAACCCTGCACTCTTCCACAATACAACAAAAGGGTTACGGTGTGAAGGCACTTGCTGCCACCAAAGGCACAATATTTGGGTGCACTGATGCCTTTACCAGATTCATATCTTTTTCATATAGGACTGCATGGTCCAACCCTGCACTCTTCCACAATACCACAGAGGGATTATGGTGTGAATGCACTTCCTGCCACCAAAGGCACAATATTTGGGTGCACTGACGCCTTTACCAGATTCATATCTTTTAAATATAGGACCACATGGTCCAACCCTGCACTCTTCCACAATACCACAAAAGGGTTACGGTGTGAAGACACTTGCTGCCACCAAAGGCACAATATTTGGGTGCACTGATGCCTTTACCAGATTCATATCTTTTTAATATAGGACCGCATGGTCAAACCCTGCACTCTTCCACATTACCATAAAAGGGTTACGATGTGAAGGCACTTGCTGCCAACAAAGGCACAATATTTGGGTGCACTGACACCTGTACCAGATTCAAATCTTTTTAATATAGAACCGCATGGTCCAACCCTGCACTCTTCCACAATACCACAAAAGGGTTACGGTGTGAAGGCACTTGCTGCCACCAAAGGCACAATATTTGGGTGCACAGACGCCTTTACCAGATTAATATCTTTTTAATATAGGACCGCATGGTCCAACCCTGCACTCTTCCACAATACCACAGAGGTGTTACTTACGGTGTGAAGACACTTGCTGCCACCAAAGGCACAATATTTGGCGGCATTGACGCCTTTACCAGATTCATATCTGATTAATATAGGACCGCATGGTCCAACCCTGCACTCTTCCACAATACCACAAAGGGTTACGGTGTGAAGGCACTTGCTCCTACCAAAGGCACAAAATTTGGGTGCACTGACGCCTCTACCAGATTCATATCTTTTTAATATAGAACCGCATGGGCCAACCCTGCACTCTTCCACAATACCACAAAAGGGTTACGGTGTGAAGGCACTTGTTGCCACCAAAGGCACAATATTTGGGTGCACTGATGCCTGTACCAGATTCATATCATTTTAATATTGGACCGCAGGGTCCAACCCTGCACTCTTCCACAATACCACAGAGGGGTTACTTACAGTGTGAAGGCACTTGCTGCCACCAAAGGCACAATATTTTGGTGCACTGACACCTTTACCAGATTCATATCTTTTTAATATAGGACCGCAGGGTGCAACCCTGCACTCTTCCACAATACCACAGAAGGGTTACGGTGTGAAGGCACTTGCTGTGACAAAAGGCACAATATTTGGGTGCACTGATGCCTGTACCAGATTTATATATTTTTAATATTGGACCGCATAGTCCAACCCTGCACTCTTCCACAATACCACAATAGGGTTAAGGTGTGAAGGCATTTGCTGCCACCAAAGGCACAATATTTGGGTGCACTGACGCCTTTACCAGATTCATATCTTTTTAATATAGGTCCGCATGGTCCAACCCTGCACTCTTCCACAATACCACAGAAGGGTTACGGTGTGAAGGCACTTGCTGTGACAAAAGGCACAATATTTGGGTGCACTGATGCCTGTACCAGATTTATATATTTTTAATATTGGACCGCATAGTCCAACCCTGCACTCTTCCACAATACCACAATAGGGTTAAGGTGTGAATGCACTTCCTGCCACCAAAGGCACAATATTTGGGTGCACTGACGCCTTTACCAGATTCATATCTTTTAAATATAGGACCACATGGTCCAACCCTGCACTCTTCCACAATACCACAAAAGGGTTACGGTGTGAAGACACTTGCTGCCACCAAAGGCACAATATTTGGGTGCACTGATGCCTTTACCAGATTCATATCTTTTTAATATAGGACGCATGGTCAAACCCTGCACTCTTCCACATTACCATAAAAGGGTTACGATGTGAAGGCACTTGCTGCCAACAAAGGCACAATATTTGGGTGCACTGACGCCTGTACCAGATTCAAATCTTTTTAATATAGAACCGCATGGTCCAACCCTGCACTCTTCCACAATACCACAAAAGGGTTACGGTGTGAAGGCACTTGCTGCCACCAAAGGCACAATATTTGGGTGCACAGACACCTTTACCAGATTAATATCTTTTTAATATAGGACCGCATGGTCCAACCCTGCACTCTTCCACAATACCACAGAGGTGTTACTTACGGTGTGAAGACACTTGCTGCCACCAAAGGCACAATATTTGGCAGCATTGACGCCTTTACCAGATTCATATCTGATTAATATAGGACCGCATGGTCCAACCCTGCACTCTTCCACAATACCACAAAGGGTTACGGTGTGAAGGCACTTGCTCCTACCAAAGGCACAAAATTTGGGTGCACTGACGCCTCTACCAGATTCATATCTTTTTAATATAGAACCGCATGGGCCAACCCTGCACTCTTCCACAATACCACAAAAGGGTTACGGTGTGAAGGCACTTGTTGCCACCAAAGGCACAATATTTGGGTGCACTGATGCCTGTACCAGATTCATATCTTTTTAATATTGGACCGCAGGGTCCAACCCTGCACTCTTCCACAATACCACAGAGGGGTTACTTACAGTGTGAAGGCACTTGCTGCCACCAAAGGCACAATTTTTTGGTGCACTGACACCTTTACCAGATTCATATCTTTTTAATATAGGACCGCAGGGTGCAACCCTGCACTCTTCCACAATACCACAGAAGGGTTACGGTGTGAAGGCACTTGCTGTGACAAAAGGCACAATATTTGGGTGCACTGATGCCTGTACCAGATTTATATATTTTTAATATTGGACCGCATAGTCCAACCTGCACTCTTCCACAATACCACAATAGGGTTAAGGTGTGAAGGCATTTGCTGCCACCAAAGGCACAATATTTGGGTGCACTGACGCCTTTACCAGATTCATATCTTTTTAATATAGGTCCGCATGGTCCAACCCTGCATTCTTCCACAATACCACAAAATGGTTACGGTGTCATGCCTGCTGGTGCTGCTGCAGTGCGGCCTTCCCAACAGAGAGGGCGCCAGTCTCTTACTCAGGCCACTTTGAATGCTGCACCTGATCAGGGATCTAGGGCTTTAAATATCAGTCACTGTCCGTGCTCTGAGCCCTGATGTGGTTTATTCTAGCCCTCAGCTCGTATCTATAGCTTCTGCATATTGTTTTTCTGGTTTACCTTCTGGCTTGTATATTTGATTGTGATTTCTGTGTTTATCCCTTGGCATATGTTTATCTCGTGTACCGACCTCTGGCTTGTTATTACTACGATATCTCTCTTGTCCCTGATCTGTACTTCTATGTATTTTAGATTAGTACCTGGCTATTCTAAGGACCATCTTCTCAATTTAGGGTTTCTTCTTGCCTTTCTGGGTTTTGTCTGCGTGCTGGGTGACTCTATATCCTTATATACGGTGTGAAGGCACTTGCTCCTACCAAAAGCACAATATTTGGGTGCACTGACGCCTTTACCAGATTCATATCATTTTAATATTGGACCTCAGGGTCCAACCCTGCACTCTTCCACAATACCACTGAGGGGTTACTTACGGTGTGAAGGAACTTGCTGCCACCAAAGGCACAATATTTGGGTGCACTGACGCCTTTACCAGATTCATATCTTTTTATATAGGACTGCATGGTCCAACCCTGCACTCTTCCACAATACCACAAAAGGGTTACGGTGTGAAGGCACTTGTTGCCACCAAAGGCACAATATTTGGGTGCACTGATGCCTGTACCAGATTCATATCATTTTAATATTGGACATTAGGGTCCAACCCTGCACTCTTCCACAATACCACAGAGGGGTTACTTACAGTGTGAAGGCACTTGTTGCCACCAAAGGCACAATATTTGGGTGCACTGACACCATTACCAGATTCATATCTTTTTAATATAGGACCGCATGGTCCAACCCTGCACTCTTCCACAAAACCACAAAAGGGTTACGGTGTGAAGGCACTTGCTGCCACCAAAGGCACAATATTTGGGTGCACTGACGCCTTCACCAGATTCATATCTTTTTAATATAGAACCGCATGGGCCAACCCTGCACTCTTCCACAATACCACAAAAGGGTTACGGTGTGAAGGCACTTGCTGCCACCAAAGGCACAATATTTGGGTGCACTGACGCCTTTACCAGATTCATATCTTTTTAATATAGGACCGCATGGGCCAACCCTGCACTCTTCCACAAAACCACAAAAGGGTTACGGTGTGAAGGCACTTGCTGCCACCAAAGGCACAATATTTGGGTGCACTGACGCCTTTACCAGATTCATATCTTTTTAATATAGGACCGCATGGTCCAACCCTGCACTCTTCCACAATACCACAGAGGGGTTACTTACGGTGTGAAGGCACTTACTGCCACCAAAGGCACAATATTTGAGTGCACTGACGCCTTTACCAGATTCATATCTGTTTAATATAGGACCGCATGGTCCAACCCTGCACTCTTCCACAATACCACAGAGGGGTTACTTACGGTGTGAAGGCACTTGCTGTCACCAAAGGCACAATATTTGGGAGCACTGACGCCTTTACCAGATTCATATCTGATTAATATAGGACCGCATGGGCCAACCCTGCACTCTTCCACAATACCACAAAAGGGTTACGGTGTGAAGGCACTTGCTGCCACCAAAGGCACAATATTTGGGTGCACTGACGCCTGTACCAGATTCATATCATTTTAATATTGGACCATAGGGTCCAACCCTGCACTCTTCCACAATACCACAGAGGGGTTACGGCGTGAATGCACTTGCTGCCACCAAAGGCACAATATTTGGGTGCACTGACTCCTTTACCAGATTCATATCTTTTTAATATAGGACCGCATGATCCAACCCTGCACTCTTCCACAATACCACAAAAGGGTTACGGTGTGAAGGCACTTGCTGCCACCAAAAGCACAATATTTGGGTGCAGTGACACCTTTACCAGATTGATATCTTTTTAATATAGGACTGCATGGTCCAACCCTGCACTCTTCCACAATACAACAAAAGGGTTACGGTGTGAAGGCACTTGCTGCCACCAAAGGCACAATATTTGGGTGCACTGGCGCCTGTACCAGATTCATATCATTTTAATATTGGACCGCAGGGTCCAACCCTACACTCTTCCACATTACCACAAAAGGGTTATGATGTGAAGGCACTTGCTGCCAACATAGGCACAATATTTGGGTGCACTGACGCCTGTACCAGATTCATATCATATTAATATTTGACCGCAGGGTCAAACTCTGCACTCTTCCACAATACCACAGAGGGGTTACGGTGTGACAGCACTGTTGCCGACACTAAAGGCCCAATTATAAAGCACCTATTGTTACTTCCATCCAAAGCCTGCATAAGTTTCAACATAATTTGGCCAAAAAATCACTAAACTTGTTCTGCATGTCCTAAAAGGTCTTTTTATACAGGCTGCCACCCCAAGCAGTTGTTTATGAATAGATTAAAGGAAAACAGTTTACCGTCATTTGAAATGTCAATTTTTTTTAAAAATGTTTCTATACATCCTAGAAATCCCCACTTCACGGGCAGGTTATGGGGACCTCCTAGGCACGATATTTGAAGGAATTTTTTGTTTTTATTTTTAACCCTTATTTCATGGAAAACACACTGTTCCTTTAAAAACTTTTTTTTAAACTTTCTGTCCTTGTTTCCTGTCCCCCAGGACACTACCCGGACCCCCATACACCTTTTATGGCAAATATCTTGCATATATGCTATCCTGGAGGGCACTCTAAAAATTGAACTTTTCAGTCCCATTGACTTGCATTGAGTTTGGTTCAGTTCGAGCTCGAACTCGAACTTTTAAAATTGTTCGAGTTCGAATGCGAACCGAACACGGGGGTGTTCGGCTCATCACTATTTAACATCACATACCCAGCACAGCAGAGTGTTTCACATCACATACCCAGCACAGCAGAGTGTTTCACATCACATATCCAGCACAGCAGAGTGTTTCACATCACATACCCAGCACAGCATGTGTTTAACATCACATACCCAGCACAGCATGTGTTTCACTAGGGATGAGCCGAACACCAGTGCAGCCAAATATTGTGCCTTTCATGGCAGCAAGTGCCTTCACACTGTTACCCTTTTGTGGTATTGTGAAAGAGTGCAGGGTTGGACCCTGCGGTTCAAAAAATTAAAATTATATAAATCTGGAACACGAGTCAATGCAGCCAATTATTGTGCCTTTCATGGCAGCAAGTGCCTTCACACCGTAACCCTTTTGTGGTATTGTCGAAGAGTGCAGGGTTGGACCCTGCGGTTCAAAAAATTTAAATGATATAAATCTGGTACAGGTGTCAGAGCAGCAAAATATTGAGCCTTTCATAGCAGCAAGTGCCTTTACACCGTAACCCCTTTGTGGTATTGTGGAAGAGTGCAGTGGTGGAGGTTTTGTGAATGCAGAAGAGATCCCAGATCTATTCAGTATTGTCAGCATCAGGGGATTGATAGCTGCTGATCCACGACTGATTCATTTTAATAAATGTCCGCAGGTCTACAGAGTTGGTGGACAGACGCACTCTTTTGTCTGTGACAAAACCTCCAGCAGCACTGAACGTCCTTTCAGAAAGCATGCTGGATGAAGGGCAACCTAGTAGCTGCATAGCATATTGGCTAAGTTCTGGCCAGTGATCCAATCTCAGCACCCAGTAAGCCAGTGAATCATCTGCTGGAAAAGTATCCAGGTCTGCCTTTACCACTAGGTAGCCCTGCACCATACGGTGAAGACGCTGGCAATGGGTGCCTACATTTGATGTCCCTGGGCGTCGTGGACTAAATTTTTTTAAAAAGGCAACAGTCAAGCGGCCCGGCCTTCACCAATATTCCTCTGATCATCCGCAGCCTCAGAAGCACGTGTGTCTTCACTTGGTAACCTACCAGTGCCTGGAAAGGTGTTACACAAGTGTCGCTTTAGAGCGTCCTCAAGTTTTTTCATCCTGTGCTCCGTCTGTGCGGGCAGAAAGAGCTCTGCAACTTTACCCTTGTATCGTGGATCAAAAAGGCTTGCCAACCAGTAATGACCCCTCTCCTTGATAGCACGAATCCTGGGATCCTTTACCAGGCTTTGCAGGATAAGGGAGCCATGCCGCATAGGTGGAGGTGGCATTAGCTTCCGAGTCTTCCTGGTCAGTGAGGAGGATGACCCCATCGTGCACTTCCTCCTCCCAGCCACGTACTAGTCCTTGGGTTTCTGGACACACAAAACCCTCCCTTGAGGAATCCCCACCTTCAATGCCCCACTACTTAAATATTCCTCCTCCTCCTAATCCTCCTCCTGTCTGATCTGAGGAGGACCACTGGAATGCTGTTTGCAGATAGACTGGGGCCTTGAGAGCTAGGGAAGGCCTCTTCTTCCTCTTGCTGCTCTGCCTCTAGAGCCACAAATATAATTCCCTGCAGAGTGTGCTCTAGCAGGAACACTAAAGGAATTGTGTCACTGATGCATGAACTGTCCCTGCTCACCATCCTCGTTGCCTCCTCAAATGGTGACAGTACAGTGCATGCATCCTTGATCATCTGCCACTGCGGGGGAAAAAAAACCAAGTTGACCTGAACCTGTCCTTGTGCCATACTCACACAGGTACTCGTTGATGGCCTCTGCTGCTTGTGCAGATGCTGCAGCATTGCTAATGTCGAGTTCCACCTGGTGGGCATATCACAGATCAGATGGTTTGTGGGAAGGTGGAATTCTCTTTGAATTTCTGCCAGGCGAACACTTGCTGGGAATGACCGTCTGAAGTGGCTGCAGACTTTTCTGGCCTAGCGGAGAAGCTCTGCCAGCCCTGGTTACCTGGTTAGGAAACGCTGTACCACCAGATTTAGGACGTGTGCTAGGCATGGTACATGCGTAAACTTACCCAGGCGTAGGGCAGAGAGAAGGTTGCTGCCATTATCACAGACGAACATTCCCAGCTCAAGCTGGCGTGGTGTTAACCATCTCTGCACCTGCCCCTGCAGAGCTGACAGAATTTCTGGCCCGATGTGGCTCCGGTCCCCTAAACAAACCAGCTCAAGCACAGTATGTCATCTTTTTGCTTGAGCCATTGCGTAGCCCCTGTCACACGTCGGTTTAACTGCAACTTCGCCAGAGACAGAGGAGGAGGAGGAAGAAGAGGGAGAGGTGTTGGTGGAGCAGACAGACCTCATACAAGCAGCTTTCTGGAGGCGTGGTGGATGAACAAGCTCCAGCACAGAGCCCCGTCTTGGATCCCTCCCAGCTGCAGTCAGAGTTACCCAGTGTGCCATCAAGGAAATGTAATGGCCCTGTCCATGCTTGCTGGACCACGTGTCTAAAGTCACATGCACCTTGCTGCTGACTGCCTTTCCCAATGACTCGATAACATTGTCTTCCACGTGCTGGTATAGTGCTGGAATGGCCTTCCGTGAAAAGTAATGGCGTTTTGGAACCTGCCACTGTGGTACAGCACATTCAGCAAATTCACGGATGGAAGCATAGTCCACCAGCTGGAAAAGCAGCAGCTGTAATGCGAGTAATTTTGCTAAACTGGCATTTAGACGCTGTGCTTGGGGATGGTTGGGACTATGTTTTTTCTTACGCTGCAACAGCTGGGGCAACGTAATCTGACTGCGTAAATCTTCAGCTGATGGGATGCTGTCACATTGTGAGGAAGGACCTGGTACATCCATTACTGTAGCATCATCTCTGTCAGCAGAGGTTGGAGTCAAAGACATGGCAGGACATATAGTGGGGGTAAAGACAGGTGAGGAGGACCTACGCAAAGTTTTGCGCCAACGGGATGCGTGGCAGGTGGTCATATGTCACCTCAAGCACATGGTACCCAAGCATCCGGTGTCTTTCCCACGCTTGAGCCTCATCTGACATAGATTACAAATAGCAACGGTGGGGTCTGCTGCACATTTCTTAAAGAACTCCCCGACAGCAGAGTTCTTGGATGTGTGCTTTGAGACAACAGCACTCTGCACCTGAGAAGCTCTGACATCTGATGCCTTGGACTGGCTAGTGCTACGGTTGGTCGTAGAAGACGTTGTGCCTCGTGTTTGTTGTGCCTCCTCCTCACTTGACTCCTCTTTTTGATTAGGCACTCAGGTGGAGTCAGTGACCTCATCATCATTGTCATCTCCTCGTCACTGGAGCCAACTTGGCAGTATGCTGCAGCTGCTGGGGCAACATGAGTGCTAGTTATTTGTGTGTCATCACTGGCACCCCCTTCCTCTAGGTTCATTATACTCCCTTCCTCAACCTCAGAGATTGAATCACAGCACTGCAGTTGCTGCGCATCCTCAAGCAGCATGTCACTGTCATTGTAGTCAAACAATTCAGCTGACTCCTCCGTGTGTGATAATGAGGCTACGGCAGGAGTAGCTGTGGACATGGAGGCTGCATTAGATGCTTTGGCAGCTGAGGTGGACTGTAAACCACTACAAGCCTGTCTGGCAGAGGACTCGGAGGATGAGGATGGCCTGGTTAGCCAAACCACCAAATCCTCTGTATGTTGCTGCTGCTTAAGACGGCCAGCACCAGTTAGAAAGGACAAGCGTGCCCCTGCAGAGGATGCACCACATCCATGACAACCAGAGGCACAGCCTCCCGATACAGAGGCTGCTTGCCCTCTTATCTGTGACTGGGAGTGTCTGCCTGTCCTTTCTGGTCTTTCTGACATGGTGAGTGATATATAGATTAAAGATATATAGAACTCTGATTCAACTCTGTTAAAAAAATTGGAGATATGCTGCAGAACTCTGATTCAACTCTGGTATAAAGATTAAAGATTTCCAGAACTCTGGTATAAATCAGTGAGACACCCTGATAGCTGGCAGCCAGTGACAAGACACAGATTACAATTCCCACAAACCTCCTATAAATCAGTGAGACCCCCTGATAGCTGGCAGTGAGAAGACACAGATTACAATTCCCAGAAACCTTCTATAAATCAGTGAGACCCCCTGATGGGTGGCAGTGCGAACACAAAGATTACAACAATTCCCAGATACTATGTAGAAATGAGATCCCCAAAATACTTGGTGGCAGTGAGAGCACACAGATTACCACAATTCCCAGATATTTTGTAGAAATGAGACCCCCAAAATACTTGGTGGTAGTGAGAACACACAGATTACCACAATTCCCAGATATTTTGTGGAAATGACTGACCCCTAAAACTGCTGGTGTCAGTGAGAACACACAGATTACCACAGTTCCCAGATATTTTGTAGAAATGAGACCGCCAAAATACTTGGTGGCAGTGAGAACACACAGATTACCACAATTCCCAGATATTTTGTATAAATGACTGACCCCCAAAATAGTTGGTGGCAGTGGGAACGCACAGATTAGAACAATTCTCAGATATTTTATAGAAATTACTGACCCCCAAAATAGTTGCTGGGATAACACACAGATTACCACAATTCCCAGATATTTTGTAGAAATTACTGACCCCCCAAAATACTTGGTGGCAGTGAGAACACACAAATTAGAACAATTCCCAGATATTTTGTAGAAATTACTGACCCCCCCAAAATAGTTGCTGGGAGTGAGAGCATACAGATTACCACAATTTCCAGATATTTTGTAGGAATGAGACCCCCAAAATACTTGGTGGTAGTGAGAACACACAGATTACCACAATTCCCAGATATTTTGTAGAAATTACTGACCCACAAAATAGTTGCTGGGAGAACACACAGATTACCACAATTCTCAGATATTTTGTAGAAATTACTGACCCCCCAAAATAGTTGCTGGGAGTGAGAACACACAGATTACCACAATTCCCAGATATTTTGTAGAAATTACTGACCCCCAAAATAGTTGCTGGGAGTGAGAACACACAGATTAGAACAATTCCCAGATATTTTGTAGAAATTACTGACCCCCAAAATAGTTGCTGGGAGTAAGAACACACAGATTACCACAATTCCCAGATATTTTGTAGAAATTACTGACCCCCAAAATAGTTGCTGGGAAAACACCCAGATTACCACAATTCCCAGATATTTTATGGAAATTCCTGACCCCCCAAAATACTTGGTGGCAGTGAGAACACACAGATTACCACAATTCCCAGATATTTTGTAGAAATTGCTGACCCCCCAAAATACCTAGTGGCAGTGGCAACACACGGATTAGAACAATTCCCAGATATTTTGTAGAAATTACTGACCCCCCAAAATTGTGGGATTTAGCTCTGTGAGCCCATGATTGGGCAAAATGTGCCCCATCAGGACTCTGAGCCGTGATTGGCATAGTCTTGAACCTGTCTTGCACCTGACCTGTGGTCAGGTGCAAGGCTGTAGCCAATTACAAGCTTAAGGCCAGTGGAAAAGTGCATTGTGGTCCATTGTGGTGCATTGTGGGCGAACATGCGGTGGACACGCGGAAATGTTCGTAGTTCGCGAATATGCGAACAGGCAATGTTCGAATCGACCTCCGAACCGAACTGCTCATCCCTATGTTTCACATCACATACCCAGCACAGCAGAATGTTTAACAGCACATACCCAGCACAGCAGAGTGTATCACATCACATACCCAGCACAGCAGAGTGATTTTTACATCACATACCCAGCACAGCAGAGTGTTTCACATCACATACCCAGCACAGCATGTGTTTCACATCACATACCCAGCACAGCATGTGTTTAACATCACATACCCAGCACAGCATGTGTTTCACATCACATACCCAGCTGGGAGGGACCCGGCGAGAGAAGGGGAACTGCATATTGAAGAGGAGGGTAGGAGCCATCCGCATCGCGATCCCTCACTTCCTCTCTGCGGTCACATGTCCTCACGAAGAGGAGACAGCACGCGGGACCATGATTTTTGCAGGCTGGGAGCAGTTGCCTTGGGCCCCCTACCAATGACTGGGCCCGGGGCAGCTGCCCCTTTTGCCCCGCACTAAAGACGGCCCCGGGGGTGTAATATTCTGCTGGGGTGTGTGTGTAATGTGTTGCTGGGGTGTGTGTAATGTTCTGCTGGGGGGTTTGAGTAAACTGATATCGGCAGGGCCGGATTATCATAGAGGTGGATGGAGCGGCCGCTCCAGGCCCCGTTTTGAAAATAGGTCCACAGCCGGCCGCAGGCCGGCCTGCCGCTGTATTTGGCCCACACACACTAATCTCGAGGCTGCCGGATCCGGACCGGCAAAGCGGCCCGCCCGAGCCATCGGCCTGTGAGTGATTTTGGCGGCGGCCGCGGGTTTTCATTTCTAAACAAAGCAGCCTGCAGTCTGCGGCGCCGCGGAGGTCTGGAGGAGAACATAAGAGCGGATGCGTAAAGGAGAACAGGTCACGTGATGCGCTGACGTGTCATCATGTCACGTGTCCCGTCCCTCACACGTGCCAGCCCAAGCTGAACGAAGGCAAGCACGAGCAGCAGGCAGTGCGCAGGCGCGCGGATGAATCTAACCACTCAGCCTGCACTGGCCTGACTGAGTGCGGCTAGCCTAGCTCGTCACTGTCTCTGACTCACTAGCAGGGCTGGCTAGGGCAGAGCTGTAGGTGCTGCACAGGGAGCACACCTCATCCTGCCTGCACACACTCTCCCACTCACAGCAGACGGGCACCTGTGCTGTGACAAATGCTGGCCTTTAATGTGTAGTAAACGGCCTGGCTTCCGGCTGGCGTGCTCTGGGCTGTGTGCATTTGCGGTCATGCAGAGGAGCTGGGAGGAGGAGGAGACGGCCAAAACACTGCACAGGGGGAACCTGGACTGAAGTGAAGGAGGAAACCTGGCCTGTACAAGCTCTTCCTGCAGGTACGGGGGATGGGGAGGCTGTGCAGTGATCGGTATGCCCCTGCATGGAGGGAAGCACAGAATGAATTATTTAAATAGAAATAAAAAAGACAGAAGTTTCTTATGTAAAATGCAGAGGGCAGGGCAGTCACCGTAGCAAGCTCATTAGTATCAGTGTAGCCATCCCTTGGCTGAGCATCATGGGAGTTGCAGTCTACTAGAGAATGGAGGCTCTGTGCAAAGGTCCTCTATATAATCCTAGTCCTCCATCAATCCTATTTTAAATACACCCCAATTTTGTTTTACTGGCATCAGTTTCTTCAGCTTTTAGAGTGTACGCTCTTGGACAGGGTCCTCTTTTCCCATCATTTTTTTTTTTCATTCTGCAAATTGAAACTCATTGAAAAAAGAAAAAAAAAGAGCTCTTACAGGTTGGGATGTCTTGAGCTGGAGCCAGCAGGCACTGCCACCAGTCATTCTGCCTCTACAGCCTGTCACCACTCACCATTTTGTGCCCATCATGTTTAAGCGCTTGTCATGGAGCTGATGTAACACTCCATGCTTCAAACCCCAAGAGACTTTATGTTCATTTATATCGTGTGATTTTAGATATATTTTACATCGTTTGGTTTTAGTTTAATTTAGTTTAGTGTAAAATGGCATAGCTTTGGTTTTTTAAATACTTATATTCCTGTAGGTAAATGTGTTTTTGTGTATACAGTAAACAAGCTTTACTGCTGTGTAATTTATGCACCAGGGCTTTTCCCATTATCTAGCTGCATATTTAATTCAAGGGATCGGGGATAGTGGTTGTGTTTAATCTGATGTGTTAGAACAATGGATTATACAAATGTTGTGTGAGCTGAAGGCTAAATAATGTAAAGAATGTTTATTGTAAATAACTGACATAATGTAATTAGTATGGGTAGGACGAGGTGCATCATTTTATGCAAATTATGACTGTTGGACTTCAGCATAAATGGTGGTGTTTTGTTCATTAAAAAATCAGAGAACTCTCAGAGCTCAGAGAGAGAGAATCCTGTCTTTATTTCAGCGACGCTACACTATACACTATCACCCTCAGAAGGTACCAAGCGGCCTTCTGGAGATTCCTAACGCTCCAGGGCAGAGGAACAGAAGCAGGTGGGTCAAGCTGCTCGAGGCGCTGAGGACAGCACTCCCAGTAGCCGGGCTGACCGCAACGAAGGGGTGTCTGGAGAGTCAGGACAGATGGAAGGGAACGGTTCCATCACGTTGGTGGCAGCGGTGGGATAGAGGCTCTCCAACACCAATACACCCCGAGATGACAAACTATACAGCCTGCAAGCAGAACACCCTGAAGGGCCTGCTGGAAAGCAATGGAAGGAACAAATATTGAAGAAAGGGTCAAAGGCACAAGTTTGGTGCAACCAGAAGCGAGATGGAAACGCTCAAGGAGGTAAAAAGACGCCTCAAGCAATATGGTCCAAACCCTAGCATGGACCTGTTCCAGAGCATTTGGAATGAGGTCTGTTTATTGCAGAAAGGAGAAGCTGTCCAGGACCAGGAAGATTTTAACCCTCTGCATGTGGAATACAGTAAATACAAGGTCCCAGGCTGGATGGAACCAGGGGACATTCGTGGCCAGGAGTAGAACTGGCTGGCAACTACACCACACACCCAGAGGGTGTCTACAGACTTGGATTGGCAGAGACCAGGGATTTTGGAAGCATCAGCTTCTGCCAACGCCAAGACCCTGTGACGGAAGGGTGAAGTCGTCCGCCTGCGGGTGTGCTCAGATCTGCGTTACTTTCTTCTCCCCCCTTTTTGTTATCCCACCGGCCCGACTACCAAAGTTGTGGCACTCGGCGTCTCGAGCGACCGGGTGTGACTTGGTGATTGTGGGGACAGACACAGCGAGGGGGACCTTGGCGTGAACCCAGCCCGACCACTGAGTGGCGGCACTCAGCGTCCCGAGCAGCTGGCCACTGACCTGCATGTGAGCTTTTCCGGTCAAAGGTCGGAACGGATTCTCCACGCGAGTATTCGGATCTCCCGGTAATCGAATTGGCAGCCGGTCGATCGTTCAGGAGTCTTCGGATCACCCAGCGGTCGATATGACTACACGCTGCACAGCACTGCCCCTTCGTATCTCTCAGCGGCTAACAGAAGAACATTTCAACCGGCGGCAGTATTCGGATCGTGCGGCAGTCGATGCACCCGCGCACTGCAGTGTCCTGACTCTTCGGATCTCCCGGTAGCTAAATGAGGATGACTCAGTCGGCCAGCAGTATTCGGATCGCGCGGCAGCGGCGCGCGATATGCTTTCGATTCGTCCTGCGTTCTGAACCACGAGGGATGTCAGAGGCGGTCAGTAACAGAGACACGAGACGCAGCTGCATGAACTCAACCAAAGACACGTTTATTTTTTAACACACATGCATTTATAACTTTCACCACGAGCTCCACATCTGTAAAACCCCCTGCCCGCCCACACAGGTATCATTGGCCAACGTGATTCGGGGCGTTGCCGATTCAGGACCGGATGGTCCGAATCGGCCATTTTACCTCCTGCTCCACCCGATCCGAACACGAGGCGGTAGAAAATGTCGGCAACCGCGGCAGATCTAGCCCGGCATACTTTACACAATTACAACACGACACTTTTATTTACAGGTACTCATTTCTCCCCTCCAGAACGCGCAGAATAGTTAGTGCAACGGCACAAGCACACAGTTTATGGAAAATAAATGTCCTGAACCCCCGTCTCGGGCTGAGGGTGCTGGGCCAGTCCATCACATTCCTCCCCCGCCCCAAAGTCCGACGCACCCGGTGGGACTCCCACGGGTCGTGCCGGGGCAGTCGGTACTCCACTCTCCACCAAGTTCAGAGCCGACCGCCGTGACAATCCGTCGGCATTACCATTTTGTGTCCCCGGTCGGTACTGAATGGTGAAGTTGAAAGGCTGAAGTGCCAAGCTCCACCGCAATAGCCGGCCATTCTCTCCCGCCACCCGGTTGAGCCACACCAGAGGATTATGGTCCGTTAGTACAGTAAAAGATCGCCCATACACATATGGCTGAAACTTTCGTAGGGCCCAGACCAGAGCCAGACACTCCTTCTCCACCGCAGCATACCCCACCTCCCGTGGTAGCAGTTTTCGGCTAATGAAGGCCACTGGATGATCTCCCCCGTCGTCCCCCACTTGGCTCAGGACAGCTCCCAGTCCGAACATGGACGCGTCTGTATGAATAATAAAACGCTGGTTATAATCGGGAGCTGCCAGTAGGGGGCTTGAGTCAGGGCGGCCTTTAATTGCTGAAAGGCCTGCTCGCACTCCGGGGACCACAGGACCTGTCGGGGTAGGGACTTCTTGGTCAGGTCCGTCAGGGGTTTGGCCAGATCACTATACCGGGGCACGAATTTTCTGTAATAGCCTGCTGTACCCAGAAAGGCGAGGACTTGCGTTTTAGTCACGGGAGTGGGCCAGTCTAAGATAGCTTCTATTTTAGCGGGCTCAGGTCGCTGTACCCCGCACCCTACCCGGTGACCCAGGTACTGCACCTCTGCCATCCCCACCTTACACTTCTCGGGCTTCAGGGTTAAATTGGCGTCCCTGATGCGCCCCAGGACCGTTCCTACGTGAACCAAGTGCTCCTCCCAGCTCTGACTATAAATGGCGATGTCGTCCAGGTACGCACACGCAAATCCCTGGAGGCCATCGAGGAGGCGGTCTATTAAGCGCTGGAATGTAGCGGGGGCGTTCTTCATCCCGAACGGCATGACTCTAAACTGATACAAGCCGAACGGGGTGATGAAGGCCGACTTCGGGGTCGCCTCCTCGGCAAGGGGAATCTGCCAATACCCCTTGCACAGATCCACCGTGGTCAGAAAATGACCCCTGGCGATCTGGTCCAGTAACTCATCGACCCGGGGCATCGGGTAGGCGTCCGTCGTGGTGCAATCATTCACCCGTCGGTAGTCTACGCAGAACCGTGTGGTCCCGTCCTTTTTGGGTACCAAGACCACGGGCGATGCCCATGGGCTGGCAGACGGCTCAATGACCCCCAGGTCCAACATCTCCCGGATCTCGGTCCGCATGGTCTCCCGGACTGCCTCCGGAAGACGGTACGCAGGCTGCCGCAGGGGCCGATGGCCGGGGGTGTCTACGGGGTGAACGGCCTGGTCGGTGTAACCCGGCAGGGCCGAAAAGACTTCAGAATAACCCCGAAGCAGTTGCCGTACTTGTGCCTGCTTCTCTGACCCCAACGCCTCCCCCAGCTGCACCTGATCTACACCAGAGGGTTGTTTGGTCACCCCTGGTAACTCTACCAGGGGAAACGGTTCCGTCTCTTCGACAGCTGGAGCGCATATGGCCTCCACTGTCTCCGGGCGTTCGTGGAAGGCTTTCAACATGTTGACGTGGAACGTCCGTTGGATTCTGGTGTCCGCGCAACTCGCCACCACATAGGTGGTATCCCCCAGTCGGGTTACCACCGTGTAGGGACCTTGCCAGGCCGCCTGCAGCTTGTTCTGCCGCTGTGGTTTCAACACCAGAACCCTCTGTCCCACGCAGAACGAGCGGCTGCAAGCAGCCCGGTCGTACCACGTCTTCTGTTGAGCCTGAGCCTGAGCGGTTTCCACGTTTTCCCGGACCAACCCCGCGAGTTCTGCCAAGCGCTCCCGGAGCTTCAGGACATAACTCACGACCGGGACCCCCTCTTCCTCCTGCTTCCCCTCCCACTGAGCCCTAACCAGATCCAGAGGCCCCCTCACCTGACGCCCGTATAGCAGCTCAAACGGGGAGTATCCGGTAGATTCCTGCGGAACCTCCCGGTAGGCGAACAGCAAGTGTGGTAAGTATTGCTCCCAATCTTTTCTCTCGTGAACGAAGGCCCGAATGAGTTGTTTCAAGGTCCCATTGAATCGCTCACACAATCCGTTGGTCTGAGGGTGATACGGGGCGCTGTGTAACGCCTTGACCCCACACAGCCGCCAGAGCTGCTGGGTAAGCTCGGCGGTAAACTGGGTCCCTTGGTCGGATAATATCTCCCGCGGAAACCCCACCCTCGTAAACACCCGCAGCAGAGCATCTGCCACTGTGTCCGCCTGGATGTTGGCCAAAGCCACGGCCTCAGGGTACCGGGTAGCATAATCTACAATGGTAAGTATATACTTCTTCCCGGTAGCACTGGGTCGGGGCAATGGCCCAATAAGGTCGACCGCCACCCGACTAAAAGGCTCCTGGATGATGGGCATGGGGCGTAGAGGTACTTTCGGGTGATCCCCGGCCTTTCCCGCCTTCTGGCAGACAGGGCAGGTGCGGCAAAACTCGCGTGTGTCCTCGCTAAGGCGGGGCCAAAAGAAGGCGCGCGCTAACCGGTGGCGGGTCTTCTTCTGCCCTAGATGACCCGCCAAGGGTATATCATGAGCCAAGCGCAGGAGTTCTTGTCTTGGGCCCTGGGGTACCACCATTTGTTTCTGGGGAACCTGTTTCTTCCTGGACCCCTCTCTCTCCGTGTATCTATACAGCAGCCCATCCTCCCACTCTATCCGGTCGCTGCGGTTCTCATCAAGTCCCTGGCCAGCCCGGTCACGGTAGTCTTGTAACGTGGGGTCCGTCTGAGTCTGATGGCGCAGCGTCTCTGGGGAGCTCCAGGGGTAGGGGTTGTCTGCACGTAGGGGAAGAGTCGGTGTAGGTCGGGGCGTAGGGGTCGGACGGGGTGTTGGGGAAGGTCTCACCTGGGTCCCTCTCGGAGTGCTATTGCTGTGTCGTTGGCTCTGTAGTCTAGTGGTGACTGGCGTGGCCGCATCCATGGAGTATGCAGAGATCAGTCGTCCCAGATCATTACCGAGAAGCACCTCGGCCGGTAGTTGGTTCAATAACCCCACTCTGACTACTTTCTCCCCGGATCCCCAGTCCAGGTGAACCCGGGCCGTCTCCAGCCGGAGAACCTTACCACCAGCCACTCGTACTGCCACAGTATTCCGTAACCGGTCGTTCTGTTGGACTAAGTGAGGCCGAACCAGAGTGATCGTAGCCCCAGAGTCTCGAAGTCCTTCAGCCGCCCTCCCATTGACCCACACCGCCTGGCGATGGTGATGCCGATTATCGGCCGCGGCAGCTTGCACCGGGTCCGCCTCATGTAGTCGCTCCCATTCTTCCGGGGCTTCCGGCCAGGGAGGATCGACGTCGTAGCAATGGGTAGACTGGGATGGTCTAGGCGAAGATCGTGCCAGGTCCGGTCGGTTGGGGCAATTCTGCTTATAATGTCCGTCTTGGTTACATCCATAGCAGCGTATGTTGGCCATGTTATTGGGTCGACTGGGAGGTCGGGCAGCCAGCGGCCGGACCGTCGGCACTGGGGTGGACAAGGCAGGAATCACAGGTCGGAGGGGTAACGGCCGCTCCCCCCCCGTGACTTTCCGCGTGTCAGCATATTCATCGGCCCAAATAGCTGCTTGCTGTACAGTTTGGGGTTTCTTGTCCCGCACCCACTCCCGGATGGCGGCGGGAGTATGCTCGAAGAACTGCTCCAGCAGTAGCAATTGAGTGATCTCGGGTACGGTCTCGGCTTTGCTCCCCAGAAACCACGTGCGTAAATCCCGCTGTAATCGGTGAGCCCACTCCACATGGGTAGCGCCGATGGGTCGGCGAGAGTTTCTGAACTTGGCTCGACTGGCTTCTGGAGTCACGGCGAACCGGCTCAGCAGCGCCTGTTTCACGTGTCCATAGTTGGTGGCTTCCTCATCTGGCACCGTGCGGTAGGCCTCCGCAGCCCGCCCGGTCAGCTTGCACGCCAGGATTCTTACCCAGTCGGTGGGGTGGACCTCATGTACTTGACACAACCGTTCAAAGTCCTGGAGATAGCTTTCTATTTCCTCGTCGGCTTCGCGGAAGTCTTTAAACGCCTGAAAGGGCACCTTTCTCCCCGGGGATCGCTCCACCCGAGGGTTGCGATCTCGCTGGCTCCGCACTTCGGCCAACCGGAGCTCATGCTCACGTTCCTTTCTCCGCTCTTCCTCCTGGCAGATCTCCCGAACCAGGTGCTGCATCACTGCCTCGGACGGGGCTGCTCCGTATAAGGCAGCCCGTTCCCGTACTTTTCTCTGTAGTTCGCTTTCGTCGGCTCCGGCCGTGACGATTACAGGTGGGGTGTCGGCGGGTAGCGCTGCGCTCGCCGTACCTTGATCCAACCGTTGTAGCTCCTCTATCAGAGTGTCGCGACTCTTGGAACCCGGAGTACCACCACGGTTTTCCAGCATGTTCCGCAAAGTGTCCCGTTTGTAGTCAGCATATACTGTCATGATGGGCTCTTCGGGGGATCGATGGTATGGATTGCAGAGAGCTATCCCACCGCTGCCACCAGTGTGACGGAAGGGTGAAGTCGTCCGCCTGCGGGTGTGCTCAGATCTGCGTTACTTCTTCTCCCCCCTTTTTGTTATCCCACCGGCCCGACTACCAAAGTTGTGGCACTCGGCGTCTCGAGCGACCGGGTGTGACTTGGTGATTGTGGGGACAGACACAGCGAGGGGGACCTTGGCGTGAACCCAGCCCGACCACTGAGTGGCGGCACTCAGCGTCCCGAGCAGCTGGCCACTGACCTGCATGTGAGCTTTTCCGGTCAAAGGTCGGAACGGATTCTCCACGCGAGTATTCGGATCTCCCGGTAATCGAATTGGCAGCCGGTCGATCGTTCAGGAGTCTTCGGATCACCCAGCGGTCGATATGACTACACGCTGCACAGCACTGCCCCTTCGTATCTCTCAGCGGCTAACAGACGAACATTTCAACCGGCGGCAGTATTCGGATCGTGCGGCAGTCGATGCACCCGCGCACTGCAGTGTCCTGACTCTTCGGATCTCCCGGTAGCTAAATGAGGATGACTCAGTCGGCCAGCAGTATTCGGATCGCGCGGCAGCGGCGCGCGATATGCTTTCGATTCGTCCTGCGTTCTGAACCACGAGGGATGTCAGAGGCGGTCAGTAACAGAGACACGAGACGCAGCTGCATGAACTCAACCAAAGACACGTTTATTTTTTAACACACATGCATTTATAACTTTCACCACGAGCTCCACATCTGTAAAACCCCCTGCCCGCCCACACAGGTATCATTGGCCAACGTGATTCGGGGCGTTGCCGATTCAGGACCGGATGGTCCGAATCGGCCATTTTGCCTCCTGCTCCACCCGATCCGAACACGAGGCGGTAGAAAATGTCGGCAACCGCGGCAGATCTAGCCCGGCATACTTTACACAATTACAACACGACACTTTTATTTACAGGTACTCATTTCTCCCCTCCAGAACGCGCAGAATAGTTAGTGCAACGGCACAAGCACACAGTTTATGGAAAATAAATGTCCTGAACCCCCGTCTCGGGCTGAGGGTGCTGGGCCAGTCCATCACAGACCCAAACAAAATATGCCTCCGCACCAACCGTGACCGTCAACCCACCCTCAAGTAAGGCTAAAAAGAAGCGGAGGGGTGGACGGGTGAAAGAAATGGAGGTGGTGCTGGAGAGCGAATGCAAATGTTGTGACCCGCTTCGAAGGGAGGTAGAGACCTTGAAAGGGCAACTAGACTTTGCAACCCAGAGCGAGAAAGAGACTGGCCTGCAATTGCACCGGCTACAGGATAAACTGCGAACTGTCAAGGAGGAGAGAGATTTCCACTGCATGGAAGTACGAGAACAGTCGGTCAGTATACAAAAGTTGTCATCCCAGCTGCAGGTCTGTGAGGACTGTAACATCGACCTACACACGGAGCTCCGTGGTGCTCAGGCGCAGATAGCAGAGCTGGAGCGCAGCTCCCGTGTAGTGATTGAGCAGCTGGAGGACGAACGGCGAACCAGAGCGGCTCTACAGACAGAAATTACCACATTTAAAACTCGTCTGGAGCGCTGTGAGCAGGAGTTGGAGCAGACACAGCTCTCCCGGGATACTTTTCAGGCACGGGTCTATGAGCAGCAAGAGGAAATAATGCTGCTCCAGAACCAACTCCAGCTGTGCCAACACCAGCTACTAGAAGCAGACGCAGCTCAGAAGGAGAGCCTCGCTCAAACTAAGGCAAGCGAGATGGAGGTGAGCCGTCTGACACACCAACTAGGTGTATTGGAGCAGGAGCACCAGGGCACTGTTAGCCACCTGCAGGCTGAGCTTGAAGGGACACGAGCACAGTGCCAACAGCTCCAAGATGAGTTGTCCCTGGCACAAGCTGCCAGCACCCATGTGCCCACCATGGAGGAGAGCAGCACAACAGGGGGTCGAGTCATTGCCCCTGATATATTTTGCACCGAAGAGCGTTTGTACCCGGTGTTGCTGGAGGCTGTTTTGGCATCCACGTGCGACTGTTCCCCGAGGAAAATGGAGACCCCTCATAATGCCACCCCTACCAACCAAGGTGCAGAAAGAGAGGAGATCACTTCCCCCCTTCCCAGGAGACCGGTGAGTGACCATTCTGAGAGGCAATCAAGTTCCTGGCCCCAGGAAGAATTGCGCCCTTTTGGGATTTTGGGGATTGCCGTGGGCTGGGCCCTTTTTAAATGTTCAGGAGGGGGGCATCAGCAGAAGGAGAGACTGGGAACTGTGACTGCTGACTGTATTCGGGTCCTGGGTCCGCAGAGGTGCCCTGGACAGAGCAAGATATGGGGGGCAATTTCAGGGTGCCCCCTAACAAACATTTTATGCCTGTGGACTGTGGTGGCCTGTTGCCTGGCGCACTGGACAAGAGGGTTGGCCTGCCTCTTGCCCCGGGACTTTGGACCCACAGCCTTCCAGCGACCGTCAGACCCCGCTGACTTTGCTTATGTGCTCGCAACCATGGAACTTTGAAGATGGCACAGAAGAGGGGCAAGGTGAGAGGTCTCGTCAGTGGCAAGCGATCCGTTTGGGATCTAAGCTTGCCCTGCCGTTCTGGAAGGGGGGACATATGTCATGGAGCTGATGTAACGCTCCATGCTTCAAACCCCAAGAGACTTTATGTTCATTTATATCGTGTGTTTTTAAATATATTTTACATCGTTTGGTTTTAGTTTAATTTAGCTTAGTGTAAAATGGCATAGCTTTGGTTTTAAAAATACTTATATTCCTGTTGGTAAATGTGTTTTTGTGTAAACAGTAAACAAGCTTTACTGCTGTGTAATTTATGCACCAGGGCTTTTCCCATTATCTAGCTGCATGTTTAATTCAAGGGATCTCTGATAGTGTGTGTTTAATCTGATGTGTTAGAACAATGGATATACAAATGTTGTGTGAGCTGAGGACTAAAGAATGTAAAGAATGTTTATTGTAAATAACTGCCATAATGTAATTAGTATGGGTAGGACGAGGTGCGTCATTTTATGCAAATTAGGACTGTTGGACTTCAGCATAAATGGTGGCGTTTTGTTCATTAAAAAGTCAGAGAACTCTCAGAGCTCAGAGAGAGAGAATCCTGTTTTAAAGCATACAGCCGCGCCTGGTGTCTTTATTTCAGCGACGCTACACTATACACTATCACCCTCAGATGGTACCGAGTGGCCTTCTGGAGATTCCTAACGCACCAGGGCAGAGGAACAGAAGCAGGTGGGTCAAGCTGCTCGAGGCGCTGAGGACAGCGCTCCCAGTAGCCAGGCTGACCGCAACGAAGGGGTGTCTGGAGAGTCAGGACAGATGGAAGGGAACGGTTCCATCACAGCGCTATTTGAAGTCATGTTTCATTATAGGCCCAGGCATAGTATACTGTATATTCTTTTTTTCAGCAGACTCACCAGATTAAAAATATATAATTATTATGCTATGTTCCGTCGCAATGCTATAACAAAAAAAAACAAAGTGTTTTGGTGTTTTCAGATTTCAATCATAGGGGGCTCTTGCGCTATTTGGTCTGGGGAACCCCGCCGCCCTAAGTATTACCAGTCTGCCAACAGACAGTGACTGACTCTTATATGGGTCACGCACACTTATCCATCGGGAGGTGTTTGACCCGGTGTTCTGCCATTCGAGCGAACTTGCCACAATGGCGAACCGCATCACTTCCGGTGCACCTACGTCAGCAAAAGTGACCAAAAACAGCTGTCCGGAGGCTGTGTATAGCTTCCGAAAGTAGGACAAATGAATTGCCCCGTCCCAGCACCTCTCCTCCCCCTATCATACACGCTGGGAGAGAGCGAGAACTAACCATCTCAGGGTCTCCCCCAGCAAGCCCCCCTCAAACAGGAAGGGAGTGAATCAGCCCGTCTCAGCACTTCTCCCCGCACCGACCATCACTGACTTAGTTAGTTCGTTCTCTCTCTCTCCCAGCGTGTTTGATAGGGGGAGGAGAGGTGCTGGGGCGGGGCTTTTCAAGAGTTCTATCTCCGGACAGGGCCGGCGCTAACGTAAGGCGGCACAGGCGGCCGCCTTACTGTCTGGCGTCCTGCCAGTGTGAGGGGCGCCGGCCCGGGGTGTAATCGGTCATCCGATTCGGATGACCGACCCCCGAGATTTGGCCCGGGGGTTGAGGGACCCAGATGCCGGGCAGCGCGAGAGCGCCTGCCCGGTCTTGAACAGTCCGTCCTGTGAAGTGGATGCGGCTGTGTGCGTGCGCAGCCGGTCACGTGGTCCGGCTAATCAGGTGGTACTGAGTCTCAGTACCACCTGACTGGCCGGACCGCGTGACCGGCTGCGCACGCACACAGCCGCATCCACTTCACAGGACGGACTGTTCAAGATCGGGCAGGTGCTCCCGCGCTGCCCGGCATCTGGGTCCCTCAACCCCCTGCCGGAGCTGGGGCAACAATCCAGGTGAGAGCTGGGGGCAAATCCATGACCTGGGGGCAAATCCATGTGCTGGGCAAATCCATGACCTGGGGCAAATCCATGAGCTGGGGCAAATCCATGACCTGGGGGCAAATCCATGAGCTGGGCAAATCCATGACCTGGGGGCAAATCCATGAGCTGGGCAAATCCATGTGCTGGGCAAATCCATGACCTGGGGGCAAATCCATGACCTGGGGGCAAATCCATGAGCTGGGCAAATCCATGACCTGGGGGCAAATCCATGAGCTGGGCAAATCCATGAGCTGGGCAAATCCATGACCTGGGGGCAAATCCATGACCTGGGGGCAAATCCATGAGCTGGGCAAATCCATGACCTGGGGGCAAATCCATGAGCTGGGCAAATCCATGAGCTGGGCAAATCCATGACCTGGGGGCAAATCCATGACCTGGGGGCAAATCCATGAGCTGGGCAAATCCATGACCTGGGGGCAAATACATGAGCTGGGCAAATCCATGAGCTGGGCAAATCCATGACCTGGGGGCAAATCCATGACCTGGGGGCAAATCCATGAGCTGGGCAAATCCATGACCTGGGGGCAAATACATGAGCTGGGCAAATACATGAGCTGGGCAAATCCATGACCTGGGGGCAATCCATGAGCTGGGCAAATCCATGTGCTGGGCAAATCCATGACCTGGGGGCAAATCCATGACCTGGGGCAAATCCATGAGCTGGGCAAATCCATGACCTGGGGGCAAATCCATGAGCTGGGCAAATCCATGAGCTGGGCAAATCCATGACCTGGGGGCAAATCCATGAGCTGGGCAAATCCATGACCTGGGGGCAAATACATGAGCTGGGCAAATACATGAGCTGGGCAAATCCATGACCTGGGGCAAATCCATGAGCTGGGCAAATCCATGTGCTGGGCAAATCCATGACCTGGGGGCAAATCCATGACCTGGGGGCAAATCCATGAGCTGGGCAAATCCATGACCTGGGGGCAAATCCATGAGCTGGGCAAATCCATGAGCTGGGCAAATCCATGACCTGGGGGCAAATCCATGACCTGGGGGCAAATCCATGAGCTGGGCAAATCCATGACCTGGGGGCAAATACATGAGCTGGGCAAATACATGAGCTGGGCAAATCCATGACCTGGGGCAAATCCATGAGCTGGGCAAATCCATGTGCTGGGCAAATCCATGACCTGGGGGCAAATCCATGACCTGGGGGCAAATCCATGAGCTGGGCAAATCCATGACCTGGGGGCAAATCCATGAGCTGGGCAAATCCATGACCTGGGGGCAAATCCATGACCTGGGGGCAAATCCATGAGCTGGGCAAATCCATGACCTGGGGGCAAATCCATGAGCTGGGCAAATCCATGTGCTGGGCAAATCCATGACCTGGGGGCAAATCCATGACCTGGGGCAAATCCATGTGCTGGGCAAATCCATGACCTGGGGGCAAATCCATGAGCTGGGCAAATCCATGACCTGGGGGCAAATCCATGAGCTGGGCAAATCCTTGAGCTGGGGGCAAATTCATGTGTGAGCTGGGGGCTCTCTGCTCCTCTAGATTGTAAAATCCGGGGTGCCCTCTGCTCCTCTAGATTGTAAAATCCGGGGTGCCCTCTGCTCCTCTAGATTGTAAGCTCCTGGGTGTCCTCTGCTCCTCTAGATTGTAAGCTCCTGGGTGCCCTCTGCTCCTCTAGATTGTAAGCTCCTGTGAGCCGGGCCCTCTGCTCCTCTAGATTGTAAGCTCCTGTGAGCCGGGCCCTCTGTAAATTCTCGTGAGTCGGGCTCTCTGCTAAAACACCTTATTTTCTGTAAGTGCCCCTCCCGAGACTAGTCTCTGGATCCGCCCCTGCCTGGGATTGGAAGGGGGCAATGAGAGGGAGGGGACAACAAGCACCACGTGGTTCCCTGCCTGGCCTTGCTTCCCGAATCCAATCACAGGCGAGCGGGAAAGGTGCGTGTGCACGTGTGCATCACATGCCTGGCCAGCGCCAGCGGCCGCTCGCACCAGTCGCCTCGAGACGTGACGTCACGTGTCACACGAGGGGGACGCAGAGAGCGATGGTGGCGGTGCCTAGCTTAAGCTAAGCCTAAAAAATTGTTGCTACTAAAAAACCTACTACCTGGTCTGGTCCCTGATTGTCCCTGGTGGTCTGGTCTCTCGTCTCACTCCCTCCCTGACTGCCTGAGAGTGTGGACTGAGTAGAACTAGAACGCCAGCGGGCGACGGGGGGGCCTGCAGTGCCAAGGTGAGGCAGCAGAAGTCAGCAGGCAGCAGTGAGCAGTGCTGTGCACACTGTCACAGTCAATCAGACACAGTCAGCTGAGCAGAGAGGTAAGAGACTCGCTGGGGGAAAATTTATACCATAAATAATACCCATATGAGCAGCTGGGGGCCGCAAATATACCCATACATGAGCTGGGGGCCGCAAATATATACCCATACATGAGCAGGGGGCCGCAAATATACCCATATGAGCAGCTGGGGGCCGCAAATATATACCCATACATGAGCTGGGGGCCGCAAATATATACCCATACATGAGCAGGGGGCCGCAAATATACCCATATGAGCAGCTGGGGGCCGCAAATATATACCCATACATGAGCTGGGGGCCGCAAATATACCCAAATATGTTGTTCCTACAGTCTGACAAATGTAACTACTGCCTTTCCAGAAGAAAGACAGTGTTTATATAAGTCCATAAAGACAGCACTGGTGGCTGTCCCCCCAATCAGTGACTCACAACGCTGCTAAAGGTTGTCCTTGCAAGACCAACTTTAAGCATCCTTTAATCTCTGCGTGACGACACCGAACACTCACGATAGAGATTATTATGCATCTCTATCCTGATTGGCTTGACATGACGGGGGGGGGGGCACCAAAACAGACCTTCGCCTGACTAGGCAAAAAAGCTTGCACCGGCCCTGTCTCCGGACAGCTATTTTTGGTCACTTTTGGTGACGTACGTGCACCGGAAGTGACGTGGGTTCGCCATTGTGGCAAGTTCGCTCGAATGCACTGTAAGTCATGCTATGCGTCAAAGCACACCACGTCAGAGTAACCAGTCAAGTTTCCCAGTTGCTTTGACATTGGCATAGTGTGACATATGCCCAGTGCGCTGCCTTACTCTCTAAACGAGAAAGTAGCGCCGACCGAGTGTTGCCTCAGTATCTATAAAAAGGCCCACTGAAATCCTCAGTACCAGGCCCATGATACCCTTAATCCAGCCCTGGATATTGGTACATTACTGTGAGGTTTATTGCTGTGGAGCTCTGTGATACGCTCATACACACTGCATAATACTGTGAGTTTTATTGCTGTGGAGCTCTGTGATACAGTATTGGGCAGTGTGTATGAGTGTGACTTTTATTGCTGTGGAGCTCAGTGATACTTTCATACACACAAACTGAACATTACTGTGAGGTTTATTGCTGTGGAGCTCTGTCATACGCTCATACACAGCGCACATTACTGTGAGTTTTATTGCTGTGGAGCTCTGTCATACGCTATATGAAATGAATTTAAGGGGGAGGGGGTGAAAGTAATTAAAGGGGAAAAATGAATTAAGGGGGAGTGAATCGAATTAGAGGACGAGGACCCTGCTGCCAGTCTGCTTCTGGAGACCTGGAGTCAGACAGTGGACCACAGCAACAGAGTGAGAGTGGTAGGTAGCAGGATCACAGGGAAACACTGGGAGTGGCAGGCAGTTTGATATATGTGGGTATATTGACACAGCAAGACCAGTGGTACCACCAGGCCACATTGCAAATTTGTGCAGTGCCTGGTGCCCCTCCTATGCCACATTGCCAAAGGAGGGGACCACACACTCTGTAGATTGGCCCTGTGCCACAGGAGGGGCACTAGGCACAGCATAGATTGGCAATGCGTGAGGACACCAAACACTCCCGATTGGCATGGCACGGATTGGGTCTAGGGGGGCACCAAAATGCAACTTCGCCTGTGTAAACAAAAATGCTTGCACCGGCCCTGCTTGTCTCCGCCCTCATGTCTCCACACATCTATGTATACATGCAGCACACATATTCTACATCTTTCCCCCTTTTAAAGAAAACAAATATATAACATGCATGAAACTAGACCAGAGTGCAGCATAACAATGAGCCGTAATAACATGTAACACAAAACACGAAATGCTGTATGAAATCAGTATGTGATAAAGTCGTTAAACTTTGGGTTAGGTTTGCACATTCTCCCCGATCGAGAAACAACGAGTGGTGGTTGTGAGTCTGAAACCTGGTGCCTGAAATAGTCAGTATTTTGTAATGGTGCATTACATTCATTGTTTGGAATGTAATTTGGCACCGTAGCAGATGGCCGTGCTTGGGGTTCTGAAAAGACCATAGGAGCCAATGAGGCAGTGATAGGACTGTATGATTCAGGGACTTGTAGGAGGTGACTTATATAGGTCTTACCATCAGAGCGGACAACATAGCTGTTGCATGTGACATGGCGGAAATCCCACTAGTGGGCAAAGGTCCTGAATTCCCTGCTTAGGCTAGGGTCAGACTGAGGCAGTGCGAACGCGCGTTCTGGCGCACTTAATCACGGCCGTGCTAGCAGCAGATGCCGGGCAATGACGGCCAATATACGAAGTACGGTCGCACAAAAGTCCGGCTGCGCAACGCAAGTGGAAAATGAACGCATTTTTTCGAGAACGTTAAACCACTAGTACTGACGTACAGAGTGCGCTGCGTCCGCTAGCGGCATGTGTGCGTGATTAGGAGACGTCAGACGCTGCTAATGTCCGGCCAACATAACGTCCAGACACAAGAAGTGTTTTATTGATGATCCGTACAAAATCACGGATGAAACTGCGCATAGTATGACCGCTATTGCGTATTCCGTGAAAAAATACGTCCATTCTTCGAACGCACATTTTCACGGACAACGTGAAAAATGCGTTAGTCTGACCCTAGCCTTAAAGACGACGGCGCATTGTCAGTCATCAATTGTTGGGAAATCCCATGTGTAGAAAAGTGCCGCTTCAATGTTGTGATCATAGTGGCACTGGAAAGGTTTGGAAGGACGTCAAACTCCCACCATCCAGAGTATGAATCCGCCAAGACCAAGTAATGCTTGCCTGCCCACTAAAACAAGTCAGCTGCTGTGATGGACCACGGTCTGTCAGGGACGTGGTGCAGTTGCAAGGGTTCTCTCATTTGATGCTGTCATAGAGCATTACATGGGGCACATTTGGAAACTTCTCTTTCAATGTCACTATACACAGTGGGCCAGAACATTGTTTCACGTGCCCTACCTACGCTTAGTGGACTCAATGCCAGGGTGACCTTGATGGAGCTGTGTCAAGTAATACTTTTGTTTTATATATCTCTGACCACGCAAAATTAAACCATCATCCAGAGTCAATTCATCAATCATAGTGTAAAATGGTCAAATGTCATGTGGGATTTCTTGAATGAGTCAGACCGCCCATTGAGAATGGTGTACGCAAGACTCTGGCGTGCTCTGCTTAAGCTCCTCAATTCTTCTGGACGACAACACCTCATTCAAAGCTAACACATCATAATCCTCAAGAGTTCCAGGGTTATCAGTGGTGGGGAGGTGTGCATATATTTCTTTTTAGTTGCACTGAACGGTGCCATCCACGCACCTCTAAGGCTAGGGTCAGACTAACGCATTTTTCACGTTGTCCGTGAAAATGTGCGTTCGAAGAATGGACGTATTTTTTCACGGAATACGCAATAGCGGTCATACGATGCGCAGTTTCATCCGTGATTTTGTACGGATCTTCAATAAAACACTTTGTGCATCTGGACGTTATGTTGGCCGGACATTAGCAGCGTCTGACATCTCCTAATCACGCACACACGCCTCTAGCGGACGCAGCGCACTCTGTACGTCAGTACTAGTGGTTTAACGTTCTCGAAAAAATGCGTTCATTTTCCACTTGCGTTGCGCAGCCGGACTTTTGTGCGACCGTACTTCGTATATTGGCCGTCATTGCCCGGAATCTGCTGCTAGCACGGCCGTGATTAAGTGCGCCAGAACGCGCGTTCGCACTGCCTCAGTCTGACCCTAGCCTAATTGGAGGTTTGGATCTACAGCACATCGCAAAATGATTCCATTTGTTGCACAGGTTACAGCGTTTATTAAAAGCTGGGCACCTGTTGCGCTAAGGGCTGTGCTTACACCACAGTTGCTGCATTAAGGTTGGTGCAGACGCACGGTAGACACTTCTATCTCTTTTTTTTTTTTTTCCTTAGTGACCTTGTCAAAACACTCAAATAACAAACATGTTCTCACAGCTGAGTCCAGTGTCAGCTCTTTTTCCCTCAATAACTGAGCATGAATAGGGATGAGCCGAACACCCCCGTGTTCGGTTCACATTCGAACTCGAACAATTTCAAAAGTTCGAGTTCGAACGCGAACACGAACCGAACTCAATGCAAGTCAATGGGACTCGAAAGTTAGACTTTTAGAGTGCCCTCCAAGAGGGCATATATGCAAGATAAAAGGTGTATGGGGGTTCGGGTAGTGCCCTGGGGGACGGGAAACAAGGACAAAAAGTTACAAAAAATCCTTAAAATATCGTGCCTAGGAGGTCCCCATAACCTGCCCGTGAAGTGGTGGATTTGTAGGATGTATAGAAACATGTAAAAACAAAAAAAATGACATTTCAAATGACGGTAAATAGTTTTCCTCTAATCTATTCATAAACAACTGCTTGGGACGGCAGCCTGTATAAAAAGAAGAGACATTTTAGGACACGCGGAACAAGTTTAGTATTGATTTTTTGGCTAAATTATGGTGAAATTTATGCAGCCTTTGGATGAGAGTAACAATAGGTGCTTTAAAATTGGGCCTTTAGTGTCAGCAACAGTGCCATCACACCGTAACCCCTCTGTGGTATTGTGGAAGAGTGCAGGGTTGGACCCTGCGGTCCAATATTAAAGTGATATGAATCTGGTATAGGCGTCAGTGCACCCAAATATTGTGCCTTTGGTGGCAGCAAGTGCCTTCACACCGTAAGTAACCCCTCTGTGGTATTGTGGAAGAGTGCAGGGTTGGACTCTGTGGTCCAATATTAAAATGATATGAATCTGGTATAGGCGTCAGTGGCAGTGCACCCAAATACTGTGCCTTTGGTGGCAGCAAGTGCCTTCACACCGTAACCCCTTTGTGGTATTGTGGAAGAGTGCAGGGTTGGACCCTATGGTCCAATATTAAAATGATATGAATCTGGTAATATAGGTGTCAGTGTCAGTGCACCCAAATATTATGCCTTTGGTGGCAGCAAGTGCCTTCACACTGTAAGTTGCCCCTCTGTGGTATTGTGGAAGAGTGCAGTGGTGGAGGTTTTAGGAATGCAGAAGAGATCCCGGATCTATTCAGTTACGTCAGCATCAGGGGATTGATAGCTGCTGATCCAGGACTGATTCCTTTTTATAAATGTCAGCTGGTCTACAGAGTCAGTGGACAGACACACTCTTTTGTCTGTGACAAAACCTCCAGCGGCACTGAACGTCCTTTCAGAAAGCACGCTGGATGAAGGGCAACCTAGCAGCTGCATAGCATATTGGCTAAATTCTGGCCAGTGATCCAATCTCAACACCCAGTAAGCCAGTGGATCATCTGCTGTAAAGGTATCCAGGTCTGCCCTTGCCCCTAGGTAGTACTGCACCATATGGTGAAGATGCTGGCAATGGGTGCCTACATTTGACGTCCCTGGGCGTCGTGGACTAATAACATTTAAAAAGGAATCAGTCAAGCGGCCCCGGCCTTCACCGCTCTTCTTCTGATCATACGCAGCCTAGGAAGCACCTGTGTCATCACCTGGTAACCTACCTGTGCCTGGAAAGGTGTTACACAAGTGTCGCTTTAGAGCGTCCTCAAGTTGTTTCATCCTGTGCTCCCTCTGTGTGGGCAGGATGAGCTTTGCAACTTTACCCTTGTATCGTGGATCAAGAAGGCTTGCCAACCAGTAATGATCCCTCTCCTTGATAGCACGAATCCTTGGGTCCTTCACCAGGCTTTGCAGGATAAGGGAGCCCATGCAGCGTAGGTTGGAGGTGGCATTAGCTTCCGAGTCTTCCTGGTCAGTGAGGAGGATGACCCCATCGTGCACTTCTACCTCCCAGCCACGTACTAGTCCTTGGGTTTCTGGGCACACAAAACCCTCCCTTGAGGAATCCCCACCTTCAATGCCCCACTACATAAATGTTCCTCCTCCTCCTCATCCTCCTGTCTGATCTGAGGACCCACAGGAATGCTGTCTGCATAAAGACTGGGGCCTTGAGAGCTAGGGAAGGTCTCCTCTTCCTCCTGCTGCTCTGTCTCTAGTGCCACATCTATAATTCACCGCAGAGTGCGCTCCAGCAGGAACACTAAAGGAATTGTGTCACTGATGCATGCACTGTCCCTGCTCACCATTCTCATTGCCTCCTCAAATGGTGACAGTACAGTGCATGCATCCTTGATCATCAGCCACTGCGGGGGGGAAACCAAGTTGACCTGAACCTGTCCTTGTGCCATACTCACACAGGTACTCGTTGATGGCCCTCTGCTGCTTGTGCAGACGCTGCAGCATTGCTAATGTCGAGTTCCACCTGGTGGGCATGTCACAGATCAGACGGTGTGTGGGAAGGTGGAATTCTCTTGGAATTTCTGCCAGGTGAACACTTGCTGGGAATGACCGTCTGAAGTGGCCGCAGACTTTTCTGGCCTGGCTGAGAAGCTCTGCCAGCCCTGGGTACCTGGTTAGGAAACGCTATACCACCAGATTTAGGACGTGTGCTAGGCATGGTACATGCGTCAACTTACCCAGGCGTAGGGTGGAGAGAAGGTTGCTGCCATTATCACAGACAACCATTCCCAGCTGAAGCTGGCGTGGTGTTAACCATCTCTGCACCTGCTCCCAGCTGCAATCAGAGTTACCCAGTGTGCCGTGAAGGAATTGTAATGGCCCTGTCCATGCTTGCTGGACCACGTGTCTAAAGTCATGTGCACCTTGCTGCTGACTGCCTTTCCCAATGACTCGATAACATTGTGTTCCATGTGCTGGTATAGTGCTGGAATGGCCTTCCGTGAAAAGAAATGGCGTTTTGTAACCTGCCACTAGGTACAGGTACAGCACATTCAGCAAATTCACGGAAGGAAGCAGAGTCCACCAGCTGGAAAGGCAGCAGCTGTAATGCAAGTAATTTTTCTAAACTGGCATTCAGATGCTGTGCTTGGGGATGGTTGGGACTATATTTTTTTCTTACACTGCAGCAGCTGGGGCAACGTAATCTGACTGCGTAAATCTTCAGCTGATGGGATGCTGTCACATTTGAGGAAGGACCTCAAATTACTGAGGAAGGACACCCATTACTGTAGCATCATCCCTGTTAGTGGAGGTTGTAGGCAATGACATGGCAGGACATATAGTGGGAATAGAGTCAGATGAAGAGGAGGAGGACCTATGCAAAGTGTTGTGCCAACGGGATGCGTGGCAGGTGGTCATATGTCGCCTCAAGCACGTGGTACCCAAGCGTGGGTTGTCTTTCCCACGCTTGATCCCCATCTGACATAGATTACAAATAGCAATGGTGCGGTCTGCTGCACATTTCTTAAAGAACTCCCAGACAGCAGAGTTCCTGGATGTGTGCTTTGAGACAACAGCGCTCTGCACCTGAGCAGCTCTGACATCTAATGCCTTGGACTGGCTACGGATGGTCATAGAGGACGTTGTGCCTCCTGTTTGTTGTGCCTCCTCCCCCTCCTCCTCACTTGACTCCTCTGTTCGATCAGGCACCCAGGTGGAGTCAGTGACCTCATCATCGTCATCACCCCCTATCTCCTCGTCACTGGAGCCAACCTCGCAATATGCTGCAGCTGCTGGGGGAACATGAGTGCCAGTTATTTGTGTGTCACTGGCACCCCCTTCCTCTCGGTTGATTATATTCCCTTCCTCAACCTCAGAGATTGAATGAGAGCACTGTAGTTGCTGCGCATCCTCAAGCAGCATGTCACTGTCATTGTAGTCAAACAATTCAGCTGAATCATCGTGTATGTTGTTGAGGCTACGGCAGGAGTAGCTGTGGATATGGAGGCTGCATTAGATGCTTTGGCAGCTGAGGTGGACTGTAAACCACTACAAGCCTGGCTGACAGAGGACTCGGAGGATGAGGATGGCCTGGTTAGCCAATCCACCAAATCCTCTGTATGTTGCTGCTGCTTAAGATGGCCAGCAGCAGTAGAAAGGACAAGCGTGCCCCTGCAGAGGATGCACCACGTCCACGACGACCAGAGGCACAGCCTCCGGACACAGACACTATCTGTGTCTGGCAGCGTCTGCCTTTCCTTTTTGGTCTTTCTGACATGGTGAGTGATATATAGATTAAAGATATACAGAACTCTGATTCAACTCTGTTATAAAAATTGGAGATATGCAGAACTCTGATTCAACTGTGTTATCTAGATTAGGGATTTCCAGAACTCTGGTACAACTCAGTGAGACACCCTGATAGCTGGCAGCCAGTGACAAGACACAGATTAAAATTCCCAGAAATCACCTATAAATCAGTGAGACCCCCTGATGGGTGGCAGTGAGAAGACACAGATTACAATTCCCAGAAACCACCTATAAATCAGTGAGACCCCCTGATAGGACCCCCTGATAGCTGGCAGCAGTGACAAGACACAGATTACAATTCCCAGATATCTGCTACAAGTCTGTGAGACCCCCTGATGGGTGGCAGTGACAAAACACAAATTACAATACCCAGGAACCTCCTATAAATCAGTGAGACCCCCTGATGGGTGGCAGTGACTAGACACAGATTACAATTCCCAGGGACCTCCTATAAATCAGTGAGACCCCCTGATGGATGGCAGTGACTAGACACAGATTACAATTCCCAGCTATTTTGTAGAAGTGAGACCCCCACAATAGCTGCTGGCAGTGAGAACACACAGATTACAACAATTCCCAGATATCTTGTAGAAGTGAGACCCCCACAATAGCTGCTGGCAGTGAGAACACAAAGATTACAACAATTCCCAGATATTTTGTAGAAATGAGACCCCCACAATTGCTGCTGGCAGTGAGAAACACAGATTACAACAATTCCCAGATATCTTGTAGAAGTGAGACCCCCACAATAGCTGCTGGCAGTGAGAACACAAAGATTACAACAATTCCCAGATATTTTGTAGAAATGAGACCCCCACAATTGCTGCTGGCAGTGAGAACACACAGATTACAACAATTCCCAGATATCTTCTAGAAGTGAGTGTCACGGTTCCCGGATCCCACCACGCAGTACTTAACGCCCAACACTCCACAGAGCCCAAAAGCTACAAACAGAGATGCCATGAAGAATCCCTAACTGTCTGGTCCTTAGAATTGGCCAGATAAACTAGCTAGACAGAAAAGGGTTAAGCAAAAGACAATGTTGTAATACAAAACCAGGTTAGCAACACGGGGTTAGTCAGACGAGCCAGAATCAGGTATACAGAGTATAGAATAGTCAAATGGAATAGTCGGGTCGATATCAGTGCAGTAGCGTAGTACAAGAAAATAGTCTAGGGCAACAGAAGGCAGAATAGTCAGAAAACAAGCAGAGGTCAATAACAGGTTAAATCACAATAGAAATCAGGCACAAGGAGTTCAGGTATGGATAACCACGATCTGGCACTGCTGAGAAGTAACTGAGGGTTTTTAAAGACCTTCACCAGACCGCGCCCCCCACTCAAGACGCGCCTCATGCAGCCACCTCCCTGCCTGTCTCCATTTAAACCGGGCGTTGGTCAGCGAGCAGCATCAGACATGCTTCCCTCAAGCACACAGGAGAGGCTGGAAGCCCCCAACGTTACAGTGAGACCCCCACAATAGCTGCTGGCAGTGAGAACACAAAGATTACAACAATTCCCAGATATTTTGTAGAAATGAGACCCCCACAATAGCTGGTGGCAGTGAGAACACACACTAACAGAACAATCTCCTCTCAAAAACACATGCTGGGGGCTGTGTGAAGCCTTATATAGAGTGCTGCAGGACTTAGTTCTGTGAGCCCATGATTGGGCAAAATTTGCCCAATCAGGACTCTGAGCCGTGATTGGCATAGTCTTGCACCTTTCTTGCACCTGACCTGAGGTCAGGTGCAAGGCTGTAGCCAATTACAAGCTTCAGGCCAGTGGAAAAGTGCATTGTGGTCCATTGTGGTGCATTGTGGGCGAACACGCGGCGAACACGCGGCGAACACACGGAAATGTTCGGAGTTCGACAAACAGCCGAACGGGCGATGTTCGAATTGAACTCCGAACAGATCGAACCGAGCAGCTCATCCCTAAGCACGAACTGCATCATTGTAGATACCACAGATAATTCTGTCACGTATTAGTTCATCAATTAAAAAATGCACCAAAAATCACATCTTTTAGCCAGCAGTCTCAATGTGGCCACATAGGATTGAATTCCTTCATCAGAGTTTTGAGCCGTCATGTTAAATGCATATCTGTCCATTATCACATTCCGTTCAGGTAGACAGATCTTATCAAATTTCTTGATTAACACATCAGGGTCCACTTTGTCCTCATCCTCTTGAAAGTGAAACGATTCATATTTATCCAGTGCATCTGAACCAGCCATATTGAGAAAAGTGCAAGCTTGTACCTTTTTTAATTTGTCTGAAAGTCCTGCTTTGCTGTTCACGTCCCATCCTCTCCTGAATTTCAGCCGGTTGTTAGCAATGTCATTATCAAAGACAAATGCTTCTACGCGCCTAAGATTTTGAGCCATGATTTCTCAGCAATCTCACTTTTGACACCATGTAGATTTGCACAAATGACGATGGAGTCACCCGATAAGGTTTATGAAGAACTGCTTTATTTTCATGACGTTCTGTGTGTCTCCAGCTTCAGGTTCCTGTTTCCACTAACACCCTTTCACTTCCTGTCTCCACCCTCGTGTCTCCACACATCTATGTATACATGTGTAGCGCTGCTTTAAAATTAACTCTGGTTCTGTGAAATTTTGCCTTATACCACTGGAGGGAGCCAGAGTATTATGTATGATAAGAGACTATGCAGGACTATACACTACATTTCCCAGAAACCCCTGGGAGAGGGGAAGGAAGTGAGCTCTCTGGCGCGAGGAAGTGAGGAGCCGGATGGCCAGCATGGCAGAACGGAGCGGGCAGCAAGAGAGAGCAGTCGCAGGTGACACTTCTGGGATCCTGACAGAGTTGGAGTGCAGAGAGACAGCGGCATCCATTGTTGCAGTGATCAGAGAGAGAGAGTGTGCATCGGCCAGTTGCATATTCCGCTGAGTTGTTCCGGACAAAGTGCGGTTTGAGAGAAGGAGGACGTCGTGTGAGGAGAGGCGGCAAACCGAAGCGGAGTGCTGTCGGCCTGTGTGTTCGTGTTCCGGCGAAGGAGAATCAGATCGGGAGTGCAGGCGTTAACAGCATCGGATTCCAAGTGGCAGCAAGGACAGATCCTCTTGGTAGAAGATCCTTTTCTTCAGCGTTCATCGATCCAGGGCAAGCAGTTACACCGGATGGGTGAGAAGGCTTCGGCCTGGTGAAAACACAGAATATTGCGCACTTGTTTATTTGTTTCCTTAAGGGCCCCAACGGATGACTAGTCGAAGATTGCTCTTTTCATTCACTGGCCAGTTGAACACAGTACCCGGGTAAAATGTAATGTATCTGGTGAGCGCAAAAAATGCTTTGGAGTCCGGATGTCTCATGCAGGTCCGCAACACATCATATGGTTTTGTAAAAGAAGCAAATACAAAAGATCATAGTGCAATACTGTGATTAATATATTATAGGCGATATACTGTGTAATATTTTCACTCACAAATATAGAGCCCTATCACCGGCTCAGAGTGGAACTTCGCCTTTGGGTGATTTTTCTTCCTCCTTGTTAGCAGGTGACCCCCACCTTAAGTATGAGATATTCTTCAAAACATCGTATTTGGTTAGAGCATGGAGGGAAAAATAGAGAAATACATGCTTTCCTAGTGGGAATCTTTCTGGTAAGAGGGTGCAAATCTCTTTTTCTGCTGATTGAAAACTTACATTAGATGGAGCTTCCAAAGCACAGGTAGGAACGCCTATGGATTTTTTGTGGAACAAATCCAAAAGAAAAACCAATCTGGAACCGGAGTGTGGTCTTTTAAAAGGTTTAATATGTAAAAATTAAAACAAACCATAAACCATGGCCCCAGAACGCGTTTCGCTGCTACAAAATCAGCTTCCTTGGCTGGTCTTAACAAATATACACAATATGAGGGTATATATACCCTTTAATGATGAATAAAATTAACCACACATGTCTCTAATCGGTTCCGAAATCTTTGTCCGGTGTGCGCCGCCATCTTGCGCATGCGCCACACCGTTTTCCACATTCCACGCTGGTTAAGGACATATCTTCAAAGTGCAGCCATTTTGCGCATGCGCTGTTCCGAGCTTCGTATTTAGAAGGCGGTCTCTGTTCGCAATCGTTCTTTACCATGATATTCAAGCATATCTTCAACGTTGGAGCGAAGGATTATTATTTCCAATGAAGAATATATATATGGCATAAAACAAAAAGGAATACTATGTTAGAAAAGCTCACAGAATTGTTATGGATCGCTCCCCTATGCCATCTGTGTGAACAGAAAATAAGCTTCCACTTTTTCTGCTTTTAGTGGCTGCTGAAACTCGCTGTATGTACCCCTCTACCCAAGAGGGATTGTATAGTGATCTCTATATAAAACATAAACCTTTTTTGTGTAAGTGTTATCTAAAGAAGGTGCAAAAAAGCTATTGACAACTATGAGATGCACAAAAAACGCAAGCACCTAGGTTGTTTAACTAGAAAGGTGCATTAAGATAGATTGCATTTATATAGAAAGTGCCATACTGTGCGTAATAATGGATGAACTCCAAAGTGACAATTGCTTATATCCTATGTGATAAAGATCATTATGTTAAAAGTGCAAATATGCTAAAGTGGCCTGGGTGTGTAGATAGAGTGTTTATTCCTGGGTTCCCTATATGGGATATTTCTATCAACTAGGATATATAACTAAGTGGAATATACACTAAACTTTGGTTGAACACCCTCAACCCATGTGAAGGAGGTATAAACTGATCAGTGTCAAATATGGAGAGAATAAATAACAAATACTATAGTATATATATATATATAAAGAACTAAGTTTATTGTAATGTGAATAATTGCACTCATATATAAAGTGCTAAGTGACCTTTTAAGTACATAGTGTGTCCTGAAGTGTCGTATACCTTTAGCTTTTAATATAAAATAACAGCTAAACTAAGTGCAACTAGAATGTGATGAATTTGATACTATAAAGTGCTATAGTGACCTATACTTATAGACTAATGTTCTCAAGTGCCGTATATGTAACATCTCTATCAAGTGGATATGAGATCATAAAATATGAATGTATATACATTGAACTAAAATCCCTTGAAATTTAACAATATGATGATATGTATATACAGTGGCAAGAAAAAGTATGTGAACCCTTTGGGATTACGTGGAGTTTTGCATGAATTGGTCATAAAATGTGCTCTGATCGTCATCTAAGTCACAACAATTTGAAAAACACAGTCTGCTTAAAATAATGCAACACAAACATTATATGGTTTCATGTGTTTATTGAACATAACATGTAAACATTCACAGTGCAGGGTGGAAAAAGTATGTGAACCCCTAGCCTAATGACTTCTCCAAGAGCTAATTGGAGCCAGGAGTGAGCCAACCTTGAGTCCAATCAGTGTGATAATATTGGATGTGTTGCTGAAAGCTGTTCTGCCATTTAAAAACACACACCAGTTTTGGGTTTACTGGTTTCAAGAAACACTGCCTGATGTGAACCATGCCTCGCAGAAAAGAGCTCTCAGAAGACCTACGATCAAGAATTGTTACATTTTGTCTATATTCTATGGTGTGGGGGAAACCACTATTTGCTGGTGTAGTATTGGAGTTGGGGTGGTTATGGCGTGTTGTGTGGCGCTTACCATTTGTTTCACGACAGTACCCGGGTACTAGACACACGGACATACATATTTTGAGCCATTTTACGGGACTTATACTCCAGAACAGAAGGGGTTAACCGTTTCTTTTCCGCCGTGTGTTTTTCCCGCATTACGAATTCCTGTCATTTAAATACCGTACATGTATGCCATATGACGCTTTATTGGGATCAGTAAAGTATATAATATAGAAAATCCACAACAGTGCTGGTGTATATTGATTTTCCTAGCGCTGTGAGACTATCCTGGGGTTAATTAGCGGCTCCTTCGGGGTGAGCGCTACACGTGGGGTCTCGTCTGGGATTTCAGTCTCTATAAATACCGCAATTAAAGGCTTAAAATGGATCCAGACACTGCTGCCAAATGGTGTGAGGAACACAAAAGCCAGATAGGGTTAAGCATAGTCATGGACATTCCCGCAGACGCTTGGGCCGAAGATCAGATATGCCGGGCCGTGGCCGCGCTGACGCCAGATCATCGGGGGTTAATACTGGACATTAAAATGAACCCAGAGACCTCTCGCAGTATGTTCTACAGTATGTGGAGAAAGGGTGTTCCAGTGTGTTTTCAGGGCACAAGTGTGAAACTGACCAACGATCTGTAAGTTCAATTGATTAAGCCAAGTGCATCACGTGGCGATTCCACGCATGTTCCCGCGCTCAGCCCGCTAGCCATGATCGGGCCAGAGTTCATAGTGGCTATCGAAGACTTGCTGGCTAAATGTCAAAGATCAAACCCTCCTTACACTAATTTTGGTTATCGACGGTTGAGGAATTTTCCGGGAAACACGCCAACTCCGGCGGGAGAAGAAACCTTTGAGGAATGGGTGGAACAGGCGATGCAGGCTCTGGATGAGTGGGACGTCCCTGAAGCACAGAAGAAGCAGAGAATTACAGAGAGCCTGAAGGGACCTGCATCAGAGGCCGTTAGAAACCTGAAGTTGAGTAAGAAAGACTGTACTGCTTTATATTATTTAAATATATTACAGGAAGTCTTCGGGCGAACAGAAAAGGCAGCTGAACTCATGTATCAGTACGAACATACCTACCAGCGGAGAGGTGAGAAAATTACTGAGTTTATGAGGCGCCTGGATAAGATTCTACACCAGATACTCCTCAAGAAAGGACCCGAGCCTGCCATGATAGACCAGATCAGAATGCAGCAGATATTGCGGGGTTCTCAGCATCTAGACCCTGTAATGTTACAGCTGAAAACCAGAGAAGGTAACCGAGAGTTGAAATACATGTAGCTGATTCGAGCTGTTCGCAAGGAATAGGCTCTTCTAGAAGAAAAGTCCTTAAGGGGAGCCGAAAGAGCCTACGCACAACCTGTGAGACATAACGAATGTTTGCCAATTGAAGACGGTTCGTTAGATGCCTATGGGTCCGAAGTTGACACATCAGAGAAAATCGTCACTCTTACACCTTCAGAGAAAACTGTGAAAGAGTCAACTATACAGACGTATGGTGAAATACAAAAGACTGTTGAGAAAGTGCAAGAAGCTCAAGCTGAACTAGAACAGGCACACACGGACCTGTGCCGGGTAATTTTGAAGGTGGCAGAGACACAGACCGATATGCAGATGTTCCTCACCGATATGCGGGCAACAGGAGTTGTTGTGGCCTCTGGCCAGGGTCCTTCAAAGGAACCCCCACGAACAAGTGCACCTCAGTCTTCAAGGAAGAGATGTTTCGGTTGCGGAGAAATGGGTCATTTCCGAGCACAGTGCACGAACTGAAGGCCAGAGCGAAAAACATTTGAAGAGTTCTTAAAGGCCTTGGAAGGGCTGTTATCTACCTCACAGGCCAGAAACTGCCAAGGGCCCTGGTGAGGGAGCAAACTAGGTGCCCGACGACTGAAAACCTCTCCAATTTTCAAGCCAGAACTGATAGGCCAAAAGGATACAGATTTGTGCTGAATGCTGTGCCTGTCAGGACTGACAGGACTACTCCACAGGACTACTCATAGGTATCCAGACCTATGTCATGGGAAAGCAATGCACACCCAAAACCTCAACGAATCAGGAAGAAGGTTAGAGTACCACGAACTAGGCCTATACCTCCTACTGCTACCAATAAGTTCCTGAACAGTTGATAGGTCCTTCACCCATCATTCCAATCCAAGTAGAGGGGGGCTATACTAAGGCTTTGTTAGATTCCGGTGCCTAAGTGATGCTGATTTATCGAGATTTCTATGAGAAGCACTTGATGCACCTGCCCTTGAAAAAGCTGGAGGACCTTGAGATCTGGGGTATTGGAACTGAGAAGTTTCCCTATGATGGATATCTACAGGTGAAGTTGGAGTTCGGTTCAGAAGTCGTCGGACAGTCAGGTGGCTGTGATGCATTGGCCATTGTGTGTCCTCGCCCATCGGGAGCCAGCAGGAGTTCTATGATAGTGGGGATGAATATTGATCTGGTGAGACGTCTCCTGACTCCGATAGTGATGGAAGAAGGTTCTACCAAAGGAGTACATCCAATGCTACGTTCGGCCTATCAACGAATGGTCGAAGAACAGATAGCACCTGCCAAAGTGGGACGGCTGTGGAGATTGGGAGGAACGGAGAAGGTTCTACAATCAGGAGAAGTAACGAGCTTCCGGGCTTCAGTCAAGTTGAATGGATCACAACCGGGTCCTTATGTGGTACTCGAAACTGATCCCAGTCGCGGGAGTGAGGCCGGAGTAGAAGTAATCCGTGAGATAATCTCCACAAGAGCTTAGAAACGGGCAAGAGGAAAAATTTCCATCAGTGTATGTAATGTATCTGATTCTCCAGTGGTCCTGAAAGCATGAATGCCCCTCGGACAAGTGGCTTCTGTTACGCCTCTCTCCCCTACCGATTTAGGGGAGGAGAGAACAAAGAGATTCCAGCTGAACGGTTATATCCTAAGGACGCTCCTATCTCTCTTGAATGGAAGAAACGACTACAGGCCCAAACCATAAAGTGGAGAGACTTTTTCTCTAAGGATGAGTTCGACGTTGGATGTGCTAAGGGTACCGAACACCGCATTCGACTGCAGGATCACAAGTCGTTTCATGAAAGGTCAAGACAAGTTCCGCTGGGAGACTTGGATGATCTACGAGAACAGTTGGCTGAACTACAAAGGACTAAGGTGATTCAAGAATCCAGGAGTCCTTATGCTTCTCCCATAGTGGTGGTTCGCAAGAAGAACGGTTCTATTCGCTTATGTATAGACTATCGCACGTTAAATCAAAGAACCATCCCCTATCATTATGCTACTCCTCGGATAGAGGAGGCCTTGCAGTGTTTGTCTGGAGCAAAATGGTTTAGTGTACTAGACCTGCGAAGTGGGTATCACCAGATACCAATGCATCCTGAAGACAAGGAGAAGACTGCATTCATCTGTCCATTGGGGTTCTTCGAGTTCAATAGAATGCCTCAAGGCCTCACGGGAGCTCCCGCTACGTTCCAACGGTTAATGGAGAAGACGGTTGGAGACATGAATCTGATAGAGGTGTTAGTGTATCTAGATGATCTGGTCGTATTCGGAAGGACTTTGGAAGAACATGAGCAACGGTTAGAGAAGGTCTTGAAGCGGCTCCATGAAGAGGGGTTGAAACTGTCCTTGGAGAAGTGTCAATTCTGTCTGCCTTCTGTTACGTATTTAGGGCATGTCGTCTCTGCGGAAGGCATTTCAACAGATCCTCGGAAGTTAGAAACCGTGGCTTCCTGGCCTAGACCCCGAAACATTACCGAACTTAGATCCTTCCTGGGATTTTTCTCATATTATCGAAGGTTCGTGGATGGATTAGCTAAAATAGCCCAACCTTTGAATAAACTCCTGAGAAAAGAAGAGATTGGAGAAGATTCCAGGGTGCCTAATCGAAATTCGTCAACTCAAGGGCCTCGGAAGGCCCGAGAATCGATTCAAGAAGAGTGGACTAATCAGTGTGAAAGTGCTTTTATGAAACTAAAAGAGAGTCTAACCCTGGCCCCTGTCCTGGCCTACGCTGATCCTCATAAGCTGTACGAATTGCATGTGGACGCCAGCAGAGAAGGCCTCGGGGGAGTCTTCTATCAGGAATACGGTGGCCTGCTGAGGCCTGTAGCATATGTGAGCCAAAGTCTTTCCCCTTCAGAGAAGAATTACCCCACTCACAAATTAGAATTCTTGGCCTTGAAGTAGGTGGGCGTGGACAAGCTGAAAGATTATCTTTATGGGGCTGAATTTGTGATAAAGACTGACAACAATCCTCTCACGTACGTCCTTACTACTGCGAAACTGGATGCAATGGGACATCGGTGGTTGGCCGCTCTGTCAGGGTTTCGGTTCAGCCTTAAGTATCGCCCTGGAGTGAATAATCAAGATGCAGATGCTTTGTCTAGGAGGCCCTACACTATAGAAGGGACTCAGTTGACTCCAGACGGGGTACAAGCCCTATGTCAGGGAGCTGAGCGCCGAATCAAGGGGACAACCGAACTGAAGCCATAGGAGTCATGGCTGCGGGCGTTCCAGAACTTTATTGTAATCCTAGACAGCTGAGGAGTGAAAGCCTACCTACTCTCTCGAAACAGGACCTGAGAGCAGATCAAACTAAGGATCCCCTTATCGCATTGACAATAAATGCTATGAACGTCAGACAAAGGGGATTTCTACTGACCGATTCCCCTGAAGGGGCTCGATTAGTCTGCAAAGAATGGCATTGGCTGAAGATGCTGGATGGGGTGGTCTACCGAAGGGGCCCCTCGAACAATGCTGAAGAAACGCAACAACTGTTCCTCCCAGCAAAGCACAGAGGAAGTGTGTCGAGGGCACTGTATGATGACCATGGACATTTGGGTGCAGAGAGAACTTGTAAACTGGTGCGAGACAGATTCTACTGGCCTTGTATGAGATCTGAAGTTGAAAGTTACTGCCATTCGTGTTTGAGGTGTATTCAGAGGAAGACCCTACCAACCCGAACTGCTCCAATGAGCCGCCTACAAAGTGAAGGACCCATGGATTTGGTGTGCATTGATTTCCTGTGCTTAGAGCCTGATACTAGTGGGCAGGGAAATATTCTAGTAGTGACTGATCATTTCACCCGTTACGCCCAAGCTTTTCCTACAAAAGACCAACGTGCTCCCACAGTGGCCAAAGTTTTAATAGAGAAGTTTTTCGTTCATTACGGCCTGCCAAAACGAATTCACTCAGATCAAGGCAGAGACTTTGAGAGACGACTAGTGGGACAGTTGGTAGAAGTATTAGGAATTCAGAAGACTCTAACGACTCCAAACCCCCCTTAGGTGATTCTCAACCAGAGAGATTTAATCGCACTCTACTAAATATGTTGTGTGCGTTGTCGGTAAAAGATAAGCAGAGTTCGAGTCGTCACATAGCTACGCTGGTGCATGCATATAACAGTACCAAGAGTGATGCGACAGGATACTCGCCTTATCGTTTCATGTTTGGAAGAGAACCTCGTCTGCCAGTTGATTTAGCCTTTGGCCTATCTCTTGACCAGACATCTGTCACTTCTCATAAAAATTATGTGGACAGACTCCGAAAGAACTTAGCTGACGCATTTGAACAGGCCTGGTTGATCTCCCAAGGTAGATAACAGAGAAACAAGCGAAATTATGATTTGAGAGTTCGGCTACAGGACTTACAACCGGTGATAGAGTTTTGTTAAAGAACCTGGGTGTTTTTGCGCGGCACAAACTGCCCGATAGAGGAAGTTCTCAAATTTACATTGTCTGCAAGCAACTGCCGGGCCTACCAGTATACCAAATCCGTCTGGATGGAAAGGCTGGACCTTTAAAGAACTGGCACAGGGATCATTTGCTACCTTTGAGAGAGGCTGTGCGGATACCAGTTAGAGACGAACTTTCTTTGCCGAAACCACCTGTTCCTCATTCACCGCCTGTTACTTGGTCTCAGCCGTTACGTTCCACTAGAGAAAGTGAAGAGGACAGTGAAGAAGAAGGCTGGTGTTTGAACTGGGTGTGCCCACCTGAGCCTGAAGAAGTCATTCTGGCCTATGACCAGTGGGAAAGTAACCTGAGGCCTGATGCTCCCGAATTCAGACTCGAAGTACCCGAGTCTGTAGAAATTCCTGAAGTTCCAGAGGATGTGTCCATAGACTACAGTTCTATGCCTTCACTGGAGGGTTCATACTCTGAAGAAATATATACTCCCCATGTTAATGAGAGAATTGAGCCTGTAAATGCAACCTTTTTTACCCGAAGAGGAAAGTACTGATTTTCGAAGACATTAATCCGGTCTCTGATCAGGGTGTATGTGATTTGAGGCCTGATGTTCCTGAATCTATGTGTGAAGCACCAGAAGACTCATCAATGGAGTACAGCTCTATACCTTATTTAGAATGGTTATTCACCGAGGACACACTTACTCAGACGACAGGAGAAAGTACTGAGCCTGAAGAGTTAGCTCTATCGTCTAGAGATGATCTCGCAGAATTTGAACCTAAACGTACAATCTGACCCCCTCAGAGATAGGGATGAGCTGTTTGGTTCGATCTGTTCGGTGTTCGATTCAAACATCGCCCGTTCGGCTGTTCGTCGAACTCTGAACATTTCCGCGTGTTCGGTTTGAGTTCGCCCACAATGGACCACAATGCACTTTTCCACTGGCCTGAAGCTTGTAATTGGCTACAGCCTTGCACCTGACCACAGGTCAGGTGCAAGACAGGTGCAAGACTATGCCAATCACGGCTCAGAGTCCTGATTGGGCACATTTTGCCCAATCATGGGCTCACAGAGCTAAGTCCTGCAGCACACTATATAAGGTGTCCCTCTCAGCCCAGCACGTGTTTTTTGAGAGGAGATTGTTCTGTTAGTGTGTCTTCTCAGTGCCAGCAGCTATTGGGGGGGGGTCTCACTTCTAGCAGATATCTGGGAATTGTTATAATCTGTGTCTTCTCAGTGCCAGCAGCTATTAGGGGGGTCTCACTTCTAGCAGATATCTGGGAATTGTTGTAATCTGTGTCTTCTCAGTGCCAGCAGCTATTGAGGGGTCTCACTTCTAGCAGATATCTGGGAATTGTTGTAATCTGTGTCTTGTCAGTGCCAGCAGCTATTGTGGGGGGTCTCACTTCTAGAAGATATCTTGGAATTGTTGTAATCTGTGTCTTCTCACTGCCAGTAGCTATTGGGGGTTTCACTTCTAGCAGATATCTGGGAATTGTAATCTGTGTCTTGTCACTGTTGCCAGCTATCAGGGGGTCCTATCAGGGGGTCTCACAGACTTGCATCAGATATCTGGGAATTATAATCTGTGTCTTGTCACAGCCACCCATCAGGGGGTCTCACTGATTTATATGTGGTTTCTGGGAATTTTAATCTGTGTTTTGTCACTGCCACCCATCAGGGGGTCTCACTGATTTATAGGAGGTTTCTGGGAATTTTAATTTGTGTCTTGTCACTGCCACCCATCAGGGGGTCTCACAGACTTGTAGCAGATATCTGGGAATTGTAATCTGTGTCTTGTCACTGTTGCCAGCTATCAGGGGGTCCTATCAGGGGGTTTCACAGACTTGTAGCAGATTTCTGCGAATTTTAATCTGTGTCTTGTCACTGGCTGCCAGCTATCAAGGTGTCTCACTGAGTTATACGAGAGTTCTGGAAATCTTTAATCTAGAGAACACAGTTGAATCAGAGTTCTGCATATCTCCAATTTGTATAACAGAGTTGAATCAGAGTTCTGTATATCTTTAATCTATATATCACTCACCATGTCAGAAAGACCAAAAAGGACAGGCAGATGCTCTCAGACAAAGATAAGAGGGTAAGCAGCCTCTGTGTCCGGAAGCTGTGCCTCTGGTCGTCGTTAGGGATGAGCCGAACACCCCCGAGTTTGGTTCGTATTCGAACCCGAACTTTCCAAATGTTCGAATCCGAACTCGAACTCGAACTCAATACAAGTCAATGGGGCTGAAAATTCGATTTTTAGAGTGCCCTCCAAGAGGGCATATATGCTAGATATTTGCCATAAAAGGTGTATGGGGGTCCGGGTAGTGCCCTGGGGGACAGGAAACAAGGACAAAAAGTTTTTTAAAAAAACGTTTTTAAAGGGACAGTGAGTTTTCCATGAAATAAGGGTTAAAAATAAAAACAAAAAATTCCTTCAAATATCGTGCCTAGGAGGTCCCCATAACCTGCCCATGAAGTGGCGGATTTCTAGGATGTATAGAAACACTGAAAAACAAAAAAATTACGTTTCAAAAGACGGTAAATGCTTTTCCTTTAATCTATCCATAAACAACTGCTTGGGGTGGCAGTCTGTATGAAAAGAGGAGACATTTTCGGACACGTAGAAAATGTTTAGTGATTTTTTGGCTAAATTATTGTGAAACTTATGCAGGCTTTGGATGAAAGTAACAATAGGTGCTTTAAAATTGGGCCTTTAGCGTCGGCAACAGTGCCGTCACACCGTAACCCCTCTGAGGATATGAATCTGATACAGGCGTCAGTGGCAGTGCACCCAAATATTGTGCTTTTGGTGCCAGGCCTGCAAGTATCATCATACAGTAACCCCTCTGTAGTATTGTGTAAGAATGCAGGGGTGGACCTGGCGGTCCTATATTAAAAAGATATGAATCTGTTAAAGGCGTCAGTGCACCCAGATATTGTACTTTTGGTGCCAGGCCAGCAAGTGCATTCATACAGTAACCCCTCTGTGGTATTGTGGAAGAATGCAGGGGTGGACCATGTGGTCCTATATTAAAAAGATATGAATCTGGTAATGGGCGTCATTGCACCCAGATATTGTGCTTTTGGTGCCAGACTGCCAGGCCAGCAAGTACCATCATACAGTAACCCCTCTGTAATATTGTGGAAGAATGCAGGGGTGGACCTTGCGGTCCTATATTAAAAAGATATGCATCTGGTAACGGGCGTCAGTGCACCCAGATATTGTGCTTTTGGTGCCAGACTGCCAGGCCAGCAAGTACAATCATACAGTAACCCCTCTGTAGTATTCTGGAAGAGTGCAGGGTTGGACCCTGTGGTTCAAAAAATTAAAATGATATAAATGTGGCACAGGCATTAGTGCAGCCAAATATTGTGCCTTTCATGGCAGCAAGTGCCTTCACACCATAACCCTTTTGTGGTATTGTGGAAGAGTTCAGTGCTGGAGGTTTTGTGATTGCAGAAGACATCTGTCATGGAGCTGACATAGCGCTCCACGCTTCAAACCCCAAGAGACTTTATGTTCATTTATATTGTGTGTTTTTAAATATATATTACATCGTTTGGTTTTAGTTTAAATTAGTTTAGTGTAAAATGGCGTAACTTTAGTTTTAAATATACTTACCGAATATACTCGGGTATAAGCCGACCCGTGTATAAGCCGACCCCCCTACTTTTTACCAAAAAACCTGTGAAAACTTATTGACTCGCTTATAAGTCTAAGTGGGATATTGCCCCAGCTCACACATGGATATTGCCCCAGCTCACACATGGATATTGCCCCAGCTCTCACATGGATATTGCCCCAGCTCAAACAATGGATTTGCCCCAGCTCAAACAATGGATTTTCCCCAGCTCATGGATTTGCCCCAGCTCATGGATTTGCCCCAGCTCATGGATTTGCCCCCAGCTCATGGATATGCCCCAGCTCACACATGGATTTGCCCCAGCTCATGGATATGCCCCAGCTCACACATGGATTTGCCCCCAGCTCATGTATTTGCCCCAGCTCTCACCTGGATATTGCCCCAGCGGCAGCCAGCTCTCACATGGATACCTGCCCCAGCTCCGGATCCAGCAGGGGTTGAGGGGGCCCAGATGCCGGGCAGCGGGAGTGCCTGCCCAGTCCTGAACAGCGTGAGTCCATCCGTGTTGAAGGGGATGTGGCTGCGTGCGTGCGCAGGTCACGCGGTCCGGCCAGTCAGGTGGTACAGAGACTCAGTACCACCTGATTAGCCGGACCACGTGACCGGCTGCGCCTGCACGCAGCTGCATCCCCTTCAACACGGACGGACTCGCGTATAAGCCAAATCGCGTTTTTTTTTACTCTAAATCGGAGTCAAAAAACTCGGCTTATACGCGAGTGTATTACGGTATATTCCTGTAGGTAAATGTGTTTCTGTATAGCCAGTAAACAAGCTTTACTGCTGTGTAATTTATGCAACAGGGCTTTTACCCTTATCTGACTGCATGTTTAATTCAAGAAATCTGTGATAGTGTTTGTCTTTAATCTGATGTGTTAGAACAATAGGTTATGTGAATGTTGTGTGAGCTAAAGGCTAAAGAATGTAAAGAATATTTATTGTAAATACCTATCTGACATAATGTAATTAGCATTTTGGTAGGACGAGGTGCGTCATTTATGCAAATTATGACTGTTGGATTTCAGCATAAATGGTGGCGTTTTTGTTCATTAAAAGTCAGAGAATCCTGTGGGAACATACAGCTCGTCTGGTGTCTCATTCAGGGTACCCACTATCACCCCCAGAAGGCACAGAGCGGCCCTCTGGAAATTCCTAACGGCTCCAGGGCAGAGAATCAGAAGCAGGCGGGTCAAGCTGCTCGAGGCGCTGAGGACAGCGCTCCCAGTAGCCGGGCTGACCGCAACGAAGGGGTTTCTGGAGAGCCAGGACAGACGGAAAAGAACGGTTCCATCACACTGGTGGCAAGCGGTGAGGATAAGCTCTCCAACCCCAGAAGAAACGCAGAATGGCCAGTTATGCCAACTACAAGAGGGACACGCTGAGAGACATATTGGAGAATCGAGGAGGGGCCGCTGGCTCAAAAACTAAAGACACCCTGGTAGGAGAACTGGTCGCAATGGATCAACGGAACGAGGGCACAGGGACCCCGGCCACAAAAGACTCCTTCCAAAAGAAAGTCCAAGAGAGGATAGCTATGTACGGTGCCACCCCGTCAGAAGCCACCATACAACAGGCCATTAGGGACATCCAACAACAAGAGGAGCGAGAAAAGGAGCGACAGCATGAACTGCGGATGGTGGAGATACAGGCCAGTCGGATAGAAAGCCCGTGCATAAGAGACCGGTTCCAGCAAAGAGTAAGGAGGGCGATGGTCCAGGTCCAGGCGGATGAACCTGGTGCCTGGCAGGACGAGTACTGGTGGAAAGATTTTGTCCTGAAGAAGCCCTTCCCACTTATACGGAGAGGTACAAGCACCAGTGGTACTTACGGGTGCCCTTATTGGGAGAACAGCCCTGAGAGGAATGGCTGACAGAGCTAGGCGAACTGGTCCAGAGGGAAATTATACTGGACATCAGCTACAGAGCCTTCCAGTGGTTTACAGCCCAACTAATGCCCAGCACAGCAGACAGCGGCCCAACAGAAGGCTTTCACTACGGCGGCACAGGGCTGCTGTATACAAGGATGGGCAAAGACCCCGATTTTGGAGACGACGCAGAGTGGCGGCGGGAACAACTCCTGGACCTCCGGTATGAGAAACTGGAAGACCTTTGACGATGACCGTGATACAGAGGAACTGGAGTTCCTTGTTGAGCAGGAATGGGAGCTCGAAAAGGCCTACAAAAGGCTGTTCAACGACTTTCCACAGCTAGGCCTGAGCCCCATTACCTGGGACTGTCTGGCGGAAGAAGTGGGCAGTCAAAGTGACACAGAAGAATTGGAGCCCGAGGCGCTCCCTTGGTTCCCCCTCATGATCACAGCAGAGGAGGAAGTGCTGGCAACAGGGCGGAGTGCCACTGGCCTCTGCCCATCCTCAGACCCAGAGATGGAGGACACTATTCTCCCGCAAAACGACACTGTGTCAGTATCTATCCCCCCAACTGAAGCGCTGGCGATGGGGCAGAGCGCCGATGCCCTCTGCCCACCTTTCCTAATGGTCACAACGGATCCAGGAGAGGATCCCCCCGGACTGGTTTTCCCGCAGCCCATGACCCCACCAGAGATGGAGAACCCCATCCTCCCTAAAGAAGACACTTCGTCAGTATCTATCCCCCCAGCTGAAGCGCTGGTGACAGGGCAGAGCGCCGCTGGCCTCTGCCCACTCCCCAAGTTGCACCAAGACGACCTAAGCAAGGATCTCCAAGGGATGCCGGCCCAGCAACTAATGACCCCACCGAGAATGGAGGACACCATTCTCCCGCCCGGAGACACGTCCCCAGCATCTACCCCTCCAGCAGAAGAGCGGGCAACGGGGCAGAGTGCCGCTGGCCTCTGCCCAATACCCAACTTGTGCCCAGAGGATCCAGGAAAGTTTTTCCAGAGGGTGCTACCCTCCCGACCAATGGCTTCCCTGAGAATGGAGGATGCCATTCTCGCGCAAGGAGGCACTTCCCCAGCATCCACCCCCACAGCAGAAGCGCTGGCTACGGGGCAGAGCATTTCCAACCTCTGCCCATCCTCCCAACCCTTAGGCCAGAGGCCTCTTGCCCCACCTATTCCCCTCAACAGCTGGCCAGAGCACCAGGGGCACGTGCAATTGGCACACGTTCCCCCCAGGTTATTGATACCCTGGGAGAAGGTACAGGCGGTACTTCTCCCCAACAGCGAGACACTTCCCCAGGAGGGGACACCAGCAAAGGATTACACCAGCGACACGCCGGGCCCCAGAGTATAGGCCACCCCTCGGACAGCAGACCAGCCCACAAAGACAAGTGGAGAAACCCGGGGGCTCGCCTCCTCCCGACAGACTATGGACCCACACCCAGGCATACCCAGGCATACCCAGGCGACCGTCGGACCCCACTGGTGGTGCTTGTGCGCCAGCACCCTGGAACTTTGAGGATGGCGCAGAAAAGGGACAAGGTGAGAAGTCTCGTCAGTGGCAAGCGATCCGTTTGGGATCTAAGCTTGCCCTGCCGTTCTGGAAGGGGGGACATATGTCATGGAGCTGGCATAGCGCTCCACGCTTCAAACCCCAAGAGACTTTATGTTCATTTATAGCGTGTGTTTTTAAATAAATATTACATCGTTTGGTTTTAGTTTAAATTAGTTTAGTGTAAAATGGCGTAACTTTAGTTTTAAATATACTTATATTCCTGTAGGTAAATGTGTTTCTGTATAGCCAGTAAACAAGCTTTACTGTTGTGTAATTTATGCAACAGGGCTTTTACCCTTATCTGGCTGCATGTTTAATTCAAGAAATCTGTGATAGTGTTTGTCTTTAATCTGAGGTGTTAGAACAATAGGTTATGCAAATGTTGTGTGAGCTAAAGGCTAAAGAATATAAAAAATGTTTATTGTAAATACCTATCTGACATAATGTAATTAGCATACTGGTAGGACGAGGTGCGTCATTTATGCAAATTATGACTGTTGGATTTCAGCATAAATAGTGGCGTTTTTGTTCATTAAAAGTCATAGAATCCTGTGGGAACATACAGCTCGTCTGGTGTCTCATTCAGGGTACCCACTATCACCCCCAGAAGGCACAGAGCGGCCCTCTGGAAATTCCTAACGGCTCCAGGGCAGAGAATCAGAAGCAGGCGGGTCAAGCTGCTCGAGGCGCTGAGGACAGCGCTCCCAGTAGCCGGGCTGACCGCAACAAAGGGGGGTCTGGAGAGCCAGGACAGACGGAAGAGAACGGTTCCGTCCCAACATCCCCGATCTATTCCGTTACTTCAGCATCAGGGGATTGATAGCTGCTGATCCAGGACAGATTCATTTTTATAAATGTCAGCTGGTGTACAGAGTCGGTGGACAGACGCACTCTTTTGTCTGTGACAAAACCTCCAGCGGCACTGAACGTCCTTTCAGAAAGCACGCTAGATGAAGGGCAACCTAGTAGCTGCATAGCAAATTGGCTAAATTCTGGCCAGTGATCCAATCTCAACACCCAATAAGCCAGTGGATCATCTGCTGGAAACGTATCCAGGTCTGACCTTGCCCCTAGGAAGTCCTGCACCATATGGTGAAGACGCTGGCAATGGGTGCCTACATTTGACGTCCCTGGGCGTCGTGAACTAAAAAAAAAAAAATGCATCAGTCAAGAGGCCCTGGCCTTCACCACTATTCCTCTGATCATCTGCAGCCTCAGAAGCACGTGTGTCATTACTTGGTAACCTACCAGTGCCTGGAAAGGTGTTACACAAGTGTCGCTTTAGAGCGTACTCAAGTTTTTTCATCCTGTGCTCCCTCTGTGCGGGCAGGATGAGCTCTGCGACTTTACCCTTGTATCGTGGATCAAGAAGGGTTGCCAACCAGTAATGATCCCTCTCCTTGATAGCACGAATCCTGGGGTCCTTTAGCAGGCTTTGCATTATAAGGGAGCCCATGCATCGTAGGTTGGAGGTGGCATTAGCTTCCGAGTCTTCCTAGTCAATGAGAATGACCCCATCGTGCACTTCCTCCTCCCAGCCACGCACTAGCCCTTGTGTGTTCTGGGCACACGAAACCCTCCCTTGAGGAATCCCCACCTTCAATGCCCCCACTACTTAAATATTCCTCCTCTTCCTCCTCATCCTCCTCTTGTCTGATCTGAGTAGGACCCGTTGGAATACTATCTGCAGAAAGACTGGGGCCTTCAGAGCTAGGGAAGGCCTCCTCTTCTTCCCACAGCTCTGCCTCTAGAGCCACATCTATAATTCCCCGCAGAGTGTGCTCCAGCAGGAACACTAAAGGAATTGTGTCACTGATGCATGCACTGTCCCTGCTCAGCATCCTCGTTGCCTACTCAAATGGTGACAGTACAGTGCATGCATCCTTGATCATCAGCCACTGTGGGGGGGGAAAAAAACAAGTTGACCTGAACCTGTCCTTGTGCCATACTCACACAGGTACTCGTTGATGGCCCTCTGCTGCTTGTGTAGACACTGCAGCATTGCTAATGTCGAGTTCCACCTGGTGGGCATGTCACAGATCAGACGGTTTGTGGGAAGGTGGAATTCTCTTTGAATTTCTGCAAGGCGAACGCTTGCTGGGAATGACCGTCTGAAGTGGCTGCAGACTTTTCTGGCCTGGCTGAGAAGCTCTGCCAGCCCTGGGTACTTGGTTAGGAAACACTGTACCACTAGATTTAGGAAGTGTGCTAGGCATGGTACATGCATCAATTTACCCTTGCGTAGGGTGGAGAGAAGGTTGCTACCATTATCACAGACGATCATTCCCAGCTGAAGCTGGCGGGGTGTTAACCATCTCTGCACCTGGCCCTGCAGAGCTGACAGAATTTCTGGCCCAGTGTGACTCCTGTCCCCTAAACAAACCAGCTCAAGCACAGTATGGCATCTTTTTGCTTGAGCCATTGCGTAGACCCTGTCAGGCGTGGGTTTAACTGCCACTTCGCCAGAGACAGAGAAGGAGGAGGAGGAGGAAGAGGGAGAGGTGGTGGAGCAGACAGACCTCATACAAGCAGCTTTCAGGAGGTGTGGTGGATGAACAAGCTCCAGCACAGAGCCCCGTCTTGGATCCCTCCCAGCTGCAATCAGAGTTACCCAGTGTGCCGTGAAGGAAATGTAACGACCCTGTCCGTGCTTGCTGGACCACGTATCCAAAGTCACATGCACCTTGCTGCTGACTGCCTTTCCCAATGACTCGATAACATTGTCTTCCATGTACTGGTATAGTGCTGGAATGGCATTGCGTGAAAAGTATTGGCGTTTTGGAACCTGCCACTGTGGTACAGCACATTCAGCAAATTCCACCAGCTGGAAAGGCAGCAGTTGCAATGCGAGTAATTTTGCTAAGCTAGCATTAAGACACTGTGCTTGGGGATGGTTGGGACTATATTTTTTCTTACGCTGCAGCAGCTGCGGCAATGTAATCTGACTGCATAAATCTTCAGCTGATGGGATGCTGTCACATTGTGAGGAAGGACATGGTACATCCATTACTGTAGCATCATCCCTGTCAGTGGAGGTTGTAGGCAATGATATGGCAGGACATACAGTGGGGGTAGAGACAGATGAGGAGGAGGGGGACCTACGCAAAGTTTGGGATGTGTGGCAGGAGGTCATATGTCGCCTCAAGCACGTGGTACCCAAGTGTCCGGTGTCTTTCCCAAGCCTCATCTGACATAGATTACAAATAGCAACGGTGGGGTCTGCTGCACATTTCTTAAAGAACTCCCAGCAGACAGCAGAGTTCGTGCGTGTGTACTTTGAGACAACAGCACCGAAGCAGCTCTGACATCTGATGCCTTGGACTGCCTAGTGCTACGGTTGGTCATAGAGGATGTTGTGCATTGTGTTTGCTGTGCCTCCTCCTCCTCCTCCTCACTTGATTCCTCTGTTCGATCTGGCACCCAGGTGGAGTCAGTGACCTCATCATCAATGTCATCTTCACCCCCTATCTCCTCGTCACTGGAGCCAACTTGGCAGTATGCTGCAGCTGCTGGGGCAACATGATTGCCAGTTATTTGTGTGTCATCACTGGCACCCCCTTCCTCTAGGTTGATTATACTCCCTTCCTCAACCTCAGAGATTAAATCAGATCACTGTACTTGCTGCGCATCCTCAAGCAGCATGTCACTGTCATTGTAGTCAAACAAATCAGCTGACTCCTCCGTGTGTGATAGAGAGACTACGGCAGAAGTAGCTGTGGACATGGAGGCTGCATTTGATGCTTTGGCAGCTGAGGTGGACTGTAAAGCACTACAAGCCTGGCTGGCAGAGGACTCGGAGGATGAGGATTGCCTGGTTAGCCAATCCACCAAGTCCTCTGTATGTTGCTGCTGCTTAAGACGGCCAGCACCAGTTAGAAAGGACAAGCGTGCCCCTGCAGAGGATGCACCACGTCCACGACGACCAGAGGCACAGCCTCCCGACACAGGGGCTGCTTGCCCTCTTATCTGTGTCTGGGAGCGTGTGCCTGTCCTTTTTGTTCTTTCAGACATGGTGAGTGATATATAGATTAATATATACAGAACTCTGATTCAACTCTGGTATAAAGATTTAAAGAACTCTGGTATAATTTAGTGAGACACCCTGATAGCTGGCAGCCAGTGACAAGACACAGATTACAAGTCTCAGACACCTCCTATAAATCAGTGAGACCCCTTGATGGGTGGCAGTGAAACCTCCTATAAATCAGTGAGACCCCTTGATGGGTGGCAGCCAATGAGAACACACGGATTATAACAATTCCCAAATGTTTTAAAGAAATTAGTGACACCCAAAATACTGCGTGGTACTGGTTGTGTGACAAGACACAGATCACCTCAATTCACAAATGTTTTAAAGAAATTAGTGAGCCCCAAAATAATGTGTGGTACTGGTTGTGTGACAAGAGACAGATCACCTCAATTCACAAGTGTTTTAAAGAAATTAGTGACACCCAAAATACTGCGGGGTACTGGTTGTGTGACAAGACACAGATCACCTCAATTCACAAATGTTTTAAAGAAATTAGTAAGCCCCAAAATACTGCATGGTACTGGTTGTGTGACAAGAGACAGATCACCTCAATTCACAAATGTTTTAAAGAAATTAGTGACACCCAAAATACTGCGTGGTACTGGTTGTGTGACAAGAGACAGATCACCTCAATTCACAAATGTTTTAAAGAAATTAGTGAGCCCCAAAATACTGCGTGGTACTGGTTGTGTGACAAGACACAGATCACCTCAATTCACAAATGTTTTAAAGAAATTAGTGAGCCCCAATACTGCGTGGTACTGGTTGTGTGACAAGACACAGATCACCTCAATTCACAAATGTTTTAAAGAAATTAGTGAGCCCCAAAATACTGCGTGTTACTGGTTGTGTGACAAGACACAGATCACCTCAATTCACAAATGTTTTAAAGAAATTAGTGAGCCCCAAAATACTGCGTGGTACTGGTTGTGTGACAAGACACAAATCACCTCAATTCACAAATGTTTTAAAAGAAATAGTGACACCCAAAATACAGGAGCGTCTACCTGTCCTTTTTGTGGTGAGTGATATATAGATTAAATATATACAGAACTCTGATTCAACTCTGGTATAAAGATTAAAGATTTACAGAACTCTGGTATAACTCAGTGAGACACCCTGATAGCTGGCAGCCAGTGACAAGACACAGATTACAATTCCCTCCTAGAAATCAGTGTGACCCCCTGATGGGTGGCAGTGAGAAGCCACAGATTACAAATCTCAGAAACCTCATATAAATCAGTGTGACCCCTGATGGGTGGCAGTGAGAAGCCACAGATTACAAGTCTCAGAAACCTCCTATAAATCAGTGTGCCCCCCTGATGGGTGGCAATGAGAAGCCACAGATTACAAATCTCAGAAACCTCCTATAAATCAGTGAGACCCCCTGATGGGTGGCAGTGAGAAGCCACAGACTACAATTCGCATAAATCTGCTAGAAGTATGTGAGACACCCTGATGGGTGGAAGTGAGAAGCCACAGATTACAAATCTCAGAAACCTCCTATAAATCAGTGAGACCCCCTGATGGGTGGCAGTGAGAATCCACAGATTACAAATCTCAGAAACCTCCTATAAATCATTGAGACTCCCAGATGGGTGGCAGTGAGAAGCCACAGATTACAATTCGCATAAATCTGCTAGAAGTATGTGGGACTCCCTGATGGGTGGCAGTGAGAAGACACAAATTACAATTCGCATAAATCTGCTAGAAGTATGTGGGACCCCCTGATGAGCGGCAGTGAGAAGCCAGAGATTACAAGTCTCAGAAACCTCCTATAAATCAGTGAGACCCCCTGATGGGTGGCAGCAAGTGAGAACAAACGGGTTATAACAATTCCCAAATATTTTGTAGAAATTAGTGACACCCAAAATACTTGCTGGCAGTGACAAGAGACAGATCACCTCAATTCTCTAATATTTTGTAGAAATTTGTGACCCCTAAAATACTTGCTGGCAGTGACAAGACACAGATCACCTCAATTCCCAAATATTTTGTAGAAATTTGTGAGCCCCGAATACTTGGTGGCAGTGACAAGACACAGATCGCTTCAATTCCCAAATGTTTTGTAGAAATTTGTGACCCCCAAAATACTTGCTGGCAGTGACAAGACACAGATCACCTCAATTCCCAAATGTTTTGTAGAAATTTGTGATCCCAAAATACTGCGTGGTACTGGCTGTGTGTCAAGACACAGATCACCTCAATTCCCAAATGTTTTGTAGAAATTAGTGACCCCAAAATACTGTGTGGTACTGGCTGTGTGACAAGACACAGATCACCTCAATTCCCAAATATTTTGTAGAAATTTGTGACCCCTAAAATACTTGCTGGCAGTGACAAGACACAGATCACCTCAATTCCCAAATATTTTGTAGAAATTTGTGACCCCAAAAAGACTTGCTGGCAGAGACAAGAGACAGATCACCTCAATTCCCAGATATTTGGTAGAAATTAGACCCCCCCAGACCCCCCCAGTAGCGTGGCAGAATGGCAGTAAGAACACACAACAACTATCTCCTCTGAAATCTCCTCTCAAATGTGTGCAGAAGCGCTGTGTGGAAACCTTATATAGTGTGCTGCGGGACTTAGCTCTGTGAGCCCATGATTGGGCAAAATTTGCCCAATCAGGACTCTGAGCCGTGATTGGCATAGTGTTGAACCTGTCTTGCACCAGACCTGTGGTCAGGTGCAAGGCTGTAGTCAATTACGAGCTTCAGGCCAGTGGGAAAGTGCATTGTGGTCCATTGTGGTGCATTGTGGGCGAACACGCGGCGAACACCCGGAAATGTTCGGAGTTCGCGAACAAACGAACAGGCTATGTTCGATGCGAACTCTGAACCATCCGAACCGAACAGCTCATCGCTAGTCGTCGTGGATGTTGTGCATCCTCTGCAGGGGCACGCTTGTCCTTTCTAACTGGTGCTGGCCGTCTTAAGCAGCAGCAACATACAGAGGATTTGGTGATTGGCTAACCAGGCCATCCTCATCCTCCAAGTCCTCTGCTAGCCAGGCTTGTAGTGGTTTACAGTCCACCTCAGCTGCCAAAGCATCTAATGCAGCCTCCATGTCCACAGCTACTCCTGCCGTAGCCTCACCAACATACACGGAGGAGTCAGCTGAATTGTCTGACTACAATGACAGGGATATGCTGCTTGAGGATGCGCAGCAACTACAGTGCTCTGATTCAAACTCTGATGTTGAGGAAGGGAGTATAATCAACCTAGAGGAAGGGGGTGCCAGTGACACACAAATAACTGGCACTCATGTTCCCCCAGCAGCTGCAGCATATTGTGAAGTTGGCTCCAGTGACGAGGAGATAGGGGGTGATGACGATGATGAGGTAATTGACTCCACCTGGGTGCCTGATCGAACAGAGGAGTCAAGTGAGGAGGCACAACAAACACGAGGCACAACGTCCTCTATGAGCAACCGTAGCCAGTCCAAGGCATCAGAAGTCACAGCTGTTCAGGTGCAGAGCGCTGTTGTCTCAAAGCACATGTACAGGAAGTCTGCTGTCTGGGAGTTCTTTAAGAAATGTGCAGCAGACCACACCATTTCTATTTGTAATCTATGTCAGATGAGGATCAAACGTGGGAAAGACATCCCACGCTTGGGTAACACATGCTTGAGGCGACATATGACCACCTGCCATGCATCCTGTTGGCACAACACTTTACATAGGTCATGCTCATCTGTCTCTACCCCCACTATGTGTCCTGCTATGTCATTGCCTACAACCTCCACGGACAGGGACAATGCTACAGTAATGGGTGTACCAGGTCCTTCCTCACAATGTGACAGCATCCCATCAGCTGAAGATTTATGCAGTCAGATTACATTGCCCCAGCGTAAGAAAAAATATAGCCCCAACCATCCCCAAGCACAGCGTCTAAATGGCAGCTTAGCAAAATTACTCGCATTACAGCTGCTGCCTTTCCAGCTGGTGGACTCTGCTTCCTTCCGTGAATTTGCTGAATGTGCTGTACCACAGTGGCAGGTTCCAAAACGCCATTTCTTTTCATGGAGGGCCATTCCAGCACTATACCAGCACGTGGAAGAAAATGTTATCGAGTCATTGGGAAAGGCAGTCAGCAGCAAGATGCACATGACTTTAGACACGTGGTCCAGCAAGCATGGACAGGGCCATTACATTTCCTTCACACACACTGGGTAACTCTGCTTGCAGCTGGGAGGGATCCAGGACGGGGCTCTGAGCTAGAGCTTGTTCATCCACCACGCCTCCAGAAAGCTGCTTGTATGAGGTCTGTCTTCTCCACCACCTCTTCCTCCTCCTCCTCTTTCTCTGTCTCTGGTGAAGTGGCAGTTAAACTGATGTGTGGCATGGGCTATGCAATGGCTCAAGCAAAAAGATGACATACTGTGCTTCATACTGTGCTTGAGCTGGTTTGTTTAGGGGACAGGAGCCACACCGGGCCAGAAATTCTGTCAGCTCTGCAGGGGCAGGTGCAGAGATGGTTAACACCACGCCAGCTTCAGCTGGGAATGGTCGTCTGTGATAATGGCAGAAACCTTCTCTCCGCCCTACGCCAGGGTAAATTGATGCATGTACCATGACTAGCACACGTCCTAAATCTGGTGGTACAGCGTTTCCTAACCAGGTACCCAGGACTGGCACAGCTTCTCAGCCAGGCCAGAAAAGTCTGCAGCCACTTCAGACAGTCATTCCCAGCAAGTGTTCGCCTGGCAGAAATTCAAAGAGAATTCCACCTTCCCACAAACCGTCTGATCTGTGACATGCCCACTAGGTGGAACTCGACATTAGCAATGCTGCAGCATCTGCACAAGCAGCAGAGGGCCATCAATGAGTACCTGTGTGAGTATGGCACAAGGACAGGTTCCAGTCAACTTGGTTTTTTTTGCCCCCCCGCAGTGGCTGATGATCAAGGATGCATGCACTGTACTGTCACCATTTGAGGAGACAACGAGGATGGTGGGCAGGGACAGTGCATGCATCAGTGACACAATTCCTTTAGTGTTACTGTTGGAGCGCACTCTGCGGGGAATTATAGATGTGGCACTAGAGGCAGAGCAGTGGGAGGAAGAGGAGGCCTTCCCTAGCTCTCAAGGCCCCAGTCTTTACGCAGACAGCATTCCTGCGGGTCCTCAGATCAGACAGGAGGAGGATGAGGAGGAGGAGGAATATTTAAGTAGTGGGGGCATTGAAGGTGGGGTTTCCTCAAGGGAGGGTTTTGTGTGCCCAGAAACCCAAGGACTAGTATGTGGCTGGGAGGAGGAAGTGGACGATGGGGTCATCCTCATTGACCAGGAAGACTCGGAAGCTAATGCCACCTCCAACCTACGCTGCATGGGCTCCCTTATCCTGAAAAGCCTGCTAAAGGACCCCAGGATTCATGCTATCAAGGAGAGGGATCATTACTGGTTGGCAACCCTTCTTGATCCACGATACAAGGGTAAAGTTGCAGAGCTCATCCTGCCCGCACAGAGGGAGGACAGGATGAAACAACTTGAGGACGCTCTAAAGCGACACTTGTGTAACACCTGTCCAGGCACTGGTAGGTTACCAAGTGATGACACAGGTGCTTCTGATGCTGCGGATGATCAAAGGAAGAGCGGTGAAGGCCGGGGCTGCTTGACTGATGACTTTTTAATTTTTTTTAGTCCACGACGCGCAGGGATGTCAAATGTAGGCACACATTGCCAGCGTCTTCACCGTATGGTGCAGGACTACCTAGGGGCAAGGGCAGTACTTGATACCTTTGAAGCAGATGTTCCACTGGCTTACTTGTTGTTGAGATTGGATCACTGGCCAGAATTTAGCCAATATGCTATGCAGTTACTAGGTTGCCCTTCATCCAGCGTGCTTTCTGAAAGGACGTTCAGTGCCGCTGGAGGTTTTGTCACAGACAAAAGAGTGCGTCTGTCCACCGACTCTGTAGACCAGCTGACATTTATAAAAATGAATCAGTCCTGGATCAGCAGCTATCAATCCCCTGATGCTGACGTAACTGAATAGATGGGGATCTCTTCTGCATTACCAAAACCTCCACTCCTGCACTCTTTCACAATACCTCAGAGGGGTTACGTTGTGAAGGCACTAGCTGGCACCAAAGGCACAATATTTGGGTGCACTGCCACTGACGCCTATACCAGAGTCATATCATTTTAATATTGGACTGCAGGGTCCACCGCTGCATTCTTCCACAATACCACAGAGGGCTTACGGTGTTAAGGCACTTGCTGCCACCAAAGGCCAAATATTTGGGTGCACTGTCACTTACGCCTATACCAGATTCACATCATTTTAATATTGGACCGTAGGGTCCACCGCTGCACTCTTCCACAATACCACAGAGGGGTTACGGTGTGAAGGCACTTGCTGCCACCAAAGACATAATATTTGGGTGCATTGCCACTGACGCCTATACCAGATTCATATAATTTTAATATTGGACTGCAGGGTCCACCGCTGCACTCTTCCACAATACCACAGAGGGTTTACTTACAGTGTGAAGGCACTTGCTGCCACCAAAGGCCCAATATTTGGGTGCACTGCCACTGACGCCTATATTACCAGATTCATATCATTTTAATATTGAACAGCAGGGTCCACCGCTGCACTCTTCCACAATACCACAGACGGGTTACGGTGTGAAGGCACTTGCTGCCACCAAAGGCACAATATTTGGGTGCACTGACGCCTGTACCAGATTCATATCATTTTAATATTTAACCGCAGGGTCCAACCCTGCACTATTCCACAATACCACAGAGGGGTTACGGCAGGGCTCAGAATTTCAGGTCCTGAGCTACTAGCCAGGCCTTATAAATTACTCGCCATCAGTTAACCTTTCTAACCCAGTCCCATACTGTACATTTTCCTTGCAGTGACTCTATGTAAAGGATATAAGAGCTCCACAGTAATAAAACTCACAGAAATGTGCGCTGTGTATGCGCGTATCACATTGCTGATATCCCTAAACTTACCCTTTAATCACACAATGCAAATGGTGGTGGGATCTGCCACTTTGTCTGCCTGCAAGCAGTTAAGCCCTGAGAAAAAATAGTTTCCATTGCTTCTCTGACATCCTTGTGTGATCCTGCATATGAGCTCACTCAGGACTCGAAGCAGAGAAATGCTTGATTCCGAATACTATGGACTCTAGGAGTCAATACCAGACACTAGACATGTGCATTCGTTTTAGTACTAAAGCGATTTAGTCCGAATTTTGGGATAATTTAGTTTTAGTATGACTCAAGAGAAACGAAACTGCTCAGTACAAAAAACGAAAGAAACTAAAATAAAATGCACTACATTTTAGTTTCAGTCCTTTTTGTGATATTATATTGATGAGTGAAGGAGACCAGCAATGAAGAGCGCAACATCGCAACATCCGAAGTTCTGCACCCTCCACATGCCAATGCAGGAGGATGTTCTATACAGAGAGGGACATTAATTCAGGAGGATGTTCTATATATTATACAGAGAGGGGTATTAATTAATGCAGGTGGATGTTGTATACATTATACAGAGAGGGGTATTAATTAATGCAGGAGGATGTTCTAAACATTATACAGAGAAGAGCCTTTTTTTTTTTAGCCCTTTAAATCCAGTGGCTGTGAGCGCGGAGATCGGCTGCTTGTTACATTATCTCTCAGTACAATGTATCAGGCTCAGCTGTTACAGTAACTGACTGCTGCTCATCACAGCGCTCAGAGTTTCAGTAAAACAAGGAAATAATATTGTTCTAACGTCTTATATATAAAAATATTATTTACTAGTTTTACTGAAACTCTGAGCGCTGTGATGAGCAGCAGTCAGTTACTGTAACAGCTTTGCCTGACACATTGTGCTGAGAGTGAGTGATACTGTAACAACAAGCGATCTCAGCCCTCTGAGGAGCCACTACAATAGTAATTGTATCCACTGGTTTTCGGATGAATGAAATTAGTTTTCATACTAGAGAACTGAAAACGAATTTCTTTAGTAACTAAATAAATTGCATTTTAGGACTAATCCATTAGTTCAAAACGAAATTTTGTGCTGTGCACATGTCTACCAGACACTGCACGATGCAGGTATCTTTGAGCTCTTCCCTATTATTATGGCTCCAGCAGCTGCTGGTACCAACTCTATTACAAATGAGCTACTATAAAAGGGAGCCAGTTACAGTTACAAGTATTTATAAAGCGTTAATAAATTCCTTGGTGCTGTACAATGGGAGAGACAGAATAACAAATATACATACATGTTACACACACGGAACAGAAGGAGGGAGGATCCTGCTCAAGAGCTTACAAACTAAGAGGAGAGGGGTGGTTCATTAAGTGAGGGTGAATAGGGTAAGTGAAGTAGCAGGGGTGCATGAATACTGAATGGGAAGAGCAAGAAATGTACAGTTAGGGACTCATGGAGTGAGATGATAGGCTTCTCTAAAGTAATGCGTTTTCAGAGACTTCTTGAAGGACTGGAGAGATGGGCAGAGTCTAATGCTGGGAGAGAGGGAGTTCTATAGAAAGCCACTAACAGTTACTGGACCACACAATGTTTTCTCCTTTGCAGCTCTTTTTTACTAACTCTGTTGGAACTGGGCCCCTCGGTACAAAAAAAGTCACATACTTTTCCTAACCTGGCATCCATGAGTCTTCCATGCACATAAACCACGAGTAACTGAGTGTTTGATCTCCCATTGCTGGACTGAGGATTTGAGTGAATTAAAAGCATGGAGTACAAGCTCCTTGGGACATGAGGGCCTAAGGTCAAACAGTGACCTGCGCCTAGCTTCTCCCCGCATCACCTCTTCCATGATAGACTGCAGGATTCTCACGCGCAGCCCCCACTCTCTGGAACGCTCTCCTCGTACTGTCAGACTTCCCCTAACTTCTCTTCCTTCAAACGCTCCCTGAAAACATTCCTATTTAGGGAAGCCTACCACCCAACTCACTGACGCAACCATCAATCACTCTCACCTTACAGTCCTCTCCTCCTGTTTCCAACCCCAACCCTCCCAGATTGTGAGTTCCTACGGAATAGGGCCCTCATCTCCTCCTGTACTGTTTGTCAAATGTTGTTCAATGTATTGTAACCCTGTCTATACTGTGCTTATTGTACAGCGCTGCGGAATATGCTGGCGCTTTATAAATAAAGAATAAAAATAAATAATAATAGGCATAACCCCCCCCACCAGTCTGCAACAAGATTAATCAAGGAGGGATACACTAGCTCCACTATTCTGCTAAGATGCTGCCCAGCTCCCCCCTCCCCCATACAGACATTTATCCTTTTATTTTACAGGGCACTTTATTATTATTTTAACCTTTTTATTATTCCCTTTTGCAGACTTTAAAATTGAGTTTTTCCCCAGATATTTACAGGTTTTTTTCTTACCTCTCCTGTCCTGCTAATGTGGTTCTGTTCAGAGAGATGATCTCCTCTCCACCCAGTGCTGTGGCCCATATGAATTTATTCCCATGTCGTTATCCCAGCGACCAGTGACCTGGGCTGGGAGGAAGTGTTCAGGGCAGTATTTGTATTTATTGCCTGTACTGAGGGACTCCATGGCCAGCATATACTCTGACAGCACGCTTCCCCGGCAGCCCCCAAGGATGATTTAGTAGTGAGAGGAGGAGGGGGCGGGTGGTCAGTGCTTCAAGATGCAGACAGTGTGATTTGCTACTTCAGAACAGTTTAGAGGCATAAAAAGAATGCGGGGGGCCACCACCCACATAGATAAACTATACTTATCTGTCCCGTTTACAATCCTAGCTCCAGCCTCCAGCATCAAGGCATCTCCTTCTCACTGGAAGGGATTCAGGTGCTGGCACTCTGACACATCCTCAGGGTGCACCGGACGCACTGTGTCACTCACACAGCATCAAGGAGGAGTCAGGAGGGACTGAATTCTCCTGCTCCTCCGTCTCCGGACTCTGAGACATCGAGATGCAGAGGCAGACTGTGCGTGCAAGGGCCATTCACGGACACCTTGCTGATCCTTGATCCCAGCCCAATTTTCACTCGCACTCTCCCAGTTTCTGCTCGCAAATTGCAAGAGGGCGAGTGGAAATTTTGACCCCTGGGTTACAGTGTGACGGCACTGTTGCCGACACTAAAGGTGCAATTTTAAAGCACCTATTGTTACTTTCATCCAAAGCCTGCATAAGTTTCACCATAATTTAGCCAAAAAAATCACTAAACTTGTTCTGCGTGTCCTAAAACGTCTCCTCTTTTCATACAGTCTGCCGCCCCAAGCAGTTGTTTATGAATAGATTAAAGGAAAACCATTTACCGTCATTTGAAATGTCATTTTTTTGTTTTTAAATGTGTCTATACATCCTACAAATTTGCCACTTCACAGGCAGGTTATGGGGATCTCCTAGGCACGATATTTGAAGGAATTTTTCATTTTTATTCTTAACCTTTATTTCATGGAAAACTAACTGTTCCTTTAAAAACGTGTTTTTTTTTACTTTTTGTCCTTGTTTCCTGTCCCCCAGGGCACTACCCGGACCCCCATACACCTTTTATGTCAAATATCTTGCATATATGCCCTCTTGGAGGGCACTCTAAAAATCAAACGTTCGAGTCCCTTTTACTTGCATTGATTTTGAATCGTGTTCGAACCCGAACTTTTGAAATTGTTCGAGTTCGAATGCGAACCGAACACGGGTGTGTTAGACTCATCACTACTCAGAGACTCACTTATGATTCACCAGGACAAAGCACAGAGGAAGCTGTCAAGACGGTACGAAGACTGCCCAAAGTGTCTACTATGCTTGCTGAGGTAGCTAGGGACATGAGTCAGCTTGAGGATGTATATCTGACCCACTATATGTCTGCTACTGTACCTGAATGTATTGATTAATGTGAGATGTTAAAATGTTATGTACCCATTACATGCCCTTGGTAGGACCCAAGAGTTTAGGGGGGGAGAGTGTAGCGCTGCTTTAAAATTAACTCTGGTTCTGTGAAATGTTGCCTTATACTACTGGAGGGAGCCAGAGTATTATGTATGATAAGGGACATTGCTGGACTATACACTACATTTCCCAGAAACCCCTGGGAGAGGAGAAGGAAGTGAGCTCTCTGGCGCGAGGAAGTGAGGAGCCAGATGGCCAGCGTGGCAGAACGAAGGGGGCAGCGAGAGAGAGCAGTCGCAGGTGACACTTCTGGGATCCTGACAGAGTTGGAGCACAGAGAGACAGCGGCATCCATTGTTGCAGTGATCAGAGAGAGAGAGTGTGCATCGGCCGGTTGCATATTTCGCTGAGCTGTTCCGGACAAAGTGCGGTTTGAGAGAAGGAGGACTTCGTGTGAGGAGAGGCTACAAACCGGAGCGGAGTGCTGTCGGCCTGTGTGCTCGTGTTCCGGCGGAGGAGAATCAGATCGGGAGTGCAGGCGTTAACAGCACCGGGCTCCAAGTGGCAGCGAGGACAGATCCTCTTGGCAGAAGGTCCTTTTTCTCCAGCGTTCACTTATCCAGGGCAAGCGGTTACACCGGATGGGTGAGAAGGCTCCGGCCTGGTGAAAACGCAGAACATTGCGCACTTGTTTACTTGTTTCCTTAAGGGCCCCAACGGACGACTAGTCGAAGATTGCTCTTTTCAGTCACTGGCCAGTTGAACACAGTACCCGGGTACCCTAGACACACGGACATACATATTTTGAGCCTTTTTACGGGACTTATACTCCAGAACAGAAGGGGTTAACTGTTTCTTTTCCGCCGCGTGTTTTTCCTGCATTACGAATTCCTGTCATTTAAATACCGTACATGTATGCCATATGTTGCTTTATTGGGATTAGTAAAGTATATAATATAGAAAAATCCACAACAGTGCTGGTGTATATTGATTTTCCTAGCACGGTGAGACTATCCTGGGGTTAATTAGCGGCTCCTTCGGGGGTGAGCGCTACACATGTAACACACATATTCTACAGTGTCCACAGAAGATAACAGTGGTGGATGATTGCAGGATCCTCTCTATGGTTAAGAAAAAAACATTGTTAGATATGAGTCAGCGTACGGGGATGAGCTCAGGTGTGCAGTAACACAAAGTTGAGTAGGCAAATTCAAACAGAAAGATTTATTAAGCAATGACACAATAGAAACAAAGCAAGGGCAACACAGAATAAAGTAATTATACTAAGCAACTAGGTAAGAAGCAGGAAATAGGGCAGACAGCTCCTTTGAGCGCTGACTCACTTAAAGATCCCTTACAATCAGGGGCTTTCTTTTTTTTAAACTAAACAAACATAGGTTTCACCGACCTGTTGTTTCTGCTTGGTCCCAAAACACTTTGGCCCCTATTACATACCTAACGCTAATGATAGCTGCTGTATTAGCTGCCTATTACAATCCAAACGCAAACGGGTTAAAAAACCCGTTTGCATTTGGTACCTTGCGCTCCTCTGCGTGAGGTTAGGGGAGGTGCACTTTGCGCACCCTATACTTAACATGGGGAGCGCAAAGCGTTAATCAGCGTTGGATTACAATGTCCCAGCGCTGATTAACGCCTGGCTCTGGTCAACGAAAAGTTAACCAGAGCCAGGATCTGGTGTTAACGGATTCTGCTTCTGCAGAATCCGTTAATACCAGCTGTAAAAATAAAAAAAACAAGACACATACTTACCCTCTGTCCCGCGGCGAGGACCGCGGCTCCGGTCGCATCCTCCGGCCGGCGGGAGCAGGGAAAGACAGGGGGAAAATGTCTGAGATCCGGCCAGTCATGTGACCGGCAGAGAGGAACTCAATGGAGTCCTATGGACTCCATTGAGAGGATGTGTGCGGCTGCGCTCAGCGCTGCCGCGAGCATCCCTAACTTTAACGCTCGATAACAATGCAAGCAGCATTTTTTGCGCCTGCATTGTAATCTGGCGTTAAAACGCGGGCGCAAGGGGGGAAACTGCGAGCGCAGTTTTTCCTCCCCTGTGCCTGCGTTTTAACGCCAAGAGCGTAATATGGGCCTTTGCGTCTCTTCACACAGGCACCTCCTTCACACTGAAAAGCAGGCAGTGATTTCTTTTTACTGCTGCTAAATGACTTCCAGCTGACCAGTGTGTGGAGAGTAAAAGAACCTCTTGGGCTTCCTTATGTAGTTCACAACGGCTCCCCCTGGAGCTAAACATATCTCTCCCTAAAAAGATTAAAGAGAATATACACACCGTCACAGACCACACCGTGTACTTTATCACATATCCCTCCCCCCAGCTCAGGTCCATCGGGGTGAGCGGCCTTGGATCATAAACAGTGAACATGGGAGAGGCCATCCGCATTACCCTGGGCAGTACCAGCCCTGTGGGCCATAGTGAACTGGTAGGGCTGGAGACTCAGGAACCATCTAGTCACCCTGGCATCCACGTTAAGGGTGCGAGGTCAGTAACCAGTGTAAACTGCCGTCCTAGCAGATAATACCTCAAGGATTCTAATAACCATTTAATAGCCAGGCACTCCTTCTCCACCACAGAGTATCTCTGTTCATGGGGGTTTTGTTTGTGGCTCAGGTACATGACTGGATGTTTCTCTCCCCCATGTACTTGAGAAAGCACTGCACCTAGGCCTACTTCAGACGCATCGGTCTGTACTACAAACGGTTTGGTGAAATCCGGTGCCACCCAGTGGTGTATTTAGGTTTTGTGCTGCCCTAGGCCTGACTAAACTCGTGCACCCCCTAATTTAAATTTGACGCACCCCTTCCTGTCAAGGGCACACCTCTTCCTGGTTAATCCCCACCCTTCCTCTTTAAGCTCCACCTTTTCCTCTTAGAGCTCCGCCTTTTCCTCTCTTTATATTAAAAGTGGATACCAAGTGCCTACTTGTATATTTTGTATACCATTTCAAATGTATCTATTGAGATAAAGAAAATTGTAAAAATGCTTGAATTTAAACATTTCATAAAGAACAGCCACGCATGTCAAGTAAACGGGATCACAGCCGCTCTAATTGGTTGAACAATAAAATCCACAGAAACGTGCACTGCATATGAGCGTATCACAGAGCTGCACAGCAATAAAACCCACAGAAATGGGCACTGTGTATGAGCATATCAGAGCTGCACAGCAATAAAACCCACAGAAATGTGCAGTGTGTATGAGCATATCACAGAACTGCACAGCAATAAAACTCACAGTAATGTGCAGTGTGTATGAGCATATCCCAGAGCTACAGGGCAATAAAACTCACAGTACTCACAGTGTGTATCACAGAATCCACAGCAATAAAACTCCCAGCAATGCAATGTGTGGTGTGTGTCAGCGTATCAGAATCCACAGCAATAAAACTCCCAGCAATGCAATGTGCGGTGTGTATGAGTGCATCAGAATCCACTGCAGCAAAACTCCCAGCAAACCTAGTGTATATGAGCACACAGCAATTATGCTGTGGAGCCATCTTGTCAGCAGTGGGGTGCCACTGTCAGAGGGTGCACTGTAGCTTTGATTCCCTTCCCGGTGGGTGTTCAGTCCAGAATAGAGTCTGTGTTAACGAAAGGGCGGGCAGCTGCGCGCGTGCGTTTCACGTGGTTCAGCCAGTCATGTGGTACTGAGACTCAGAGAAATGGCAGTGAAATGCCCTGATGTTCGGTGGTTTCAATCAGCAGGTTTATTCAGGCGAACCCCATAGGTTTCAATGTTAAAAATATTCCCGTTTTTATGCAATATCTAATAAATCATTTATTATTTTAATCTGCAGTAAAAAGTCTTTACTTATTGATTTTTTTTTAGTACCTTTTAGTCATTTTTCAGATTTTTTTTGGCAAAATTCCCCCCCCTTTTTTTTAATAGCAGTTTTTCTTTTTTCTGTAACAGAACTTTTTATTATCAATCATAAGATCTTATATGTAAATTCCAGACATTTTCGTTCAGTAGTTCTTTTGAAAACAGCAGGCCACGGGTTTGCGGTGGCAGCATTCAGAGGCCGACTCCATGCACTTTGGGGACCCTGCGGTGAATGTTGAATTCATTGCAGGGTGGGGAAATTTTATTCTCCTAAGTGCAGGGAACTACAGAACACCAAAAAGTTGGTGTCATTTCGGTGCTCTGTGAGTAACCCATTTAGTGGTAAGGTTTTTTGCTGCCCCCTGGAAAGTGAAATTGAAAGTGTAAATTAGTGAAATCTCAATGTATCCTTCCTGGTAAAATACTTGGCAAAAGTAAAAAAAAAAAAAAAAAAACTTTTTTGAAAAATTTTTTTAGGGGTGGGGCCACCCAGTGCGGGCTGCCACCCCCTGGAAAGTGCCGCCCTAGGCCTGGGCCTAGTCGGCCTAGGCCAAAATACACCAGTGGTGCCACCAACACAGGATCAGCACACAGAGCTTTTTTCAGGATCAGAAAGGCACACTCTGCTTCTGGGGACCATTTAACCATAACTGGGCTTTTATTTTAGTGAGCTCAACCAGGGGGTTAGCAATAGTAGCAAAGTCAGGGATAAACCTGCGATAATAGCCCGTTAAGCCCAGGAATGCCCTTACTTGCTTTTACCAGACGTGGCCAACCAGAGATGGCTGCTACCTTGCTCTGTTGTGGCTTAAGGAGTCCCCGTCCGATGGTGTACCCTTGATATTTAGCCTCTTCTAGGCCTAAAGAGCACTTAGCGTGGTTAGCTGTCAAACCAGCTGTCACATTTCAGCCCTGCCCCCTGCTGTGGTTACAGGGATTCCTCTGTTTTCTGGTTTAAGGCTCTGCAGACCATCTCTATTGGGCTGATAGTCTGCGGTCACATTACCTGCTCAGCCCTATTTATAGGGCCAGCAGTACTCTTGCTCCTTGAGTCTGGATAGGTCAATACCTATTAAGCTCCTGCTCCCTGTTTTGCTAATTTGTATTTCTGATTTCTCTGTGTATGACTCTTGGAATATTCTTACGTCTGTCCCCTAAAGTTATCTGTCTGGATTTATCGTGTATGACCTGGCTTGTATTTTTGGACCTCTCTTCTGTATGTGCATAGTTAATGTGCTTTTGCTCAGAAGACTTTTTGGTCACAAAATTAATTGCTACTGAGAGGTATCTAGTGTTTTCATTTTGGCTGTCCTCCCTGGAAGGGAGTGCTAGGATCAGCAGTCCTGTTTGTTGTATTTTCAAGTACCAACAAGTTCTGCCCTGCAGGCTGCTGAATACAATCTAGTCTCATTTTGTCCTGTCGAGAAGTACTGTGTATGTTCTCATTCTGTCTACCCTTGTCCTGAACCTGTATTTAGATTTAGAAATTGTACCCAGTGCAGGGCTTCCTCTTGTGCCTGTCACCTGCACTGTCATCTCTTGCTCTGTTTCTGTTTAAATGTAGTGTGTGCCGGATCCTGCATTATGCAACAAACCACAAACCTGCCTCAAGGGCTTAAAAATATACGCTATGAAGGGTCCTCCCTGGCATCTGCCCGGGACCCCCGTGACACTGGCAATCCGTATACTATCCAGTACTGCCTGAAGCTTCGACAGATGTGTTTCCCAGTCCGCACTGTGAATTACCACATCATCCAGATAGGCAGCTGCATACTCTCTATGGGGTCGGAGTATCTTACCCATCATGCGCTGAAAGGTGGCCGGGGCACCATGCAGCCCGAATGGTAACACAGTGTACTGGTATAACCCCTCAGGGGGTGGAAAAAAAACATTTTCCTTGACTCTCATTGTCAATGGCACCTGCCAATATCCTTTGGTCAAGTCCAATGTACTAAGATATCGTGCTTTACCCAATCGTTCTATCAGTTCATCCACCCAAGGCATGGGGTAGGCATCAAACTTAGAAATGTCGTTCAACTTACGGAAATCGTTGCAGAACCGTATTTCCCCATTTGTTTTAGGCACCAACACGATTGGGTTATTACACTCACTTTGTGACACTTTAATGACCCCCAACTTAAGCATCTTTTTTACCTCTGCACTGACTGCTTCCCATCTAGCCTCGCGTATCCTGTACAGCTTCAGATTTACTTTCTTTCTGGGTTCAGTAATGATATCATGCTTGATGATGTGAGTTTTCCCTGGTACTGGGGAAAACACATCTCTGTTTCTGGACACAAAATTCTTAACTTCTTGTTTCTGATGGCAAGCAAGAGTTTCAGCGATATAGACCTCTGGATCATTCTCACGGGCAACATGCGTAGGTTTGCCTTTGGTCACCGTGAGGACCTCCCTTTCTACCCATGGCTTCATTAGGTTTATATGGTAGATCTGTTCTGCCTTTCGTCTACCCGGCTCTCTCACTTTATAGTTTACGTCACTGACCCTCTAAGTGATTTCATATGGGCCTTGCCAGCTGTCTAGTAATTTGCTTTCAACAGTGGGGATAAGGATCAGAACCCGGTCTCCTGGTTTGAATACTCACAGCCTTGCGTTCCTATTGTAACTCGCTTGTTGGGCTTTCTGAGCTTTCTCCATATTTTCTTTAACTATGGGCATTGCAGCCTCCATCCGTTCTTGCATTTGAGCTACATGTTCGGTGGGGGGTATGCTCTTGTTCCCATGTTTCCTTGGCAATATCTAAAATGCCCCTGGGATGCCTGCAGTACAATAATTCAAATGGTGAAAACCCAGTGGAAGACTGTGCGACTTCCCTAATGGGCAACATAAGGTAGGGTAATAGATGATCCCAGTTCTTCCCGTCTTTATCTACCACCTTACACAGCATATCCTTTAGCGTTTTGTTAAACCTCTACAACAGTCCGTCAGTTTGAGGATGGAACACCGAAGTTTTTTGCTGAGTAATACTAAGTACTTTACACAACTCGCTCATAAGTTTGGACATGAATGGGGTACCCTGGTCTGTGAGGATCTCTTTTGGTATACCCCCATCCTGCTGAACATCATCATTAACTCCCTTGCTATGTTCTTAGAGTTGGCATTCCGTAGGGGCACTGCCTCGGGGTACCAGGTTGCATAGTCAACAACAACTAAAATGTATTGATACCCCCTAGCAGACTTAAGCAAAGGCCCTACTAGGTCCATTGTGATCTGCTCAAAATGAACCTCTATGTTTTGAAGGGGTACCAGTGGATTGCAAAGCCGCTCTATGGCCGAAAATTGCCAGACCAAAAGAACCGGGCCAGAACTCTCTCTCTGGGTTTATCAGTCCCCAGGTGCCCTCCTAACACATGACTATGGGCTAGCTCCAAAACAGTGTTTCTATGTGACTGTGGAACCAGCAGCTGCTCCACCTCCTCTTCCCCTTTCTTATCTACTCAATACAACAAGTTGTTTTTCACTTTAAAATAAGGAAAGCCTCTAGTGGCTTGTCTGGGTCTACGACTGTACCCTCCATTACTTGCACATTTTCTCTTGCTGCTTTCAGGGTTACATCCTCCCATTGGGCAGCTCTAAAGTTTCCACAGTGGACTCCCAGATCCTGAAAATCCAATCGTGTTACAGGAGCCTCATTCTGGGGTGGTTCTACCTCATTACCCAGGCACGTGAGGGGTGCTTTTTGTTCTCTACCTGCTTCCCAGTCAATATCACTGAAAGGAAACATGTTACATCTGTTAACCTCCTGTACCTCTCCAGTGGTCACTTCCTGAGGGCCCGAGGAGTTTTCCCACATGTAACAGAAATGGGGAAAGTCCCTGTCTAATACCACATTATAGGGCAACAGGGGCACCACCCCTACATGGTATTTGACCCTTCCAACATCAGTGGCAAACTCAACCACTGCTGTGGGGAATGAGTCGGTGTCACCATGTATACACAAACAACACCAAGCATTTGCTTGGCATCTAATTGTTCTGGCTGTAGCAGAACCTCTTTTATCAAAGTAACTTCGCTCCCAAGATCAAGCAGCGCTTGCACATGCTTTCCTTCCACACTTATCAGTCTTAGATGTGTCATATCGACAGCGCTAGTTACCACACACATTTTTGAGCAAGCCAACATGCTCCTTGCACCCACATCGCACTGCATGGGCTCTTCGCCCTCTGGACAGTCACAGGCAAAATGTCCTGGTTCGTTACATTTGAAGCAGATTACTGGTTTCTGAGTCTGATCCCGTGGCCGAAGCAGGGATTTTGGGTACCTTCCAGCATTATAGTTCCATTGTCCCATGCTGGGTACAGGGTTCTGTCCTTTGTTTCCAGTTTTTCCACCTGTCCGGTGGATAGGGGATTTGGCCTTAGGCTGAAGATCGATACTATGTAGCTCCTTAGCGGTCAAGTACCTTTCAACCAAGCACATCATCGCTTCTGGATCCTTTGGGTCCCCTTGGCTAACCCATTGTAGCAGTCCTGTCGGCTTGGTGGAGTAGAGGTAACATCACTGCTTGGCGTGGAGAGAGCCTGTGGAGACATGGGTTCGATTCCAGCAGGAGCACCTCTCCAGTAAGTGTTCTTGGACAAGACACCTTGCGGTACATACTCACCACCCAGGACATACTTGAAAACGATGCAGTGTCAAAGCGCCACGAACACAGCTCGGTGGGAGACCCAATTCACCAACCGTCTCCACGAGGTTTCTATCAGATGGGGACGCCACCAGCCCCCTGGATCAGCTGAACAAAAGAAGGGGATAGACCTCCAGTGGATAAGAAGTGCCAATCGGTTTATTGAGGGAACAGCACCCCTTAGAAAAATCAGTGATGTTTCGACCCTGAGGTCTTAATCATACATACAAGCTAAAACACATTACCTCCTTAAATACCCTAACTAGACAATTAAACAAACATCTCATTAAGCAATCTCATTAAGCAATTAAGCAATTAAATGAAGAGAGAAGGCAAAATGTTACAGGGTATATTCAATTGTAGGAAGAAAAGAGTATAGCATACATTAACGTGATTTTAAAAGAAATGCAGGGGATATATAAGTGTAGACAAAAAATAAGTGTAATCAAAAAAATAATAACAAAAAGTAAAGACATAAAGAAAAACATAAAAAAGCAGACTACATGAATATATATAAATCATGAATATATATAAATCAGACCTAAAGAGACAATATTGTCATGAATGTATATTTGTATCAAATTCCATGTATATAAACCAAAGTGTCTCTATACCATATGGTCATTTCTAAATGAACACCCAATACAGCACAAGGAATGAGATAGTATTAACCCTTTCCATGCAGAGGACGCGCTCAGCGCGTCCTGCCGCATGGCTAGTTGGCTGTGGAGGATGCACTGAGCGCGTCCTCAGTTTGCAGCGCCGATCGGCTGGGATTCCGGCTGATCGTGGCGGCCCCCCGGTGCGGGCTGACATCATCGATGTCAGCCCAGCCTCCGGGACCCCGGCGGGCAAGATAGACGTCATCGCGCATGCGCGATGATGTCTATTTCAGGCACCCCCCCCCGCCATTGCAGGGAAGGTGCCTGAACGGGAGGGGGGAGGTCCTTCAGAGGCAGGCGATTAAAGGCAGGCACCGCTTGGAAGGGCACAGCCTGCCCTTCCAAGCGGCTGCTGTCTTTAACCCCTAGGGGGCTGGATCGCGATATGGCGCTAACATGCACCGTATCGTGGTCCCCTCCCTGAGCTGGCCGACATCTTGGATGTCGGCCAAGCTTCCGGGATATCCCCCTAATGACAGGCGTCATCGTGCAGAGCGCGATGGCGCCAGTTTCGAAATTAACCCCTTCCAATGAACCCCCTATCTCCCGATCTGTGACAGCTAGGGGTTAATGTTTGCTATCATTGGAATGGCCAGAGTGTGACCTTTCCAATGATACCAAACATGACCATGTAAAAAAAAAAATTAAAAAGAAAAAAAAAAAGAATTTAAAAAAAATTCAATTTTTTGTTTTTGTTTTATTAGTGCAACAATATTGTTCCCATTTCAATTCAATTATAATGTGAACAATGATGCTGCACTAACGATTTTTCTATGGGGGGCGTTTGCTAAAAACACGTAATTTTCCCCAAAAAAAGTAACGATTCCCCATTTCTAAATTTTTTAACAAGCGCAACCCATAGAAAATATAACCGCAAACGCTCGCATGTTAAAATGTGAAAAAAAACACTTTACACATTGTAAATTATTGAAAATTCTAATTTTATTGCATTTTTTGTTATAATATACAGACAGGACATAACGTATACATATAAAAATGACATATTATGAATCTGCCGAGTCTCCCGGAAAGTACGATATATAATATGTCTGGGTCGTATAATAAAATGTGACTTCAAATCGCGTTTAAACATGATGAGCGAAACCAGTAAAAATGAGCTCAGCACAGAGGTGTGAAAAGGCTCAGCAGCGAAAGGGTTAATGTAAATATAAAGGGTAATTAATGATGGGCCCACCAGTATAATAGGGCTATCAAAATAATAGGAGAGATCTCAACTGAAAAGCATATACCCAGATCGAATTCCCTATTCAGGCCTTTAGGCCATGGTGTGTCTAACCTATGTATCCACTTCTTTTCTTTGCATTTTAGTAATTTAGTCCTATTGCCTCCACGTCTGAGTGGTGGAACACAATCCACCACCTGGAAGCGTAGCTGAGCCACGTTATGGGAACAATTATGAAAGTGTTCCGCTACCGGCAATTCTAAGCATTTAGTCCTAATGGTGGATTTATGTTTACTAATTCTATCTTTGACTCACACTGTGGTTTGTCCAACGTAAAGGAGACCACATGGACATTTTAGGACATAGATCACGAATGACGAATCACATGTGAAAAAATTTCTAATAGGGATTTTTGCCCAGTCTGTGGATGTACTAAATGATCGCCTTTGATTACCGCATTACACGAAGCGCAATGCAAACAGGGAAATGTTCCACATTTTTGTGGAGCTAAAGTATTACATAGATTTCCTTTCGTGGACCCCACGTCTGCTCTAATACGGGAGTCTCTAAGATTACTATTTCTTTTGTGTGCGAATAATGGAGTCATCTGAAAGGAAGGGATATCACTATAAGCCTTATGGAGGATCTGCCAATGTTTCCTCACAATCTGATTAATCGACCTACTCGCTTGATTGAATTTAGAAACGAATGGAATGCGAGATTCTGTATGCCTATTAATTTTCTGGTGTGAAATGATGGTGGAGCGATCTAAAGTTTTAGACCGTGTATATTCCCTATTCAAAAGATCCGTAGGGTAACCCCTCTCTTTGAATTTTTTTGACATTTGTAGCAATCTACTATCTTGAGTATCGGGCTCTGTGACGTTCCTCACTACCCTCGTATATTGACTACGGGGCAGGGAGTTTAATGTGCTTTGTGGATGAAAGCTTGAGAAATGGAGAAGACTATTCCTATCAGTAGACTTCACATATAAGTCACTGATGAGACGACCTTCATTGACTTTTAATGTAAGGTCCAAAAAATTTATCTCAGAAAAATTAGATGTCATGGTAAATGTAATATGTTCTCAAATACATAGGACGTTGAACCGACCTTGGAGATTAGTAGTCCTGTTCAAGACAACTACTGTGATAAGGGCTGGAGATATACCGACACAGCAATTTATATACAGCAGAGGTGGTGTCAGGGTTGTGGGGGTCTTCTATTCCAGATATCTTCTAGCAACAGTATATAATTATATAAGGATAATCTCTTACTTTGATGGAAGGTCCGCAGGCTCGATAATAGGATCCTTTGAGGATGTAAGAGAATAAGGAGAGTAGTTGCCTCAGCCCTTGAGAGGTTCAGGAGGACGGTAAGGTGGGTATACAGGGATCGTCAGACGTAAGCGGAGATTCAAAGAGGCAGGCGGCGTTCAGGGATCGTCAGAGACAGGCGAAGGGTCAAAGAGGCAGGCGGCGTTTCAAGGATCGTCACATACAAGCGAAGGGTCAAAGAGGCAGGCGGCGTTCACTTAGCTTCACTTAGTCTATCCATGAGTTCCGTAATTAATGGAAGAGGGTATTTGTTTTTTATAGTAACGCTATTGAGAGCTCTGTAATCGATACAGGGCCTCAGGCCTCCATCCTTTTTCCCCACAAAAAATATAGGAGCTCCTGCCGGGGAGGTCGAAGGTCGGATAAAACCTTTCTTCAAGTTGTCGTTGATTTATTCCTTTAATACTGATAACTTGGGTTCAGAAAGAGGGTATATTCTCCCAAATGGTATAGGGGAGCCTGGATACAGATCAATAGGACAATCATATTGTCTATGAGGTGGTAGAGTGTCAGCCCCTTTTTTGAGGAACACATCATTAAATCCAGTATATTTATTTGGTAGAACAGTGGCTCCAATTTTCTTATGATATGTGTTAGTTATCTCGGTGATTTCCTTTTCTGTAAGGTCAGATGACTGTATCGTTATGGTACCGTACCTTGTTTCCAGTTTATAGTCGGGTTAACTTGTCTTAACCATGGAAGTCCGAGAATCACGGAGAAGGCAGGAGATTCTATAATATCAAAGGAAAGCGTCTGTTCATGTACTGGACCTATGGAGATAGAAAGGGGGATGGTTTCATATAGAATGGGACCCGACTGGGGAGGGTTCCCATCTAGTAATTGGATGGTCACAGGACGATTTTTGGTAACAGAAAAAAGAACAATCACTATTCCCAAACCTGGGAGAGTGAAATGGAAAAATGGGCACCCCAACAAAGAAATGGGATTAAACCCTCTAAATATCTTGAAAAGTGGAATAAAGGGGTATAAATGATAAGTGGACAGCCACCATCAAAAAACCCCCTTACAATGTTGGGGTTAAAAATTTATCTTTATTATTGGACATTGCCAAATGCTCGATATATAAACAAATATATGTCAAAAACAGGTTGTCACATATAGTGAGAACAGAACAAACAATAGAAATAACACTATGGACTGATACAGTTAGACGAGGACGATGTGATCTGTATAGTGTCAAATAAGTCAAAATTGACAAGTGGCATTGGATACCATGTGACCTATGTTGCTATCCAACCCAGGTTATTAACATAGTTTATGGGTGAATGCATACATATCAACAATGTATATAAATGGTATCTTATGGGTGAAGGACAGACCAACAAATGGAGGCAATAAATGTATATCCAGTAAAGGGATTGATCATTCGTACCTTCGTTCAAATCGATGGGAAAATAATAGTGATAAGAATAGCTCTAATGATGTCAATTAATGAGTAATACCAAATAGGAAAATAAATTTTGTAATTGACAACTGGTTATGAAGTCTACAACGAGTGATTGATGATTGAATGCAAAAAGTGTGAGTATTGATAATGACAGCCGTAAGGTGTAACGAGTGAATAAATCACAGTAGACGAAAATGGTAAACCACACACTGGATTATATATATAACATTCTAAACGACTCAAGTGATTATTCAATTACGGAATGTACCTCTATGATGGTACCATTGAATTAAGATCTTCGCAGCAGGTTAAATGTATATAACCGCGATATGATTCATAATACAGATATACATAAATGTTAATTGAAATTTAGATAGGTACCACATAGATAGTAAATAGTGTTAGGATCCTCATAAGATTTAACAAATACTCAGTATTAGATGCATGAAACTAAATTCTCATATACAATGATCATCGACCACACGCCAGGTGGAAAATTAAATGTTTAATGCATCTTTTTGGTAACGAGCGGTATGTTGGAGGTGGAAGCAAGAGTCTTGTCTAAAAAACATCCACTGGCCCTGAATCGATCATAGCTTTAAGGGTTATCTGTTCTTCTTTCCACTGGAGAGATATGGGAACAAGTAAATGAGAAGACATATAATTATCAGAGTTTTTGATTGAGTATTACTGAATAAGGAATGCATCTTACCCCTAGGGAGGTCAGGTCTTTCGCGACATTCTCTTAATTGATGCCCGGATCGCCCGCAATACATGCACAGTCCTAGGGATCTTCTACGAGTTCGTTCAGTATCGGATAAAGGACCTCTGGCAGTGTTAACTTGCATAGTTTCTTCTTCAGATGCAGGCAAGGCAGGCGAGGCTCGTGGAGGAGGAGTAAGGGACCGTGTAGGTCTTCTTGGCACAAGAGAACGGTTACTAGAGGCTCTTTCTGCTCTTCTTTCTCTGAGTCTTCTATCCATTTGGACACAGAATGACATTAAGGCATTGAGAGAAGAAGGAGGTTCTATTCTTGCTAATTCATCTTTTAGATAATCAGACATTCCAGTTTTGAATTGGGCTAGGAGAGCCGGTTCGTTCCACTCAGAATTTAACGCCAGATGTCTAAATTCGGTTATGTAGTCTTCAACATCATTTCTACCTTGCCGTAGTTCTGAGAGGGTTCGGGCCGCATTGGAGGTTTTATGCGGGTCGTCGTATAAGTCCTCCATTGCTTGGAGGAAGGCATTCCAATTTAATAGAATGGGGTCTTCGGTGTAGATTAGATGATGGGCCCAGCATTGAGGTTTTCCCGTCAGTAATGCAATGATGGTATGGATTCGTGCATAGTCAGTGTCATAGACTCTAGGTTGCAAGGAAAAAACGATTTGGCAGGGGGTTATAAACTGACGAAACTGGCTTCTGTCACCATCAAATTTCTCTAGTAGAGGTATATGAGGGATATGTATTTCGGCATTAGATGCTAGTGGTCTGTGCGGTGGTGGGCTAGCAGAATGAGATAATGGTGTAGCAGTAGCAAGTCTGAATTCTAGACGGTCATAAGCGGTTTGTAAAGTGGTATGGTTTCTTTGTATGTCTTGTACCGCTTGTGTAAGCGTAGCCATTTGTGCTGTAATACCAGCCAGGACTTCAGCTATCCCCGTCGGTTCCATTTAGGCTTGTTTATTTTCTCAAATACGTAGTACAAAGGCAGGACAGAGCCATATTAGATCCCATTGCCGTGCCCCTGAGCTATTTATAAATGGTGTCGCCAAATTGGAAAATGTTATTGTGAAGAACCAGCTCCACCAATTTCATAAGAAATTAAATCTGTTCTTCTGGAAAAAAATTACCAAGTAAAGCCTCATGGATAGCCTCCATACCCTCTCTATTAGGGATGGAGGTGTACAAGCTGTTTACGTCCCATGTGAATAAAATCACCGGGCCCACAAAGGTGAGATCTGAAATACGTCGCAATACATCCTTACTGTCCCACAGGAAGGATTTAGTTTGTACAACTAGCGGTTGGAGAATCTTGTCCAGGAAAACCGATATGGGCTGAAGCACAGAATCTGTGCTCGCCACAATCGGTCTTCCTGGAGGATTCTCCAAACTCTTATCTATCTTGGGTAATACATAAATACCGGCATCACTGCATGTTCTTTTTTCAAAAATTTATGTAAATCTTCATCAATAATATTATCCGCTAATGCCTCAGAGATCAGAGATTCAATCTGTTTCTCTAGTAATAATACTGCTCCAAAATGACAGACACAATATGTGTCAATGTCACTTAGCTGTCTGTTGACTTCCTTGACATAATCCACATGATTCATAACCACTAAGGAGCCCCCCTTATCTGCAGGTTTTAACGTAAACTCTTTGTTCTCTTGTAAATTCTTTAACGCTAAACGTTCCGCCCTTGACAATTTAATTGCTTAATTGCTTAATGAGATGTTTGTTTAATTGTCTAGTTAGGGTATTTAAGGAGGTAATGTGTTTTAGCTTGTATGTATGATTTAGGCTAGGGTCAAACGAAAGCATTTTTACACGCGAACGTAAAAAGGTGCGTCCGAACGAATTGACGTATTTTTTCACGGAATTCGCGAAAACGGTCATACGATGCGCATTTTCGTGCGGGATTTTTTACGGATCTGCAATTAAACGCGTAATCTAATTTACCAAATCAATAGGTGAATCAAAATTAAGGTGAAGGGGTATAAAAAGCCATTTCGTGGATGGTGGCGTTTCACCAAGATGGATGCACTGCAAGTGTTTGTGTTTGCTGCAACGGGCTACCTGTACCTCCAGCACAAAAGACAACGGCGAACATGGGTTCATCCCATCAACATTGCCAGACACACGCATGGCCACTTTGTGACGCTGTACAGGCCACTGCGAGAGAGGGACCCCTTGAAGTTTTTCAACTACATGCGGATGTCCATCCCCTCATTCGATGAACTGTTGTCACAGTTACAGGAGCCGCTGACCAAGAGGGACACCAACATGAGGGATGCCATACCACCGGAGGAGATGCTGGTCATCACTTTGCGGTAAGTACTTCCAAACACCTGTATGCATGACTTCGCTGCCAGTCAGCAGACATGTGCTCGGTGTGCAGAGCCCCTATTGTCGGTCTGTAGTGACATGTACGCAAACACATTCATACCCACCCACACGCAGGCATCACATTCCAAGACACGTCCAAATAAACCTCTGACACCGACAAGAATGTATGTAAATAGAAATATATTGTAATAAACAAGAAAATAAATGAATAACATATTTGTAACATATATACAAAAGAAAGTAACATGAAGGACAAAACATAACAGTGACAACAGGAACAGCATGTCAACCAAAAACATACAAGACACCTCACAAATCCTGGTACAGAGGAGCATCTGGCTCATGAGGACCATGTGTGGATCCGCGGCGGTACCCAGACTCTGGGGGAGGCCCAGCAACATGGGACATGGGTGGGTGGGTGGCGCCTGGCTGTGGCTGGCATAACCAGTGGCATGGTGGCCTTGTGGCACCGCATCATAGTAGACCGCAGCCTGTTCTGGACAGGACAGGATCTCATGGATGAGGTCCAGGGATCTGCAGCGGTACTCCACCTTCTGCGCTGGGGTCATCTGGTCCAGCAGGGATTGACAGGAATTGGCAAAGGACATGTCCTCACTGTCAGTGATGGTGCAGCGTGGAGGTTGTGGATTGTGCTACCCCATGAACCTGACCATGGCCTGCTCGAAGTCGCTAGGCGGTCCCCTCCTCCTGTTGTGAGCCGGTCTGGTGCTGTCTCTCGGTGCTGCAGCTGGCACCGGTCCGGTCTCCACCTCCCCCTCCACCTGCGAGTCCGTGCCATCCTGGTCAACCTCCTCCTGCCAGCTGCCAGAACCCCCTGCCGGCAGGTGTTGCTCCTGTGACCCAGAGGTGGATGGCTGGTCAATGCTGCTCGCAGTTGGCCTTGGCTCCTGGGTCCTCCTGAGGAACGACAATTGTTCGGCATAAAGATAGCTGTGCACCTTCCTCCTTGCCCCAGCTCCAGAGCTCGCAGCTGCCGCTTCCTTTTTCAGGACCCGGGTGTAGTTGTCCCTGATAGTGCGCCACTTGTTGCTAAGTTCATGTGCTGCAAAACATAATGAGAGTGACATTAGGTTCGGTTCATATGATTTAATTATAACACAGATTTAATTCATATTTCCCAGGTATCTTGCTAGTGGATGCAGTTTGAAGGATCTGCATTACAACTTCCGCGTTGGCAGATCAACAGCTGGTGAGATCGTCCGCAAGGTGTGCCAAACAATATGGGAAACCATGAAGAAGCAATGTTTACCAACACCCACGGACGAGGCATGGGTAGCAATTGCAGCAGGATTTTGGGGGAGAGCCAACTTCCCCAATTGCCTTGGAGCCGTGGATGGCAAACATGTCCGCATAGTGAAGCCACTGCACAGTGGCTCACTGTATCAAAATTATAAACATTTCTTTTCCATTGGCCTACTGGCGGTGGCAGATGCCAACTATGATTTTGTGTATGTGGATGTCGGATCATACGGCAAAGACTCTGACTCCACATTGTTCAGGAACTCTACACTGTGGGATGAGCTCGAGAGTGGGACCCTGCACATACCCAGACCCGCACCATTGCCTGGCAGTGACGTGGCAGTCCCCTATGCCTTCGTGGGTGACGAAGCATTCGGCCTATCCACACATCTCCTACGGCCCTACTCAGGGACACACCTGACTGTGAGGAAGCGGGTGTTTAATTACAGGCTGTCGCGGGCGAGACGGTATGTGGAGTGTAGCTTTGGCATACTGACCAACAAGTGGAGGATTTTTCATAGACCGCTTGATGTAAATGTGGATTTCTGTGTGGATATAGTGAAATGCTGTTGCATCCTACATAATTATGTTCGTGCGAGGGATGGATTTAATTTCGCTGATACCCTCACAGTTACGGGTCTGGATGAATATGCAAACGATGACATAATAGCTGTGAATAGACACAGCAACAGGTTTCGCGATGCTCTGTCTAATTATTTTACTAGCGATGCAGGGCAGGTGCCCTGGCAGCTGGGGAGCATTTAACATGTGACGGCACCTATTATGTTTGCCTTTACTTTTATTGTACATGCAATTTACATGTGATTATGAATTAAATAATCATGTACTCACTCTGTAGCTTCTGCTCTCTGTCAGACCACGTATCATACTCCAGGTACACCACCCTCAAGACTGCAACCCATGCGCTGGCCTTTCTCGGTTTGTCCTTGTACAGGTCACAAGCCGTGTCCCAAATCTCGGGATGCTCCGCCACTGCCGCTATCAAACGCTCCACATCAATATCCAGACCAGCCATCTTCTGCAATTGCCAGGTACCACAACAGCCACCACAGGACACTTTTTTCGTCTGGACGTTATATAGGCCGCACATGTGCAGCGTCTGACGTCTCCTAATCACGCAAACACGCCGCTATGCAGCAGCTGCGCACTCTGTACGTCCGTACTAGCGGTTCGGCGTTCTCAAAAAAATGTGTTCGTTTTCCACTTGCGTTGCGCGGCCAGACTTTCGTGCGACCGTACTTCGTATATTGGCCGTCATTGCCCGTCATTTGCTGCTAGTGCGGCCGTAATTATGTGCGCCAGAACGCACGTTAAAAGTGCGCTGGTCTGACCCCAGCCTAAGACCTCAGGGTTGAAACGTCACTGTATTTTCTAAGGGGTGCTGTTCCCTCAATAAACTGATTGGCACTTCTTATCCACTGGAGGTCTATCCCCTTCTTTTGTTCATACTTGAAAACGAGAGAAATCTCAATGTATCCTTCCTGGTAAAATCCTTTCTCAAAAAAAAAAATGACAGAGAAAGTGATCCATGACGACCATTTCCACGATTACAGCAGCACGGTTGAACTCAGGTTTCAGCCATTTCTGAGCAAGCCTCAGCAACTCATACATCTGGGTCCGTGTAGGTTTCCCCATGTCATAAGTCCAGTTGTGGAACCTTTGGGCCCTAAGGCCGGAAATTATGCCTATACAAGTAAGGATCTCATCCTTTAGCTGTGTATAGTCCTGGGCCTGGTCATAGGGCAAATCTTGATAGGCCTTCCAGGATTCCCCACTTAGGCATGGAGCCAGCAGCCCAGCCCACTGATCAAAAGGCCATTTTTCCCAGGCAGCAACCCTCTCAAACGTTGTGAGGTAAACCTCTATATCATCCGCCTCTGACATTTTATGCAAAAAGTCGGTTGCGTGGATACGGACACCTCGGTCCACAGTAGGGCTCCCTTCAGGTGGCGATATCAGTCATTGCAAAACATTGGCAAGGATAGCCCTGTCCTCCTGCTGAGTGTCCCTTAGGTTTTCAACCTGTGCAGCCACTAGGCAATTTGTCTCCTGCTGCACGGTATGGATGAGCTGTTCGGTTCGATCAGTTCGGAAATCGATTCGAACTTTGGCCGGTCGCAAGTTTGCGAACTTTGAACTTTTTGGCGTGTTCGGTTCGAGTTAGAAAAAAAAATTGAAAAAAGTATAAAAAAATGCTTAAAAAATCCTAAAAAAATTCGAAAGATAAAGAGACTCTTTACTGCAGAATATTATAAGCAATGGTTTATTAGATATTGAATTAAAACAGGAATATTTTTAACATTGAAGCCTATGGGATAAAACATTCTTGTTGCTAAAACATCAGGCAGACGAGGCCCACTAAATCAGGCACTGTAGAGGGCAGCCCGCCGGAGCCTCCCTCCCAAGGACCCCTTGACTTGAGGAGCATGCGGCCGCAAGATTACAGAGCTGCGACTGTGCGGGCTGGCCAGCCGGGTGCATGTGGCAGAGAGCTGGCGCAGGGACTCCAGGGAGGGAGCCACGGCAGACCCCCCTTCCGCCCAACCAGGATCCAGGTTGCAGGGTGCATGTGGCAGAGAGGTAGCGCAGGGACTCCAGGGAGGGAGCCACGGCAGACCCCCCTTCCGCCCAACCAGGATCCAGGGAGCCCCCACTGACCACCAGGCTAAGGTAAGGAGACACATTTTTAAAAAAAATAAAATCCGAGGACATTTTTAAATGTCCCCAGCAACATAAAATAAAACTTTTTTTTATTTCTAATACTCACCTGATTCCTGGATCCACAAACTGTAGAGGTGCTGCCCGGCAGTGTGCGGAATCATATGATGCATTAATTATACTGTAAGGCTGGGTTCACACCTGCGTTTTTTTTATGCGAGCAATACGTGCGTTTTTTAACGCGTGTATCGCGCAAATGTAAAGACCATGCGAACGCGCATTGCAGCGCGTTCACGGCCATAGACTGCAGAGTGAACGCGCTGCAATACGCCCCAAAGAAGCTCCTGTACTTCTTTGGGCGTAGGACGTTTTACAGCGCGTTCCTGCGCGCTGTAGAACACCCAGGTATGAACGGGTCCCATAGCAAATAATGTGATTTCCCTGTTTATGCGTTTTACAGCGTGCAGGAACGCGCTGTAAAACGCTTAGGTGTGAACCGGGCCTTAAGGTGCTGCCCGGCAGTGTGAGGATTCATATGCTGCATTAATTATTCTTCTTACAAATTTGGTTACTTAACCCGTTTGCGTTTGTATTGTAATATTGTGACATCCAGGGCCCCGGGTGGCGATCGGGGGGGGCTCCGGACGCATGGTGCCGCCAGCTGGCCGAATGCCAGGAGCTCCAGCGGCACCCGGCACAGTTGTGAGTGATCAAGGGGCAGGGTGCGGCATGATGACACAGAGCCGCTGGGACTGGTGTGCGCCAATTCTCACCATATACAGTAGCTCAGTACTAGTGCCTAAACGTTGTTGAGCTGGTTTTGTTATAACAACTACTCTCGCTCTGTGCCCTTGTCTGGTATATTCCACTGCTTGTTACTGCTGGTGCGCTTCCATCCTACCATACACTATAGCACAGTAATATTTTGGTGCACTGCCACTGACGCCCGCCTATATTACCAGATTCATATAATTTTAATATTGGACCGCATGTTCCACCCCTGAGGGGTTACTGTATGATGGCACTTGCTGGTCTGGCACCAAAAAGGCACAATATTTGGGTGCACTGACGCCTTTACCAGATTCATATCTTTTTAATATAGGACCGCATGGTCCAACCCTCCACTCTTCCACAATACCACAAAAGGGTTACGGTGTGACGGCACTGTTGCCGACACTAAAGGCCAAATTTTAAAGCACCAGTTACTTTCATCCAAAGCCTCCATAAGTTTCACCATAATTTAGCCAAAAAATCACTAAACTTGTTCTGCGCGTCCTAAAATGTCTTTTCATACAGGCTGCCGCCCCAAGCAGTTGTTTATGAATAGATTAAAGGAAAAGCATTTACCGTCATTTGAAATGTCATTTTTTTTTTTTTTAAATGTTTCTATACATCCTACAAATCCGCCACTTCACGGGCAGGTTATGGGGACCTCCTAGGCATGATATTTGAAGGAATTTTTCGTTTTTATTTTTAACCCTTATTTTATGTAAAACTCACTGTTCCTTTAAAAATGTATTTTTTAAAACTTTTTGTCCTTGTTTCCTGTCCCCCAGGGCACTACCCGGACCCTATACACCTTTTATGGAAAATATCTTGCATATATGCACTCTTGGAGGGCACTCTGAAAATCGAACTTTTGACTCCCATTGACTCGCATTGAGTTCAGTTCGTGTTTGTGTTCGAACTCGAACTTTTGAAATTGTTCGAGTTCAAATGCGAACCGAACATTGGGGTGTTCGGATCATCCCTACTGCACAGCAGTCGCCTGCACCAAATCTTTCATTAGGTCCTCCATCCTTTATTCCAAAGGCAAGTAATAGCAATGTATCGACAGAACCAATAAAGTCAGCAGGTCACAGGAAAGAAAAAAAATCCCTTTCAAATGCAGATTAGCAGGAGCTTCACATACCCACAGACAATTTATGTGCTTTTTGCCTGCATCCAAACACCAATTGTAATCCTTGTACCTGCCTTGGGTGTTATGTCCTTATGAAAGCACGGTCCTCTTGGGTTCTTTACTTTATTTTATTGACTGGTGTCCAGCAGGCAGCAGTTTCAGCATTCAAAATAAAACAAACACATCCCTATAAAACAAACCCTAGCTCCATTGAGTGCTGACTCGCTTAAAGATCCCTTACTATCAGGGGCTTTCTTTTTTTAAACTAAACAAACATAGGTGTCACCAACCTTAGAACTTGTTGTTTCTGCTTGGTCCCAAAACACTTTGCTTCTCTCCACACAGGCACCTCCCTCACACTGAAAAGCAGGCAGTGATTTATTTTTACTGCTGCTAAATGACTTCCAGCTGACCAGTGTGTGGAGAGTAAAAGAACCTCTTGGGCTTCCTTATGTAGTTCACAAATGCTCCCCCTGGAGCTAAACATCATATCTCTCCCTAAAAAGATTAAAGGGAATATACACACCGTCACAGACCACACCGTGTACTTTATCACAATATTTATAATCTAATCCTAAAGTACCCGGGTACTTTAACCACTGGCCAGTGGGGAAGGGTCTCTACAGCTAGCCAAACGTTGGGGCCCAAATGTAAATGGCGGACAATCGGTACGCACTGTCATGAATTGCAATAGGCGTGAGATCTCTCACCCATACGCCAACTGGCAGGTGTGTCGATGTTTCTCCCCGGTGAGGAAACCCGGTCCGTCCACAACTGGAGCTAGAAGTCGCTAGGGGTTCTGCTGCTCAAATCCCACTCATGTCTGTCTGCTCCCAGTCGCCACCAGCAATCTCCTCTTCAAAGGCTGTCACCTCACCAGCTGCCTCACAATGCCACTCTCCCAACAGGAACAACAGAAATCCACTCTGCGCAGTATATGACACTCCTGATCTGCATCGGTGACAGACTGAGTCCAGTCTCACCACACTCCAGTGTGCACAGCTCAGGAAACCACCATCACAGGCTGCCTTCCTTCTCCCTCACACTGGATTCTCCTCACTCCAGCTACACAGCTCAGGGAACACCCTGACAGGCTGCATTCTCTGTCTCCTCATGCTGGATTCTTCCCAGCCACACTTCCTGACATCCACTTCCCCTCCTTCCTGTAGCATTCTGGGAGATGTATTTCAGTTGTCCATAGCCCCATAGCATCTTTCCTATGCTGCGCACACATATCCCACAAAACTAAGCTTCTGGCTCCACCTTTGGTTGCAAAAGCTTCAGTCTTAAAAGAGCAGTAATAAACAACAGGGCTACAATAATAACCACTGAATAAAGACAAAGGGGTAAGTTCAGCTAGTCATTTGGACTTCGGTGACTCTGGGTAGGATGAGCCCAAGTAGAAAGTGTGGAGATCGAAAATCTTCAAAAAACTTCGTATAGGTGAATAATTAGGGAAGGTATATCAATGAATAGTAAATTTATTAAAGTAAAAATGCCCAACGCGTTTCGTCCTGAGACTTTATCAAGGGCGATAAAATAACATAAAAGATAAAAGCATGAAATAATATAAACTTTGTTGGGCATTTTTACTTTAATAAATTTACTATTCATTGATATACCTTCCCTAATTATTCACCTATACGAAGTTTTTTGAAGATTTTCGATCTCCACACTTTCTACTTGGGCTCATCCTACCCAGAGTCAACAAGGATTTCCAGCTTCTCTACCTATTCATCTGTGTCCTTTATCTGGAGGAGAGTGGGAATACCTCCATGAGAAGCGGATCCAACTTCTAAAGCTAAGTACCCTGTACCATTTTTTCTTATATTCTGTACATAAGTATTCCCAGGTACAGGGTACGGCTATATTAAGAGCATGGCATACATTTTGTCAGCTTTTGGAAATTTTCAAAAAAATAGAGCAAAGAAATTTGAAAGCATATGTGTAATGAAATCTAGCACAGACCGCAATTATGAGAATAATATAGAAACCTATTTTCTCAAAATGGAAAAATTGCTAGTCAAAGAGACCAAGCGATGGTGGGAAATCTCTTTTTTAGAGAAGTACCTGAAGGAGAGGTTAATACCTCGTGGCCTACGTATAGACAAGGCCCAGCTTTTGGTCTCGAAGACAGTAATTTTATGGAGCAGTGGGATGAAATATTGCACACTTGCTCATTTCAACTAATGGAATTATTAGTGAAAAGAGAAAAAGAGGTCCAAAAACACCTGGAAGAGGAAATTCATGAACTTGAATCTTCGAATTCAGACGTGGATTCTATCCAGGGGTATGCGGAGTTAGAAAAAATCATGTTTGAAAAAATTGATATATTAGATGAGAAAATTTCCACGACTAAGAAACAAAAGTATACAAGGGATAAGAGTGATCTAGATAAAGGTTTATATAAAATGAAGACCAAGATGGAATGGAAAAAGAAATATCCATATCAAGAAAGAAGAAACACCTATGGAAGAAATACTTATGGAGGAAACAATTATGGAGCACCTCAGAGGAGGAAATCCTTAACTCATTTCCATTCTACTACACAACAACGACCTACACAGGGGAACACAAGGTCTCCTCTGAGAGAAAAAAGAATACAAATGAGATCGAAAGATGGAAGATACCAGGATAAGTCAAGTACAGCACCCCTAAATGAAGAAGAAAGGACTCAGCCATCAACTTCCTATGCAGCAGTAACCAAGAAATATATTAACCATTCTAACCCTCAAGAAGAAGTTTTTTTAGACAAGGGGCACGACCGAAGAGAAGGACAAATAACCAATTACTTTCAGAAAAAACAAAAATCTGTAGTCTAATCCAACAGGTTCCTACCACTGACAGAGGAATCCCCCCAAAAGAAAAGGAGATGGGAATAAATGAGAGAGAGGAGAATCTAGAAAATACTAACTTCAGACCACCTAGTGATAGCACCTCAAGTCTAGAAAATGTTAATTCTAGACTTTGTAACGAGGGCATCTTTAATCTAACAGAAGAAATTCTAAGCAAAATGGAGATCAAGGTCCTTAAAAAGGGACTCAAATTTTGCCCTACGAATAAAGTCAACAAGTTCGAATTATTTATTGATGCCAATAAATTTCTGCGGAAATTAACTATTAAAAAGTTTTTCATAAAAAAAGGTGCAGAAACTGTAGCTTATGATAATAAAAAGAAATCTTTTAAACCCAAATCAGATTTTTTTCCATGGTGGGAGAAAGGGCCTTTTTTAGAAACATTTTCTAAGTCTATATGCCATGATTTTGAAAATCTAGAAGAAAAGAAAGTCAGAAAGGGAGCACAGAATCTAACAAGAGAAGAAAAGGAGATTTTGAAGAAACTACAATCAAGAAAAGAATGGGTGATTAGAGCGGCGGATAAAGGAGGAGGAACTGTCATAATGAAAAGAGAGTATTACGAAACAGAAGCCAGACGGATTTTGATGGATAGAACCACATATAGAAAGTTAGAAAAAGATCCAACGGAAAACTTTAAAGTAGATTTGAGAAATCTTTTGGAAGAAGCGGTGGATCGTGGTATCATCACGAAAGAAAATTTTGGTTTTCTGTACCCCAAATTTCCACTCACTCCGATTTTTTATTTTCTTCCGAAAGTCCACAAAAACTTAACATCACCTCCTGGTCGACCAATCATTAATGGTATCGATTCTTTAACAGCTAATCTATCGGAATTTATAGATTTTTATTTGCAGCCTATAGCTCAGAAAACCAGGTCGTACATAAAAGATTCCACTCATATCTTAAAAGAAATAGAAACAATAAATTGGCATTCAAGCTTTAAATGGGCCACTTTAGATGTCACGTCATTGTACACAGTTATTAAACACAATTTAGGTTTAGAAGCAACAGCAAGAACTCTAGAATCTCAAAGTACTTTAGAGATCAGCACACAAACATTTTTACAATCAGCTATTAGATTTATTTTGGAACATAATTTTTTTAGGTATAATGAGGATATGTTCCTCCAGATAAGTGGTATTATTATGGGCACCAGGTTCGCCCCCAGCTATGCTAACATCTACATGGCATATTGGGAGGACTCGTATATTTGGAGCCCTTCCAAATGGGGGGCGAACCTGGTGCTATGGAGAAGATTCATCGATGATGTTCTAATCATTTGGAGAGGAGAGGAGGATGAGTTTAACCACTTTGTGGATACTCTAAATCAGAATGATTTTGGTCTGAAGTTTACTTCAACATTCAGTGCTATTGAGATTAACTTCTTGGATATCACCTTTTTTATAGAAGAGGGTAAGATCGAGTCAAAATGTTTCTTCAAACTCACCGATGGCAATGGATATATCCATTTTTCGAGTTGCCATGATAAACCGTGGTTAAAAGGGATCCCGAAGGGTCAAGCTCTGCGTATGCGCAGGAATTGTTCAAAGTTAGAAGATTATCACACACAAACTAAAATGGTGGGGAATAAATTGAAAGAGAAACATTATGAAACAAATAATGTAGAAAAAGCTTTTCTTGAGGTGGCATCTATGGACCGTAAAGATCTCCTTTATAAAGAGAATAGAACAAAAGCAGATAATGATTTTCAGTATTCTTTTTTCACGAAATATAATGTCCAGCATAAAGAAATAAGGAAGATCTTGGAGAAAAATTGGTTTATTCTAAAGCAAGATCCCATTCTGGGTCCAGAACTTCCAATTAGACCGAAACTTACATTTAGAAGACCGCGAAATTTGAAAAGCTGGTTAGCTCCCAGCTCTACATTTATAAGAAATGAAAAGAAAGAAAATAAGGGTTTTTTTAAGTGCGCTGGATGCAAAGCATGCAGATTTCTGAAGAAGAGAAGATTGGAAACCTTTACAAGTAACAGTACAAGAGAAAGCTTTAAGATCAATACATATATTAACTGTAACTCAACATATGTTGTATATCTGCTACAATGCCCCTGTGGCATCCAGTATGTTGGTCAAACAACAAGGAAATTAAAAGAAAGAATATTAGAGCACATGGGCAACATCAGAAGAGGTGTTCAAAAACATGCAGTACCAGTTCATTGTACTTGTTGCAATAAGTACCAAGTATCTGAATTTTTATGGTCCGGTATAGATCAAATAAAGAAACCATGGCGAGGAGGCAATAGAGAAAAAGATCTGTTAAAAAAATAAATGTTTTGGGTCTTTAAATTAAAAACTATGAGCCCGAAGGGCTTAAATGAAGAATTTATTTGATATTAAATACTTTCTATAGGTTATAATACATGGATTCTGTTTTAGGCAAATAAGATTCTACAATCAAAGGAATTATGAGAACCCATAATCCAAATACTAGATGGTCTACGGAACTTTGAAAATAAAGATATGGAGAAATATAGAAGATCTGGAGAAGAACATCATGTTTTGACATCGGAAGTGTAAAACTTTTAGTTAGAATACGATCAGAAACGACACTACGGACGAAAAAAGAAAGTGCGCGATTTTTCGGATTCATAGAGAAACGGAGAAGAACACTATGTTTTGACATCGGAAGTGTAAAACTTTAGATAGAATACGATCAGAAATGACATTACGGACGAAAATGAAAGTGCGCGATTTTTCGGATTTATAGAGAACCGGTAACTTCCGATCCGAAACGGAAATGACGCATCGGAGGAATCCGAAAAACGGAAATGATACATCAAAAGATTTTCTTTTTCCCGGTGAATATCGTGAGATCGAATTGACCAATGAATGGACTTAACATCATGTCCAAAAACGAAAGGATAGGATTTTCGAGCGTATGGAGTCAGGTGACTTCCGATCGGAAACGGAAACGACATTTTGGAGAAATCCGAAAACGGAAGTGACATACGAAAAGAACTTCTTTTTGACCATATATGGTGAACGCCGAGTAATCGAATCGACCAATGAGAGGACTTTGTGGACTATTTAAATACGAAACGAAGGAAGGGAAGGTTTATATTATTTCATGCTTTTATCTTTTATGTTATTTTATCGCCCTTGATAAAGTCTCAGGACGAAACGCGTTGGGCATTTTTACTTTAATAAATTTACTATTCATTGATATACCTTCCCTAATTATTCACCTATACCAGGGGTCTGCAACCTTTTTGACATAAAGAGCCACTTGGACCCGTTTCCGAATGGAAAAAAAAACTGGGAGCCGCAAAACCATTGCGACATTTAAAACAAATCTAGAAACATAGAAACATAGAAACATAGAAAAATGTCGGCAGATAAGAACCTTTCGGCCCATCTAGTCTGCCCAATTACATGGATACTTTACCTGGATTTATCTTTTGTTTAGGATAGCCTTATGCCTATCCCATGCTTGCTTAAATTCAATTACTGTTTTGGCCTCTACCACTTCTACTGGAAGACTGTTCCATGTATCCACCACCCTCTCAGTAAAATAATGCTTCCTGATGTTACTTTTAAACCTTTGCCCCTCTAATCTAAGACTATGTCCTCTTGTTTTGCTATTTTGTTTCCTTTTAAATATACTCCCTTCCTCTACCTTGTGGATTCCCTTTACGTATTTAAATGTTTCTATCATATCTCCTCTGTCTCGTCTTTTTTCCAAGCTGTACATGTTAAGATCATTAAGCCTTTCCTGGTAACTTTTCTCCTTCAAGCCGTACACCATTTTAGTAGCCCTTCTCTGAACTCTCTCTAAGAGGTCTATATCCTTCTGGAGATACGGTCTCCAGTACTGCACACAGTACTCCAAGTGAGGTCTCACCAGTGCTCTGTACAGTGGCATGAGCACTTCCCTTTTCCTACTGCTAATACCTCTCCCTACACAACCAAGCATTCTGCTAGCATTTCCTGCTGCTCTATTACATTGACTACTTACCCTTAGATCCTCTGAAATAATGACCCCTAAATCCCTTTCCTCAGATGTTGAGGTTAGGACTGTATCAAATATTCTATATTCAGCCCTTGGGTTTTTACGTCCCAGGTGCATTATCTTGCACTTATCCACATTAAAACTCAATTGCCACAACTCCGACCATTTTTTTAGTTTACCTAAATCATTTGTCATTTGGCTGATCCCTCCAGGAACGTCAACCCTGTTGCAAATCTTTGTGTCATCAGCAAAAAGACATACTTTTCCATTAATACCTTCTGCAATATCACTAATAAAAATATTAAAGAGAATGGGTCCAAGTACTGACCCCTGAGGTACCCCACTGGTAACAAGACCTTGTGCCGAATAAACTCCATTTACCACAACCCTCTGTTGTCTGTCACTCAGCCACTGCCTAATCCAGTCAACAATATTGGAATCTAAACTCAAAGATTGCAATTTATTGATAAGCCTTCTATGCGGAACAGTATCAAAAGCCTTACTGAAATCTAAATAAGCAATGTCTACTGCACCACCTGTGTCTATTATTTTTGTTACCCAATCAAAAAAATCAATAAGATTAGTTTGGCATGATCTCCCTGAGGTAAACCCATGTTGTTTCTGATCCTGTAATCTATGTGTTTTTAGATGTTCAACAATCCTTTCCTTTAACATGGTTTCCATTAATTTCCCCACTACTGACGTAAGACTAACTGGCCTATAGTTCCCCGATTCCTCCCTACTACCCTTCTTGTAAATGGGCACAACATTTGCTAATTTCCAGTCTTCTGGGACGACTCCCGTTAACAAGGATTGGTTAAATAAATCTGTTAACGGTTTTGCTATTACATCACTGAGCTCTTTTAATAATTTAGGGTGGATCCCATCAGGCCCCATTGACTTATTTGTCTTTACTTTAGACAGCTGCTGTAGAACCTCCTCCTCTGTAAACTGATATGTAAATGTCTCTTTAGTGTTCTCTCCTAACTGAGGTCCCTTTCCTTCCTTTTCTTCTGCAAAGACTGAACAAAAATATTCATTGAGGCAGTCAGCGAGACTTTTATCCTCTTCTACATACCTTCCTTCCTTTGTTTTTAATCTAACTAATCCTTGTTTTACTTTTCTTTTCTCGTTTATGTATCTAAAAAATGTTTTGTCCCCCTTTTTTACTGACTGAGCTATTTTCTCTTCTGCATGTGCTTTGGAAGCTCTTATAAATTGCTTTGCCTCTTTCTGCCTAATCTTATAGGTTTGCCTATCTTCTTCACTCTGAGTTGTTTTATAATTATTGAATGCTGTCTTTTTGTTCTTCACTATTTTGGCCACTTCTGCAGAGTACCACAGTGGTTTCTTCCCTTTTTTGTTTTTGCTAACAAGCCGAATGCAATTTCCTGTGGCCTTCAATAATGCTTCCTTTAAATAATCCCATTTCTCCTGGACTCCCTTTAAACTCCTCCAGTCTGATAATGACTCCTTCACACAAAATCTCATTTTAGAAAAATCTGTTTTTTTAAAGTCTAAAACTTTCGTTCTTGTGTGGTGCGGCTCCATCCCTGTTGTTATATTAAACCATACTGACTGGTGATCACTAGATCCCAAATTTTCACCTACAACAACGTCCGATACCAAACCTCCATTTGTGAGTATTAAATCCAATATGGCCTCTTTACGGGTCGGCTCCTCAACTACTTGTGTTAGAGATAATCCCAGCAGGGAGTTTAGAATATTTGTACTCCTGGTGCACCCAGCTGTTTTGGTTTTCCAGTTCACATCAGGAAGATTAAAGTCCCCCATGATAATAACTTCCCCCTTCATTGCCATTTTGGCTATTTCCTCAACCAGCAGATTATCTAGTTCTTCTGCTTGTCCAGGGGGTCTATAGATCACACCTACACGAGCTACTGTATGATTGCCAAATGTTAGCGTAACCCAAACTGACTCTATGTTCACCTCGCTCACTTTTATTTGGTTCGTTTTTATGTTGTTTTTCACATACAGGGCCACTCCTCCTCCTTTCCTACCTTCTCTGTCTTTTCTATATAAAGAGTACCCCGGTATTGTTATGTCCCAGTTATTTTTCTCACTGAACCATGTCTCAGTAACCGCCACTAAATCTACTTTTTCAGCTGCCATCATTGCCTCTAGTTCATTGATTTTATTGACTAAACTGCGAGCATTTGTAGACACGACTCTGAGCTTGTCATTTTTTACCTCGCATGTTGCTTGCACCCTCCGATTTAGTTTTGGGGGACAATCGGGCAGATTGTTTTTTACCCTTTTTTTGTCCCCCCCTCCTAGTTTAAATATTTCTTTGCGAAACCTTTGAACTTCTCACTGAGAACATATGTTCCCCTATGAGTAAGATGCAAACCATCTTTTTTATACAGTTCCTTTCTGCTCCAATTAGAGCTATCATGGGACACAAAGCCAAATCCTTGCTCCCGACACCATTCCCGAAGCCACAAATTGAATTCCCTATTGCACATCTGCCTATCTTGAATGTTATGCACAGGCAAAACTTCAGAGAATGACACAGTGGACGCAATCTGCTGTATTTCACCTCCAAGAACACAAAAATCTTCCTTAATCTCAGAAACCTCATTGCTAGCCAAGTCATTTGTCCCTAGATGGACTAGAACATCCACTTCCCCTTGTTGCTTTGCTTGTTTGACAATATTGAGAATACGTCTCTTGTCTCTACGAGCAGTAGCCCCAGGAAGACATCTCACCAAACCACTACTCTCCAGCTCAACACCTCTTATGATAGAATCACCCAGCAACAATTGCCTTCTATCAAGTCCCACCTTTTCATTTTTGTCCTTGGTTGCAGTGCTGCATACCTTAGGCATAGTGGATGGTGGTTCCTCAACTATGGTGTCTGAGCCTACATCCGTCTTATCACTACACTCTGAAAGTGCCTCAAAAGAATTAAGAAGAGCCACAGATTGTGGGACATGCCTTCTCTCCACAACTCTAAGTCTACCAGATCCTACAGTAGTCCATCTGCCGCTCCTAGGAGGCCTCTGTGGCAGTGGTTTAGTAACAGTCATAGCCTGAGTTTCTCTAACAGATAATTTACAAATCTCAGACTTCAAACAGGCAATTTCCTGCTGCAATAAAGAGAGCTGCCTACATATCAGGCACACTCCAAACCTCCAAAAATTGGATCTAAAAACAAATGCATGACAGCTCTTACACTGGACCAAGCCTGCCATTATAAAAGAATGGATTTAAACCAACAAATCTTACCTTTTTGTAGGTTTTCTACCTCCTGTCTAACCTCAGACTACCTCCAGAGTATCTCCAGAAGATCTCCTGTAAGTGCTCACTTTGAAGACTTCACTTAGAAGGCTTCCCAAGCTCAATTAGACAAGCTAATATTCCACAATCTTTATATAGCCACCTAAGAACACCTCCCCCAGCAAATAGTGGACAAGCTAAACCTGAAGCAAATACCACTCAATTGATTCCAATTGTATGCTAATCAGTATGAAAATGAGTCACCAGCCTAACCTAATTTACTCACCAGACCTAACTTGAAACCTTAAGATGAATAGAAAAGATCTGTTTGAAACAAAAATCTAAATCACTCACCAGAAGATCTCCTGTAAGTGCTCACTTTGAAGACTTCACTTAGAAGGCTTCCCAAGCTCAATTAGACAAGCTAATATTCCACAATCTTTATATAGCCACCTAAGAACACCTCCCCCAGCAAATAGTGGACAAGCTAAACCTGAAGCAAATACCACTCAATTGATTCCAATTGTATGCTAATCAGTATGAAAATGAGTCACCAGCCTAACCTAATTTACACCAGACCTAACTTGAAACCTTAAGATGAATAGAAAAGATCTGTTTGAAACAAAAATCTAAATCACTCACCAGAAGATCTCCTGTAAGTGCTCACTTTGAAGACTTCACTTAGAAGGCTTCCCAAGCTCAATTAGACAAGCTAATATTCCACAATCTTTATATAGCCACCTAAGAACACCTCCCCCAGCAAATAGTGGACAAGCTAAACCTGAAGCAAATACCACTCAATTGATTCCAATTGTATGCTAATCAGTATGAAAATGAGTCACCAGCCTAACCTAATTTACTCACCAGACCTAACTTGAAACCTTAAGATGAATAGAAAAGATCTGTTTGAAACAAAAATCTAAATCACTCACCAGAAGATCTCCTGTAAGTGCTCACTTTGAAGACTTCACTTAGAAGGCTTCCCAAGCTCAATTAGACAAGCTAATATTCCACAATCTTTATATAGCCACCTAAGAACACCTCCCCCAGCAAATAGTGGACAAGCTAAACCTGAAGCAAATACCACTCAATTGATTCCAATTGTATGCTAATCAGTATGAAAATGAGTCACCAGCCTAACCTAATTTACTCACCAGACCTAACTTGAAACTTTAAGATGAATAGAAAAGATCTGTTTGAAACAAAAATCTAAATCACTCACCAGAAGATCTCCTGTAAGTGCTCACTTTGAAGACTTCACTTAGAAGGCTTCCCAAGCTCAATTAGACAAGCTAATATTCCACAATCTTTATATAGCCACCTAAGAACACCTCCCCCAGCAAATAGTGGACAAGCTAAACCTGAAGCAAATACCACTCAATTGATTCCAATTGTATGCTAATCAGTATGAAAATGAGTCACCAGCCTAACCTAATTTACTCACCAGACCTAACTTGAAACCTTAAGATGAATAGAAAAGATCTGTTTGAAACAAAAATCAAAATCACTCACCAGAAGATCTCCTGTAAGTGCTCACTTTGAAGACTTCACTTAGAAGGCTTCCCAAGCTCAATTAGACAAGCTAATATTCCACAATCTTTATATAGCCACCTAAGAACACCTCCCCCAGCAAATAGTGGACAAGCTAAACCTGAAGCAAATACCACTCAATTGATTCCAATTGTATGCTAATCAGTATGAAAATGAGTCACCAGCCTAACCTAATTTACTCACCAGACCTAACTTGAAACCTTAAGATGAATAGAAAAGATCTGTTTGAAACAAAAATCTAAATCACTCACCAGAAGATCTCCTGTAAGTGCTCACTTTGAAGACTTCACTTAGAAGGCTTCCCAAGCTCAATTAGACAAGCTAATATTCCACAATCTTTATATAGCCACCTAAGAACACCTCCCCCAGCAAATAGTGGACAAGCTAAACCTGAAGCAAATACCACTCAATTGATTCCAATTGTATGCTAATCAGTATGAAAATGAGTCACCAGCCTAACCTAATTTACTCACCAGACCTAACTTGAAACCTTAAGATGAATAGAAAAGATCTGTTTGAAACAAAAATCTAAATCACTCACCAGAAGATCTCCTGTAAGTGCTCACTTTGAAGACTTCACTTAGAAATCTAACACTGCATATATTGTTTCTTACCTTAATACTATATACAGGATCGTGCAGTCAGCTGTCAATCTGAAGAAAAAAAAGACTTTTTCACTTAACAATGTAAAACCCCAGCTCACACATGGATTTGCCCCAGCTCATGGATTTGCCCCCCAGCTCACACATGGATTTGCCCCAGCTCATGGATTTGCCCCAGCTCACTCATGGATTTGCCCCCAGCTCATGGATTTTCCCCAGCTCACACATGGATTTGCCCCAGCTCATGGATTTGCCCCCCAGCTCACACATGGATTTGCCCCAGCTCATGGATTTGCCCCCCAGCTCACACATGGATTTGCCCCAGCTCATGGATTTGCCCCAGCTCACTCATGGATTTGCCCCCAGCTCATGGATTTGCCCCAGCTCGCTCATGGATTTGCCCCAGCTAGCTCATGGATTTGCCCCCAGCTCATGGATTTGCCCCAGCTCACTCATGGATTTGCCCCCAGCTCATGGATTTGCTCCAGCTCACACATGGATTTGCCCCAGCTCATGGATTTGCCCCCCAGCTCACACATGGATTTGCCCCAGCTCATGGATTTGCCCCCCAGCTCACACATGGATTTGCCCCAGCTCATGGATTTGCCCCCAGCTCACACATGGATTTGCCCCAGCTCATGGATTTGCCCCAGCTCACTCATGGATTTGCCCCCAGCTCATGGATTTGCCCCAGCTCGCTCATGGATTTGCCCCAGCTAGCTCATGGATTTGCCCCAGCTCACTCATGGATTTGCCCCCAGCTCATGGATTTGCCCCAGCTCGCTCATGGATTTGCCCCAGCTAGCTCATGGATTTGCCCCCAGCTCATGGATTTGCCCCCCAGCTCATGGATTTGCCCCCCAGCTCATGGATTTGCCCCAGCTCGCTCATAGATTTGCCCCAGCTAGCTCATGGATTTGCCCCAGCTCACTCATGGATTTGCCCCCAGGTCATGGATTTGCCCCAGGTCCTGGATTTGCCCCCAGCTCACACATGGATTTGCCCCCAGCTCATGGATTTGCCCCCAGCTCTCACCTGGATACTTGCCCCAGGCAGCTCCGGCGGGGGTTGAGGGGACCCAGATGCTGGGCAGCGCGGGAGCGCCTGCCCGGTCTTGAACAGTCCGTCCTGTGAAGTGGATGCGGCTGTGTGCGTGCGCAGCCGGTCACATGGTCCGGCCAGTCAGGTGGTACAGAGACTCAGTACCACCTGATTAGCCGGACCACGTGACCGGCTGCGCACGCACACAGCCGCACCACTTCACAGGACGGACTGTTCAAGACCGGGCAGGTGCTCCGCGCTGCCCGGCATCTGGGCCCTCAACCCCCGGGCCAGTTTTTAGGGGCGCAAATGCGCCCCTAACAAAACTGCGCCCAGGGCCACGCCCCCCCAGCCCCCACCACGCTACGCCACAGGGAGGGAGCTGCGGGAGCCGCAGCAAAAGTGAAAAAGAGCCGCATGCGGCTCTGGAGCCGCGGGTTGCCGACACCTGACATATACGAAGTTTTTTGAAGATTTTCGATCTCCACACTTTCTACTTGGGCTCATCCTACCCAGAGTCAACAAGGATTTCCAGCTTCTCTACCTATTCATCTGTGTCCTTTATCTGGAGGAGAGTGGGAATACCTCCATGAGAAGCGGATCCAACTTCTAAAGCTAAGTACCCTGTACCATTTTTTCTTATATTCTAGTCATTTGGACTTCAACAGGTGCGGAATTTGGTCAATTTGTGGAATGTCTTAATACTAATGACTTCAATTTAAAATTTACTTTTGAAGTTCAAACTGAGGAACTGAATTTCTTAGACATTACCATCAAAAAGGATGCAGAAGGGGCATTAGGGTCTACTCTATACCGTAAGCCCACCTCATCGAATAATTTGCTGAACTGGGCAAGCCATCATCCTTTGCCCTTACGTCGAGGCATACCGATAGGCCAGTATCTACAGTTACGCCGTACTTGCAGTTCAGTGGATGAGTTCAAGACTAAGGCTCATGATTTGAGAATATCTTTTAAGGAAAAAGGGTACCCGAATAAAACCCTAAAAAAAGCATTTAATCGAGCACTGCTATCTGATCGGCATCTGCTACTCCAAGATACTCCTACTACCAATAGCTCTGGGGTAATTAGAATGATTGCGAATTATGATCTCGGTTGGCAAGCAATTAATAATATTTGTTCTAGATATTGGCCGCTCCTAACTCAAGATCCTCATTTTAAGGAAGCTCTTCCTGCAAGACCGAGTATTACAGCTAGAAGATGTACGAATCTAAATGACAGATTGGTACATAGTCACTTCCATTCCCCTATGTCATCTTCACAAACGTGGCTAACAAATCAGCTGAAGGGGATGTATAAGTGCGGTAGATTTAAGGTCTGTCCTTTTGTTCCTCGACAAGCTAAAAACTTCTCGAATTATGATGATTCTAAATCTTTTGACATCCGCCAGTTCCTGAACTGCAATTCCGGGGGCGTAGTATACCAATTGCTATGCCATTGTGGTATGAAGTATATTGGGAAAACCATTCGCCCATTAAAGGTTCGGATCTTAGAGCATATTAGATCCATTAAACTTTGCAAAGATACACCGGTGGCTAGACATTTTCAACAATGTCAGGTCTGCACTATTGGCAATTTTAAATTTCTGGGACTTGAACAAGTTAAACTAGGCCCTAGGAAGGGAAATCTGGATGTCAAACTATTACAACGTGAGGCATTCTGGATATATACACTCAATTCCCGTTCTCCAACAGGCCTTAATGAAGTCTTTACTTTTTCCCCATTCATTTGACAGCTGATGGGGGGTATTCTGTCTATTGTTTTTGGTTTGGTTTATTCATTACTTAATTATTTATTCATATACATTTTTTTGATTTTTTTGATTATTAATATATATATTTTTTCATATATTTTTTCATATTCTTTCATATTTTTATTTTCATTCACATTATTTCGTTTGCTGTATCCACATAATAATTTTTGGTGTCCATTTATAAGAATTCCTGTTAATAAACAATTTATTTGACATGCTTAGAAACATAGAAACATAGAAAAATGTCGGCAGATAAGAACCTTTCGGCCCATCTAGTCTGCCCAATTACATGGATACTTAACCTGGATTTATCTTTTGTTTAGGATAGCCTTATGTCTATCCCATGCTTGCTTAAATTCAATTACTGTTTTGGCCTCTACCACTTCTACTGGAAGACTGTTCCATGTATCCACCACCCTCTCAGTAAAATAATGCTTCCTGATGTTACTTTTAATATTGAAAAGTTTTTATTTCAACCACACAGAGATACAAGAATATTAAGCAGTACATGACATCTTCAATGTAGCGGACATGTTTTCGAGCTAGAATGTTTACAAAATAGTCAATTAGACAAAGTCCGTGTCACTGATAGTGTACCATAACGTCAGTAATTAGCAAACAACCTCTAGTGGAGCGCGGCTGAACATGGCTATATGTAATTTTGCTTCATTTAGATCTAAAGAAGCACTAAAATATTACAGTCGACATACGTTAATCACCCGGTGGGTGGTTCGTTCCAACTATTATAACGTTTATCGAGTACAAATTAGAAACATTCCAAAATCTAAGTTATTCGCTAAACAAAGCATTGACATAGTCCTCAAAAGAGGAACTCTGAAATAATTCTGTTCGTATAAGAAACACATTGGAGAAACAAGAGAAAATAAAGAGGGGAGAGGACAGTAGAGCAAGAGAGAGAGAAAGGAGAGAAAAGAGAGAAAAAAAAAAAAAAAAAAGTGGTTAGTTGACCACCAACCAGTCACGTGGCCCGATGCTCGCCACCAGTAGTGTCGTTCGGGTCCGCCTCCTCAACGCCAAGGATTTTCAAATTAGTATTGATGATATTCTCGGTACAGGGTCGTGAAGAGGGAGTATTCAGATAGGAGAACGAACTGGCCTTAGTCTCACTTAAAGTTAATCCTAGAAGCGGTTTACATGTATCATAACCGTTATAGTGGAAGAAAGGATGGAATAAAAAGTAGAAGAGATATAAAACTCACGGACAGGTAGAAAATAAATCAAAGAAAGAAACGAGCAAAGGAGAGAGGTAAGAGGAGAAGAGAAAAAAAAAAAAAAAAAAAAAAAAAAAAAACAAGGGGAAGGGAAAGGGGAACTACCTCCGGGATGGGACGGGTGAGCAGGGGTGTGGGGTGGGAAGAGGGGGCTGCAGAACATTCAGTACAACTTCCGGGCCAGAAGCTCCAGTCTCTCACACAACGAGCGTGGTGAAGTTTTTTCCCTCCTCGGCTTTCCAGGTATCAGCGGGCAGTGTAATAATAGGATATATTGCGGTATGTAGCATCATCCTAGCCCAGTCATCTGGGGCGTGAATGCCGCCAGCCATGACGTAAGTTTTGAGGAGGAGATGAATTCATCCCAGTGAAACCACGTAGCCATATGGATCTCTGCATACCTTTCAGCTGGTAAAGCAGAGAGCTCACATGAGCGTATCAGGTCAACTCTATTAATTAAATCTCGGGAGGAGGGTACGGAGGACTGTTTCCAGTGTACTGGGACCAGAGCCCTGGCCGCCAGTAGGATGCGTAGGAGCACCGATTTTTTGAGAGACTGTGTGGACAGTGGGGTTTGGCTGAGCAGAAAACATTCCGGTGTAAAGTCCAGCAGGACATCTGTGTTAAGTTTAATCAAATCCTGGACTGCCTTCCAGAAGAGTGCAATCCTAGGGCAGGACCACCATATATGTATATAGCTTCCGGTCTCAAGTTCGCATCTCCAGCAAAGCGGTGAGGCCGAAGTCTGGAATCGGGCAATCCAAGCCGGTGTTGTGTACCACAGGGCTGTTAATTTGAAAGATGTTTCTTTCAATTTGGTTAACTGTGATCCGTGATGAATCAAGTCAAATGTCTTTTGCCAATGACTTTCCGGGACAACTGTACCCAATAGTGAATCCCAACGGTGGGTGTACTCTGGTAGTGCGTCATCCACAGACTGTAAGAGTCTGTAGAGTGTGGAGAGACTATGTGGAAGAGGGTGTGTCGAAGAACATAGTTCTTCAAATGGTTGAAGGGTTCTCGAAAGATTCGTGCCATTTGGCATGGACAGCAGGAAGTGGCGTATTTGAGCATAGTTAAAACGCTCCATGAACGTGGGTGTAGGTGTGTCGGCCAGGATGGGTATGTCCTTAAATTGTCCTGCGTCAAGCACATGGATGGCCCGTAACCCCTTCGCAGTCGTGAATCTCCTCCGTAGGGACGGCAGTACCCCCCCAGAGAACGCTGGGTTGTGCGAAATCGGTAGTAGAGGGGCTGGGAAGGTGGATAACGTGTGCGAGATCCGCAGTTTATGCCAGAGTTTAAGCGTGTTACGTATCGTAGGTATGGCAAGGCAACTTCGAGGCTGTTGGTCTGGTAAAAGCCAAGGCAGCGCACTCATTGGGGATTCAGCTAGTCCTCCCTCTAGGTCCACCCATCTTTTCCTTGGAGGATCAGCCATCCAGTCTATTATCCGCGTTAGCTGAGAAGCGTAGTAATAAAGTCGGATATCTGGTACGGCCAGTCCGCCATTTGTTGTCGATTGACACATGACAGAGTACTTTAGTCTCGGGCGTCGGCCCTGCCAAATGAAGTTCAGAAAGAGACGTCGTGTTTTGCGTAGGAACCCCTTTGGCAAAGGGAGCGGAATGGTTTGTATGAGGTATAGAATCCTCGGAAGGACATTCATTTTAATGACCCCGATTCTCCCAAACCAGGAAAGTGGCTTGGTGGTCCAAGAGCCCAAGTCGCCTTGGAGGGTGTCCAGGAGAGGTTCATAGTTCAAAGCCGGAAGAGTATTGAGGTCTGGGCTTATCCAGACCCCCAAGTATTTAAGTTTCTCTACACACCATCGGAAGCGAAATTGTCGCTTTAGGGCCAAAGCAGTCCCTTGCGACATTGAAACATTTAGAATTTCGGATTTATCTTCATTAATCGCAAGGCCCGATATCATACCAAAGACCTGTAGTTCAGAGACCACAGCTGGCAGAGAGAGCTCGGGATCTGAGAGAAAGAACATGAGATCATCTGCATAAGCTGAAATTTTATGTTGACTGGACAAGCCTTTTATGCCTGGTATACTCGGATTAGCTCTGATCGAAATTAGGAGTGGCTCCAGTGCAAGAGCAAATAGTAAGGGGGACAATGGACAGCCCTGGCGTGTCCCGTTCCGTATTGGGAAACTCGGAGTCAGGGCTCCATTGACTCTAATCCTCGCTGTAGGCGCTGAATACAGCGCAGCGATCCATTTCAAGAAGCCCTCTCCTAGTCCAAAACCTTCCAAGACTTTATGTAGATAGGGCCACAAGACTCTATCGAAGGCCTTTTCGGCGTCTGTCGATAGGAGTAAAAAAGGCGTGTTGTCAGATTGTGCGCGGCAAATGGCATTGATCACTCTTGTGGTGGCATCTCTTGCCTCCCTGCCTGGAATAAAGCCGACCTGATCCTGGTCAACCAGACCAGGTAAATGCCTTTGTAGGCGGTTAGCCAGGACTCTTGCCAGGAGTTTGATGTCGGCGTTGAGGAGGGAAATGGGTCGGTAGCTAGAGCTATATAATAAGTCCTTGCCTGTTTTTGGTAGAAGAGAAATGGTTGCTGCCAAAGTAGATGGATGAAAGGTCCCTTCCTCCAGTATAGCATTAAAAGTAGATAGCATATGCGGTAGGAGTTCTTCTTGCACGATCTTAAAATATTCGGCCGGAAGACCATCAGGTCCTGGGCTTTTATGTGCCTTGCTTTGTTTGATGGCCAAAGTTAATTCTTCCTTCCCTATCCGTGAGCCCAATGCTTCAGCCTCATCAGACGTCAAAGTGCGATGTATAGTGCGTTGTAAGTATTGAGTAATGTCATTCATATTTAGCTGAGGGAATTGTGATGTTTGAATGGAATACAACTTGGTGAAGTACGAGCAAAATTCCCTCGCAATCATGTCTGGATTGACGGTGACCTGGCCAGAGGGGAGGCGTAGGCGCGGTATATAAGCCCTACTACGTCTGGTGCGCAGGATGTGAGCTAGCAACTTACCTGGTTTATTTTCGTTAAGGGCGTAGAACGCGCCAGTTTTAACAGCCAAGTATTTGAGATCGGACGAAAGATGCTCAGTGAGTGCCTTCCTTGCTTCCAGTAAAGACTGGTACGTCGATGGATCCCCATTGTCTGCATGCAGCGCCTCCAAAGAGTTGACTTTTTGAAACAGATCTTTTATTTGAGTTTGTCTGAGTTTTTTAGCCGCCGTACCTTTACAAATTAAAAGGCCTCTGATCACCGCCTTATGGGCTTCCCAGACCGTGGAAAGAGGAATGTCAGGTGTCAGGTTGTCTTGAAAATAATCGGTAAGTAGTGTTTTAACCTCTTGTAGTACAATCGGGTCGTTCAGCAATGTCAGATTGAGTTTCCAGGAACGTTCCCTCGGAACTTGTAGGGGGGAAACGATGTGGATCGAAAGGGGGGCGTGGTCTGACCATGTGCCCGTATGGATGACAGAGGATCGCACAGCCGATATCTGATGTTGAGACAGAAAAAAGTAATCAATTCGGGAGTAATTTGCATGGACCGGAGAATAAAAAGAATATTCCCTCTCAGTCCCATGGAGAGCTCTCCATACATCTACCAGTTGGTAACGGTCTAGAGTGCGTTTGATATGTGTGAGAATATTCCGAGGGAGTGAAGATTCACCCAACGACGTGTCAATTTTAGGATCCATAGCTACATTAAAATCGCCAGCCAAGATTAAGATGCCTTCTTGGAATATGGAAAGTAATCTCAAGATAGTTGCTAGGCTGCGATGTTGGGACTTATTGGGCAAGTAAATTGAGGCAAAGGTATATTTGGTCTCAGCAATAGTGCCCTTAACAAATAAAAATCTGCCAGCCGGATCAGCTCTTAGTCCCGTCTCCACGAAAGGGACCTCTCGGGACATGATGATCGCTGTGCCCCTGGCTTTCCCCCCATCATAATTCCCAAAAAAACCGAGTGGAAAATAGCTGTCACGAAAGGCAGGAGCCATATCCTGTTTGAAATGAGTTTCCTGCAGAAATGCTATCGATGTTTTTTGTGCTCTCAATTCACGGAGTATTTTCCTTCTCTTCTCAGGGGAATTTAATCCTCGCACATTGTAGGAGACGCAGTGCAACGAACCCGGAGCATACATACCTGTTCCGCAGTGAAAGGGTCGGGGGGGAAGGGGCAGTCGGAGAGGTAGGAGTAATTAGGGTATGTGGTGGGTCAGATAATACAGATATCAAAAAAAAAAAAAAAAGCTAGGGAAGTGTGAAGAGAAGAAAGAGTAGGATGAAGACGCCTATGTACAGATGGCGTAGAGTATGAGGCAATCGGTGTGCCGAGGAATCTACTTCAAGGAGAACCAACACGACCCTCCCGAGTATCCCTTGGGGCTAATACACCAGGCCTCGTGGGGGTGAGTGGTGGCCAGCAAGAGAAAAAAAGAGAGATATAAGATGTTCGAACAAGTAACAGAAAAACAAGTAAACTTCGTGTAATAGAGTATAGGTGAGCTGAACCGAAGCACACCCTACGTTATCCGCAAAGAACGCCAGGTGAGGGTAGAATCCGCAGGATGAAAAAAGGAACCATAAGAAAATTTGCAGCAAGAAAGTGGGCAAAAACTTAATAGTCTATGCATATGTACAATACAATCCCCATGACAAGTAAAAGCTAGCCCCTGTATTCCTATAACTAGGGGACCCTTCCCCTCTGAGGATGTCAAAGCGCAAATATCCCCCGTGGTCAGCCGCCTAGTGCCGCTCCTCCCCCTCCCACCCAGCATGATACCCCCGTCCTCCCAGCCGCCCCCCGCCCCCAAAGACCTCTACAAGCAACATATGTAGTCATCGTTGTATGTACAATATGGGGTAATGCTTGTGCCCTGCATATGAAAAAGGAGCAAAACAAAGTCGTGCGCGAGTAACCGCGGGGCGCTGCAGGCAAAGTGAGAGCCAAAAATCACAATCTTAGAAAGTAAATGTCATCCTCAATGGTCATGCTTCATCGTAAAGTGATGAGCGATACTCACAGTCTAGCTCAATAAACGATCGGTAGCCAGAGCCAGAGTTCTGGGCTATGAGTCAAGAATCCTGAGTAGGTGGACATAACTTCAGGTGGGGAAGAGTGATTCTTCAGAGGTATCTTGAGGGTCCATGAGTCGGTGAAGGTGACGAGATCGCCTCCGACTTTGCGTTACAGCTTCGGCGGCCTGAGGCGGTTTAAAGTCAAAAATCTCCCAATTAGCGATGGTCAGTCCCGGCAGTCCCAGGGAATTCAGAAAATGCGGGACGTCTTCTGGCGTGCGAAGCACCAGCTGCATATTATTATGTCTCACCGACAAAGATAAGGGAAAGCCCCAACGATAGGGAATCCTCTCAGTTTGGAGTGCCTGTGTAAGCGGGCGTAGTAGGCGTCTGGCCTGTAACGTGGACGGTGAAAGGTCATTGAAGACCGCTATTGCTGCTCCCCCATAATTCCAAGACTGTTGAGAACGTGCCGCCGCATAGATTCTGTCTTTAAGTACAAAAGAAACCAGGCAGCAGATTATATCACGCGGTGGTGCTGCGGATGCGCTAGGGGGGGTCTAAGGGCCCGGTGAGCTCTGGCCATATCTCCAGCGGTAACTTCACGGGAATCCAGCAAATAGTTGAAAAGTCCTACCAGATAGGGCCTGACCGCAGATTCTGTCTCCGGCACTCCACGAATCCTCAGATTATTGCGGCGAGAGCGATTATCTAAATCGTCTAATCTCCTCCATATGCCAGACGCAGCCGATGACATGAGGCATTCCTCTGCGGCCTGGGCTGTGACACGTGCTGCTGTCTGTTCCAGACCTACGACCCGGTTTTCCACTGATTCCACCTCTGCCCGTAGGGTGTTAATTTCCTGCTGCAGAGAGTCTCGTACCTCAGTAACCATCTCCCTGATATCAGCGCGGGTCGGCATCTCCGCAAGCAATCTTTCAATGCGCTGCGAGGCCGCTCCGAGTTCCGGCAGCGTGAAGGTGGTCGCTGCAGGAGAGGCCGCCATATTGGCCGGGCACGTGGGGGACGGAGACGCGTCTCGCGGGGTAAAAAAAGCCTCCAATCGGGTCGGATGTGGTGTAGAAAGGGTCCCCGGTGTGGCAGCCGTGGAGTTGCGTTTTCTCCCCTTCACCATGGCTTTGGCTGAGTGCATATAGTGCTTGGTGAACCTCGGTTAGCGCGGAGCGTTCCTAACACGCGTCCATCTTGCTTGGCTGCCTAGCCACGCCCCCCCCTGATGTTACTTTTAAACCTTTGCCCCTCTAATCTAAGACTATGTCCTCTTGTTTTGCTATTTTGTTTCCTTTTAAATATACTCCCTTCCTCTACCTTGTGGATTCCCTTTACGTATTTAAATGTTTCTATCATATCTCCTCTGTCTCGTCTTTTTTCCAAGCTGTACATGTTAAGATCATTAAGCCTTTCCTGGTAACTTTTCTCCTTCAAGCCGTACACCATTTTAGTAGCCCTTCTCTGAACTCTCTCTAAGATGTCTATATCCTTCTGGAGATACGGTCTCCAGTACTGCACACAGTACTCCAAGTGAGGTCTCACCAGTGCTCTGTACAGTGGCATGAGCACTTTCCTTTTCATACTGCTAATACCTCTCCCTACACAACCAAGCATTCTGCTAGCATTTCCTGCTGCTCTATTACATTGACTACTTACCCTTAGATCCTCTGAAATAATGACCCCTAAATCCCTTTCTTCAGATGTTGAGGTTAGGACTGTATCAAATATTCTATATTCAGCCCTTGGGTTTTTACGTCCCAGGTGCATTATCTTGCACTTATCCACATTAAAACTCAATTGCCACAACTCCGACCATTTTTTTAGTTTACCTAAATCATTTGTCATTTGGCTGATCCCTCCAGGAACGTCAACCCTGTTGCAAATCTTTGTGTCATCAGCAAAAAGACATACTTTTCCATTAATACCTTCTGCAATATCACTAATAAAAATATTAAAGAGAATGGGTCCAAGTACTGACCCCTGAGGTACCCCACTGGTAACAAGACCTTGTGCCGAATAAACTCCATTTACCACAACCCTCTGTTGTCTGTCACTCAGCCACTGCCTAATCCAGTCAACAATATTGGAATCTAAACTCAAAGATTGCAATTTATTGATAAGCCTTCTATGCGGAACAGTATCAAAAGCCTTACTGAAATCTAAATAAGCAATGTCTACTGCACCACCTGTGTCTATTATTTTTGTTACCCAATCAAAAAAATCAATAAGATTAGTTTGGCATGATCTCCCTGAGGTAAACCCATGTTGTTTCTGATCCTGTAATCTATGTGTTTTTAGATGTTCAACAATCCTTTCCTTTAACATGGTTTCCATTAATTTCCCCACTACTGACGTAAGACTAACTGGCCTATAGTTCCCAGATTCCTCCCTACTACCCTTCTTGTGAATGGGCACAACATTTGCTAATTTCCAGTCTTCTGGGACGACTCCCGTTAGCAAGGATTGGTTAAATAAATCTGTTAACGGTTTTGCTATTACATCACTGAGCTCTTTTAATAATTTAGGGTGGATCCCATCAGGCCCCATTGACTTATCAGGATCAAAACAATTTATTGTTTTCAGTTATATGTACAGTTGTGTTCAAAATTATTCAACCCCCAATGCTGTAAAGGGTTTTAGGGAATTTAGTGTACATTTTTAATTGTATTCAGAATGAAATCCTACAAGGACTTTTTAAAGAACCATATGCAACTAAAATTACATCAATTGGTTTTGTAATACAGTAGTAAATGTTTCTTTTGTGAATTCTTCATTGACACAATTATTCAATCCCTTAAAGACTACCACTCTGAAGAACAGAGGTTCATTCAAGTGTTTTCAATCAGGTATTGAAAACACCTGTGGATGTCACGGAGCAGCAATAAAGCATAATAAGCACCAATTAGGCAGCTTTAAAATGACTGTGATACTCAGCTCCTTCTAGACATTTACTGGTGTGGTTACAAACATGGTGAAGTCAAGAGAATGGTCCAGGAAGACAAGAGAAGAGGTGACTACTCTTCACAGGAAGGGCAATGGCTATAAGAAGATTGCAAAGATGTTAAACATACCAAGAGAGACCATAGGAAGCATCATTCGCAAATTCAAGGCAAAGGGCACTGTTGAAACGCTACCTGGTCGTGCAGAAAGAAGATGCTGACTTCGACTGCTGTGCGCTACCTGAAGCATAGAGTGGAGAAAAGTCCCCGTGTGACTGCTGAGGAACTGAGAAAAGATTTGTCAGATGTGGGTACTGAAGTTTCAGCTCAGACAATACGGCGCACACTGCGTAATGAAGGCCTCCATGCCAGAACTCCCAGGCGCACCCCCTTGCTGTCTCCAAAGAATAAGAAGAGTCGACTGCAGTATGCCAAAAGTCATGTGGACAAACCACAGATGTTTTGGGATAGTGTTCTGTGGACTGATGAAAAAAAATAGATCTGTTTGGACCATGGATCAACGCTATGTTTGGAGGAGGAAGAACAAGGTCTATGAAGAAAAGAACACCTTGCCTACTGTGAAGCATGGCGGGGGGTCAATCATGCTTTGGGGCTGTTTTGCTTCTGCAGGTACAGGGAAGCTTCAGCGTGTGCAAGGTACCATGAATTCTCTTCAGTACCAGGAGATATTGGATGACAATGTGATGCAGTCCGTCACAAACCTGAGGCTTGGGAGACGTTGGACCTTTCAACAGGACAATGATCCCAAGCATATCATATCAGAAATTTGTAGCTTACTTTCCAGCTGCTTCCACTTTGCAAAGCACCCTAATTAACCCAAGGTTCTAGCCCTTCCCATGATATGTTAATCTGTATATTTGTGTTTTGTTTTTAATAGTTTGCATTTTATTACTTTATATTTCTGTAACAACTGTAACCACTCAATTGTTCTCGATCCCAGGACATACTTGAAAACGAGAGAAATCTCAATGTATCCTTCCTGGTAAAATCCTTTTCAAATAAATAAATAAATAAATAAATACCTCCAAGTCCACTAGAGCATGGTTGCAGATTAAAGGCTGGAACATTTTGGAGAGGCCATCGCAGTCACCTGACTTAAATCCGATTGAGAACCTCTGGTGGGACTTAAAGAAAGCAGTTGCAGTGCGCAAGCCTAAGAATGTGACTGAACTGGAGGCTTTTGCCCATGACGAATGGGCGAAGATACCCGTAGATCGCTGCAAGACACTTGTGTCAAGCTATGCTTCACGTTTAAAAGCTGTTATAACTGTAAAAGGATGTTGTACTAAGTACTAAGATTGAATGTCACTTGGGGGTTGAATAAAACTGATAATGATGTGAGCACAGAAAAGACATTTGTGGTTATTTCATTATAAATGTTATGTTATATTTGTCTGACCTACACGTGCCTCTTTGATTTAATTGTAAGCAAGATGACTGAATGATCAAAATCAATGTCAAACTGGCCAAAACACTCAATTTCAGTGGGGGTTGAATAATTTTGAACACAACTGTGTATTTGCTTTGGGTGTTATGCTTTGCGCTGTTGGTATACTTGTCGCATTTCAATATTAATTTGCAGCTACCGTTTTTCTTAGGGCGTGGCTTGTCTTGTACCTATTTGATATCAATCTGATGAGGAATAATGCCCCCTACCTTAAATGTACCTTTTTTACTAATATGGTTTTGGGTAGTGATTTTTCCCTTCCCCTCCTCCCCTTCCTTTGTCTTGCCCATTCTATTATTAGATATGTGTCATGGAGCTGATGTAACGCTCCATGCTTCAAACCCCAAGAGACTTTATGTTCATTTATATCGTGTGATTTTAGATATATTTTACATCGTTTGGTTTTAGTTTAATTTAGTTTACTGTAAAATGGCATAGCTTTGGTTTTAAAAATACTTATATTCCTGTAGGTAAATGTGTTTTTGTGTATATAGTAAACAAGCTTTACTGCTGTGTAATTTATGCACCAGGGCTTTTCCCATTATCTAGCTGCATGTTTAATTGAAGGGATCTCTGATAGTGTGTGTTTAATCTAATGTGTTAGAACAATGGATATACAAATGTTGTGGGAGCTGAATGCTAAAGAATGTAAAGAATGTTTTAAATAACTGACATAATGTAATTAGTATGGGTAGGACGAGGTGCATCATTTTATGCAAATTATGACTGTTGGACTTCAGCATAAATGGTGGCGTTTTGTTCATTAAAAAGTCAGAGAACTCTCGGAGCTCAGAGAGAGCGAGAATCCTGTTTTAAAGCATACAGCCGCGCCTGGTGTCTTTATTTCAGCGACGCTACACTATACACTATCACCCTCAGAAGGTACCGAGCGGCCTTCTGGAGATTCCTAACGGCTCCAGGGCAGAGGAACAGAAGCAGGCGGGTCAAGCTGCTCGAGGCACTGAGGACAGCGCTCCCAGTAGCTGGGCTGACCGCAACGAAGGGGTGTCTGGAGAGTCAGGACAGACGGAAGAGAACGGTTCCATCACATTGGTGGCAAGCCGTGTGGATAGAGGCTCTCCAACACCAATACACCCCGAGATGACAAACCATACAGCCTGCAAGCAGAACACCCTGAAGGACCTGCTGGAAAGCCATGGAAGGAACGAATATTGAAGAAAGGGTCAAAGGCACAAGTTTGGTGCAACCAGGAGCGAGATGGAAACGCTCAAGGAGGATAAAAAGACGCCTCAAGCAATATGGTCCAAACCCTAGCATGGACCTGTTCCAGAGCGTTTGGAATGAGGTCTGTTTATTGCAGAAAGGGGAAGCTGTGCAGGACCAGGAAGATTTTAACTCTCTGCATGTGGAATACAGTAAATACAAGGTCCCAGGCTGGATGGAACCAGGGGACATTCGTGGCCCGGAGGAGAACTGGCTGGCAACTACACCACACACCCAGAGGGTGTCTACAGACTTGGATTGGCAGAGACCAGGGATTTTGGAAGCATCGGCTTCTGCCAACGCCAAGACCCAAACAAAATATGCCTCCGCACCAACCGTGACCGTCAACCCACCCTCAAGTAAGGCTAAAAAGAAGCGGAGGGGTGGACGGGTGAAAGAAATGGAGGTGGTGCTGGAGAGCGAATGCAAATGTTGTGACCCGCTTCGAAGGGAGGTAGAGACCTTGAAAGGGCAACTAGACTTTGCAACCCAGAGCGAGAAAGAGACTGGCCTGCAATTGCACCGGCTACAGGATAAACTGCAAACTGTCATGGAGGAGAGAGATTTCCACTGCATGGAAGTACGAGAACAGTCAGTCAGTATACGAAAGTTGTCATCCCAGCTGCAGGTCTGTGAGGACTGTAACATCGACCTACACATGGAGCTCCGTGGTGCTCAGGCGCAGATAGCGGAGCTGGAGCGCAGCTCCCGTGTAGTGATTGAGCAGCTGGAGGATGAACGGCGAACCAGAGCGGCTCTACAGACAGAAATTACCACATTTAAAACTCGTCTGGAGCGCTGTGAGCAGGAGTTGGAGCAGACACAGCTCTCCCGGGATACTTTTCAGGCACGGGTCTATGAGCAGCAAGAGGAAATAATGCTGCTCCAGAACCAACTCCAGCTGTGCCAACACCAGCTACTAGAAGCAGACGCAGCTCAGAAGGAGAGCCTCGCTCAAACTAAGGCAAGCGAGATGGAGGTGAGCCGTCTGACACACCAACTAGGTGTATTGGAGCAGGAGCACCAGGGCACTGTTAGCCACCTGCAGGCTGAGCTTGAAGGGACACGAGCACAGTGCCAACAGCTCCAAGATGAGATGTCCCTGGCACAAGCTGCCAGCACCCATGTGCCCACCATGGAGGAGAGCAGCACAACAGGGGGTCGAGTCATTGCCCCTGATATATTTTGCACCGAAGAGCGTTTGTACCCGGTGTTGCTGGAGGCTGTTTTGGCATCCACGTATGACTGTTCCCCGAGGAAAATGGAGACCCCTCATAATGCCACCCCTACCAACCAAGGTGCAGAAAGAGAGGAGCTCACTTCCCCCTTCCCAGGAGACCGGTGAGTGACCATTCTGAGAGGCAATCAAGTTCCTGGCCCCAGGAAGAATTGCGCCCTTTTGGGATTTTGGGGATTGCCGTGGGCTGGGCCCTTTTTAAATGTTCAGGAGGGGGGCATCAGCAGAAGGAGAGACTGGGAACTGTGACTGCTGACTGTATTCGGGTCCTGGATCCGCAGAGATGCCCTGGACAGAGCAAGATATGGGGGGCAATTTCAGGGTGCCCCCTAACAAACATTTTATGCCTGTGGACTGTGGTGGCCTGTTGCCTGGCGCACTGGACAAGAGGGTTGGCCTGCCTCTTGCCCCGGGACTTTGGACCCACAGCCTTCCAGCGACCGTCAGACCCCGCTGACTTTGCTTATGTGCCCGCAACCATGGAACTTTGAAGATGCAAAGAAGAGGGGCAAGGTGAGAGGTCTCGTCAGTGGCAAGCGATCCGTTTGGGATCTAAGCTTGCCCTGCCGTTCTGGAAGGGGGGACATATGTCATGGAGCTGATGTAACGCTCCATGCTTCAAACCCCAAGAGACTTTATGTTCATTTATATCGTGTGATTTTAGATATATTTTACATCGTTTGGTTTTAGTTTAATTTAGTTTACTGTAAAATGGCATAGCTTTGGTTTTAAAAATACTTGTATTCCTGTAGGTAAATGTGTTTTTGTGTATACAGTAAACAAGCTTTACTGCTGTGTAATTTATGCACCAGGGCTTTTCCCATTATGTAGCTGCATGTTTAATTGAAGGGATCTCTGATAGTGTGTGTTTAATCCGATGTGTTAGAACAATGGATATACAAATGTTGTGTGAGCTGAAGGCTAAAGAATGTAAAGAATGTTTTAAATAACTGACATAATGTAATTAGTATGGGTAGGACGAGGTGCGTCATTTTATGCAAATTATGACTGTTGGACTTCAGCATAAATGGTGGCGTTTTGTTCATTAAAAAGTCAGAGAACTCTCAGAGCTCAGAGAGAGAGAATCCTGTTTTAAAGCATACAGCCGCGCCTGGTGTCTTTATTTCAGCGACGCTATCACCCTCAGAAGGTACCGAGCGGCCTTCTGGAGTTTCCTAACGGCTCCAGGGCAGAGGAACATAAGCAGGCGGGTCAAGTTGCTCGAGGCGCTGAGGACAGTGCTCCCAGTAGCCGGGCTGACCTCAACGGAGGGGTGTCTGGAGAGTCAGGACAGATGGAAGGGAACGGTTCCATCACACCATCACAATATGTATGGTCCTCGAACCCTATATAAGGTCGCTTTTGAATTAAGGGCTGACCGGGTATCATTTTGTCCATCTGTATATTATTGTGTGGACTATATATGGGTCATTTGGGCATTGATGTGACTTGTGCTGTTATGTTTTCGGTTCTACCTACACACGTCTATGGTCATTATTCTTGGGTGCAACAGCTATTATTCCTTCCACAGTGATCCCCTGGCGACTATAACCATACGATTCATTTTATTTATATCAGTGGATAGTAGATACTCTTCAGGTATCTATTTATCTGTTGAGGATGCTTTGTTGGTTATTTAGTGGGTTGCGCATATCATTACCAGCCGACCTGTCTACATTGACAGGGATATCTTGCCTGTAATTGGGAGTCTGTGGTCACGTGGGTATGACGATGGAACCAAAGGTTGCTATTGGCCATATTTCGATCACGTGATCGTGTCTGAGTGGGTGGAAACAACGAGTACCTGACGAGCGGCGTTTTTCGAAGCGTGTCGGTATGTTTTGGTGGACAATTTTAATTTATTGTTTAATCATCAGCGCATGTATTTATACCCTTCAAGTATACTGTGGTCATTTCAGCTCAGGACTAAGCCCGGTAGGGCGAAACGCGTCAAGCTATGACTCTTTACTGGTTTTAACTGTTGTTAGTCTAATTGGTTGAGTCCCACTGCTGGTTCCTTTGGGTCTACGCATGTATACTGTGTAATTTCACTTTCTATTTTAGCTAGCAGGTATGTAGGCGGCTTGAACCGCTGAGGTAATAGGGAGGTATTTATACTTTTTGAATTGGTTAGCTGCTCTATGGTCTCATACCTTAGGTGATTGGCGTGACCAATACTACTTCTATTGAGAATATATAACAGCGTTGAACTCCTCTTTGGTTCATCTTTTAATTCTGTTTGTGTGCCTTTTGTATTAAAAGTATTGGATGTTATGCACTCTTGTTGCAACTTCTGTGCAAGTTGGTTTGTAAAAAAAAAATTCGGGGTCATGCCCCTTTGAGTGCTATATTGCCCTCCTTGTTTGTTTAAACTACAATAATAAACACTGAATAAAGACAAAGGGGTAAGTTCAGCTATTTGGGTAACTAAGAACTAGGGATGGGCTGCCGTTTCGAATCGGTTCGATGTTCGGATCGAACATCGCCTGTTCGAAAGTTCGCAAAGTGTGAACTTTTCAGGATGTTGGCAAAAATTTCGAAAAAAAAATCATATGCTGCATTAATTATACTATAGAGGTGCTGCCCGGCAGTGTGAGGATTCATATGCTGCATTAATTATACTGTAGAGGTGCTGCCCGGCAGTGTGAAGATTCATATGCTGCATTAATTATACTGCAGAGGTGCTGCTCATTTTCAAACTTTTGAACCCCATTGACTTGTATTGCGTTTGAATCGTGTTCACGTTCGAACTTTTTCTGATGTTCGAATGTGAACCGATACACGGGGGTGTTCGGCCCATCACTACTAAGAACACAGAAATTGACAGAGCAGGAAAGGGGCTGGCCAAAGTATATACAAGATTAGGATGGAAACAGAGGGACCCTACAGGAATAGACTGATTACAAATACTAAGAGGACACCACAGAGAGACAAACAAGGAGTTATCTAAGGAATACTCACAGAACACAGCAGACAGATGGAACAGGAAAAGGGATTTAATCAGAAATAATAGTATGAACTGAATACGTTGAAAGTCCAGGGATACTGGGAGTTGGAGTCCTGGGAAATGGCATATGCAGAGGTCCTAGGGAGTTATGGAGCTATGGAGAGTCCAGAGAAATAATAGCAGGATTCTTGTAACAAAAAGTCTGTAGAAGTAACCGAAGGGTACTTAGGCACAGCCGCTGTGTCAAAGGGGCAAATCCAAAGTTCTATGGTCATCAGCAAGCAGGCAAAGTCCATATAAATCAAAGGCCAATCGATTTGGTGCACGGGTACCAAAATAACTGGTTTCACTGTGTGACGGAAACCCGCTCCTTCCACCTGTCCTGGGTCTCCAGACACCCCCTTACCAAGATCAGCTCGGCCGCTGAGTTGCTCGGAACTCAGTGCCTCGAGTAGCCAGTTCTGTAGCTCCAGACCTGCTTGGTCTGATCCTAGGCCTCTTTGAATTTCCAGAAGGCCGCTCTGTGCCTTATGAGAGTGTGAGAGGGTACCCTGAATGAGACACCAGGCAGGCTGTATGTTCACACAGGATGAGACTTTTATTGAAAAACACCACTATTTATGGCCAGGTCCAACAGTTATAATTTTCATACCAATTGACGAACATTGACCTACTAAAACAAAATTACATTATGTCAGTTAGATATATTTACAGTAAACATTCCTTAGCCTTCATGTTACACATCATTTACATAATCTATTGTTCCACTAGATCAGATTACCTTTTACCAGGCAAACACTGTCCCAGACTCATGACTTGGTAACCAGAAAACAGACACAGAGAAAAGCAATCTTGCATAATCCCCAGCGCTTCTGCTGGGGAATGGACACTGGGGTAGTGTCCGCTGGTGGGGACGGGGGGAGTGTCACGGTTCCCGGATCCCACCACGCAGTACTTAACGCCCAACACTCCACAGAGCCCAAAAGCTACCAACAGAGTAGCCGTGAAGAATCCCCAACTGTCTGGTCCTTAGAATTGGCCGGGTAAACTAGCTAGACAGAAAAGGGTTAAGCAAAAGACAATGTTGTAATACAAAACCAGGTTAGCAACACAGGGTTAGTCAGATGAGCCATAATCAAGAATACAGAGTATAGAATAGTCAAATGGAATAGCCGGGTCGATATCAGTGCAGTAGCGTAGTATAAGAAAATAGTCTAGGGCAACGGAAGGCAGAATAGTCAGAAAACAAGCAGAGGTCAATAACAGGTTAAATCACAATAGAATTCAGATACAAGGAGCTCAGGTATGGATAACTACGATCTGGCACTGCTGAGAAGTAACTGAGGGTTTTTAAAGACCTTCACCAGACCGCGCCCCTCACTCAAGCCGCGCCTCATGCAGCCACCTCCCTGCCTGTCTCCAGTTAAACCGGGCGTTGGTCAGCGAGCAGCATCAGACATGCTGCCCTCAAGCACACAGGAGAGGCTGGAAGCCCCCAACGTTACAGTACCCCCCTCTCCACGGGAGGCCACCGGACGACCAACAGGACAAGAGGCAGGATGACCAACAGGGCGAGTGGCAGGACGACCACCAGGGCGAGTGACAGGATGACCACCAGGGCGATCGGGGTGTGAGGCATGGAAAGCCCTGACCAACCTAGAGGCAGACATGTTGGAAGCCGGAATCCAGGACCGGTCCTCCGGACCATAACCCACCCAATCGACCAAGTACTGCAGAGCACCCCTGAACAGCCTAGAATCCAGAACCTTCCTAACCTCGAACTCTAATTCTCCATCAACCTGAACAGGTGGAGGAGGAGGAACGACCCGCGTGTACCTGTTACACAACAAAGGCTTCAGTAGGGAGGTGTGGAAGACGTTGTGCAAGTGAAGATGTTTAGGAAGGGCAAGAGCATAAGCCACAGGGTTAATGCGGCGAATGATCTTGAATGGACCTATAAACCGAGGTGCCGTTTTCATAGAAGGCACCCGCAACTTCACATTCCTAGTGGACAACCAAACTCTATCCCCCACGTTATAGGAAGGAGCTTGTAAACTATGCCTGTCAGCCTTGCGTTTCTGGAAGGCAACATTGCTCTCCATGTTTTCGCGAATCTGTCTCCAAATCTCTTGTAGTTGAGTGAGATGTTCATCGAGAGCCGGGATGGCCTGTTCAGCAAACTGAAGCGGTAGAGCCGGAGGGAAAAAACCATAGATGGCAGAAAAAGGAGAGTGGCCAGTGGTCTCATTAACAGCGTTATTACGTGCATACTCAGCCCAGGGCAACAACTCTGACCAATTGTCTTGTTGTTGTGTGGTAAAGCAACGTATGTACTGCTCGAGACCCTGATATGCCCTCTCTGCTGCCCCATTGGTTTGTGGATGATATGCTGAAGAGAAGGCCAATCACACCCCCATCTCTGCACAGAAATCCCTCCAGAAACGAGAGACAAACTGAGCTCCTCTGTCAGAGACTATTTCAGACGGAACCCCATGTATTCGTACAATCTCTCTAGCAAAGACAACCGCCAGTTCTTTGGCTGTAGGAAGCTTAGGTAAAGGGACAAAATGAGCCATTTTGGAGAAGCGGTCTACAACTGTCAAAACCACAGTATGACCCTTGGACTTCGGCAAGTCCACAATAAAATCCATAGATAGATGAGACCAAGGCCTCTTAGGCGTGGGTAAAGGCTGCAATAGACCGACGGCAAGGTTTTACTGGTTTTGCTTCTGGCACAGACTTGACAAGCCAAAACAAACAGACGTATGTCCTGTCGCATGGCGGGCCACCAGAACTGTCTGGAGATACTGGTAAGAGTCTTAGTAATACCAGGATGACCTGCTGGTTTAGAATCATGAAACATTATGAGTAATTCTTGTCTTTCCTTTTCAGGTACAAACAACATATCTGGAGGCTTGTCAGGTGGAGCCCCCACTTGAGCTGCCTGGAGGCGTTCCAGGAAAGGCGAGGAGACAGACAAAACCGTGGAAGCCACAATACGTTCAGGACGAACTATAGGATTGTGGTCTTGTGTATTTGATTCATATGGGTGATATTGACGAGATAAGGCATCAGCCTTTACATTGCGGTCACCTGGTCTGTAAGTCAATACAAAATTAAACCGAGACAGTAGCAATGACCACCTGGCCTGTCTCGAGTTCAAACGTTTAGCATCCCCAATGTACGTAAGGTTCTTATGATCAGTGATTATCAACAAAGGGTCAAGAGTACCTTCCAACAAATGTCTCCACTCTGACAGGGCAGACACAATAGCAAGCAATTCTCTGTTACCGATATCATAATTGCGTTCTGCTGGTGATAATTTTCTTGAAAAGAACCCACAAGGATGTAGAGGTTTCCCTGGAGACTCTCTATGAGACAGGACAGCCCCAATGCCTATCTCGGAAGCATCAACCTTAAGAACAAATGGAATCCTGGGATCAGGATGCCGTAACACGGGAGCGGAAGTGAAAGCCTGTTTGAGAGCTTCGAATGCCTGTTTGGATTATGAAGACCAGACCTGGTTCTTCAGACCTTTACGTGTCATATTAATGATAGGAGAGGCTACAGTGGAATAATTCTTGATAAATCTACTATAATAGTTGGAAAACCCCAGAAACCTCTGTATGGCTTTGAGACTTTGAGGGAGAGGCCATTCTGAGATGGCCGTGAGTTTGGAAGGATCCATCTCAAAACCTTCTGGAGTGATAATGTATCCAAGAAATTTTACAGTAGTAATGTCGAATAAACACTTCTCCAGTTTTCAATAAAGACCATTGTCTAGTAATTTTGCTAATACCTGTCTGAAATGTTCATGGTGGGTTTTCAGATCGGGAGAGTAAATCAATATATTGTCTAGGTATACTATAACAAAGGTTTGCAAGAAATCTTTGAGCACATCATTAATAAAATCTTGGAATACCGCTGGAGCATTACAAGGACCGAAAGGCATGACCAGATATTCATAATGCCCACTCCTGGTGTTAAATGCTGTTTTCCACTCATGCCCTTCTTTAATACGTATCAGGTTGTAAGCCCCTCTTAAATCGAGTTTTGTGTATACTGCTGATCCCCTTAACCTGTCAAACAGTTCTTATATGAGAGGGATAGGGTACACGTTCTTGATGGTGATCTTGTTAAGCCCCCTATAATCGATACACGGGCGTAAATCTCCTTTTTTAGACACAAAAAAGAACCCAGCCCCTGCTGGAGAAGAGAAACGTCGGACAAAACCTCTCTCCAAATTCTCCTTTATATACTCTTCCATGATTTGGTTCTCCTTTATGGATAGAGGCAGGGGTCAAGTCGAGGGGGAACGCGTGGGAACGGAGTTCCTGCACTAATTTTACAGAGGGAACGGAGTTCCCTTTGGTCCCATTCTCTATAAAGCTTGTAGTCAGGTGTTCAATCACATATTTCTCTATTAAGTCACAATAAATATAGGATTTATCATATATTTTTGCTAGATTTCATATTTATTTATAAAGTATTTTACCAGGAAGGATACATTGAGATTTCTTTCATTCTCAAGTATTTCCTGGGTTCAAGAACATTGAATTGTTACAGTAGGTACAGAAATACAAAGTAATAAAATGCAAGATATTAAAAACAAAACAAATATACAGATTAACACAGAAAATAAATATGCCACTATGTTACATGTTTACAGGTGCATTCCGTATTGAGGTATGTTAAGTGACTTTAGACTGGGGGAAGATTTGTTGGTGTCTGGAAGGTTATTCCATAACTGCGGTGCTCTGTAGGAAAATGAGGATCGAGCCACTTTCTTTTTGTATTGTGGTATTGCCAGTAAGGTGCTGGTCCTGGATCGGAGGTTATAGGATGAGGGAACTGCTGAGGGAAGGGTGGTAGCTTCCCAGAAAAGCTCTTAAACACCAGGTTTGAAAGGTGAAAGATGCGTCTAGATTCCAGCAACTGACAGTTTAGCTCTTTTAACATGTCACAATGGTGGGTCATGTAGTTACATTGTAGTACAAAGTGGCAGAATGAGTTATACAATGTAGTAAGTTTATGAAGGTGTGTTTGAGGGGCAGCTGCATACACTACATCTCCGTATTCAATAGCCGGCATAAGCATTTGTTGTACAATCTGCTTTCTTATTGACATATATACATAAATTTATCAGAGCTGAGTGTGTGTTTGTGTTACGTGCGACGCAATATTTTCTTATTGGGAGACAGAAATCCTGGTGAGTTCCCACACTTCTTTTTTTAGGACTTGATCCCTGGATAGAGGATATACTTTGCCTCGAGGAGGCATGGTACCTGGATGAATGTCTATGGCGCAATCATACGGTCTATGTGGAGGTAGTTTCTCTGCCTCTCTTTTATCAAATACAGCCCTGAGGTCGGCATACTGGTCAGGAACCTCTGTAGACAATAGAGGAGCTGTAGGTGTGTTCAGGGCACCAATATGTTGAATGGGTATTAAACAAGTCCCAAAACAAGTAGGACCCCAAGACAATATCTCTCCCTTAGCCCAATCAATAACAGGATTATGTTCCACCAACCAAGGGAAACCAAGCACAACAGGATTGGAAGGTGAAAGGATAACCTGAAATATGATCTCTTCTTTATGTAAGAGACCAGTGGTAAGAACCACTGTAACTGAATCGTGAGTAATCCTAGGACAGGATAACGGTCTGCCGTCTTTGGCTTCGACGGCTAAGGGTGTCTCTCTTACAACCAGAGGGAGAGAAATGGAAGAAGCGTATTCAACATCGATAAAGTTACCAGCAGCCCCAGAATCAACAAAAGCGGTAGTATGCGTGGTCTTGGTCTCCCACTATGATACTGGTAACATAAGTTTAGTGTCTTTGACAGGAGACATGCACGTCACACCCAAGGCCTGTCTCCTCAGCTGCCTTAGGTGCGGTAGTTTTCCGACTTATCATGCATTCTAGGGCGAGTGGGACATTGAAGTCGTATATGTCCTTTCAAACCACAATACAGGCACAATCCCTCACGAAGACACCTTGTTCTCTCTTCCTCTGTAAGCCTAGTATGGCCTAGTTGCATAGGCTCAGAGGGAGGAGATAACTCTCTGGGTGGTGCCTGAAAGACAGGGGCCAACCTAGGTAACGGTCTCTTAGGTTTCTCTCTTGGAGTTCTTCTGTCCCTTATCTGATCATCCAGATCTATACAATAACCAATGAGTTCACACAATACCTCAGGTAATTTACGTGGAGCCAATTCATGCATCAATGACTCTGATAACCCCTCCATAAAAGCCAGAACCAGAGTCTCATTCGTTCAGTTCACGTCAGAAATCAACGTTTTCAATTCTATGGCATAATCAGACACAGTCCTGTTCCCTTGACGTATGCAGAACAAGGATTTGCCAGCTACCTTGGCCTTTCTGGTGGGATTAAATGTACGTTTTAACTCAGCTATGAATTCTTTATAATCCCGTACAATAGGCTTCTCTGCCTCCCATAAAGGATTCGCCCATGTCAATGCTCTGCCAGACAGATGGTTAATAATGAACCCCACTTTGGCTACGTCAGTGAAAAACATTTGTGGATTTAATTTAAAATGAATATCCACATGGACCAAAAATCCCCGGCACTCCGAGGGAGTACCGTCAAACCTCTTAGGAGCGGTCATGTGTACCTGGGATGTCTGAACGACAGGGGACACAGGTATAGCAAGAGGGGGTGCAACCCCAGATGGTTCCAGGTGAGCCGTACAAGTCAGGATAGTTTGTAAGGCAAGAGCAAACTGATCCATCCTATGGTCCTGCTCATCCTGTCTGGATACAAAGTCACTCAAATGCTGTGTTAAGTCTGCAGGATCCATTTTGGCCAGATCGGAATGTCACGGTTCCCAGATCCCACCACGCAGTACTTAACGCCCAACACTCCACAGAGCCCAAAAGCTACCAACAGAGTAGCCGTGAAGAATTCCTAACTGTCTGGTCCTTAGAATTGGCCAGGTAAACTAGCTAGACAGAAAAGGGTTAAGCAAAAGACAATGTTGTAATACAAAACCAGGTTAGCAACACGGGGTTAGTCAGACTAGCCAGAATCAGGAATACAGAGTATAGAATAGTCAAATGGAATAGCCGGGTCGATATCAGTGCAGTAGCGTAGTACAAGAAAATAGTCTAGGGCAACGGAAGGCAGAATAGTCAGAAAACAAACAGAGGTCAATAACAGGTTAAATCAAAATAGAATTCAGGTACAAGGAGCTCAGGTATGGATACCCACGATCTGGCACTGCTGAGAAGTAACTGAGGGTTTTTAAAGACCTTCACTAGACCGTGCCCCCCACTCAAGCCACACCTCATGCAGCCACCTCCCTGCCTGTCTCCATTTAAACAGGGCGTTGGTCAGCGAGCAGCATCAGACATGCTGCCCTCAAGCACACAGGAGAGGCTGGAAGCCCCCAACGTTACACCTTCACACCGTAACCCTTTTGTGGTATTGTGGAAGAGTGCAGGGTTGGACCCTGCGGTCCAAAAAATTTAAATGATATTAATCTGGTAATTTAAGCGCCAGTGTCAGTGCAGCCAAATATTGTGCCTTTGGTGGCAGCAAGTGCCTTCACACCGTAACCCCTTTGTGGTAATGTGGAAGAGTTCAGTGGTGGAGGTTTTGTGAATGCAGAAGACATCAGCAATCTATTCCGTTACGTCGGCATCAGGTGATTGATAGCTGCTGATCCAGGACTGATTCATTTTTATAAATGTCAGCCGGTCTACAGAGTCGGTGGACAGACGCACTCTTTTGTCTGTGACAAAACCTCCAGCGGCACTGAACGTCCTTTCGGAAAGCACACTGTATGAAGGGCAACATAGTAGCTGCATAGCATATTGGCTAAGTTCTGGCCAGTGATCCAATCTCAACATCCAGTAAGCCAGTGGATCATCTGCTGGAAAGGTATCCAGGTCTGCCCTTGATCCTAGGTAATCCTGCACCATACGGTGAAGACACAGGCAATGGGAGCCTACATTTGACGTCCCTGGGCGTCGTGGACTAAAAAAATGTAAAAAGGCATCAGTCAAGCGGCCCCGGCCTTCACCACTATTCCTCTGATCATCCACAGCCTCAGAAGCACCTGTGTCATCACTTGGTAACCTATCAGTGCTGGAAAGGTGTTACGCAAGTGTCGCTTTAGAGCGTCCTCAAGTTTTTTCATCCTGTGCTCCTTCTGTGCGGGCAGGATGAGCTCTGGAACCTTACCCTTGTATTGTGGATCAAGAAGTGTTGCCAACCAGTAATGATCCCTCTCCTTGATAGCACGAATCCTGGGGTCCTTTACCAGGCTTTGCAGGATAAGGGAGCCCATGCAGCGAAGGTTGGAGGTGGCATTAGCTTCCGAGTCTTTCAGGTCAATGAGGATGACCCCATAATGCACTTCCTCCTCCCAGCCACGTACTAGTATTTCTGTTTCTGGGCACACAAAACCCTCCCTTGAGGAATCCCCACCTTCAATGCCCCACTACTTAAATATTCCTCCTCCTCCTCCTCATTCTCCGCCTGTCTGATCTGAGGAGGACCTGCTTGAATGCTATCTGCGGAAATACTGGGGCATTGAGAGCTAGGGAAGGCCTCCTCTTCCTCCTGCTGCTCGGCCTCTAGAGCCACATCTAAAATTCCCCGCAGAGTGTGCTCCGGCGCGAACACTAAAGAAATTGTGTCACTGATGCATGCACTGTCCCTGCTCACCATCCTCGTTGCCTCCTCAAATGGTGACAGTACAGTGCATGCATCCTTGATCATCAGCCACTGCGGGGGGGAAACAAGTTGACCTGAACCTGTCCTTGTGCCATACTCACACAGGTACTCGTTGATGGCCCCCTGCTGCTTGTGCAGAAGCTGCAGCATTGCTAATGTCGAGTTCCACCTGGTGGGCATGTCACAGATCAGACGGTTTGTGGGAAGGTGGAATTCTCTTTGAATTTCTGCTAGGCGAACACTTGCTGGGAATGACCGTCTGAAGTGGCTGCAGACTTTTCTGGCCTGGCTGAGAAGCTCTGCCAGCCCTGGGTACCTGGTTAGGAAATGCTGTACCACCAGATTTAGGACGTGTGCTAGGCATGGTACATGCCTCAACTTACCCTTGCATAGGGCAGAGAGAAGGTTGCTGCCATTATCACAGATGACCATTCCCAGCTCAAGCTGGCGTGGTGTTAACCATCTCTGCCCCTGCAGAGCTGACAGAATTTATGGCCCGGTGTGGCTCCTGTCCCCTAAACAAACCAGCTCAAGCACAGAATGGCATCTTTTTGCTTGAGCCATTGCGTAGCCCCTGTCACGCGTCGGTTTAACTGCCACTTCACCAGAGACACAGTAGGAGGAGTAGGAGGAAGAGGGAGAGGTGGTTGTGGAGCAGACAGATCTCATACAAGCAGCTTTCTGGAGGTGTGGTGGATGAACACCTCCCAGCTGCAATCTGAGTTAGCCAGTGTGCCGTGAAGGAAATGTAATGGCCCTGTCCATGCTTGCTGGACTACGTGTCTAAAGTCACATGCACCTTGCTGCTGACTGCCTTTCCCAGTGACTCCATAACATTGTCTTCCACGTGCTGGTATAGTGTTGGAATGGCCGTCTGTGAAAAGTAATGGCGTTTTGGAACCTGCCACTGTGGTACAGCACATTCAACAAATTCACAGAAGGAAGAAGAGTCCACCAGCTGGAAAGGCAGCAACTGTAATGCGAGTAATTTTGCTAAGCTGGCATTTAGACACTGTGCATTGGGATGGTTGGGACTATATTTTTTCTTACGCTGCAGCAGCTGGGGCAACGTAATCTGACTGTGTAAATCTTCAGGTGATGGGATGCTCTCACATTGTGAGGAAGGACCTGGTACATCCATTACTGTAGCATCATCCCTGTCAGTGGAGGTTGTAGGCAATGACATGGCAGGACATATAGTGGGGGTAGAGACAGGTGAGGAGGACCTACGCAAAGTTTTGCGCCAATGGGATGCATGGCAGGTGGTCATATGTCACCTCAAGCACGTGGTACCCAAGTGTCCAGTGTCTTTCCCACGCTTGAGCCTCATCTGACATAGATTACAAATAGCAATGGTGCGGTCTGCTGCACATTTCTTAAAGAACTCCCAGACAGCAGAGATCCTAGATGTTTGCTTTGAGACAACAGCGCTCTGCAACTGAGCAGCTCTGACATCTGATGCCTTGGACTGGCTAGTGCTACGGTTGGTCATAGAGGATGTTGTGCCTCGTGTTTGTTGTGTCTCCTCCTCCTCCCAACTTGACTCCTCTGTTTGATCAGGCACCCAGGTATAGTCAGTGACCTCATCATCATTGTCATCACCCCCTATCTCCTCGTCTCTGGAGCCAACTTGGCAGTATGCTGCATCTGCTAGGGCAACATGAGTGCCAGTTATTTGTGTGTCATCACTGCCACCCCCTTCCTCTAGGTTTATTATACTCCCTTCCTCAACCACAGAGATTGAATCAGAGCACTGAAGTTGCTGCGCATCCTCAAGCAGCATGTCACTGTCATTGTAGTCAAACAATTCAGCTGACTCCTATGTGTGTGATTGTGAGGTCACTCACAGGAGTAGCTGTGGACATGGAGGCTGCATTAGATGCTTTGGCAGCTGAGGTGTAGGGATGAGCTGTTCGGTTCGGATGGTTCGGAGGTCGACCCGAACTTAGCCTGTTCGATTAGATCGCGAACATTTCCGGGTGTTCTCCGCATGTTCGACCACAATGGACCACAATGCATTTTCCCACTGGCTTGAAGCTCATAATTGGCTACAGCCTTGCACATGACCACAGGTCTGGTGCAAGACAGGTTCAACAGTATGCCAATCACGGCTCAGAGTCCTGATTGGGCAAATTTTGCCCAATCATGGGCTCACAGAGCTACGTAAGTCCCGCAGCACACTATATAACGTTTCCACGCATAGTTACACCATGCATTTTGAGAGATTTCAGAGGAGATAGTTGTGTGTTGTTACTGCCGGTCTGCCACGCTACTGGGGGGGGTCTGGGGGGTCTCATTTCTACCAAATATCAGGGAATTTAGGTGATGTGTGTCTTGTCACTATGCCAGCAAGTTTTTTTGGGGTTTACAAATTTCTGTAAACATTTGTGAATTGAGGTGATCTTCTGTGTCTTGTCACACAGCCAGCAAGTCTTTTTGGGGGTTAAAAATTTCTTTAAAACATTTGGGAATCGAGGTGATCTTCTGTGTCTTGTCACTGTGCCAGCAAGTCTTTTGGGGGGTTACAAATTTCTTTAAAACATTTGTGAATCGAGGTGATCTTCTGTGTCTTGTCACTGTGCCAGCAAGTCTTTTTGGGGGTTAAAAATTTCTTTAAAACATTTGTGAATCGAGGTGATCTTCTGTGTCTTGTCACTGTGCCAGCAAGTCTTTTTGGGGGTTACAAATTTCTTTAAAACATTTGTGAATTGAGGTGATATGTGTCTTGTCACACAGTCAGTACCACGCAGTATTTTGGGGCTCACTAATTTCTTTACAACATTTGTGAATTGAGGTGATCTGTCTCTTGTCACACAGCCAGTACCACGCAGTATTTTGTGTGTCACTAATTTCTACAAAACATTTGTGAATTGAGGTGATCTGTGACTTGTCACACAGTCAGTACCACGCAGTATTTTGGGGCTCACTAATTTCTTTAAAACATTTGTGAATTGATGTGATCTGTGTCTTGTCACACAACCAGTACCACGCAGTATTTTGGGGCTCACTAATTTCTTTAAAACATTTGTGAATTGAGGTGATCTGTCTCTTGTCACACAGCCAGTACCACGCAGTATTTTGGTTGTCACTAATTTCTACAAAACATTTGTGAATTGAGGTGATCTGTGTCTTGTCACACAGTCAGTACCACGCAGTATTTTGGGGCTCACTAATTTCTTTAAAACATTTGTGAATTGAGGTGATCTGTGTCTTGTCACACAACCAGTACCACGCAGTATTTTGGGGCTCACTAATTTCTTTAAAACATTTGTGAATTGAGGTGATCTGTCTCTTGTCACACAGCCAGTACCACGCAGTATTTTGGTTGTCACTAATTTCTACAAAACATTTGTGAATTGAGGTGATCTGTGTCTTGTCACACAGTCAGTACCACGCAGTATTTTGGGGCTCACTAATTTCTTTAAAATATTTGTGAATTGAGGTGATCTGTGTCTTGTCACACAACCAGTACCACGCAGAATTTTGGGGGTCACTAATTTCTACAAAACATTTGTGAATTGAGGTGATCTGTCTCTTGTCACACAGCCAGTACCATGCAGTATTTTGGTGCTCACTAATTTCTACAAAACATTTGTGAATTGAGGTGATCTGTCTCTTGTCACACAGCCAGTACCACGCAGTATTTTGGGGCTCACTAATTTCTTCAAAACATTTGTGAATTGAGGTGATCTTCTGCGTCATGTCACTGCCAGCAAGTATTTTGGGGCTCACTAATTTCTACAAAATATTTGGTAATTGTTATTATCCGTGTGTTCTCACTGGCTGCCACCCATCAAGGGGTCTCACTGATTTATAGGAGGTTTCACTGTCACCCATTAAGGGGTCTCACTGATTTATAGGAGGTTTAACTGTCAGCCATTATTGGGTCTCACTGATTTATAAGAAGTTTCTTCGATTTGTAATTTGTGTCTTCTCACTGCCACCAATCAAGGGGTCTCACTGGTTTATAAGAGGTTTCACTGCCACCCATCAAGGGGTCTCACTGATTTATAGGAGGTTTTACTGCCACCCATTAAGGGGTCTCACTGATTTATAAGAGGTTTCTTCGATTTGTAATTTGTGTCTTCTCACTGCCACCCATCAAGGGGTCTCACTGATTTATAAGAGGTTTCACTGTCACCCATCAAGGGGTCTCACTGATTTATAGGAGGTTTCACTGCCACCCATCAAGGGGTCTCACTGATTTATAAGAGGTTTCTGAGATTTGTAATCTGTGGCTTCTCACTGCCACCCATCAAGGGGTCTCACTGATTTATAGGAGGATTCACTGCCACCCATTAAGGGGTCTCACTGATTTATAGGAGGTTTCACTGCCACCCATTAAGGTGTCTCACTGATTTATAGGAGGTTTCACTGCCAGCCATCAGGGGGTCTCACTGATTTATAGGAGGTTTCACTGCCAGCCATCAAGGGGTCTCACTGATTTATAAGAGGTTTCACTGCCACCCATCAAGGGGTCTCACTGATTTATAAGAGGTTTCACTGCCACCGATTAAGGGGTCTCACTGATTTATAGGAGGTTTCACTGCCACCCATTAAGGGGTCTCACTGATTTATAGGAGGTTTCTGGGAATTGTAATCCGTGTCTTGTCACTGGCTGCCAGCTATCAGGGTGTCTCACTGAGTTATACCAGAGTTCTGTAAATCTTTAATCTTTATACCAGAGTTGAATCAGAGTTCAGTATATATTTAATCTATATATCACTCACCATGTCGGAAAGAACAAAAAGGACAGGCAGACGCTCCCAGACACAGATAAGATGGCAAGCAGCCCCTGTGTTGGGAGGCTGTGCCTCTGGTCGTGGTGGACGTGGTGCATCCTCTGCAGGGGCACGCTTGTCCTTTCTAACTGGTGCTGGCCGTCTTAAGCAGCAGCAACATACAGAGGACTTTGTGGATTGGCTAACCATGCCATCCTCATCCTCCGAGTCCTCTGCCAGCCAGGCTTCTAGTGCTTTACAGTCCACCACAGCTGCCAAAGCATCTAATGCAGCCTCCATGTCCACAGTTACTCATGCCGTAGCCTCGCTATCACACACGGAGGAGTCAGCTGAATTGTTTGACTACAATGACAGTGACATGCTGTTTGAGGATGAGCAGCAAATACAGTGCTCTGATTCAATCTCTGAGCTTGAGCAAGGGAGTATAATCAACCTAGAGGAAGGGGGTGCCAGTGATGACACACAAATAACTGGCACTCATGTTGCCCCAGCAGCTGCAGCATGCTGCCAAGTTGGCGCCTGTGACGAGGAGATAGGGGGTGATTATGATGACAATGATGATGAGGTCACTGACTCTACCTGGGTCCCTGATCGAACAGAGATATCATGTGAGGAGGAGGAGGGGAAGGAGGAGGAGGCACAGCAAACACGAGGCACAACATCCTCTATGACCAACCGTAGCACTAGCCAGTCCAAGGCATCAGATGTCAGAGCTGCTCAGGTGCAGAGCGCTGTTGTCTCAAAGCACACACGCAGGAACTCTGCTGTCTGGGAGTTCTTTAAGAAATGTGCAGCAGACTGCACCGTTGCTATTTGTAATCTATGTCAGATGAGGCTGAAGTGTGGGAAAGACACCGGACGCTTGAGTACCACGTGCTTGAGGCGACATATGACCACCTGCCACGCATCCCGTTGGTGCAAAACTTTGTGTAGGTCCTCCTCCTCCTCCTCATCTGTCTCTACAACCACTGTATGTCCTTCCATGTCATTGCCTGCTACAACCTCCACTGATAGGGATGATGCTACAGTAATGGATGTACCAGCTCCTTCACAATGTGACAGTATCCCCATCAGTTGAAGATTTACGCAGTCAGATTACGTTGCCGCAGCTGCTGCAGCGTAAGAAAAAATATAGTCCCAACCATCCCCAAGCACAGCGTCTAAATGTTAGCTTAGCAAAATTACTCGCATTGCAGCTGCTGCCTTTCCAGCTGGTGGACTCTGCTCCTTTCCGTGAATTTGCTGAATGTGCTGTACCACAGTGGCAGGTTCCAAAACGACATTACTTTTCACGCAAGGCCATTCCAGCACTATACCAGCACGTGGAAGACAATGTTATCCGGTCATTGGGAAAGGCAGTCAGCAGCAAGGTGCATGTGACTTTAGACACGTTGTCCAGCAAGCATGGACAGGGTCGTCACATTTCCTTCACGGCACACTGGGTAACTCTGATTGCAGCTGGGAGGGATCCAAGACGGGGCTCTGTGCTGGAGCTTGTTCATCCACCACACCTCCAGAAAGCTGCTTGTATGAGGTCTGTCTGCTCCACCACCTCTCCCTCTTCCTCCTCCTCCTTCTTCTCTGTCTCTGGCGAAGTGGCAGTTAAACCCACGCCTGACAGGGTCTACGCAATGGCTCAAGCAAAAAGATGCCATACTGTGCTTGAGCTGGTTTGTTTAGGGGACAGGAGCCACACTGGGCCATAAATTCTGTCAGCTCTGCAGGGGCAGGTGCAGAGATGGATAACAGCACGCCAGCTTCAGCTGGGAATGATGTCTGCGATAATGGCAGCAACCTTCTCTCCGCCCTAGGCAAGGGTAAATTGACGCATGTACCATGCCTAGCACATGTCCTAAATGTGGTGGTACAGCATTTCCTAACCAAGTACCCAGGGCTGCCAGAGCTTCTCATCCAGGCCTGAAAAGTCTGCAGCCACTTCAGACGGTCATTCCCAGCAAGTGTTCGCCTGGCAGAAATTCAAAGAGAATTCCACCTTCCCACAAACCGTCTGATCTGTGACATGCCCACCAGGTGGACCTCGACATTAGCAATGCTGCGGCTTCTGCACAAGCAGCAGAGGGCCATCAACGAGTAACTGTGTGAGTATAGCACAAGGACAGGTTCAGGTCAACTTGTTTTTTTTCCCCCCCCCGCAGTGGCTGATGATCAAGGATGCATGCACTGTACTGTCACCATTTGAGGAGGCAACGAGGATGGTGAGCAGGGACAGTGCATGCATCAGTGACACAATTCCTTTAGTGTTCCTGCTTGAGCACACTCTGCGGGGAATTATAGATGTGGCTCTAGAGGCAGAGCAGCGGGAGGAAGAGGAGGCCTTCCCTAGCTCTCAAGACCCCAGTCTTTCCGCAGACAGCATTCCAGTGGGTCATACTCAGATCAGACAGGAGGAGTATGAGGAGGAGGAGGAGGCAGAATATTTAAGTAATGGGGGCATTGAAGGTGGGGATTCCTCAAGGGACGGTTTCGTGTGCCCAGAAACACAAGGGCTAGTGCGTGGCTGGGAGGAGGAAGTGCACGATACGGTCATCCTCATTGACCAGGAAGACTCGGAAGCTAATGCCACCTCCAACCTATGCTGCATGGGCTCCCTAATGATGCAAAGCCTGCTAAAGGACCCCAGGATTCGTGCTATCAAGGAGAGGGATCATTACTGGTTGGGAACCCTTCTTGATCCACGATACAAGTGTAAAGTTGCAGAGCTCATCCTGCCCGCACAGAGGGAGCACAGGATGAAAAAACTTGAGGACGCTCTAAAGCGACACTTGTGTAACACCTTTCCAGGCACTGGTAGATTACCAAGTGCTGATACACGTGCTTCTGAGGCTGCGGATGATCAGACGAATAGTGGTGAAGGCCAGGGCCGCTTGACTGATGCATTTTTAAATTTTTTTAGTCCTCGACGCCCAGGCACGTCAAATGTAGGCACCCATTGCCAGCGTCTTCACCATATGGTGCAGGACTACCTAGGGGCAAGGGCAGACCTGGATACCTTTCCAGCAGATGATCCACTGGCTTACTGGGTGTTGAGATTGGATCACTGGCCAGAATTTAGCCAATATGCTATGCAGCTACTAGGTTGCCCTTCATCTAGCGTGCTTTCCGAAAAGGACGTTCAGTGCCGCTGGAGGTTTTGTCACAGACAAAAGAGTGCGTCTGTCCACCGACTCTGTAGACCGGCTGACATTTATAAAAATGAATCAGTCCTGGATCAGCAGCTATCAATCCCCTGATGCTGAAGTAATGGAATAGATCGGGGATGTCTCTTCTGCATTCACAAAACCTCCAGCACTGAACTCTTCCACAATACCACAAAAGGGTTACGGTGTGAAGGCACTTGCTGCCATGAAAGGCACAATATTTGGCTGCACTGACACCTGTGCCAGATTTATATCATTTTAATTTTTTGAACCGCAGGGTCCAACCCTGCACTCTTCCACAATACCACAGAGGGGTTACTGTATTATGATGGCACTTGCAGGCCTGGCACCAAAAGCACAATATCTGGGTGCACTGACACCTTGACCAGAATCATATCTTTTCACTATAGGACCACATGGTCCACTCCTGCATTCTTCCACAATACCACATAGGGGTTACTGTATGATGATACTTGCTTGCCTGGCACCAAAGGCACAATATCTGAGTGCACTGACGCCTTGACCAGAATCATATCATTTCACTATAGGACCACATGGTCCACTCCTGCATTCTTCCACAATACCACATAGGGGTTACTGTATGATGATACTTGCTTGCCTCGCACCAAAGGCACAATATCTGGTGCACTGACGCCCATTACCAGATAAAAAACTTTTCAATATAGGACCACATGGTCCACCCCTGCATTCTTCCACAATACCACAGAGGGGTTACTGTATGATGATACTTGCTGGCCTGGCACCAAAGGCACAATATCTGGGTGCACTGACGCCTTGACCAGAATCAAATCTTTTCAATATAGGACCACATGGTCCACCCCTGCATTCTTCCACAATACCACAGAGGGTTTACTATATGATGATACTTGCTTGCCTGGCACCAAAGGCACAATATCTGAGTGCACTGACGCCTTGACCAGAATCATATCTTTTCAATATAGGACCACATGGTCCACCCCTGCACTATTCCACAATACCACATAGGGGTTACTGTATGATGATACTTGCTGGCCTGGCACCAAAGGCATAATATCTGGGTGCACTGACGCCTTGACCAGAATCATATCTTTTCAATATAGGACCACATGGTCCACCCCTGCATTCTTCCACAATACCACAGAGGGGTTACTGTATTATGATGATACTTGCTGGCCTTGCACCAAAGGCACAATATCTGGGTGCACTGACGCCTTGACCAGAATCATATCTTTTCAATATAGGACCAAATGGTCCACCCCTGCATTCTTCCACAATACTACAGAGGTGTTACTGTATGATGATACTTGCTGGCCTGGCAGTCTTGCACCAAAGGCAGAATATCTGGGTGCACTGACGCCTTAACCAGATGCATATCTTTTTAAGATAGGACCGCAAGGTTCACCCCTGCATCCTTCCACAATACCACAGATGGGTTACTGTATGATAGTACTTGCAGGCCTGGCACCAAAAGCACAATATTTGGGTGCACTGCCACTGACGCCTGTATCAGATTCATATCCTCAGAGGGGTTACGGTGTGACGGCACTGTTGGGGACGCTAAAGGACCAATTTTGAAGCACCTATTGTTACTTTCATCCAAAGCCTGCATAAGTTTCACAATAATTTAGCCAAAAAAATCAGTAAACTTTTTCTGCGTGTACGAAAATGTCTCCTCTTTTCATACAGACTGCCACCCCAAGCAGTTGTTTATGGATAGATTAAAGGAAAAGCATTTACCGTCATATGAAACGTCATTTTTTTGTTTTTAAGTGTTTCTATACATCCTAGAAATCCGCCACTTCACGGGCAGGTTATGGGGACCTCCTAGGCACGATATTTGAAGGAATTTTTCGTTTTTATTTTTAACCCTTATTTCATGGAAAACTCACTGTCCCTTTAAAAATGTTTTTTTTTTAAACTTTTTGTCCTTGTTTCCTGTCCCCCAGGGCACTACCCAGACCCCCCATACACCTTTTATGGCAAATATCTAGCATATATGCCCTCTTGGAGGGCACTCTAAAAACCAAATTTTCAGCCCCATTGACTTGCATGGAGTTCGAGTTCGGGTTCGGATCCGAACATATGGGAAGTTCGGGTTCGGGCCCGAACCGAACTCGGGGGGTGTTCGGCTCATCCCTACTGAGGTGGACTGTAAAGCACTACAAGCCTGGCTGGCAGAGGATTGGGAGGATGAGGATGGCCTGGTTAGCCAATCCTGCAAATCCTCTGTATGTTACTGCTGCTTAAGATGGCCAGCACCAGTTAGAAAGGACAAGGGTGCCTCTGCAGAGGATGTACCACGTCCACGAATACCAGAGGCACAGCCTCCCGACACAGAGGCTGCTTGCCCTCTTATTTGTGTCTGCAGCTGCTGGGGCAACATGAGCGCCAGTTATTTGTGTGTCATCACTGGCACCCCCTTCCTCTAGGTTGATCATACTCCCTTGCTCAACCTCAGAGATTGAATCAGAGCACTGTATTTGCTGTGCATCCTCAAGCAGCATGTCACTGTCATTGTAGTCAAACAATTCAGCTGACTCCTCCGTGTGTGATAGCGAGGCTACGGCAGGAGTAACTGTGGACATGGAGGCTGCATTAGATGCTTTGGCAGCTGTGGTGGACTGTAAAGCACTAGAAGCCTGGCTGGCAGAGGACTCGGAGGATGAGGATGGCATGGTTAGCCAATCCACCAAGTCCTCTGTATGTTGCTGCCGTTTAAGACGGCCAGCACCAGTTAGAAAGGACAAGCATGCCCCTGCAGAGGATGCACCACGTCCACCACGACCAGAGGCACAGCCTCCCGACACAGGGGCTGCTTGCCATCTTATCTGTGTCTGGGAGCGTCTGCCTGTCCTTTTTGTTCTTTCCGACATGGTGAGTGATATATAGATTAAATATATACTGAACTCTGATTCAACTCTGGTATAAAGATTAAAGATTTACAGAACTCTGGTATAACTCAGTGAGACACCCTGATAGCTGGCAGCCAGTGACAAGACACAGATTACAATTCCCAGAAACCTCCTATAAATCAGTTAGACCCCCTGATGGGTGGCAGTGACAAGACACAAATTACAATTACCAGAAACCACTTACAAGTCAGTGAGACCCCCTGATAGGACCCCCTGATAGCTGGCAACAGTGACAAGACACAGATTACAATTCTCAGAAATCTGATAGAAGTATGTGGGACCCCCTGATAGCTGGCAGTGAGAAGACACAGATTACAATTCCCAGAAACCTCCTATAAATCAGTGAGACCCCCTAATGGGTGGCAGTGAGAACACACAGATTAGAACAATTCCCAGATATTTTGTAGAAATGAAACCACCACAATTGCTGGTGGCATAGAGAACACAAAGATTAGAACAATTTCCAGATATTTTGTATAAATGACTGACCCCCAAAATTGCTGGTGGCAGTGGGAACACAAAGATTAGAACAAATCCCCGATATTTTGTAGAAATGAAACCCCTACAATTGCTGGTGGCAGTGAGAACACAAAGATTAGAACAATTCCCAGATATATTGTAGAAATGAGACCCCCACAATAGTTCCTGGCAGTGAGAACACAAAGATTACAACAATTCCCAGATACTTTGTATAAATGACTGACCCTCACAATTGCTGGTGGCGGTGAGAACAAAAAGATTAGAACAATTCCCAGATATTTTGTAGAAGTGAGACCCCCACAATTGCTGGTGGCAGTGAGAACACAAAGATTAGAACAATTCCCAGATATTTTGTATAAATGACTGACCCCCAAAATTGCTAGTGGCAGTGAGAACACAAAGATTACAACGATTCCCAGATATTTTGTATAAATGACTGACCCCCAAAACTGCTGGTGGCAGTGAGAACACAAAGATTACAACAATTCCCATATATTTTGTATAAATGACTGACCCCCCAAAACTGCTGGTGGCAGTGAGAACACAAAGATTAGAACAATTCCCAGATATTTTGTAGAAATGAGACCCCCAAAATAGTTGGTGGCAGTGAGAACACAAAGATTAGAACAATTCCCAGATATTTTGTAGAAATGAGACACCCCCCAATAGCTGCTGCAGACTGGCAGTGAGAAGAACACACACTAACAATTTCCTCTCAAAAAACACGTGCTGAAGGCTGTGTGAAGCCTTATATAGTGTGCTGCGGGACTTAGCTCTGTGAGCCCATGATTGGGCAAAATTTGCCCAATCAGGGCTCTGAGCTGTGATTGGCATAGTCTTGAACCTGTCTTGCAAGGCTGTAGCCAATTACAAGCTTCAGGCCAGTGGAAAAGTGCATTGTGGTCCATTGTGGTGCATTGTAGGCGAACATGCAGCGAACGCGCGGAAATGTTCGTAGTTCGCAAACATGCGAGCAGGCGATGTTCGAATCGAACTCCGAACCCATCGAACCGAATAGCTCATCCCTAATCAGGAGCGTTCATTATGAATATTTGGTCGTGCCATTTGGCTTATGTAATGCGCCAGCAGTCTTCCAAGACCTGATCAATGTTGTCCTGAGGGATTATTTGCAAGTCTTTGTGATCGTCTATTTAGATGATATATTGATTTATTCTCCTGATGTTGAGACACACCATGTCCATGTGCGGACCGTGTTGCAAAGGTTGTTGGAGAATAAACTTTACTGTAAGTTAGAAAAATGTCTGTTCGACATAACTTCAGTTCATTTCTTGGGTTACATCATCACACCTGAGGGGTTTGAGATGGACCCAAAAACGTTGTCTGCCATCAAGGAATGGCCACTACCTCAGTGCTTAAAAGCTATACAGAGATTCCTTGGTTTCACAAACTACTATAGGAGGTTCATTAAGGGTTTCTCTTCTGCTGTGTCTCCAATCACGGCCATGCACAAGAAGGGTGCTCAAAATCAGGTCTGGAGTGATCAAGCCATGCAGGCATTGCAGTCACTCAAGGAGGCATTCGTCACGGCACCTATCCTACGGCATTCAGAGCCAGGCTTGCCATTTCAACTTGAGGTTGATGCGTCTGAGATAGGAATTGGTGCAGTTCTGTCTCAGAGAGAGCATCCTGAAGGACCATTACACCCTTGTGGGTTTTTCTCCAGGAAAATGACACCTGCAGAGAGAAACTATGACATCGGGAATAGAGAATTACTAGCAGTTATAGCAGCCCTTAAATAATGGCGCTATTTGCTAGAAGGTACCAAAGATCTCGTGATAATCATAACCGATCACAAGAATCTTGTTTACATGGGAGACGCTAAACGTTTGAACTCCAGGCAGGCCAAGTGGTCATTGTTCCTGTCCAGCTTTAATTTCTTGTTGACCTATCATCCTGGTTCAAAAAATACGAAGGGTGATGCCTTGTCCAGGTAATTCGAGTCTTATGAACAACATACATTTGACCACAGTCCCATCATTCCTCTTGAGAGGATCTTGGGTGCCACTGTCATGACTGTATCGTCTCCATTGTTGGAAAGGATTCAGGCTGTTCAAGGTATTGCTCCTCTTGTGAAACCTTCTGGTAAGGTCCTTGTACCTGAGGAGGAGAGGACACAGATGATGATTTATCATGATTCCAAGCCTTATGGGCATATGGGAATAACTAAGACTCTAGCCACGATTAAAAAATAGTTCTGGTGGGCAGGTATGCAAAGGGATATAAAGTATATTCAAGTAATTGATAAATTTACTCAAAATCAAACACACAATCAACAAACAATTTGTTAAAAAACATTAATGTGAATCATTGCAAGCATTTCTGGCAACAGATGGGTATTCAACCAATTTAGAAAACCTCTTTCATTAATCATTTAAAGGTCCACATATTGGTATTAGAAACTCAGTCGATAGTCTAGATTATTATAAATTACTACCTCAATAAACCTCACAGGTATCCACCTAAACCTTAAGGTTTGATTCCAGTAACAATAAGTTATGACTAATCAAATTAACACCATAAAAGGTTAAGGAGGTTCATTACTTGGTCAGTCTTTATCAAGTTTGCACACTCTCCTTCCCAAGGTTGTTCTTAACACAAAGAAACCTGAAAACAAAATTGGTACTATACGTGTGGAATTAGTAAAATACCACAGTTAGCATACATCTAATTATATAGAGATGCAATAGGGTCTTTGTTTCGTAAGGTCACAAGGTATTAGTACAGTAGCCTTTAGGGCCACTAAAGCTCATTAGCTCAACAAGGGATTAAGGCAAATTCAAAAGTCGCAGGGCACCAAATCAGCCCATCAAGACCAAACCAAATATGTATGATCAAATATAGGTCCCATCCCTAAATTGCCAGAGGCTAAGACATAAGGACAAAGCAGTTTAAAAAGTAAAGGAGCACCCAACGCGTTTCGCCGTCGCTCAGTACGGCTCCATCAGGAGTGATCCTGCTAGGTGTGTGGTCACCGTTTAAATAGTCTCACCAAGTAAAAATTTACAGGTGTATTCAATGAACGCATACATTGCCGGATTTCCGGCATGACATTACAGGCCGTCACTTCCGGCTATGAGGCTGCTTCCGGTCAAGCAAAAGACGCTCAAAACGTCAAAAAAACGTCAAAGGGCCAGGCACCAAGTTCAGGCCACTTAATCCCCGGAGTTCCAAAGGGCGCGTTTGTGACGTCCTGGGTCTCTGGCGCCCCCTCTGGCAGTAGTGGACATTGCTGCTTTTACTTTTTCATTTCATTCATTTCTTGGATTCCTAGCCTGATCTGTACCTGGACTCCATTGGTTCACCCTGGACCATTTTGTATAAATGGAGACCACTCCCTTAGTAGGGTGCGGTCTCATTCATCCTGAATCATCCATTCAGTTCAGTCTGTCTGTCTTCAAGCTCATGTCTGGTTTGCCTTGGTCTAGATTAATCCTGTTCAGTCTGTCTGTCTTCAAGCTCATGTCTGGTTTTACCCTGGTCTAGATTAATCCTGTTAAGCCTGTCTACCTGTTCATTCTGTGTACAGGTTCATGTCTGGTTTGTCCTGGTCTAGATTCATCCTGAATCAGTCATTCAGCTCATGTCTGGTTTGCCTTGCTCTAGATTTATCCTGCCCAGTTCTGTCTGTCGTTCTACAAGCTCATTGTCTGGTTTGCCCTGGTCTAGGTCAGTCCTGTTTTTCTTGCCTTCTTTTAGTATCAAGTTTAGTTCTGCCTCCCATGTTTAGTTCTGCCTCCCATATTTAGTTCTGCCTCCCATATTTAGTTCTGCCTCCCATGTTTAGTTCTGCCTCCCATGTTTAGTTCTGCCTCCCATGTTTAGTTCTGCCTCCCATGTTTAGTTCTGCTCCCCATGTTTAGTTCTGCTCCCCATGTTTAGTTCTGCTCCCCATGTTTAGTTCTGCTTCCCATGTTTAGTTGCCTATTTGTTTATATCTGGTTTTCTTTATATTTCTTGCCTTGAGGTTAAAGGCTCTGTTCATTGAATTTATGTTCTGTATTCCCTGCTCTTGGTTTAAGTTCTTGGTTCCTAGAATAAATAATATAGATTTATTTTTCTAGTTCAGGCTCATGGTCTATTTTCACTGCTCATTAGGCTCACACCCCTCTCTGTTAGGTCAGGTTCCCTACCCCCATCGTTACATAATGAGACCGCCAGTAACAAGTGAGCTAGCAGTGATTCATGGTCTGTTGGAAAACCTGCTAAAGGTTATTAAAGCTGCAGAACAACACCTGGAGAGGCTGAGTGCTATACTGCTGCAAACCCCTAGGGACGTCTTCCCAAAGGAACCTGTTCCTGTTCCAGTGAAAAGTTCCAGAGGACCCCTGACCCTGGAGGAAAGGGTATGGAGGAAAACCCAGGGCTTATGTTTCTACTGTGGTTCCTGCCTGCACAGAGTGGCAACCTGCCAGGTGCGCCCACAGAAGGCCCTCACGGTCCAGCCTTACCAGACCTCCTTGACCAAGTTATGCCAGGCTGCAGTATCCATGTCCAATGCCCTGCAGCATAAGGACTCCTCCGTGCCTGCTGCCCTGCAGCGTAAGGACTCCTCCGTGTCCACTGCCCTGCAGCGTAAGGACTCCTCCGTGTCCACTGCCCTGTATCCCGCAGGATCTCCAGAGGTCGCTGCCCTGCATCCCGCAGGATCTCCAGAGGTTGCTGCCCTGCTTCCCGCAGGATCTTCAGAGGTCGCTGTCATGCATCCCGTAGGATCTCCAGAGGTCGCTGCCGTGCATCCCGCAGGATCTCCAGAGGTCGCTGCCCTGCATCCCGCAGGATCTCCAGATGTCGCTGCCCTGCATCCCGCAGGATCTCCAGAGGTCGCTCAGGAGACGTGCTGTACCCAGGTCTCTCAAGAGCCGTGCTGTACCCAGGTCGCTCAGATCCGTGCTGCTGCCGCCATGTCCGAGTCACCGCAGAGCCGTGCTGCTGCTGCCGTGTCCAAGTCACTGCAGAGCCGTGGTGCTGCTGCCGTGTCCAAGTCACCACAGAGTCGTGCTAAAGGCACTGCCCCTCCGGTACTTGCCAAGGGCGCTGCCCAACCGGTCCACGCCAAGGGCGCTGCCCCACCGAGCCCAGTTGTCCCAGCGTCTTCGAGCCCAGCTGTCCCAGCGTCTTCGAGCCCGGCTGTCCCGGCGTCTTCGAGCCCGGCTGTCCCGGCGTCTTCGAGCCAGGCTGTCCCAGTGTCTTCGCACCCGGCTGTCCCAGTGTCTTCGCGCCCAGCTGTCCCAGTGTCTTCGCGCCCGGCTGTGCTAGTGTCTTCGAGCACAGCTGTCCCAGTGTCTTCGAGCACAGCTTTCCGAGCGTCTTCTAGCCCAGCGGTTCCAGTCAAGTCACCGCAGAGCCGTGCCAAGGTCACCAACCTACGGAGCCGTGCTGCTGCTGCCCCAGTCACATTGCCACAGAACCGGATCGCCGCTGGTGCCATCATGTTCATGTCGCCGCAGAGCCAAGAGGACGCTATTGCTGTCCATTCCACGTTCCGTACCAGGGGGAGGAGACACAAAATGACTGGTGCCAGTGCCTTCAAACCTGGACCCAGTTTTGGCTCCCAAGGGGTCTATACCTCAGGTCCTCAAGCCCAGAGAGTCGAGTCCTGTCCCTGCTGGATGTTTCCGAGCCTCTAATGGTGCTATAATATGCCTTGAGGACCGAGAGGTGTACGGGAGGGCTCTACGTGCCTACAGGACCCATTGACTTTTGCCTTTCGTTCTTCTTGTCGTCTTCTTTGGAGCATCCGGGGTCTGCTCGTGGAGAGGGGGATATGTAACGTCCTGGGTCTCTGGCGCCCCCTCTGGCAGTAGTGGACATTGCTGCTTTTGGACTTTTTCATTTCATTCATTTCTTGGATTCCTAGCCTGATCTGTACCTGGACTCCATTGGTTCACCCTGGACCATTTTGTGTAAATGGAGACCACTCCCTTAGTAGGGTGCGGTCTCATTCATCCTGAATCATCCATTCAGTTCAGTCTGTCTGTCTTCAAGCTCATGTCTGGTTTGCCTTGGTCTAGATTAATCCTGTTCAGTCCGTCTGTCTTCAAGCTCATGTCTGGTTTTACCCTGGTCTAGATTAATCCTGTTAAGCCTGTCTACCTGTTCATTCTGTTTACAGGTTCAAGTCTGGTTTGTCCTGGTCTAGATTCATCCTGAATCAGTCATTCAGCTCATGTCTGGTTTGCCTTGCTCTAGATTTATCCTGCCCAGTTCTGTCTGTCGTTCTACAAGCTCATTGTCTGGTTTGCCCTAGTCTAGGTCAGTCCTGTTTTTCTTGCCTTCTTGTAGTATCATGTTTAGTTCTGCTTCCCATGTTTAGTTCTGCTTCCCATGTTTAGTTGCCTATTTGTTTATATCTGGTTTTATTTATATTTCTTGCCTTGAGGTTAAAGGCTCTGTTCATTGAATTTATGTTCTGTATTCCCTGCTCTTGGTTTAAGTTCTTGGTTCCTAGAATAAATAATATATATTTATTTTTCTAGTTCAGGCTCATGGTCTATTTTCACTGCTCATTAGGCTCACACCCCTCTCTGTTAGGTCAGGTTCCCGACCCCCATCGTTACTGCGATCTCCCCCCCCCCTAACATTATTACCAAGTGATTCGCCCATTGCCTGTTCTCATAGGGCATCTAAAGGGCGATAACTGGATGTTATCAAAATCGAACTTCCGGCATAACAAACCAACGTCATTTCCAGTCACTCAGCGACGCTCTCACAGTCTTTAATACATAGGAGGCTCGATTGTATAGCACTCCAAATTCCATAATTTTTGAATAAAAATAATAAAGGTGAAGGAGAGATTCTAACCCCGATCGTCCAGGAAGAAACATTAAGTTAAACACAAGACCTTATTAGTAACAAAAACCCACCGGTCGTTTCAAACAGATATTATTCCTCTCTATGAACATATATATAAAGTGCCATACTTAAAGAAAACACAGAGGGGATATGTCACGGAGCTGACAACTGGCACTCCTCAGCGAGCCACAAGAAACTGACTTGGCTGTTTTAAAGACCATTTTTACTTTTCCCTCGGTTTTGCGTTTCAAATTGTATGGACAATTTTATGTTCTTACTATGTGGTTTTATTGAAGGGTGGTGTATTTTACAATGTATCATTATTATATGAATGTAGTGTAAAATGGCGTAGCTTTGGTTTTAAAAATACTTGTATTCCTGTAGGTAAATGTGTTTCTGTATAGCCAGTAAACAAGCTTTACTGCTGTGTAATTTATGCAACAGGGCTTTTCCCCTTATCTAGTTGCATGTTTAATTCAAGGGATCTGTGATAGTGTTTGTGTTTAATCTGATGTGTTAGAACAATGGATTATACAAATGTTGTGTGAGCTGAAGGCTAAAGAATGTAAAGAATGTTTATTGTAAATAACTGACATAATGTAATTAGTATATTGGTAGGACGAGGTGCGTCATTTATGCAAATTATGACTGTTGGACTTCAGCATAAATGGTGGCGTTTTGTTCATTAAAAGTCAGAGAACTCTCAAGCTCAGAGAGAGAGAGAATCCTGTTTTAAAGCATACAGCCACGCCTGGTGTTTTTATTTCAGCGACGCTACACTATATACTCAACATCAGAAGGCACCAAGCGGCCTTCTGGAAATTCTTAACGGCTCCAGGGCAGAGGAACAGAAGCAGGCGAGTCAAGCTGCTCGAGGCGCTGAGGACAACGCTCCCAGTAGCCGGGCTGACCGCAACAAAGGGGTGTCTGGAGAGTCAGGACAGACGGAAGAGAACGGTTCCGTCACAGGATATTCACCTCCTCTTTCAAATAATGCCATCAGGGTTTCATAGAGGGAGATATCAGAGTAGGTCTATCTTTACCAGAGTTAATCAAATGGTTAGGTAAGCTATAATCACCTAAAGAAGGAGATCCCTATATCTCCGTCTTATGGTAGAATAATGGTTTTAGTGGGAGACAGACCCAAAGAAGGGTGGGGAAAAAAAAGAGAATGCCATAATATTAATTGGTTGACTGTATTAATACCAAAATAATATTCTCAGTTAGGGGACCAACACACAATATAAATAGAAAAAAAGAAGTAAATGTGTAATAAAGAAAAACATAAATGGTATAGTACAAAAAGGATCATATAAAGGGAGAGAAGGTGAAGCCCTCATTCAGGCCTCCCGGGTATCTCTTTCCCAATCGATATATCCAATAGGCCTCTCTTTGGCATAATTTCCTATCCAAATTGCCCCCTGGTTGTCCCATGCGAACTTGTTCGATTGCCATGAATCTCAAACCCTCAGCACTGTTCTGATGTTGATGGTGAAGGTGTCTAGTGATCGGAGTATCTCGTGGGTACCTAATGGAACGTACATGTTCCAGAATTCGTACTTTCAAAGGGCGTATTGTTGTCTTACCAATGTATCTGCTTCCGCAACTACATATAAGCATATACAGTTGTGTTCAAAATTATTCAACCCCCACTGAAATTGAGTGTTTTGGCCAGTTTGACCATGATTTTGATCATTCAGTCATCTTGCTTACAATTAAATCAAAGAGGCACGTGTAGGTCAGACAAATATAACATAACATTTATAATGAAATAACCACAAATGTCTTTTCTGTGCTCACATCATTATCAGTTTTATTCAACCCCCAAGTGACATTCAATCTTAGTACTTAGTACAACATCCTTTTACAGTTATAACAGCTTTTAAACGTGAAGCATAGCTTGACACAAGTGTCTTGCAGCGATCTACGGGTATCTTCGCCCATTCGTCATGGGCGAAAGCCTCCAGTTCAGTCACATTCTTAGGCTTGCGCACTGCAACTGCTTTCTTTAAGTCCCACCAGAGGTACTCAATCGGATTTAAGTCAGGTGACTGCGATGGCCACTCCAAAATGTTCCAGCCTTTAATCTGCAACCATGCTCTAGTGGACTTGGAGGTATGCTTGGGATCATTGTCCTGTTGAAAGGTCCAACGTATCCCAAGCCTCAGGTTTGTGACGGACTGCATCACATTGTCATCCAATATCTCCTGGTACTGAAGAGAATTTATGATACCTTGCACACGCTGAAGCTTCCCTGTACCTGCAGAAGCAAAACAGCCCCAAAGCATGATTGACCCCCCGCCATGCTTCACAGTAGGCAAGGTGTTCTTTTCTTCATAGGCCTTGTTCCTCCTCCAAACATAGCGTTGATCCATGGGCCCAAAGAGTTCTAATTTTGTTTCATCAGTCCACAGAACACTATCCCAAAACTTCTGTGGTTTGTCCACATGACTTTTGGCATACTGCAGTCGACTCTTCTTATTCTTTGGAGACAGCAAGGGGGTGCGCCTGGGAGTTCTGGCATGGAGGCCTTCATTACGCAGTGTGCGCCGTATTGTCTGAGCTGAAACTTCAGTACTCACATCTGACAAATCTTTTCTCAATTCCTCAGCAGTCACACAGGGACTTTTCTCCACTCTACGCTTCAGGTAGCGCACAGCAGTCGAAGTCAGCATCTTCTTTCTGCCACGACCAGGTAGCGTTTCAACAGTGCCCTTTGCCTTGAATTTGCGAATGCTGCTTCCTATGGTCTCTCTTGGTATGTTTAACATCTTTGCAATCTTCTTATAGCCATTGCCCTTCCTGTGACGAGTAATCACCTCTTCTCTTGTCTTCCTGGACCATTCTCTTGACTTCACCATGTTTGTAACCACACCAGTAAATGTCTAGAAGGAGCTGAGTATCACAGTCATTTTAAAGCTGCCTAATTGGTGCTTATTATGCTTTATTGCTGCTCCGTGACATCCACAAGTGTTTTAAATACCTGATTGAAAACACTTGAATGAACCTCTGTTCTTCAGAGTGGTGGTCTTTAAGGGGTTGAATAATTGTGTCAATGAAGAATTCACAAAAGAAACATTTACTACTGTATTACAAAAACCAATTGATGTCATTTTAGTTGCATATGGTTCTTTAAAAAGTCCTTGTAGGATTTCATTCTGAATACAATTACAAATGTACACTAAATTCCCTAAAACCCTTTACAGCATTGGGGGTTGAATAATTTTGAACACAACTGTATACCACTCCTGCTGTATTACAGTTTGCAAACTCTTTTACTGTATAAGTTACGGTGTTAGCTACATTTGAGAATTTTTTTTAATCTTTAAGTATATATTTACAACCCTTACATTTGCCACATTTATAGGTACCAAAAAGTTGTTTAGGCAGCCAGTTATGGTTCAGAGGGTTTAATGTAGAGAAATGGCTGTGCATAACCTAATCGCCAATATTAGGGCAACATCGTGTAGTTATAGAGGCATGTTTGGATAGTACTTTACAAAGATGGGGGTCTTGAATGAGTAGTGGCCAAAAACGTTCGCAAATTTGGTGAATTTCCTGCCACCCTGTATCAAAATTACTTATCATTCTGATACATTTCTCATCATTAGTGCTTTTATCTTGAAGTGCAAGATTTCGGTCAATCATCAGTGCATTTTGATACGCTTTTTTCAAACATTGGTTAGGATAACCTTTGTGTTTGAACATTTCTCTTAGGTCACTAGCCTTTAATTTAAACTCCTCAATAGAGGAACATGTTCTACGTAGCCGAATATATTGTCCCCTCGGTATCCCACGTTTCAAGGGGAGAGGATGGAAACTTTTCCAATCTAAAAGGCTATTGGTAGCCGTCTCTTTTCTATACAATGTAGTGGCTACACAGCCATCTGGTAGTTTTGAAACAGAAAAGTCAAGGAAGTTAAGTGTGTATTCTTGAATTTCATAGGTAAATTTAAGATTTAACTGATTATTATTGAGTCTCTCAACAAAGTTGACAAAGGTGTCTCGACTAACCCTCCAGAGTATAAAGACGTCATCTATATAGCGTTTCCATTCTATTATAGATGGCGGAAATTCAATCAGGTCGGGGCCATTAACAATAAATGCATAAGATGGTGCCATGGCTGTCCCCATGGCCATCCCGGTCACCTGTCTGTAGAAGTTACGATCAAAGATGAAAAATTATGTGTCAATACAAATTGAAGAAGTTGCAGGACAAATTCAGTATGTTTTTCTATGTACTTCCCCTCTTGTGTCCAGATAGTGTTTAACATGTCTTAGACCCAAATCATGGGGAATACAACTATAGAGGGACTCCACGTCCAAACTACAGAGTAAAGTGTCATTGGAGATGGTACAATTAGACAAAAAATGTAGCATTTGTTTGGAATCCCTAATATATGAGGGAAGTTGACACACAATTCTTTTTTAAATTTTGTCAATTTTGTCAATTTTGTTTATTTTCGAAGGGATATAATGGACTACATAGCCACCTGCGAGGTGTGCTGTAGAAGCAAAAATCCCAGATCCTTACCTTTTGGTCTGTTGCAGCCTTTGCCGGTGCCTGAGAGACCATGGTCCCATCTGTCAATGGATTTCATTACTGATCTACCAGTGTCCCAGGGTCAAACGGTGATCCTTACTGTGGTCGACCGGTTCTCGAAGATGGTACTCTTCGTACGTGGCCTGCTTCCTTCAGCCATTGAGCTGGTCCCAGTCTTTGTGCAACATATTGTCAGACTTCATGGGGTTAGAAACATAGAAACATAGAAACATAGAAAAATGTCGGCAGATAAGAACCTTTCGGCCCATCTAGTCTGCCCAATTACATGGATACTTTACCTGGATTTATCTTTTGTTTAGGATAGCCTTATGCCTATCCCATGCTTGCTTAAATTCAATTACTGTTTTGGCCTCTACCACTTCTACTGGAAGAGTGTTCCATGTATCCACCACACCCGCTCAGTAAAATAATGCTTCCTGATGTTACTTTTAAACCTTTGCCCCTCTAATCTAAGACTATGTCCTCTTGTTTTGCTATTTTGTTTCCTTTTAAATATACTCCCTTCCTCTACCTTGTGGATTCCCTTTACGTATTTAAATGTTTCTATCATATCTCCTCTGTCTTGTCTTTTTTCCAAGCTGTACATGTTAAGATCATTAAGCCTTTCCTGGTAACTTTTCTCCTTCAAGCCATACACCATTTTAGTAGCCCTTCCCTGAACTCTCTCTAAGATGTCTATATCCTTTTGGAGATACGGTCTCCAGTACTGCACACAGTACTCCAAGTGAGGTCTCACCAGTGCTCTGTACAGTGGCATGAGCACTTCCCTTTTCCCACTGCCAATACCTCTCCCTACACAACCAAGCATTCTGCTAGCATTTCCTGCTGCTCTATTACATTGACTACTTACCCTTAGATCCTCTGAAATAATGACCCCTAAATCCCTTTCCTCAGATGTTGAGGTTAGGACTGTATCAAATATTCTATATTCAGCCCTTGGGTTTTTACGTCCCAGGTGCATTATCTTGCACTTATCCACATTAAAACTCAATTGCCACAATTCCGACCATTTTTTTAGTTTACCTAAATCATTTGTCATTTGGCTGATCCCTCCAGGAACGTCAACCCTGTTGCAAATCTTTGTGTCATCAGCAAAAAGACATACTTTTCCATTAATACCTTCTGCAATATCACTAATAAAAATATTAAAGAGAATGGGTCCAAGTACTGACCCCTGAGGTACCCCACTGGTAACAAGACCTTGCGCCGAATAAACTCCATTTACCACAACCCTCTGAGAATTGTATCCAACAGAGGAACCCAGTTTGTTTCTCGATTCTGGCGATGGTTTTGTGAGAACCTCGGAATGGAATTGAGCTTCTCTTCAGCTTATCACCCCCAGACGAATGGGGCCGCAGAGAGAGCCAACCAAAGTGTTGAGCAGTACTTGCGTTGCTTCGTGTCTGAAAAACAAAGTGAATGGGCAGATTTGTTACCCTGGGCTGAGGTTGCTTTAAACAACTCAGTGAGTGAAAGCACAGGTCACTCACCCTTCCATACAGTTTATGGTTATGATCCTCCTATGCTCCTCTCTGCATTCCAAGACACTGCTTTGCCAGCCTTGGACGAACATCTGCATTCTCTGAAAGGGACATAGGAGAAGGTTAAAGAAATCATCGAAGCCAACATTCAAAAACAAAAAATAAAAGCAGACAGCCGCAGAGGTCCTGCACCAGTATATACGGTTGGGGACAAAGTATGGCTGTCTACCAGAAACATTAAATTGTTAGTGCCTTTGATGAAGATGGCTCCCAGATTTATTGGACCTTATAAGGTGTTAAGGCACATTAACCCTGTATCTTATGCTTTGGCTTTGACCCCATATCTACGTATCCACAACGTCTTCCATGTCAGACTCCTGAAGCCCCTTACCTGCAATAGGTACACCCGAGTCACTGCTCCTCCTCCGCTGATCAAAACCCAGGGTGAGGAGGAGTACGAGGTCTGTGCCATCCTGAGGTCCCGTGTGGTCAGGGATGTTCTCCAATACCTGGTGGATTGGGAGGGTTATGGTCCTGAGGATCGTTCTTGGCTGCCGGCCGGTAAAATCCATGCGCCTCATCTGGTTCGCCAATTCCACGCGGCTCATCCTTCGGCGCCTGGAGGTCGTTCTGAGTCCGACTGTGGACAGGGGGATTCTGTTACATCCTCAGCCCCTGCTGCGCTCCCTGGGGGTCTGGGCATGGTTTGGTGCCACTGGCTGGTCAAGTGCCAGTGCGTCGTGATGGCCAATCGGCGTCTGAGGGGGCGGGCCTGGCGTGGTCACGAGGAGCCGCCGGGTTTAAAGCAGGCGCGAGGAGTTGCCTCGTCGCCCTGACCTGGAGTTTAGTTCACGCATCGCCTGCTTTTGCAATCAGTGGTTTTCAGTTGCCGACCAGTTTTGTCTACGAATCCTGCTCCTGTTTTTGACCCAGCTTGTCTTTGACCATTCTTCTGCTTATCCCATATCGGTTCATATTGCTGAGCGTTGTGTGTTTTAACCTATGTATGCCGCTGGGGTTTGGGCCCGCCACCTTGGTATATACCCTACTGCTTTGAGGCAATACCTGCAGCCTTATCCGGGTTGTGTTCGAGACCTAAGGTTAACTGTCGGATATAATCTCTGCACGTGAATACAACACGTTTGTATATATTGGATTTATCAGCCAAGCCTCCAATATGTCTATATTGGACTTACTGGACCTACCTCGGCAGTTGTCTCCAATATATCATGGATTATTATTTCATAAGAAATTTATACGAGACACAAATATCAATCGCTTATATCTCTTAGAAATTATCCTGAATTCTTTTAATTGTCTGTGTTTTGCTTTAAAAAATACAATAATCAATAATCGGATAAAAATATATATATATTTATTACGTATACAAAAGAATTTCAAATCTCATATCATGAACAACAATTTATAAACCACACTCCATCAGCATATAAAAACTAGCTTCACAATATATGTATCTCCGGTTAGTAACTGCATATATGATTAATATCATTTACCTTATCAGTTAGTAACTAATACACAAATGGTTAATAAACATTTCTGCTTAATACAACATGCATTTCCCAGCAAACAATGTTTAACCAGCCAGCTCTTATAGATATATATATATCTCTCTGCTACATGGATCAACAAAAGATGAGCTAATTTAATAATAAGTAATAAAAACTTATTTAGTGAATCCTCCCCTAATCTCGAGAATTAAACTTCTAATCTTCTGCTTTTTATTTTGTAGTTATATAATTCCTTGCTTATTAATTTTAATCACAGTAATTTCCAAATTCAATATATATATTGGTATCAATCTTGCAACATTTCTTTAGGAATAAATCCTTATATCCACTTCTTCATATTTCTATCTGCAGAATAGAATTACTTAGAATTTGGATTTTAACCGTATCCGAGAAGTCTCAGTCTACGTTGCAAAAATCTCTACAAATATATTTTTACATTAATTCCTTATTTCATACATTACCTGTCCAATTTGGATGTTGATGAGTCTGCCTTGGAATTTTCTATGTGATGCTTTGTTTTGGAATATGTGAAAATTATCGATATGAGATAATCAATGCATGTGAGTTAGAGATTTGGTGAGAATATTAATTGCCTCATGTCTTGGGATCTGAGTGCATAGTGATGTGAGTCTGATGTGAGTCTCTGTCTGTTGAAATCTCTGACTGACTTACAAAAGAACCTTTGCCGCCTATTATACCCAATTTGACGTCATGGTTAATTATTTTTACTATCCTCTAGAGGGCAGTATTGCACTTCTTATATTAATTCCATTAATTCCATTATTTCTTTTTAATATCTTATCTTGGGTCAAAGGTCAGACTAACTTAACAAAAAGCCTTGTCTTTTAACTAGACTGTCTCTAGACACAGTTTCTGTCATTTGATTTATATTCTCACTCCCTTTTGGTTGCTTAGATCAGCTAAATTCTTTCCTGGTTAACTCACAGAATCTATTCTTTAGTAATTTTTATTATTTACCAATTATATACTTTCTACAATATTTTGGAGTATATATTTCATACTGTAATTATAATAAAATATACCTTGATTATAAACATATATTTTGTGAATATAATTTTATATTACAGAATATTTTCTCTGATTCCTATACTCAAAAGACAAAATCTCTTTTGTTTTAAAAATTTAAAACAGACCAATAAATTTACTTATGACATGTCTTAGCATTATCTCACATTCATTCTAGGTTCCTTTATGTCTGGGACTTCTTAACCCAGAAATGAACTTTGTAAAAAAAAAAATCTTTTTCATTTCTAAACCTAGAGAATATTTTGAAAGAAAAATGGTCTTTAAAACAAAATGGCTACAGGCATCCATTTTAAATTCTTTGTCTCTCTAATATACCCGACATAACCCCCTTTGGTTTCTTGGATATTTATTTATTGACCAATTAAATAAATTTTAGGAATACATACAATATCTCCCCCCTTTACCAATTAGGCTAGGTTTCCACCTTTCGCAACACGTTTTTCTTCTTTCATCCATTTAATAATTGAAGATGCAGTGTTTTTAAACTTCAATGTACGTACTTTCTTTGTTAGTACAATCATCCAGACTGTTAGAAACATAATTACTATACAAATCACAATCTCTGTAATCTTCGGCCCGTTATAAGCAGATAGCAATTGATGATCAATCTGTGAATACATTGGAGCATAAATTGTTAGATTATTTTTTATTAGAAGTTCAATAGTATAGTCATGCTAGTTCTGTAGCAAAGATTTCAAATCTGGATTCATGGGTATCTCTTGCCCTTGGAATACGACAATGATTTGTTCTCGTCATACCAGACTTCATTTAAAAAAAAAATTCTCGATAACAACTCTTGATTCTTTAGAAACTTTCACAAAATCACTGGTGTGGGTATGAACACTCTCTATTTTGTACCAGATTCTTCCGGTAAACATTTGCTTCTCTCTCTGTATCGAACAGCGGTTGCAATAATATATGCAGCAAATCTTTTCTTTCGGTGGTTCTTGTACATAGCAATCAACGGTATCCTGGCTGTATCCCGCATGTCTTTCAGGCTTGCATGAGCTTGATGCGCATGGGACTTTAGCATTCTCCTTGGAATTGTGCGGAAAACCGTAGAATTTCCAGATAGTCGCAGTCTCCTTGGTGGTCCGATTCATCTTTGCGGATTAAGCGTCGCAGTTCGGGTTAACCATTTATCTCAATTTCTGTTGAAAGAAAGAGTATAAATAACCATTCATAGACTAGCGATTTCACTCAAATTCCCTATAGATATTCTGATCTCTGATTAATTTTAATTAACCGTACGAATCTAGTCTATCTACTAGCTTGAGTTAAACATCTGAATGCTGGGAAGAAGAATCACATGTTAATTAAAACATCACTTCACATGATACCAGTTAAGTGTCTTCTGTTGGTCCATCTTCACATATCCTGAGATAATCTAGAATGACAATCATGCAATTGAGCTTGGCAGTTTTATTTCTCCTAGAAATATATAACATAACTTTTACCAATAACATTAGGACTGTCTCCATCATTATCTAGATCTGTTATCCACTCATCTTGAGGATTTGGGTATCTGATCACTTCAGGGTCACTATGTCCATCTGGTTCTGTTTCCCTTTTGTGGAGGTGAATAATTAGCACGTCGTCTTCCAGACATATATCTCGAATTCTCTCGGGAACACATATGGTGTTATCCTCCTGCTCTCCTGTAGTCAGGGGCTTTGGCCTTAAGAAAGAGATATCAGGTGTCTGGCTATTTCTGAAGTGGACTTCAATAGAATCTGGCCTTTCCTCAATCACGTGGCAGTTGCGCTGAGTGTGATGGGATTGGGATCTCTCATAGCTGATTGGAACATTTACTTGGGACCAAATAACCTCATTGATAAAATCAATGATTGGATTTAACCTTTTGAGAAGGTCCATTCCAATAATTAGGCGATTTTGGGGCAGATCCACAACAAGCGTTGGATGCCGAATTACTTTATTCCCTAATTTAAAATCCAATTTAGCCGTGCCCAGAACTTTCAGAGATGTGCCACTCACACTCACTAGATTAGCATTAGATTTATCTAATCTAGGCTTCCTGGAGGACAGTTCTTGGACCTGTTCAAAATAATGTGCTGATATTAATGTAACTTGGCTTCCAGTGTCTAGCAAGGACGGAATATGTGGTAAATTATCTTGTAATTCTACATTCACATAATATCGGTCTTCAATGCTATGCAATTTACAGAGAAATTTAGAGTGAGATATGAAATTAGGTTTTTGACAGATTTTACCAACTGATTTTGCTCTCTCAACCGTGCTTTTGGCAGCTGTGCTGTCCATTTCGGATCCAGTCTTCTCAGCTTGCTCGCACTTAGTCTGGGGAGATAAAATAAATTTTCCTTCTCTTTGCAGGGAAGGGTTTAAATCGTCAACCATACAAACATCTGTATTAATCATTTCATCATCACTTTCTGGTAAATTGTCATGGATGCTGGTTACTTCATCAGAAACATCATCTAGTCACTGGTTAGGTGGGGCTGCAGGTATTGCATCGCTTACAACCTGACCAGTGTTATTTCCAGTCATTAACTGAGTGATCTGATCCAGTTTTTCTGTCAGCACACGAAAATCTTCCTGCATTTGACCCATACACTGGCGTACATTATATCTCCGCTTTCTATTCGTCCTTGGGGACGAAGCTTGCGCATTATCAGACGCATCAGATTCAGTCTTACCTCTGGTTGCTTCCTGTCTAGGCACATTTTCCCTTGATTTAACCCACTGACTTCTAGGTACCCATTGCTTCCTAGATTGAAATTTACTTCCTGAATTTTCTCTGGCAAACCCTTTTTCCTGATCTGGCTTGGATTTTTCCCTTTGGGGTATGGAGTCACGCAATGTTTCCGCATAACTCTTTTTGTGGGACTCAAATTTAATATCTCCCTTTTTAGCGTGAATTTCCGCTATTTCCTCAGGTGAGTTTTTCACTCTTTTCCCCTGAGTTTCTTCACTATATTCAAATACAGTAAATAGGGTCATACTTTCTTTTAGTACCCAATCCAAACCATTTCTCGGGTCATAATCTCTTGCCAAAATGACCTTTATTTTATTTGGCAATGCGTCATAAAATAATTGGATAAATTCAGGGTTTTCAAAATCTGGGTTTCTTTCAGCCAAGCTGTACGCATTTTTAAGGACTGAAAGAAATTCACGGGGGCTTTGATTAGGTCTGCATTTTAGAGTTAAAATTGCTCTTTTCGCAGCTAGACTGGTACGGTGAGGCCCAAATTCGGATTTGACCTCAGAAACTACTTTACTCCATTTCCTTATACCAGATTCTTTCAAAGACTGGAAAAAATACCTATGTTTACTTTCAAAGACCCATGGAATCAACTCAATTTTCTGAGCATCTGAATTTATTCCCATTATTTCCACAGCTTCTTCAAACATCGATAAATGATTTATTATTTGTGATGATGCCTTAACATCAAAAATACCTACTGAGGTTTTGAGGAAATTAATAATTTTTGTTAAATCATTCACTTTATGATATTTCTTAATAGGCTGTGGCTGGCTAGAGTGATGTGACTTGAAATACTCCTGTGTAAGAAGTTTTACTCTTTTTTCATCATGAGATTTAGTTTCACTTTCACATTCGCTCTGGCTCTTCAGATAAACAGAGCTGTCAGAATTCAGTGATGTATGGCTTAACCCTTTCGCTGCTGAGGCTTTTCCCGCCCCTATGCTGAGGTCATTTTTACCTGTTTTGCGCATCATGTTTAAACGTGTTTTGAAGGCTTATTTTAGTATATGACCCAGACATATTATATATCGTTCTTTCCGTCAGACTCGGTAGATTCATAATATGTCATTATTATATGTATACGTTATGTCATGTCTGTATATTATAACAAAAAATGCAATAAAATATGTATTTTCAATAATTTACAATGTGTAAAGTGTTTTTTTCCACATTTTAACATGCGAGCAATTGCGGTTATATTTTGTATGGGGTGCGCTTGTAAAAATAATTAGAGATGGGGTCTCGTTACATTTTTTTTTGGGGAAAATGACACTATTTTTAACAAACGCACCGCATACAAAAATCGTTAGTGCAGCATCATTGTTCACATTATAATTGAAATGGGAACAATATTGCTGCATTAACAAACCAAAAAAAATTAAAAAAAAAAATTTTTATTTTTTTTTTTATTTATTTTTTTTATTTTTTTTTATTTTTATTTTTCATTTTGTTTTTTTTTACAAAATTTTTCACTTTCATGTTTGGTATCGTTGGAACGGCCATGCTCTGGCCGATCCAACCATACCAAAATTTAACCCCTAGCTGCCACGGATCGGGAGATAGGGAGTTCATTGGAACTCCCTATCTCCACAGTTGGTGGCAGTTAGGGGTTAACTCTAGGACTGGCGTCATCGTGCTACGCACGATGACGCCAGTCCTCTGGGGGAGTTCCCGGAGGCTTGGCCAACATCCAAGATGTCGGCCAGCTCCGGGAAAGGATCGCGAACCGGCGCTTTTCAGCGCCGATTCGCGATCCAGCTCCCCAGGGGTTAATGCTAGGCATCATTTGGAAGGGCAGGCTGTGCCCTTCCAAATGATGTCTGGGTTAACCCCCGCAGAGCTGCCGATCGGGAGGGAGAGAGGTCCGAAGGACCTCCCCCCCCTCCCTTTCAGGCGCCTCCTCCGCACATGCGGGGGGGCGCCTGAATTAGGTGTCATCGCGCCCCCGCGATGACACCTAATTCTGGCGGCTGCTGGTCCGGATGCCGGGCTGACATCCAGGATGTCAGCCCGCACCGGAGGGGCCAGCGATCGGCCGGAACCCGGCCGAACGCTGACCCCAATGGGAGGACACGCTCAGCGCGTCCTCAGCACACCAGCGGGACTGCTGAAGACGCGCTGAGCGCGTCCTCAGCAGCGAAGTGGTTAAAGCTTTCAAAGGGAACTTCTCTAACGAAGAATCTTTAACCCTTCGAACATCAGTTTCAACCTGACGTAACTCATCAGTGAATTTCTCATGTTCGCGTTTCATTCTCGCCAATTGTTTGTTTAGCTCCTTATTTAATTTGGATAATTGAGCAATCTCATCTTGCATTTGATCTTTTTCTTTTGCACACACCTTCAATTCCATTATCATTCGTTCTGACTCATCTTTTAATTTATTTACGGTTTCATGCAAGTCACAATTTTTATTTTCTAATCTGTCTCTGGTTTCTTTGTCATCACTCAATCTCTTGTTCATTTCTGCGATCAAGTATATGCATTCAGGCACAATTTTTAAAGCAAACATTTCTTTGTCCTTTTTATTTGTGGCTGCACTTATCTTTCGCAAACACTCAAGAAAATTTGATTGATCTGACCAGATTGAATCAACATAATTCGATATATTTGATTTCAATTCTTTTATCCATTCAAATAAATCGTCTGTGACGTGTAACTTGTCCTTTAGATAAGACATAACATCTATCAATATTATTTGATTAGTATGTATCTCTACATCTTCCTGAGTCTCAGATTCTAACTCTGACATTTTTACACTGTTTAGTAGATAACCGTAAAAACCACAAGTCAAAATACAACAAGGAATCAAAATATATATATATATATTTTATCTCTGTCTAATCAGACAATACTGACAATTATATTCCAAACAAAAACTACAATCTCGGAACAGTGCCTCCAATTTGTCGGATATAATCTCTGCACGTGAATACAACACGTTTGTATATATTGGATTTATCAGCCAAGCCTCCAATATGTCTATATTGGACTTACTGGACCTACCTCGGCAGTTGTCTCCAATATATCAGGGATTATTATTTCATAAGAAATTTATACGAGACACAAATATCAATCGCTTATATCTCTTAGAAATTATCCTGAATTCTTTTAATTGTCTGTGTTTTGCTTTAAAAAATACAATAATCAATAATCGGATAAAAATATATATATATTTATTACGTATACAAAAGAATTTCAAATCTCATATCATGAACAACAATTTATAAACCACACTCCATCAGCATATAAAAACTAGCTTCACAATATATGTATCTCCGGTTAGTAACTGCATATATGATTAATATCATTTACCTTATCAGTTAGTAACTAATACACAAATGGTTAATAAACATTTCTGCTTAATACAACATGCATTTCCCAGCAAACAATGTTTAACCAGCCAGCTCTTATAGATATATATATATCTCTCTGCTACATGGATCAACAAAAGATGAGCTAATTTAATAATAAGTAATAAAAACTTATTTAGTGAATCCTCCCCTAATCTCGAGAATTAAACTTCTAATCTTCTGCTTTTTATTTTGTAGTTATATAATTCCTTGCTTATTAATTTTAATCACAGTAATTTCCAAATTCAATATATACAGTTGTGTTCAAAATTATTCAACCCCCACTGAAATTGAATGTTTTGGCCAGTTTGACATTGATTTTGATCATTCAGTCATCTTGCTTACAATTAAATCAAAGAGGTACGTGTAGGTCAGACAAATATAACATAACATTTATAATGAAATAACCACAAATGTCTTTTCTGTGCTCACATCATTATCAGTTTTATTCAACCCCCAAGTGACATTCAATCTTAGTACTTAGTACAACATCCTTTTACAGTTATAACAGCTTTTAAACGTGAAGCATAGCTTGACACAAGTGTCTTGCAGCGATCTACGGGTATCTTCGCCCATTCGTCATGGGCAAAAGCCTCCAGTTCAGTCACATTCTTAGGCTTGCGCACTGCAACTGCTTTCTTTAAGTCCCACCAGAGGTTCTCAATCGGATTTAAGTCAGGTGACTGCGATGGCCACTCCAAAATGTTCCAGCCTTTAATCTGCAACCATGCTCTAGTGGAATTGGAGGTATGCTTGGGATCATTGTCCTGTTGAAAGGTCCAACGTCTCCCAAGCCTCAGGTTTGTGACGGACTGCATCACATTGTCATCCAATATCTCCTGGTACTGAAGAGAATTCATGGTACCTTGCACACGCTGAAGCTTCCCTGTACCTGCAGAAGCAAAACAGCCCCAAAGCATGATTGACCCCCCGCCATGCTTCACAGTAGGCAATGTGTTCTTTTCTTCATAGGCCTTGTTCTTCCGCCTCCAAACATAGCGTTGATCTATGGGCCCAAACAGTTCTAATTTTGTTTCATCAGTCCACAGAACACTATCCCAAAACTTCTGTGGTTTGTCCACATGACTTTTGGCATACTGCAGTCGACTCTTCTTATTCTTTGGAGACAGCAAGGGGGTGCGCCTGGGAGTTCTGGCATGGAGGCCTTCATTACGCAGTGTGCGCCGTATTGTCTGAGCTGAAACTTCAGTACCCACATCTGACAAATCTTTTCTCAGTTCCTCAGCAGTCACACGGGGACTTTTCTCCACTCTACGCTTCAGGTAGCGCACAGCAGTCGAAGTCAGCATCTTCTTTCTGCCACGACCAGGTAGCGTTTCAACAGTGCCCTTTGCCTTGAATTTGCGAATGATGCTTCCTATGGTCTCTCTTGGTATGTTTAACATCTTTGCAATCTTCTTATAGCCATTGCCCTTCCTGTGAAGAGTAATCACCTCTTTTCTTGTCTTCCTGGACCATTCTCTTGACTTCACCATGTTTGTAACCACACCAGTAAATGTCTAGAAGGAGCTGAGTATCACAGTCATTTTAAAGCTGCCTAATTGGTGCTTATTATGCTTTATTGCTGCTCCGTGACATCCACAGGTGTTTTCAATACCTGATTGAAAACACTTGAATGAACCGCTGTTCTTCAGAGTGGTAGTCTTTAAGGGGTTGAATAATTGTGTCAATGAAGAATTCACAAAAGAAACATTTACTACTGTTTTACAAAACCAATTGATGTCATTTTAGTTGCATATGGTTCTTTAAAAAGTCCTTGTAGGATTTCATTCTGAATACAATTACAAATGTACAATAAATTCCCTAAAATCCTTTACAGCATTGGGGGTTGAATAATTTTGAACACAACTGTATATTGGTATCAATCTTGCAACATTTCTTTAGGAATAAATCCTTATATCCACTTCTTCATATTTCTATCTGCAGAATAGAATTACTTAGAATTTGGATTTTAACCGTATCCGAGAAGTCTCAGTCTACGTTGCAAAAATCTCTACAAATATATTTTTACATTAATTCCTTATTTCATACATTACCTGTCCAATTTGGATGTTGATGAGTCTGCCTTGGAATTTTCTATGTGATGCTTTGTTTTGGAATATGTGAAAATTATCGATATGAGATAATCAATGCATGTGAGTTAGAGATTTGGTGAGAATATTAATTGCCTCATGTCTTGGGATCTGAGTGCATAGTGATGTGAGTCTGATGTGAGTCTCTGTCTGTTGAAATCTCTGACTGACTTACAAAAGAACCTTTGCCGCCTATTATACCCAATTTGACGTCATGGTTAATTATTTTTACTATCCTCTAGAGGGCAGTATTGCACTTCTTATATTAATTCCATTAATTCCATTATTTCTTTTTAATATCTTATCTTGGGTCAAAGGTCAGACTAACTTAACAAAAAGCCTTGTCTTTTAACTAGACTGTCTCTAGACACAGTGTCTGTCATTTGATTTATATTCTCACTCCCTTTTGGTTGCTTAGATCAGCTAAATTCTTTCCTGGTTAACTCACAGAATCTATTCTTTAGTAATTTTTATTATTTACCAATTATATACTTTCTACAATATTTTGGAGTATATATTTCATACTGTAATTATAATAAAATATACCTTGATTATAAACATATATTTTGTGAATATAATTTTATATTACAGAATATTTTCTCTTATTCCTATACTCAAAAGACAAAATCTCTTTTGTTTTAAAAATTTAAAACAGACCAATAAATTTACTTATGACATGTCTTAGCATTATCTCACATTCATTCTAGGTTCCTTTATGTCTGGGACTTCTTAACCCAGAAATGAACTTTGTAAAAAAAAAAATCTTTTTCATTTCTAAACCTAGAGAATATTTTGAAAGAAAAACGGTCTTTAAAACAAAATGGCTACAGGCATCCATTTTAAATTCTTTGTCTCTCTAATATACCCGACATAACCCCCCTTTGGTTTCTTGGATATTTATTTATTGACCAATTAAATAAATTTTAGGAATACATACAATATCTCCCCCCTTTACCAATTAGGCTAGGTTTCCACCTTTCGCAACACGTTTTTCTTCTTTCATCCATTTAATAATTGAAGATGCAGTGTTTTTAAACTTCAATGTACGTACTTTCTTTGTTAGTACAATCATCCAGACTGTTAGAAACATAATTACTATACAAATCACAATCTCTGTAATCTTCGGCCCGTTATAAGCAGATAGCAATTGATGATCAATCTGTGAATACATTGGAGCATAAATTGTTAGATTATTTTTTATTAGAAGTTCAATAGTATAGTCATGCTAGTTCTGTAGCAAAGATTTCAAATCTGGATTCATGGGTATCTCTTGCCCTTGGAATACGACAATGATTTGTTCTCGTCATACCAGACTTCATTTAAAAAAAAAATTCTCGATAACAACTCTTGATTCTTTAGAAACTTTCACAAAATCACTGGTGTGGGTATGAACACTCTCTATTTTGTACCAGATTCTTCCGGTAAACATTTGCTTCTCTCTCTGTATCGAACAGCGGTTGCAATAATATATGCAGCAAATCTTTTCTTTCGGTGGTTCTTGTACATAGCAATCAACGGTATCCTGGCTGTATCCCGCATGTCTTTCAGGCTTGCATGAGCTTGATGCGCATGGGACTTTAGCATTCTCCTTGGAATTGTGCGGAAAACCGTAGAATTTCCAGATAGTCGCAGTCTCCTTGGTGGTCCGATTCATCTTTGCGGATTAAGCGTCGCAGTTCGGGTTAACCATTTATCTCAATTTCTGTTGAAAGAAAGAGTATAAATAACCATTCATAGACTAGCGATTTCACTCAAATTCCCTATAGATATTCTGATCTCTGATTAATTTTAATTAACCGTACGAATCTAGTCTATCTACTAGCTTGAGTTAAACATCTGAATGCTGGGAAGAAGAATCACATGTTAATTAAAACATCACTTCACATGTTACCAGTTAAGTGTCTTCTGTTGGTCCATCTTCACATATCCTGAGATAATCTAGAATGACAATCATGCAATTGAGCGTGGCAGTTTTATTTCTCCTAGAAATATATAACATAACTTTTACCAATAACATTAGGACTGTCTCCATCATTATCTAGATCTGTTATCCACTCATCTTGAGGATTTGGGTATCTGATCACTTCAGGGTCACTATGTCCATCTGGTTCTGTTTCCCTTTTGTGGAGGTGAATAATTAGCACGTCGTCTTCCAGACATATATCTCGAATTCTCTCGGGAACACATATGGTGTTATCCTCCTGCTCTCCTGTAGTCAGGGGCTTTGGCCTTAAGAAAGAGATATCAGGTGTCTGGCTATTTCTGAAGTGGACTTCAATAGAATCCGGCCTTTCCTCAATCACGTGGCAGTTACGCTGAGTGTGATGGGATTGGGATCTCTCATAGCTGATTGGAACATTTACTTGGGACCAAATAACCTCATTGATAAAATCAATGATTGGATTTAACCTTTTGAGAAGGTCCATTCCAATAATTAGGCGATTTTGGGGCAGATCCACAACAAGCGTTGGATGCCGAATTACTTTATTCCTTAATTTAAAATCCAATTTAGCCGTGCCCAGAACTTTCAGAGATGTGCCACTCACACTCACTAGATTAGCATTAGATTTATCTAATCTAGGCTTCCTGGAGGACAGTTCTTGGACCTGTTCAAAATAATGTGCTGATATTAATGTAACTTGGCTTCCAGTGTCTAGCAAGGACGGAATATGTGGTAAATTATCTTGTAATTCTACATTCACATAATATCGGTCTTCAATGCTATGCAATTTACAGAGAAATTTAGAGTGAGATATGAAATTAGGTTTTTGACAGATTTTACCAACTGATTTTGCTCTCTCAACCGTGCTTTTGGCAGCTGTGCTGTCCATTTCGGATCCAGTCTTCTCAGCTTGCTCGCACTTAGTCTGGGGAGATAAAATACATTTTCCTTCTCTTTGCAGGGAAGGGTTTAAATCGTCAACCATACAAACATCTGTATTAATCATTTCATCATCACTTTCTGGTAAATTGTCATGGATGCTGGTTACTTCATCAGAAACATCATCTAGTCACTGGTTAGGTGGGGCTGCAGGTATTGCATCGCTTACAACCTGACCAGTGTTATTTCCAGTCATTAACTGAGTGATCTGATCCAGTTTTTCTGTCAGCACACGAAAATCTTCCTGCATTTGACCCATACACTGGCGTACATTATATCTCCGCTTTCTATTCGTCCTTGGGGACGAAGCTTGCACATTATCAGACGCATCAGATTCAGTCTTACCTCTGGTTGCTTCCTGTCTAGGCACATTTTCCCTTGATTTAACCCACTGACTTCTAGGTACCCATTGCTTCCTAGATTGAAATTTACTTCCTGAATTTTCTCTGGCAAACCCTTTTTCCTGATCTGGCTTGGATTTTTCCCTTTGGGGTATGGAGTCACGCAATATTTCCGCATAACTCTTTTTGTGGGACTCAAATTTAATATCTCCCTTTTTAGCGTGAATTTCCGCTATTTCCTCAGGTGAGTTTTTCACTCTTTTCCCCTGAGTTTCTTCACTATATTCAAATACAGTAAATAGGGTCATACTTTCTTTTAGTACCCAATCCAAACCATTTCTCGGGTCATAATCTCTTGCCAAAATGACCTTTATTTTATTTGGCAATGCGTCATAAAATAATTGGATAAATTCAGGGTTTTCAAAATCTGGGTTTCTTTCAGCCAAGCTGTACGCATTTTTAAGGACTGAAAGAAATTCACGGGGGCTTTGATTAGGTCTGCATTTTAGAGTTAAAATTGCTCTTTTCGCAGCTAGACTGGTACGGTGAGGCCCAAATTCGGATTTGACCTCAGAAACTACTTTACTCCATTTCCTTATACCAGATTCTTTCAAAGACTGGAAAAAATACCTATGTTTACTTTCAAAGACCCATGGAATCAACTCAATTTTCTGAGCATCTGAATTTATTCCCATTATTCCCACAGCTTCTTCAAACATCGATAAATGATTTATTATTTGTGATGATGCCTTAACATCAAAAATACCTACTGAGGTTTTGAGGAAATTAATAATTTTCGTTAAATCATTCACTTTATGATATTTCTTAATAGGCTGTGGCTGGCTAGAGTGATGTGACTTGAAATACTCCTGTGTAAGAAGTTTTACTCTTTTTTCATCATGAGATTTAGTTTCACTTTCACATTCGCTCTGGCTCTGGCATTTTGTGAATATAATTTTATATTACAGAATATTTTCTCTTATTCCTATACTCAAAAGACAAAATCTCTTTTGTTTTAAAAATTTAAAACAGACCAATAAATTTACTTATGACATGTCTTAGCATTATCTCACATTCATTCTAGGTTCCTTTATGTCTGGGACTTCTTAACCCAGAAATGAACTTTGTAAAAAAAAAAAATCTTTTTCATTTCTAAACCTAGAGAATATTTTGAAAGAAAAACGGTCTTTAAAACAAAATGGCTACAGGCATCCATTTTAAATTCTTTGTCTCTCTAATATACCCGACATAACGTATCTGTGTTAAGTTGTCGGTACGAAAGATTAGGGAAAGATTGGGACAGCTTGGTTTCTACTCCGTATTACTGTAATACTTATGCCAAGTGTAACCCGATCATAAGCAACATGATACTATCACGTGTGTCATCAGACTCTGGATATATCAAGGTATCGCAAACCCAGTCGGGTTGATTGAAAAACGTGTTATCTGTTTATGCTGTGCCTGCCCTGCAGTCTAATCAATTCATCGACTGTCAAAGTAATCCGCTGGGAGACCAGCCCGAGCCTTATACTCTGGTATCAAAGTCATCTGTATTATTGAAAGTCCCTGTATGTGCACTGAGTTGTCTTTTGGTCTTGAAACCATCTGAGCTTAGTTGCACTTCAGTGATGCATTTATACTCCTTGGCTTTGGAGTATAAATCTGTGTTTACCAATTGTTTTATAACCGTTAAGCAGATATTTCTGTCCATTACGATCACTACTCCGCTACTCTTGTGTGAGCGCTACAGCGCCCGTTACACTCTTCAGCCGGTATCTAGGAATGGCAGGAAGCGGGAAGCAGGCATTGCGTCACTCAGCCAGCTGGAGCATCTCAACGCAACCCTCCAGCAGCTACGGAGGGTAATTGCAGGCCCCACCAGGACCCAAGCTGCTCCTCAAACTCTAGCTTCTGAAGTGCACGGCAGCAGCACTCGCGGCCTCGGCAGGCACCCCTGCACCATCTCAGCAGCCAGCCGGGGGCCATCCGGTCCCGGTCTCTGCCGGGGATCTGCTGGCATGGAGCTTGGAGGCCTAGTCGTCGCACGGGGTGCGCGAGGCACACTCCCACCACCAGCTCTCAATTTCAGGGGCCAATTTCAGACTCCATCCTGTCTTCCGGGTCACCTTTCCTGACGCATCTCCCCGCGGCAGTGATAGTGACATTAGGCAGGCAGGTTTCAGCAGCGCACAGGGCTGTGACAGCTCCAAGTGTAGCCTTCTGCGGGGTCACAGGCTCCCACCAGCACCACAGGGCGGCCATCACCCGGTTCCAGACCCCCCTGGTGAGCAGGCCATCCGCACCCTCCTCAGCCAGCAACAATAGAGAGGCATACAGGCCTGCAACAATGGCATCTTCATTTCTGGCGGGGGAGGGGGTCCGTCTGACCATCGATCCAAGGGTCCGACCACCATCCCTACAGTACCCCAACCAGTGCATCCGGGAGACACGGTACCTGCATCTCCTTAGACCCTGTGGCAGACTCGATTCCAGTGGCAGCGTTCAGCCCAGTAAGAATCATAGGGCATCCGGGGCCACGTGGTGGGCCTCAAGATGGCCGCCGGTGCTACATACCAGCCACGAGGCAATGACAGCCAAGGCAGTCTCTTGTCCAGAGGGGGGACTGAACTGTCTCTGGACTGCTCAATACCGGCGGCCAGCTTCCCAGGAACCACACTCATCTTAAAATGCTGCTGGCAAAGTCATCTAGGGGTCCCCAGGTGGTGAAGACGTGTGGAGCTCCACAAAGACACGTTCTCTCCTGGTAACAGCAGGCAACGCCCCATTTATTGGGATTTTAAACTGGAGCTAACTAATTCTGCATCAGTGGAATCAGTTAGCACCAGCTTCTAGCTGTGGTTAACTTTTCAGCAGGGCATAATTAGAGTTAGGACTTTGTAATCCTAACGTTAATTACTCTTTGTGCTCCCCAAGCATAGTGTTAAGTTCTGCGCATCTGGCGCCCCCTCTGGCTTCTATGTATGTTGCATCCAAGTTCTGGACTTTCGCTTCCGTTGGACTTCAAGCCTGGAACTCACCTGGCCTCATTTTGGTATTCACTCTGATCCATGTTCTCAGTCTGATCTGTTTCCTCATTGTGTTCTAGCTTCATTTTGATTCTTATCCTGCTTCAGTGTTCTCAGCTCATGCATTCATGTTCAGGTCTGTCTTGCTTAGGGGCTGTTTGCATTTAATATATCCTGTCTGTTTTCAGGTTTTTCTTAGGTCACTTCTGTGTCAGGTTTAGTCTTGTATTTCCCTGCCTAGTTCTGTTTATTTACTGAATATTTATTGTCACCCAGGTCCTTGGTTATTCATCCGTTTATGTTTATTCTGGTTTAGCAATTATTGCATATTTTAGTTCAGGTCAGTCTGCCTGCCTGCCTTCTGATTTCGGCCCTGTTTATAGCCCTGTATCTCCTATTGCTTTTGTATCTCAGTCTTCTGGTTTATTTCTAGTGCTTAGGTCTTTAGTGTCATATGTGTTTTTGTTCTGGATTCCTTGCTGTGTATTTAGTCTGTTGTAAATAAATCTCTTGTTTTATTATATACAATTCACAGTCTGTTGGACAAGTTTGTTGCACAAAACGCATCGAGCGTATCTGTTCTACAGCCTTCCTGGTCGGGACTGATGCTGTGCATGCTGTGGCTGCAGGACTTCCACTGAAGATCCCGGATTCCAAGCTGAGTCGGTTTCTGGAATCTGTTCATGTGGACGGTACCTGCTCTTGAAAGCCTTGTGTTAAATATGCATATTTGCACACTTTTACCCTCTGTGTGCCACTAATTTTGTGAGTGGGACATTTTGTATCTGCATCTTATTAAATTGTACTATGGTTTTACACTATGCCAGTGTTGTATCTTCCATTTTCAGTACAGAAGATTGCCTGTGATGACCTTTATTATTTGTTTAATTATTATATATACTCAGGCAGACCCTAGAATTATATGTACTCAGCAGCACAGACCCCAGAATTATATGTACCAAGCAGACCTCAGAATTATATATTTTTTAAACAAACTGAATGGTTTGAGACCAGTGGTGCTTTCTCAATGGCTCAAGCAATTCAATTACTCTCAGTGCCACTGAAGAGCATAGATTCAGGAAGTAGGCAGCGCGTCGGTGGCATTGCTTTCAATTTGCGTTCAGCTCTGCAAATTGCGTAGGCTAGGCTGGCTCAGTGCTGCCGCTGCTGTCTGTGTGATGATTCACACACAGGTACACATGTGTATTGCTGGCTATGGTATTATACGCAGAGGGCCCACCATTTCTAGGATACATCCTTCTCGGCTCATCTCAGGATTAGGTTTTGGAACAAGGCAAACTAATCTGTACCAGGATTAGCGAAAAGTAAACTCAGAGAGATGAACACAAAAACAAAAGGAGTAAAATTTGCACAAAAGATGCAGAAAATGTATTATTTACATTGTACCCCTTTACATCAACCCCTATGCCCTTGCAAACCCATTTAAAAAAACGCTACAGTCTCCTTTAAATTATGTACATTATATGACACAGGAACCTTTAAGCAGAATAGACTAGTCAGGGGGTATTGTTCTGATTCCTTGAGTATCTTGCTATAAGTATTAGGATCCCATAGTAATTGCAAAAAAACAAAGCTCTACATCAGTTTGCAAAGATTTTTGCACCGGCAATTGCAAATCCGGAAATCAGTGCACCAGCAATTGTAAATCCTGAAATCAGCGCGCCAGCAATTGCAAATCCTGTCGCAACCCTAATCAATGAATCACTGGGGACTGAATACATACCCAATCTCTGGAAAACTGCGAGAGTGGTACCTATCCATAAAAGTGGTGTCAGTACTTTTGTATCCAACTACCGTCCGATCTCATTGCTTCCTGTTATGTCAAAAATTTTGTAAAAATGCGTGTACACGCAATTACATGATTATTATCAATCTTCAAACTATTTAACCCCTGATCGATCCGACTTTCGTCCAAATCACTCAACTACAACCGCCCTTTTAAAAAAGTTTGCAATGACACCAAAACTGGCTTAGAACAAGGAGACCTAACTGGAGCCATCTTCCTTGATTTTGTCAAGGCCTTTGACACAGTAGACCAAGGCATCTTATTACAAAAGCTTAAAAACTCCAGTATTGATGATCGCACGCTAACCTGGTTTCAATCGTATGTATCTGACCGATCGCAACATGTGTCTATTTCTGGCAGCTCCTCCCAGTCACGTGCGGAGTACTGCAAAGCACGATACTCTGCCCCCTGCTATCTATTCACGATATTCATAAATGATCTGCCCAATGTCTGCAAAGCCTCAACTGTACGCAGATGACACCGTAATCTATACCAGCAAACCAAATCTCTAGCAGCTGGAGGCAGTGCTGTAAGAACAATTCACAGAGGCAGAAAAGTGGATTGCAGATTGCAGATAACAAACTTTTTTTAAATACAGACAAAACTGTAACAATGCTCTTTGGGACACTACCTAAACTACATAAATTGCAAAATCCCCATCTATGTGTCACGGCAAAAAAATGAAATGGCATGCTGCCCACAGTCCCTTCTCTCAAATATCTAGGTATGTGGTTAGACCCAAATCTATCCTTTGACCCCCCACATCGAAAACTCTCATCTAAACTTTACCCCAAACTAGGTGCCCTGTACAGAAACCAATCCTGTTTTAGCCTGCCTGAGCCTGAATAAGAAAGCAGATTGTACAACAAATGCTTATCCAGGCTATTGAACACAGTGATGTAGTGTATGCAGCTGCCCTGCAAACACACCTTCAGAAACTTACTACATTGTATAACTCATTCTGTCACTTTGTGCTACAATGTAACTACATGACCCACCATTGTGACATGTTAAAAGAGCTAAACTGGGCGTCGCTGGAATCTAGACGCACTCTTCACCTTTCCAACCTGGGGCTATATTACATTCTTCATGCAAAAATCCTCACGCAAAGCGAAAATCTTTGCGCCAAGCGTTAAAGTTTTGCGTGCGCAAATCACCATTGGAATTACAATCCTCGCGCCTTTTTTCTTCTGCCGATCAATTGCGCGTGCAAACAGGACGCGCCCAAATGCTTGCGCAGTAACGTCTCGCACAAAAATCTTTGTACGCGTTGTTGTTTTTCATGATTCAGCCAATCAGAATTAAGAACCACACCTATCTTACGTTAATAAATAGCGCCTACCACAGTCAATCTGTGACTGTGTCTGTTCTATTTCTAGGCAGATACAGCGTCCCAGGCAGTTGGTGGTTTCAGTGAGTATACAGATAGAGAGAGAGAGGAGATATTAGTGCAGGAGCAGGTTAATTTGCGTGTCATCACACATACAGTCAGGTCCAGAAATATTGGGACATTGACACAATTCTAACATCTTTGGCTCTATACACCACCACAATGGAGTTGGAATGAAACAAATACAATGTGCTTTAACTACAGACTGTCAGCTTTAATTTGAGGGTATTTACATCCAACTCAGGTGAACGGCGTAGGACTTACAGAAGTTTGCAGATGTGCCTCCCACTTGTTAAGGGACCAAAAGTATTGGGACAATTGGCTTCTCAGCTGTTCCATGGCCAGGTGTGTGATATTCCCTCATTACGCCAATTACAGTGTTGGTGAGCCTCAAAAACAGGAAGGCCAGATTAGAGTTTGCCAAACAACACCTAACAAAGCCTTCACAGTTCTGGAACAAGATCCTATGGACAGATGAGACCAAGATCAACTTGTACCAGAGTGATGGGAAGAGAAGAGTATGGAGAAGGAAAGGAACTGCTCATGATCCTAAGCATACCACCTCATCAGTGAAGCATGGTGGTGGTAGTGTCGTGGCGTGGGCATGTATGGCTGCCAATGGAACTGGTTCTCTTGTATTTATTGATGATGTGACTGCTGACAAAAGAAGCAGGATGAATTCTGAAGTGTTTCGGGCAATATTATCTGCTCACATTCAGCCAAATGCCGCAGAACTCATTGGACGGCGCTTCACAGTGCAGATGGACAATGACCCAAAGCATACTGCAAAAGCAACCAAAGAGTTTTTGAAGGGACAGAAGTGGAATGTTATGCAATGGCCAAGTCAATCACCTGACCCGAATCCCATTGAACATGCATTTCACTTTCTGAAGACAAAACTGAAGGAAAAATGCCACAAGAACAAGCAGGAACTGAAGACAGTTGCAGTAGAGGCCTGGCAGAGCATCACCAGGGATGAAACCCAGCGTCTGGTGATGTCTATGAGTTCCAGACTTCAGGCTGTGATTGACTGCAAAGGATTTGCAACCAAGTATTAAGAAGGGAAAGTTTGATTTATGATTATTATTCTGTCCCATTACCTTTGGTCCCTTAACAAGTGGGAGGCACATCTGCAAACTGCTGTAAGTCCTACACCGTTCACCTGAGTTGGATGTACATACCCTCAAATTAAAGCTGACAGTCTGCAGTTAAAGCACATTGTGTTTGTTTCATTCCAACTCCATTGTGGTGGTGTATAGAGCCAAAGATGTTATAATTGTGTCGGTGTCCCAATATTTCTGGACCTGACTGTACATCACATAGATCCACATTACACATAATCACACGCACATCTATACATTACTAAGCAGCACACATCCCTACACGTTAATACACATTAGACATAGTCACTCATACACCCAGACACCACCAAACAGCACATACATACTTGTCACAACCCCTATCCTACTGCATTAATCCTATTGCATTAATTTTGTCGCCCTAACCCAGTGTATTCCCCATTGTACCTGTGTGTCACTGTTTGTCATGGAGGGTGCAGGGAGATGAGATGGAGGGAGGAGGGGTGTTGAGGAGCAGCAGGAGGTGAGGAGAGGTAGAGTGGTGTCAGGGCGTGGGAGTCAGAGCAACAGGACACGTGTGCAGGGTGTCAGTAGGCGTGGAGATGGAGATGGCTCAAGTGGAGGTAGCAGAAGGCCTGCAGAGGGTCAGCGTAGGAGTGGAGAGCATAGCAGTGGTAGGAGTGGAGAGCGTAGCAGTGTCAGGAGTGGAGAGCGCAGCAGTGGCAGAAGTGGAGAGCGTAGCAGTGTCAGGAGTGGAGAGCGTAGCAGTGGTAGGAGTGGAGAGCATAGCAGTGTCAGGAGTGGAGAGCGTAGCAGTGGTAGGAGTGGAGAGCGTAGAAGTGGTAGGAGTGGAGAGCGTAGCAGTGTCAGGAGTGGAGAGCTTAGCCATGGTAGGAGTGGAGAGCGTAGCGGTGGTGCCAGGGCAGTGAGTCCTGAGAGGGTCATCTGTGGAGAGGGGGAGAGAAGTTGCACTGAGAGCGAGGGGAGTGAAGATGCTAGGCCAGGCCCATCTAGCCAAGGGACAAGTGTTGCGCAAGGGACAGGACAGGGAGTCAGAGAGAAGACACACTCCAGGACACAGGTGTCTGAAGAGGCCTCAGCTCAGCTATCCGCGAGGAGTGCTACACTCTAGAGGAGAAAAATGTCCTAACACAGGAATACATGGCAAGGGCACAGCAACTGGATGACAAGGCAATTACTGGACACCACCATCAAAAGCTGTGGAGGCGGGAGATCAGAGGAGCTGCGTGTGCGCTGGGGAGGAACCGCTCCATGGTATCCATAAAGCAAGGTACCAGGATTGTAAGCGGGAGCTGAAGGCAAAGCTAACCAGGGACCTACGTGAAGCAAGGCAAACTGGTGGTGGACCGCTGCGTGTATATGTGTACTCGCAGTGGGAGAAGCTGTTGAGGGAAAGGCTCCTTGCAACCTGCATGGCAGGATTCTCCGACTTCCAAACCCACCCAGAGGACACATCCATAGAGCGTGAGCATAGCTTACATCCTGACTATTTCATGTGTCAAATGTGATTCAGGTTTTTTGTACAGCCAAATAGTGTATGCTGATGTTTGGACTACATATCCCATGATGCCCTGTCACCCAATTGCTACACAGTGCATCATGGGTCTTGTAGTGCAAAACTATTAAAAGGTGCCCGGATGCATGAAACTCTGAAAGAGACAATAATGTGAAGATGTAGTCCTGTTTCCAGTTGATATGGGGGAAATGCAGGAACAGAGTGGATATAACTGTGATTTAAAACGAGGTCAAAGATGTTGGGGCAAGAGAGGGTTAAATGTGTATTTGGTTAGTGGGGGGATGCGTCTCATTATTTGTAGATATCAGTAGGGCCCTATACAATGGTCTAATGCAGGGGTCAGAAAACCTGGCGTCCTGTTGTTTTGTGAACTACATATCTCATGATGCTCAGTCACCCGTTAGACTAACAGAGCCTCATGGGAATTGTAGTTCCCAAAATATAAGGGAGCTAAGTGTGCTGACCCCTGGTCTAATGGCCAGCTGTGCACGGCCCATTAATTGTTGTTGAGCCTTGATAGAGTTGATGGCATGGCCTGTTCGTGTGTTATGTCTCGACCCTGCCCCCTGGTGGTGAAGGGCCTCCATGTCTGTTTTTCCCTGTGGTGTGTTTGGCTGTGCTGTCTCGGGCTGATCTGGGGTTCTGATGTGATCTCCTGGTCTGGGGTCACATGGCCCAATCACACAGACTCACTCCCTATAAATATCCCGGCAGCACAGAGCCTCATTGACGGTTTGTGGAGTTTGATGGTGGTTGTGTCCTGTTAGTTCCCAGTGTTGCTGCAAAGCATTCTTGTCCTAGTCTATTCTGGTTTTGACCTCGGCTGTGTTTCCTGATTGGTCGGCTTCTCCTGCAACGGAATAAGAACATCGCATGCGCTTCGCAGTGACCGAGCGCGCTGGGGAGCGGCAAGTAGAAATCGGTAATATCGGGGACTTGAATACCGATAAATTCAAAAAACCCCAAAATCGGCCCAAAATATCGGTAGATCCGATAATCGGTAGACCCCTAGAACATACATCCAACAGTGTATTGAGCATTGCACTCATGTCATCCTGTCCTCTCTTCAGATACAACACCTGATGCCCAGACCCCCCACAAACCTCATCACCTGTTCCCCCCCCCCCACCGGGTTCAACATCGGTACCTCAGTGAACATTCACACTGTCAGACTTCCTGGAGGAGGAGGATATGTTTGCGATACTGGACATCTCACCTCCAGCATCTTCAAAGGCACCACCAGAAGCTGAGCCCAGACCACACCCCTGCATCAGCGCAGAACAAGGCCCCGAGGCTACGTGTCCTGATTGCTGCAACTCAGCCTCAACCCCAGCAGCCTCCTCAACCCCAGCAGCAGCATCAGCAACAGCCTGGACCACAGCCTCCAGCCGCGCTGACTGTGTATGATGAAGCAATAAAGATGAAAAAGCAGGATCTCAAGTAAAAATAAAGTGTTTTATTCGGGAACAGCAAGCCCCATCAAAAAAAAGTGGTGTGACGTTTCGACCCTAAGGTCTTAATCTGTATGATTTGCTGATAATCGGGGCAGGTCAGCGGTACCTTTTTAGATAGTAAGAGCCAACACATACACTTCGGGGTCTGTGGTACAAACAAGAACGAGTATTGTTGCTGGTAAGTGCACTCTGACAATCAGCATTAAATAAGTTGGACTTTGTAATCGCGGATTGAAACAATATATGTGGCTGGCGAACGTGAATCCTCGGTTGGGTATAGGCACTTAGCGAGTCCACGGACAAGACCCACCGATGAGAAGGAACACTTCCCCAGTAGTGTGTAAACACCCCAGCGGCAAGCATGAGGTTAAACCACCAAAACACCACACAATCAATCAGCAGAAAATAGTCAGAAATCAGGCTGGGTCAAATAACAGGAGCAGGGATCGTATACAAAAACCGGGTTGGCAACAGAAAGGCAATATCAATCAACAGGCAGCGATGCGGCAATCAGACTCCGCGACAAGGCAACTCCTCGCGCCCTGTTTTAAACCCGGTGGCTCCTCATGCCCATGCTGGGTCCCGCCCCCTCGGACGCCACTCGGCCTTTCCCCAGTGCTGGCAGCCAGTCAGCTCCTGGCACAGGACCATGCCCAGACCCCCCAGGCAGCGCAGCAGGGGCTGAGGACATGAGGACATTGCTGGGGGAGGTGTACTTTGGTGAATATATAAAGGTTGGGGATATTAGCTTGGTCTAATTGAGCTTGGGAAGCCTTCTAAGTGAAGTCTTCAAAGTGAGCACTTACAGGAGATCTTCTGGTGAGTGATTTTGATTTTTGTTTCAAACAGATCTTTTCTATTCATCTTAAGGTTTTAAGTTAGGTCTGGTGAGTAAATTAGGTTAGGCTGGTGACTCATTTTCATACTGATTAGCATACAATTGGAATCAATTGGGTGGTATTTGCTTCAGGTTTAGCTTGTCCACTCCTTGCTGGGGGAGGTGTACTTAGGTGAATATATAAAGGTTGGGGATATTAGCTTGGTCTAATTCAGCTTGGGAAGCCTTCTAAGTGAAGTCCTCAAAGTGAGCACTTACAGGAGATCTTCTGGTGAGTGATTTTGATTTTTGTTTCAAACAGATCTTTTCTATTCATCTTAAGGTCTTAAGTTAGGTCTGGTGAGTAAATTAGGTTAGGCTGGTGACTCATTTTCATACTGATTAGCATACAATTGGAATCAATTGGGTGGTATTTGCTTCTGGTTTAGCTTGTCCACTCCTTGCTGGGGGTGGTGTACTTAGGTGAATATATAAAGGTTGGGGATATTAGCTTGGTCTAATTGAGCTTGGGAAGCCTTCTAAGGGAAGTCTTCAAAGTGAGCACTTACAGGAGATCTTCTGGTGAGTGATTTTGATTTTTGTTGCAAACAGATCTTTTCTATTCATCTTAAGGTTTTAAGTTAGGTCTGGTGAGTAAATTAGGTTAGGCTGGTGACTCATTTTCATACTGATTAGCATACAATTGGAATCAATTGGGTGGTATTTGCTTCAGGTTTAGCTTGTCCACTCCTTGCTGGGGGTGGTGTACTTAGGTGAATATATAAAGGTTGGGGATATTAGCTTGGTCTAATTGAGCTTGGGAAGCCTTCTAAGTGAAGTCTTCAAAGTGAGCACTTACAGGAGATCTTCTGGTGAGTGATTTTGATTTTTGTTTCAAACAGATCTTTTCTATTCATCTTAAGGTTTTAAGTTAGGTCTGGTGAGTAAATTAGGTTAGGCTGGTGACTCATTTTCATACTGATTAGCATACAATTGGAATCAATTGGGTGGTATTTGCTTCAGGTTTAGCTTGTCCACTCCTTGCTGGGGGAGGTGTACTTAGGTGAATATATAAAGGTTGGGGATATTAGCTTGGTCTAATTGAGCTTGGGAAGCCTTCTAAGTGAAGTCTTCAAAGTGAGCACTTACAGGAGATCTTCTGGTGAGTGATTTTGATTTTTGTTTCAAACAGATCTTTTCTATTCATCTTAAGGTCTTAAGTTAGGTCTGGTGAGTAAATTAGGTTAGGCTGGTGACTCATTTTCATACTGATTAGCATACAATTGGAATCAATTGGGTGGTATTTGCTTCAGGTTTAGCTTGTCCACTCCTTGCTGGGGGTGGTGTACTTAGGTGAATATATAAAGGTTGGGGATATTAGCTTGGTCTAATTGAGCTTGGGAAGCCTTCTAAGGGAAGTCTTCAAAGTGAGCACTTACAGGAGATCTTCTGGTGAGTGATTTTGATTTTTGTTTCAAACAGATCTTTTCTATTCATCTTAAGGTCTTAAGTTAGGTCTGGTGAGTAAATTAGGTTAGGCTGGTGACTCATTTTCATACTGATTAGCATACAATTGGAATCAATTGGGTGGTATTTGCTTCAGGTTTAGCTTGTCCACTCCTTGCTGGGGGTGGTGTACTTAGGTGAATATATAAAGGTTGGGGATATTAGCTTGGTCTAATTGAGCTTGGGAAGCCTTCTAAGTGAAGTCTTCAAAGTGAGCACTTACAGGAGATCTTCTGGAGATACTCTGGAGGTAGTCTGAGGTTAGACAGGAGGTAGAAAACCTACAAAAAGGTAAGATTTGCTGGTTTTAAATCCATTCTTTTATAATGGCAGGCTTGGTCCAGTGTAAGAGCTGTCATGCATTTGTTTTTAGATCCAATTTTTGGAGGTTTGGAGTGTGCCTGATATGTAGGCAGCTCTCTTTATTGCAGCAGGAAATTGCCTGTTTGAAGTCTGAGATTTGTAAATTATCTGTTAGAGAAACTCAGGCTATGACTGTTACTAAGCCACTGCCACAGAGGCCTCCTAAGAGCGGCAGATGGACTACTATAGGATCTTGTAGACTTAGAGTTGTGGATAGAAGGCATGTCCCACAATCTGTGGCTCTTCTTAATTCTTTTGAGGCACTTTCAGAGTGTAGTGGTAAGATGGATGTAGGCTCAGACACCATAGTTGAGGAACCACCATCCACTATGCCTAAGGTATGCAGCACTGCAACCAAGGACAAAAATGAAAAGGTGGGACTTGATAAAAGGCAATTGTTGCTGGGTGATTCTATCATAAGAGGTGTTGAGCTGGAGAGTAGTGGTTTGGTGAGATGTCTTCCTGGGGCTACTGCTCGTAGAGACAAGAAACGTATTCTCAATATTGTGAAACAAGCAAAGCAACAAGGGGAAGTGGACGTTCTAGTCCATCTAGGGACAAATGACTTGGCTAGCAATGAGGTTTCTGAGATTAAGGAAGATTTTTGTGTTCTTGGAGGTGAAATACAGCAGATTGCGTCCACTGTGTCATTCTCTGAAGTTTTGACTGTGCATAACATTCAAGATAGGCAGATGCGCAATAGGGAATTCAATTTGTGGCTTCGGGAATGGTGTCGGGAGCAAGGATTTGGCTTTGTGTCCCATGATAGCTCTAATTGGAGCAGAAAGGAACTGTATAAAAAAGATGGTTTGCATCTTACTCATAGGGGAACATATGTTCTCAGTGAGAAGTTCAAAGGTTTCGCAAAGAAATATTTAAACTAGGAGGGGGGGACAAAAGGGTAAAAACCAATTTGCCCGATTGTCCCCCAAAACTAAATCGGAGGGTGCAAGCAACATGCGAGGTAAAAAATGACAAGCTCAGAGTCGTGTCTACAAATGCTCGCAGTTTAGTCAATAAAATCAATGAACTAGAGGCAATGATGGCAGCTGAAAAAGTAGATTTAGTGGCGGTTACTGAGACATGGTTCAGTGAGAAAAATAACTGGGACATAACAATACCGGGGTACTCTTTATATAGAAAAGACAGAGAAGGTAGGAAAGGAGGAGGAGTGGCCCTGTATGTGAAAAACAACATAAAAATGAACCAAATAAAAGTGAGCGAGGTGAACATAGAGTCAGTTTGGGTTACGCTAACATTTGGCAATCATACAGTAGCTCGTGTAGGTGTGATCTATAGACCCCCTGGACAAGCAGAAGAACTAGATAATCTGCTGGTTGAGGAAATAGCCAAAATGGCAATGAAGGGGGAAGTTATTATCATGGGGGACTTTAATCTTCCTGATGTGAACTGGAAAACCAAAACAGCTGGGTGCACCAGGAGTACAAATATTCTAAACTCCCTACTGGGATTATCTCTAACACAAGTAGTTGAGGAGCCGACCCGTAAAGAGGCCATATTGGATTTAATACTCACAAATGGAGGTTTGGTATCGGACGTTGTTGTAGGTGAAAATTTGGGATCTAGTGATCACCAGTCAGTATGGTTTAATATAACAACAGGGATGGAGCCGCACCACACAAGAACGAAAGTTTTAGACTTTAAAAAAACAGATTTTTCTAAAATGGGATTTTGTGTGAAGGAGTCATTATCAGACTGGAGGAGTTTAAAGGGAGTCCAGGAGAAATGGGATTATTTAAAGGAAGCATTATTGAAGGCCACAGGAAATTGCATTCAGCTTGTTAGCAAAAACAAAAAAGGGAAGAAACCACTGTGGTACTCTGCAGAAGTGGCCAAAATAGTGAAGAACAAAAAGATAGCATTCAATAATTATAAAAAAACTCAGAGTGAAGAAAATAGGCAAACCTATAAAATTAGGCAGAAAGAGGCAAAGCAATTTATAAGAGCTTCCAAAGCACACGCAGAAGAGAAAATAGCTCAGTCAGTAAAAAAGGGGGACAAAACATTTTTTAGATACATAAACGAGAAAAGAAAAGTAAAACAAGGATTAGTTAGATTAAAAACGAAGGAAGGTATGTAGAAGAGGATAAAAGTCTCGCTGACTGCCTCAATGAATATTTTTGTTCAGTCTTTGCAGAAGAAAAGGAAGGAAAGGGACCTCAGTTAGGAGAGAACACTAAAGAGACATTTACATATCAGTTTACAGAGGAGGAGGTTCTACAGCAGCTGTCTAAAGTAAAGACAAATAAGTCAATGGGGCCTGATGGGATCCACCCTAAATTATTAAAAGAGCTCAGTGATGTAATAGGAAAACCATTAACAGATTTATTTAACCAATCCTTGTTAACGGGAGTCGTCCCAGAAGACTGGAAATTAGCAAATGTTGTGCCCATTTACAAGAAGGGTAGTAGGGAGGAATCGGGGAACTATAGGCCAGTTAGTCTTACGTCAGTAGTGGGGAAATTAATGGAAACCATGTTAAAGGAAAGGATTGTTGAACATCTAAAAACACATAGATTACAGGATCAGAAACAACATGGGTTTACCTCAGGGAGATCATGCCAAACTAATCTTATTGATTTTTTTGATTGGGTAACAAAAATAATAGACACAGGTGGTGCAGTAGACATTGCTTATTTAGATTTCAGTAAGGCTTTTGATACTGTCCGCATAGAAGGCTTATCAATAAATTGCAATCTTTGAGCTTGGATTCCAATATTGTTGACTGGATTAGGCAGTGGCTGAGTGACAGACAACAGAGGGTTGTGGTAAATGGAGTTTATTCGGCGCAAGGTCTTGTTACCAGTGGGGTACCTCAGGGGTCAGTACTTGGACCCATTCTCTTTAATATTTTTATTAGTGATATTGCAGAAGGTATTAATGGAAAAGTATGTCTTTTTGCTGATGACACAAAAATTTGCAATAGGGTTGACGTTCCTGGAGGGATCAGCCAAATGACAAATGATTTAGGTAAACTAAAAAAATGGTCGGAGTTGTGGCAATTGAGTTTTAATGTGGATAAGTGCAAGATAATGCACCTGGGACGTAAAAACCCAAGGGCTGAATATAGAATATTTGATACAGTCCTAACCTCAACATCTGAGGAAAGGGATTTAGGGGTCATTATTTCAGAGGATCTAAGGGTAAGTAGTCAATGTAATAGAGCAGCAGGAAATGCTAGCAGAATGCTTGGTTGTGTAGGGAGAGGTATTAGCAGTAGGAAAAGGGAAGTGCTCATGCCACTGTACAGAGCACTGGTGAGACCTCACTTGGAGTACTGTGTGCAGTACTGGAGACCGTATCTCCAAAAGGATATAGACATCTTAGAGAGAGGTCAGAGAAGGGCTACTAAAATGGTGTATGGCTTGAAGGAGAAAAGTTACCAGGAAAGGCTTAATGATCTTAACATGTACAGCTTGAAAAAAGACGAGACAGAGGAGATATGATAGAAACATTTAAATACGTAAAGGGAATCCACAAGGTAGAGGAAGGGAGTATATTTAAAAGGAAACAAAATAGCAAAACAAGAGGACATAGTCTTAGATTAGAGGGGCAAAGGTTTAAAAGTAACATCAGGAATCATTATTTTACTGAGAGGGTGGTGGATACATGGAACAGTCTTCCAGTAGAAGTGGTAGAGGCCAAAACCGTAATTGAATTTAAGCAAGCATGGGATAGGCATAAGGCTATCCTAAACAAAAGATAAATCCAGGTAAAGTATCCATGTAATTGGGCAGACTAGATGGGCCGAAAGGTTCTTATCTGCCGACATTTTTTTATGTTTCCATGACAAAACCCGCCCCTGACGGTCGGACTCAGAACGACCACCAGGCGCAGAAGGATGGGCCACATGAAATTGGCGAATCAGACGAGGCGCATGGACTTTGCAGGCAGGATGCCAAGAACGATCCTCAGGCCCATAACCCTCCCAGTCAACCAGGTACTGAAGGACACCACGGACCACACGGGACCTCAAGATGGCATGGACTTCGTACTCCTCCTCACCCTGTGACCGGATAGGTGGGGCAGTGACTCTGGTGTACCTATTGCAGGTAAGGGGTTTCAAGAGGCTTACATGACAAACATTGTGGATACGTAGATATGGGGGTAAAGCCAAAGCATAAGAGACAGGGTTAATGCATCTTAGCACCTTGTAAGGACCAATAAACTTGGGAGCCATCTTCATGGACGGCACCAACAGTTTGATGTTTCGGGTTGACAACCACAACTTGTCCCCAACCGTATACACCGGTGCAGGACCTCTGCGTCTGTCAGCTTTTATTTTTTGGTTTTGTATATTGGCCTCCATGATTTCCTTAACCCTTTCCCATGTCTCTTTCAGATTATTCAGATGCTCATCTAAGGCTGACACTGCAGTACCTTGGAATACGAAGGAAAGCATGGGAGGATCATAACCATGAACCGTATGAGTGACCCGTGGTTTCGCTCACTGAGTTGTTTAGTGCAACCTCTGCCCAGGGTAACAGGTCTGCCCAGTCAATTTGCTTCTCTGAGACAAAACAACACAAATATTGTTCAACACTCTGGTTGGCTCTCTCTGCGACCCCATTTGTCTGTGGGTGATAAGCCGAGGAGAAACTTAACTTGATTTATTTATTTATTTATAAATGATTTTACCAGGAAGGATACATTGAGATTTCTCTCGTTTTCAAGTATGTCCTGGATTGGTTGTCACAAAACCCTCGCCAGAATCGAGACACAAATTGGGTTCCTCTGTCGGATACAATTCCCAGGGGAACCCCATGAAGTCTCACTATATTTTACACAAATACTGGTACCAGCTCAGTAGCTGACGGGAGCTTGACCAGAGGCACGAAGTGCACCATCTTCAAGAATCTGTCTACCACTGTAAGGATCACCGTATGACCCTGAGACACAGGTAAATCTGTAATGAAGTCCATAGAGAGGTGGGACCAAAGTCTCTCAGGCACCGGCAACGGCTGCAATAGACCTATAGGTAAGGACCGGGGATTTTTGCTTCTACAGCACACTTCACAAGTGGGCTATGTAGTCCTTAATATCCCTTCGCATACCTACCCACCAGAACTGTTTTTCAATAGCGGCTAGAGTCTTGTTCTATACCCATATGCCCATAGGGCATGGAGTCATGGTATATTGTCATCATTTGTGTTCTCTCTTCCTCAGGTACAAAGACCTTACCAGGAGGTTTCTCAAGAGGAGCAACACCTTGAACAGCTTGAATTCTCTCCAACAACGGAGACGACACAGTCAGAACTGTTGTACCCAATATTCTTTCGTGAGGAATGATGGGACTGTGGTCGAATGTATGCTGTTCATAAGACTCAAATTGCCTGGACAAGGCATCAGCCTTCCTGTTTTTTGACCCAGGATGGTATGTCAACAGAAAATTGAAACTGGACAGGAACAAGGACCACCGGGCCTGCCTAGAATTCAAATGTTTTGCGTCTCCCATGTAAATAAGATTCTTATGATCTGTTATTATTATCACGGGATCTTTCGTACCTTCTAGCAAATAGCACCATTCCTTGAGGGCTGCTATGACTGCTAGTAACTCTGTTTCATATGTCATAATTTCTCTCTGCAGGTGTCATTTTCCTGGAGAAAAACCCACAAGGATGTACAGGTCCCTCAGGACGCTCTCTTTGAGACAGAACTGCACCAATTCCTATCTCGGATGCATCAACTTCCAGTTGAAATGGCAAGCCTGGCTCTGGATGCCTTAGGATAGGTGCCGTGACAAATGCCTGCTTGAGTGACTTGAATGCCTGCAGGGCTTGGTCGCTCCAGACCTGATTCTGGGCACCTTTCTAAGTCATGGCAGTGATCGGTGAGACAACGGAAGAGAAACCCTTAATGAACCTTCTATAATAGTTCGTAAAGCCAAGGAATCTCTGGATGGCTTTTAGGCCTTGAGGTAGTGGCCATTCTTTGATGGCCGACAACTTGTTTGGGTCCATCTCAAACCCCTCAGGTGTGATAATGTAACCCAAGAAATGGACTGAAGTTATGTCGAACAGACACTTTTCTAATTTACAGTATAGTTTATTCTCCAGCAATCTTTTCAACACTGTCCGTACCTGGATATGGTGTGTCTCAACATCAGGAGAATAAATCAAGATATCATCAAGATATACGATGACGAAGACTTGCAAAAAATCCTGCAGGACATCATTTATAAAGTCTTGGAAGACCGCTGGCACATTGCACAGGCCAAATGGCATAACCAAATACTCATAATGGCCACTCCTGGTGTTAAAAGCAGTCTTCCATTCATGGTCTTGTTTGACTCTTACCAAGTTGTATGCACCGCGAAGATCCAACTTGGCATATATCTTGGCACCTCTTAAACGGTCAAACAACTCTGATATAAGTGGGATGGGATAGGCATTTCGTATAGTGATTCTGTTTAATCCCCTATAGTCAATGCAAGGTCTTAAATCCTCTTCCTTTTTAGACACGAAAAAGAATCCAGCTCCCGCAGGAGAGGAAGAACGATGAATGAACCCCTTGGCTAGGTTCTCTTTTAATATACTCCTCCATGATATCGTTCCCTTTTTGTGACAACGGATAGACATGACCCCGAGGAGGCATGGTACCTGGCAATATGTCTATAGCACAATCATATGGCCTATGTGGTGGTAGGATCTCAGATTTCCCTTTATCGAATACCTCTTTTAGATCTTTGTACCATGTGGGAACTTCTGTGGAGAGTGGAGGAGCAGTGACTATGTTCAGACTGCCCACCACAGTATTCATACCCAGACATTTAGACCAACACTTAGACCCCCAGGATGCCAACTCTCCTATAGACCAATTGATAATCGGATTGTGCTTAGCTAACCAAGGATACCCCAACACGATGGGTACCGTGGGTGACTCTCTATGATTTGGAACTTGATTTTTTCCTTATGCATCACCCCAGTACAAAAAGAGACAGGCACAGTATCATGTGTACAGTGGGGTCTTAATAATTTCCTGCCATCGATACTTTCAATAAGGAGAGGTACTTCTCTCTCCACCAGTGGCACTTGGTGGATGGCAGCGAAACCAGAGTTCATCAGTGCTTCTGTGTTTAACCTGATTTTCTCCCAGGCTATGGACACAGGCACCACAACACAAGATCTTTTTTTTCTCTTTTTACTAGACACGAGAGACACAATCATAGTACCCAGAACCCGTCTCTCAGGAGATTCTAGGCTTGTTCGTTTCCCAACACATTAGATATTTTTGGTCGTTTGGGGCATTGTAAACGGAAATGCCCTCTGTCCGCACAATATAGGCATAGCCCCTCTCGAAGGCGATATTGTCTCTCCTCTCCTGTTATACCAGAGTGTCCTAGTATCATAGGCTCTGGTTCAGTGGGTACAGGCCTGGGAGGAGGGACAGCGTGAGCAGACCTAGCTAGGCATAGAACAGGCCCCCTGAGACGTTTTATGAGCCTTGCTACAACCAGACCTCCTGTCACGCATCTGATCATCTAGAGCAATGCAATAATCCACCAGATCCTCTAGCTCCTCAGGCAATATCATAGGTGCTAGTTCATGCATGAGACTCTCTGAAATGCCCTCGAGAAACGCAGTCACAAGAACATCATTTGGCCAAGACAGTTCTGCTGCTATTGTTTTAAATTCTATTGCGTATTCTGCAACTCGGCAGTTGCCCTGGGATATACGCCATAGTGCCCTAGCTGCCCCTGTTGCCCTTCTAGCAGGGTCAAATGTGCGTTGCAAGGCAGCCATAAATTCACCATAATTGTGTACCACAGGTTTCTGTAGCTCCCACAGGGGGGTTGCCCATAGTAGAGCTTTCTCGGTTAGGTGGTTAGTGACGTAACCCACCTTGGCCTTATCTGTGGGACACATACCAGGATTCAAATCAAACATAATCTGGATTTGGGTTATAAATCCTCTGCATGACCCTGAACTCCCATTAAAGCACGTAGGAGTCTTTAAACTGACATGAGCTACACCAGTAGCAACCATAGAGGACACAGATACTGTTTGAGAAGACAAGCCAACCACAGGGAAAGGAGGCGGAGAGGCCTGGCCTAATTGTTTGATTTGTTCCATGAGTAGGCCTAAGGCCTGAGCCAAGTGATCCATGCGTTGGTCTTGTTTTCCTTGTTTGGTGATAATATCACCCAGTCTACACACCAGTAAAGATAAATCAGCCGGATCCATATCGGGCCCTGTCGTGATGTAACGGGTGGCGTATCGCCCACCATGGAGTAGCGGAGTTGAGATCCTTAAGGGCTGAGAAATCTTTTTTACGTTTAAACACTGATTAAATCTCACAGAATCAGACACTTGTGGCAACAAGGTAGAACCATAAACTGAGTCACTACTAAGCACTAAAGGTTTAGAGACCGATAGAATACTTAGAGCACATACAGAGAAACACAGATCGATCAGACAGTTGGTGAATTGCACGGACTGCAGGGCAGTAAGGAAATAGGGTGCTCTAACCTTTGCTGATAATCGGGGGCAGGTCAGCGGTACCTTTTTAGATGGTAAGAGCCAACACATACACTTTGGGGTCTGTGGTACAAACAAGAACGAGTATTGTTGCTGGTAAGCGCACTCTGACAATCAGCATTAAATAAGTTGGACTTTGCAATCGCGGATTGAAACAATATATGTGGCTGGCGAACGTGAATCCTCGATTGGGTATAGGCACTTAGCGAGGCCATGGACAAGACCCACCGATGAGAAGGAACACTTCCTCAGTAGCGTGTAAACACCCCAGCAGCACGCATGAGGTTAAACCACCAAAACACCACACAGGCAATCGGAATCAATCAGCAGAGGATAGTCAGAAATCAGGCCAGGTCAAATAACAGGAGCAGGGATCGTATACAAAAACCGGGTTGGCAACAGAAAGGCAATATCAATCAATAGGCAGCGATGCGGGAATCAGACTCCACGACAGGGCGATGAGGCAACTCCTCGCGCCCTGTTTTAAACCCAGCGGCTCCTCTTGCCCATGCTGGGCCCCGCCCCCTCGGACACCACTCGGCCATTCCCCAGTGCAGGCAGCAGGGGCTGAGGACATGACAGTATGCCCTGCAGAGGGAGATGTGTTCCATGCGCTGGGAGACACAGAAGGGCATCGTGGAGATGGGCACCCACATGCGCCTCATTAGAGAGGACATCTCAGCAGGCCTCAACCATCTGGGTAACATCTAGGGATGTGCGTTTCGGGTTTCGGAATTTCGGAATTTTCACGAAATTTCCCGATTCGTGTTTTCGGATGCGGCCGAATTTCCGAAAAATTTTAGATCCGAAAATTTCAGATCCGAAAATGTTTTCCGAGCCGAAACGAAATATTTTCGGATTTTTCGAATGGGCTTGAAATGTGTCAAACGAGGAGAACAGATGTTCGGAAAAACGAAAATTTTCGGAAAAACGAAAATTTTCCGAAAAACGAAAATTTTGTAAAAAACGAAAATTTTCTGAAAAACGAAAATTTTTAGAAAAAACGAAAAGTCGATACAGAAAACGGGCAAAATGACACGAACAATACGAAAAATGGTTGATATTCCGAAAAATGTGCAATTCCGAAAAACGAAAATTTCCGAAATTACGAAAAGTCGATACAAAAACCGAGCACAGTGACACGAAAATACGAAAAATGGTCGATATTCCGAAAAAAAAATGTACCCGAAAAACGGGTCGAACCGAATCGAATCGAAACAGAAATCGGTCGAAACGAGCCGAATCGAAAAGTTTAAAAATCGGAAAAATCGAACCGAATCGAACCGAAAAAAAAATCGGTGCACAAGCCTAGTAACATCCTGGAGGTTCTGGTAGAGCAGCACCACTCAAGTCTGCCGATATCGCTGTTGCCTACATGGCCACCATCTCCTGTCCAGCCACCTGTCCCCTGTCCAGCCACCAGCACCACAGCCACCAGCACCGCAGCACCAGCCACCACCACCAGCAGGCCCCAGACGCAGTAGCCACCATGTATCCAGCCATCCCAGTGCCTTATCAGCTTCTTCCTCTAGAGTGCAGTCACAGTATGGATCTAAGAGAGCTAAGAGGAAGTGATAAATCCTTTTTATCTGTCCATATAGTTTAACGTAGTTTGTTTCAGGTTTACGTTAATCGTTGTGAGTGACCAGTTGATGGAGTTTTCAGTTATGCAGCTTTCTATACAAACCTATGTATGTTACTTTTCCATGTCTTACATTTCCTCTGAACCCTCTTATTTTTAAATATCCTGGTTTTGGGATATTGCACCTGAGGTTTACCTTGCAGCTTCTGTTTTGTGACAACTGTGTCTCTATTAATGTGTGCAAATGATTGTGTCACAACTATAAAACAGGTTATGTGACCATGGTTACAATAACAAGGTATTGTATTATGTGCTATACTGCAATATGCCACATCACACTCTGACGTACAATATATAGTGCTATGTAGGGATGCGCATGGCTGAAAAATTTGTTTTGTTTAGTTTCGCTTCATTATGTTTTTTAAATCATTTAGTTTTCTGAATTTCGTAACTAATTTAGTTTCGTATTTCGTTTCATTTCAGATCGATTGAAATTTCGAATTTCATATATCAATTCGATAGGTGATATCAATTCAAATTTTGGATCACTAGATAAAACCCCAAATAATCTAATTTTGCTGTTAAAAGAAAAGCTAGGGTTAAATTTTAAGCTGTGTCACAGATTTTGTATTTGAGTCAAATTAAACAGTGAAACTAAATTAATTTGTTTCATAAAGTCCTTTGCTGACTATTACTTGTATTGTAAGTTAAGATCAATTCGATAGTTGATAGTTCATTTCAAATTCGATAGTTGATATCAATTTGATAGTTCATTTCAAATTCAAAAGTTGATATCAGTTATTCAAATTTTTCTTTTATGATGATGATGATGATGACACAGTGTAAAACGAAATAAATTCATTATATACCGTTTTTTGTTTTGAATTTGTATCATATCGATTCGTTATTCGGAAGTACGTCCGAACTACGAATTATCAAATTTTGTTCCAAATTCTTCCGAAACGAATGAACATCTCTAGTGCTATGACATGATACACACATCATACATGTTGTATGGTGCACATGTATCCTCTATTGTGTGATTCTTGATTTGTGTCTCATCTACATTAACACATCCTTGCAATGGTAGCACCAGGATCCATCCATGTGGATTTGTGCGAGACACACAGATGATGTTCTTGACAAATGTCTCTGGCACCAATGGTGCACATAATGGGGGTCTGCTGCTCCCACTTAATAGATCTCAATTCTTACATCACGTCTACACAATCGTGGCAATGCATATTGGTGACTGACAATGCACTTAGCAAATGAAAATTACAGGTGTTTGTTCTTTATAAGAATTTATTCTTCTCACAGGACATTTCTTGCTATGTCAGAAATTATTATCCATGAAATTATATTTTCTACATTTAGAGTAATGTATCATTAGGGATTGTAACATAGTAATATGTGCAAAGGGATGATTGCTTCTTCTGCGGTGTCCCCACCTGCAATACAAAGGGGTGTTCGTTGAGGTTAAGGTGATGCGTTCAATCCATCCGCTCACATGCGACTGCCATCATATTGTAGGTTTGTGACTGATGGTGCCTATACACGGTGCCTATACCTGGTTGAATCTAGATCTATTTTCAAAATGATATTTACATTATCCTGTTTTGGGTGTCCCATTGCCAACCTCCCAGGTCTCCAACTGTACAAATGTTTCTCAATGAATATTATTTTTGTTATAAATAAGAAGTCTTCATGATTCTGTCCGGTAACACCATTGGACACACTGAACACTGAACATCTGGGGATCATTAGATGATGAAAGCATGGATCAATTTTACTTATATTTTGTGTTGGCTTGCTTCATCAGCTCATTCTCCGTTAGGATCTACAGGGTTACATATACATTAGTCACACATCCATGACTGCACATATATTTAACACACAATACAGAGCCACTGTTATGAAATGCAATATAGTGTGGATGAATGGGGCCACACATGGGCACAGTATGACTGCAAGGAAGCATAAGAATTGTTGGTGACATCATAGAGTTACTAAGGGGGATGCATATAACATTACACACATGTATCCACTTGATGCCTATGATTAGCTAAGCTGGTGATCGTAACAAACCTTTCACACATGAGATTTATTTTGCTGGTAATGCCAAGGTCTATTTCTACATGTTTATTATGTTGTATGAAGGGTAGGGTTGCCAGGCCGGGCATGTTTTCCTGGATACATATTATTCATTCATGCTGATGGGCAGTGCATTTACAAATCCACTCCGTAGCATGTATTATCCATATGCTGCAGGTAGCAAATCCTTAACCCCTTAGTGACCGGGCGGTTTTACACAAATCCGTCCTTTAGTGACCGCTGCTGTTTTTACGTTTCTGCGCTCTTAGTGTTTAGGTCAAATTTTCCTCTTACTTGCTTATTCAACCCACACATATTATACACCCTTTTTCCCGCCATTAAATGGACTTTCTAGAAATACCATTATTTTCATCATATCGAATAATTTACTATAAAAAAAATATGAAATATGATGAAAAAATGGTAAAAACACACTTTTTCGGAATTTAATCCCCAAAATTTACAACCACCAAAAAAGACCCCGGCTAAATAGGTTCAAAATTTTGTCCCGAGACTAGAAATACCCAATTTTTACATGTTTTTGCTTTTTAATCCCTTCACTGCTGAGCCAGTTCACCTATGTGCACTGCGCTCATTCTGACCATTTTGTGCTAATTATTTTGAGATGACAGCCTAGGTCCTATTTAATTAACCCCCCCCCCCAGACAAAAAACTTTTTTAAAAAAAACATTTTTTTATTTTATTTAATTTTTATTTTTTTATTTTTATTTTTTTATTATTTTTTTAAACCAAACCTGGTCATGTTTGGTATCATTGGAAAGGCCATGATCAGGCCTTTCAAATGATGTCAAATATGACCATCTAGCTGCAACGGATCGGGAGATAGGGTGATCCTTAGGATCCCCTTATCTCTACATGGCAGCTAGATGGTTAACTGGCCCACTGACATCCTCACACATATGGTGAGGTTGTTAGTGGGTGGGGGGGACCTGGAGGCTTGGCTGACATCTAAGATGTCAGCCCCCCTCCAGGTTCGAATCGTGTTTTGGCGCCAATTAGCACCGAAACGCGATTCGGCAGCGAAATCGTTAATGCTATACACTGCTGAAAAGGGGAGGCTCTCCCCTTTCCAGCTGTGCAAAAAGCATCTCCTTAGCTTCAATGGTTGGGGAGATAGAGGGCTCTGATGAGCCCCCCCCTCCCCTCCATTGATTTGCATGGGGACCCCTGCTGATGAAATCACCACACAGCGTGGCGACGTCATAAACCTCGCCTGCCCATGTAAATCACATGGGCAGGCTTCCTCCCTGCCAGATCGCTGAGGGATCCAGAGAGGGAGGTAAGTATCGGGCGGGAGGGGGGTTAGGCGCCGCTGACGTACCCTGTACGTCCGCGGGTCTAAGGGAGACCCATGGACAGGACGTACAGGGTACGTCAGCGGTCCTTAAGGGGTTAAGGAACACCAGGTGATCAGCCTGGATCTCCTACCTGCAGTTTATGACTTATACATGTTGTAGGGTGGCATTTTGCATTCATTGCCCTTGGGAATTGGCTTGTGTACATGCACGCATGTTGTATCAGCAAACACATTCATTGCAAATCAATTTAACAGTTGCCTACATGTGCCTGTAAATGGAGACACCTTTGTAGGGGATGAGGAACAAACCTTTTCATATATCTATTACAACCCTGTTATCTCTGCATACCTAAAAGCTGTAAGGACGTATGAGGTATGAGTGGAATGGTCCTAATCAGGACATTCTATCACTAACAAATATGAGCAGGTCATCAAATTAGGACACATGAGGTTAATCACTCTGTCACTAGCAAAGGCATGCAGTTTAATTTAATGAATGGTGACACAGAGGAGAATGACTGGAGCAGTGGAAATTGGAGATGAAGAGAACCACACCAGAGCAATTCTCCCATTCATCTCACTTTCCAGGCCAGCTATTTGGTCTCGATAGTGCTCTTCTCCTGCCAGTTTTCCTAATTGTCACCTTTGTCTGAATGAGCCAGGTGATGTTCTTTTTCAGCTTACCTGCAAAGTACTGGCAGATGATGCGCTGTCTGACCTCAGTACCCACATACTCTACAGCAGCTGGGGCCTGTATTGGGACGACATCAGGATCCACAGCAGGCTCCAGATCCTCATCACTGGCTTTGCCGTCGTCAATCGCCATGTTATGCAGCATGCAGCATGTCAGGACTATTAAGGCCACTTTGGGGGGCTGGTACTGCAAGGCCTCATCAGATTGGTCAATACACCTGAAGCGCATTTACAGCAGTCCAAAGGTCCTCTCAATGGTGCTGCGGGATCTCTGGTGCGCTGAATTGTAGGCCTCCTGCTCTGGCGTTTGCGGTCTCCTAATGGGGGTCATTTAACCATGGCCTGAGCGGGTATCCAGCATCACCTAATACATGACACATGACACACAGTGATATTCTTTTAGATGAGGCAATACATTAAGGGACATGAATAGTTTATGCAGTAGATATGTGCACTCACCAAGTAGCCAGCCTTCAGGGAACAGCCTGTCCTGGAAGTCCTGTGCCACCGAGGAGTTCTGCAGGATGTAGGAGTCGTGGGTACTTCCAGGGAAGGAGGCATATAAGTGCATAATGCACATGTTTGCATCACACACCATTTGCACATTTATTGAAGGTAATGCTTTCTATTGATCTAGACTGCAGGTTCCATCCAAGGTGCACGGATCACTATGTGGGTGCAATCAACAGCCCCCAGGACATTAGGGAAGCCTCCAATGCATAGAAGCCCTGTTTCACCCTTTGGAATCCCTCATAGGTGGTAGGGAATACTATGTAGTGGTGCCAGTTGCGCTTCATTGCTTGGAGGAAGTGATGGAGCACGATGGAGAAGGTGCTCTGGCTGACACCACCTAATTCTGCTAGAGGCTGCTGGAAGGTGCCAGTGGCAAAGAACCTCAGGCAACACAGCAACTTCGTCATCCCTGGGACAGATATACGTGTCCCTGACCTGGACTCCAGATGGGACCGCAGCTGTAGGTAGTGCCTGTTTATCTGTGCCCGGGTCAGCCGGTAGCAGAGACGACACTCTGCATCAGTGAGATGTTCCAATCTCAATCGTGTCCTTTTGGACACGAGGTGCCCGTGGAAGAGCACGCTCCCTCTCCAGGTCCTGCTGCCATTGGAGACGAGCTCTTTCTCTGTGATGCAAAATCATCATATATGCTGCAGCAATTATACAAGTACACACAACTTCATCCATTGTATTTGTTTGGTATGAGTTGAATGGGCAATTCCTTTTTATGGGCTTGGATATTTGGGGTTAGCCAAGTTGTTCAGATTTGCCATTAGTTAGCACCAGCTTTTTGCAGTTGCTAAAATTATGCATGCAAAGGCCATGAGGTAATTACCGCAAAATAGATTGTAATACCATACTCGTACCAGCGCACATTCTCATTTGCGCTCACAATGTTAAGTATAGGATGCGCAAAGTACAGTAAGCTCGCGCAGGGTTCGCACAGGTTCACACGCGGTAGACGATTGCACGTGGTTGTTGCGCTGAGTATGTAATACAGAATTTGGCGTAAATGATTTTACCCCACGTGTTAATGATTATTTATGCTGGCACAAACATTTGCGTGAGGATTGTAATGTGGCCCCTGGTGTTTAAGAGACTTTCTGCAAAACTACCACCCTACCTGAATAGGTTGCTATCAGTTCCCTCATCCTATAACCTCCAATTCAGGACCAGCACCTTACTTGCAATACCACAATACAAAAAGAAAGTGGCTCGATCCTCATTTTCCTACAGAGCACCACAACTACTATAGGGAATAACCTCCCAGACGCCATCAAATCTTCCCCAGTCTTAAGTCACTCAAGAGCTCCCTATTAACATATCTCAATACGAAATGCACCTGTAAACATGTAACATAGTGACTATATTTCTTACATATTTATTTTCTGTGTTAATCTGTATATTTGTGTTCTGTTTTATTATCTTGCATTTATTACTTTGTATTTCTGTAACGACTGTAAAATTTAAATGTTCTTGAACCCAGGACATACTTGAAAACGAGAGAACTCTCAATGTATCCTTCCTGGTAAAATACTTTGCAAATAAATAAATAAGTGTTTTGAGCCATGCAATCAGAGGCAGGATTCAACTCTTTACCTAATGTTAGTTGTTAGTAGTCAAGGGACTAGACTATAAGATCATTGCTCATCAGATATATTGTTCCAGGTAGTGAGCACAGCAATTCTTAAAATGTAAAATACTATTACATCTATTACATCTACAAAAGCTTGCACTCTTAATAAGCCTCTTTGGTTTCCTGAGAGGCTTTCTTGGAATAAAACTGTGCGTATAAAATATTAAAAATGTTTTTTTTAAAAAATAAACATTTTATTATCACTGAAAATAAGAAGATCCATTCCATTCAAAAGACTAAAGTAATTTTTTTATCCATACCACATGGGGGCAGAAGTCACAAGGTTATAAAGCTGCAATTACTTCCTAGATTATTAAATTCCTTTGATGATCACATAATGACATAATTAACAGTATGTAGATTCAAATAAACTGTAGAGTTCTTTGCTTAATAAGTGTTGTCACGTTTAAGGCTAATGTCAGACGAACACAGTCTGAGCGCACTCTGCGTGTGTGCATAACGTACGTACATACTGACGGAAGATACTGTAGACACCACAGGGTCCATTTTTTTTTGACAGATGTAGAAAAAAAAGGGAAATATGGGAAACAAATTTAATTAAAATTAAAAGACCGGTACAGTCAGCCAGACCAAAAAAACTTCTGAGCGTCAACGTGATGGACGTTGCAAATGCGCTGCGTCTGACATTGCTTCATCATGCACACAGGCCACTCGTTGACGCCACGCACTTTGGGCATCCGTCGTAGCGCTTTTACGTTTTTTTTTTGGAGAAAGGATTTTACCAGGAAGGATACATTAAGATTTCTCTTGTTTTCAAGTATGTCCTGGGTGGCGAGTATGTACTGTTAGGTGTCTTGCCAAGGACACTTACTGGAGAGGTTGCTCGAGTCCGACAAGCGGTCACATAAAGATGGTAACACTCTGCCTGGCAGACCCGGATTACTAATCAGGGGGAGAAGAGGCGAAAGAGCAGAGGAGAACCCATAAGTCAGTTTGCGCGTGTGCCAGATGCGCAGTGTGGTCGTTAATGGGTCAGGGTGTGGTTCAGTAGAGTAACGCAGAGGTAACCACGGCAACGTCCATAAAGGACGAGCAGCCAAAGCTCTTTCAACATCCAACCATCGTTTATCCAAGTCGTAAACTGACCATTCAACAATCCTTGCCATGTGGCAAGCAAGATAGTATCGTCGCGGGTCAGGGAGGGCCAGCCCTCCTCGAGACTTGGGACGACAGAGCACCGCAAAACTCACTCGAGGGCGCCCTCGAGGCCAGACAAAGTGTATCAACTCCTTACGGAGGGCGGAAAAAAATTATAGTGGTACCAAAATTGGCAAGGTGTTAAACAGGTACAGCAGTCGTGGCATAACATTCATTTTAAGAGTGGCAATCCTGCCAAACCAAGAGAGCATCTTCCCATTCCAGTCTGCTAGATCAGCTCGGAAAGAGTGGAGGATATCCAAAAAATTATGTTCATACATTTGTCTAGAGGAAGAGGCCAGCCAAACGCCCAGGTACTTCATCCTGTCAGGACAATATCAGAATGGAAATTGTCGTCGGATCGAAACGACGTAAGAGGAGCTTAGAGAGATGTTCAAGAACTCAGATTTGTCTTGATTAATCCGATACCCGGCTAACTGCCCGTATTCTTCAAGTGTTTGTCCGACCGCCGGGAGAGAGGAGTCAGGGCTCGTGATGAAGAACAATAAGTCGTCAGCATAAGCCGAGACTTTATGTTCGAAGGAGTGACCGTGGATTCCCGTAAATGTTGGCATTGAGGCGAATAGCCTGCAGGAGTGGTTCGAGGGCAAGAGCGAACAAGAGCGGTGACAGAGGGCAACCCTGATGGGTCCCGTTTCGGATGTCAAAACTGTGAGACAGTGCTCCATTTGTGTGTACACGGGCCGTTGGGTTGCAATAAAGTGCCTCAATCCAACAGAGGAAGGAGTCGCCAATGCCAATGTGCTGCAGGACTGAAAACAGGAAGATCCATCGAACTCTATCGAAAGCCTTCTCCGCATCAGTAGACAACAGGAGAAGGCCAGTGCCAGAGATTTTAGCCAAACCCAAAACGGTTAAAGCTCGGGTAGTAACATCCCGGGCTTCACGACCGGGGATAAAACCCACTTGATCTGGATGGATCAAGGAGGGTAAAAGGGGCGCGAGACAGTTAGCCATGATTTTCGCTAAAATCTTAATATCAGTATTCAAGAGAGAGATGGGGCGGTAATTAAGGACATCAGCTTCATCCTTCACTGGCTTGGCTATGACTGAGATGGTAGCTGTGAGAGTGTGCGGGTGAAATTTCCCTCCATCTCTCAGGAAAGAGAAGAGGGAGACCAGTCGAGGGAGCAGTGTGGTCGACAAAGTTTTATAGTACTCTGGTGGTAGACCGTCTGGACCCAGACATTTGCCATTCTTGAGGGCGACAATAACCCTTCGAATCTCTTCCGCAGAGATTGGATCATCCAACGCCTTAGAAGCCGCCGGCGGCAATGTGCGAGAAAGTTTACTCGCAAGGTAAGTATCGATTTCGGAAGTGGAAGGAGTTGTCCCTGACATTTCATCTAGATGATAAAGTCCTTCATAGAAACGTCGAAATTCTTCAAGTATCCGATCCGGACGAGGTGAGTGTCCTCCTGTAGGGAGTCTAATTTTGGCTATGTATGCCGCGTTCCGTCGCCTACGTAGTATACGATCTGCGAATGTCAGCATTAAGCAGATCATTTAATTCCCGGCGCTTAGCCAGGAGAACAGTATAATCAAAAGGTAGCACAGAAGAGTGATGAGCAAGTTCAGGGTCCCTAATGTCCGAGAAGAGGGTGCAAAATGTCTTAGACCTTTCTTTTTTAAGCGCAGTGGCTCTGCTAATGAGGATACCTCGCAGAACCGCATTATGGGCCTCCCAAAGTGTGGGGAACGACACTTCTGAGGTTTCATTATCTGAGAAGCAATTGCCAATGGACAATTCCAATTCCGAAAGAAAGGTAGGGTCTTGTAGCAAAGCTGTATTAAGGCGCCATTGCCTTTCCGAAAGGCGGGATAAAGGGGAAGAGAGTGTAGTCAAAAGTGGACAATGGTCTGACCAAGTTTGGGCTTGGATGACGGAGTCTTCCACATTAAGTGCTGAGCGCTGTTGAACAAATAGGTAATCAAGTCTCGAGTAGGTGGCGTGAACTGGAGAGTAAAAGGTGTAATCCCGCTCACTAGCATGAAAAGTCCTCCAGACATCAACAAGTTGTAAACTATCTAAGGAGCGGCGAATGTATCGCAGTACACTCAGGGGAATTGAGGAGTGGCCAGAGGAAGTGTCCATCCTCGGATCGAGGGGGACGTTAAAGTCACCTGCAACTATCAAAGTCCCAGACATAAAAGTAGAGAGGCAGCGAAAGATCGAAGCCAGGGAGTGATGTTGTTAGAGTTAGGGAGGTAAACGGAAGCAAAAGTGTATTGTATGTCAGCAATCTTGCATTTAACAAATAAGTAGCATCCCTCCTTATCCGAAAGGACGTCATCCATTACCATGGGGATATCCTTGGCAAAAAGAATTGCCACCCCCTGACTTTTACTCCGAAAATGATCACTAAAATATCCCACAGGGTAATTAGGATCTCGCAAGATCGGGGAAGCCCCTGATTTAAAATGTGTTTCCTGGATGTCTCTAAAGAGCCGCCTGCGTTTTTCAGGTGTATGAAGGCCTTTTGCGTTGTACGTAAGGATTTCGGGGAGAAACCCGGCACCGAGGACATGACTTAACGAGGCAAGGAAACAAAACACACAAAAAAAAAAGGGAAAAGGGAGGGGGAGGGATGTGGCGGAAGGGCAGAGAAGAGAGAAGGGGAGAGAAGAAAAGAGAAAGAAAGGAAAAGATAAAGAACCCAAGGGGGGAGAAAAGGAAAACGAGATAGAGAAAATAAAAATAAAAGTAATGAGGAGAAGTACGTCACCAAGAAAGGCTATTCAGGCCCTAAAAAGGCTGAATACCATCTTGTGGGAAGTCGACGTCCGATCCTCGTGGGCGTCAAAAGAAGGGTCCAGATTCCCTCTAGACCAAGAACAATGAGCATAAACCAGTAATAGCAATGAAATATATTATTGTAAACATTATAACAAAACAGTAAAAAACAAGCATAAACAAGTCCCCTCTGACTGCGGAAAGAAAGCAGAGAGACATAGAGAGAAAAAAAAACCAACAACCCCGCAACCGCAAAAAGACCAAATAAAACTCTCGCCACCCTCCACCCAGCCAAAACAGAGTAGAGCATCCCCAGAGATTCTGGAAGTTCACCCCCATCTACCAACAAGGGGGGAAAGTAAGAAAAAGGGGAGAAAGAGGGGGGAGAGGAGAAGAGAGAGAGAAAAAAAAAGGGGGGGTAGAAAAGAAGGGAGAGAAGCCCAGTTCCACATAATAAATCCACCTTATTGTGCAAAGATAATGACATTAGGTAGGACACATAAGGCCTAGCATACATAACTATCAATTATGAGTGAGTGCCACATAGAAACACCAGATCCTTTTGTTCAGCAATATACATGACACGATGTATGTCAATAAGCTAGATTCAGCCGGTGAGATTGCAAGCCCATCAGAGTGACCAGCAACAGTGTTCTAACATCCACCCTGTTAAAAATTGCGTAAATTAAGCGATAGTCCACATAGTTCAAGGGGGAGTAAGAACAGAGTCTGCTATGCCTACGGGACCCGGAGGGCAGAAAAATCAGGGTACTGTGCAGTTCACTCTCGGGCAAACCAGAAAAATTGGGGAGCCGGTTCAGGCGGGTGAAAGACACAAAGGAGAGTTCATGTCACCAGCCAAAGTACATAGCAAAAACAAGGTAAGGCAACATTCAAGGCAATCTTCAGTGTTCACGAAAAATTTAGTGTGAATCGCCAGATATACCACGGCGTGCCATTAAACAATCGTCGTAATTAACCGATGGGCAAGAGAGAGAAACAAAAAAATCAATTAAGGGACTGTGACAGGCGGATGGTGGTCACGAAAAATTAACACAAGGCATATGCCAGTGGCCTTGAAAAAATTAGCAGTACCCATCAAGCCGAGTGTGCAAAAGGACAGTCGATACAGTTCACCCGTAGGCAAACCGGAAAAATTAGGGAGTCGGGTCTGGTGGATAATTATCACACGAACCAACTCAAGGCAGTTGTCAATGGTCTCGGAGAAAGTGGTGTCACTCATCAGGCATATCATAGCTTGCAAATAAACAAACATTGCAGTTTACCCATAGGCAAACCAGAAAAAATTAAGGAGCCAAGTCAGGCGAACAATGTTCCTAAAAATTAATATGAGGTAATTGCCCATGGTCTTGAAAAAATTTAGTGTAACTCCTCCAACGTAGCATAGCCTGCAAGTGAACAAACCTAACAGTACAACTGTAGGCAGGCCAGCAAAATTAGGGAGCCATGTCAGGCGGGTGATGTTCACAAAAGTTGACACCAGGCAGTTGCCAATAATCTTGAAAAAAAAAGAAAGATTTAGTGTCACACATCCAGCGTAGCATAGTTTACAAATGAGAAAATGTTACAGTTCACCGGTAGGCAGACCAGAGAAAGGAAGGAGTCATGTCAGCCGGAGAATGTGCACAAAAATTAACACAAGGCAGGTTCCAATGGTCTCGAAAAAATTGAGCGTTACCTATCTAGCATGGCATAGCGTGTAAGTGAGCAAATGTTACAGATCACCAGTAGGCAAGCCAGAAAAATTAAGGAGCCATGACAGGCGGTTGGATTCCACAAAAATTAACGCAAGGCGTGTGCCAACAATCGCAAACAGTGAGAAAAAATAAAAGTTTAAAAAAAAAAAGGAAGGGGGGGAGAGGGGAAAGAGAAATTCAAAAGGGGATGGTAGGAGGGGGGAAAAGCTTGGAGCAGGACGAAATGACACAGAAAAGTCAGGCCACCTATCAAACATCAGGTAGGACGGTCATGAGGGGGGGAAGATACTGATTCGGTATTGAAGATAGGCCAAAGCCAACCGGGGGGTCACTTTAGAGGTGTTCGGAGAATCATCTATCTTCCCGGAGCGGGGAGCGATGCAGAGAAAAATCAGGAGCAGGGTCACGATCTTAAGAAATCCGTCGACATCTACGGGAGCGAGATCGGCGTGGGCGAGGTGGGCCATGATCCGGACCGGCCGCAGATTCCCAGCTCCTAACGCTCAATTCTGGTAGCTCCAAGGCCACAAGAAAGGCCGGGACGTCTGTAGGGTAGCAGATGGAGTAACGGATTCTGTTCTTCTGAGCAACAAGGGCGAATGGGAACCCCCAGCGATAAGCTATATCGGCCTGTAGGAGTGCTTGGGTCACCGGCTGTAAGCAGCGCCTCGCCGACAGGGTGAAGGGGGATAAATCTTGGTAGAGCTCAATACGTTGTTGGTGGAAGTCCCAGTACCGCGACAACCGTGCCTTCTGCATGATGGCGTCTTTAAGGGCAAAGTCTGCCAGATGACAAATTACATCTCGGGGGGGGGGAGCAGTTGGTGAAGGCCGAGGTCACAGAGCCCTGTGAGCTCGGTCGACAAGGATAGGGGTATCATCGTCTCTACCTAACACTTGGTTAAATAGGCCCATAAGAAGGGTACGGAGGTTTTCTGGACCCTCAGTTTTCCTCAGAAGCCGCGGATTCTAATGTTGTGCCTCCTGCCCTGATTATCGAGGTCGTCTACACGGCATTGTAGCTCCGAGAAGGCCGCTGCGTGTGAACCCGGCGAGGGTCGACATCTTTCGTCTTCCAGAGCACTCACCCGAGATGACAGCGTCGTGACTTCCGAGCGGATCTCTCGGACCTCTCCACTGAAACTCTCTCTAAGGTCAGCCACCATATCGGCTAAGTCCGCCTTGGTGGGGAGTGCCGAGATAAGCCTCTCTAAACGGCGTGTGACATCTGCTTGATCCGGAACACGAGGAGCAGTAGAAGGCCTGTTCGCCATGTTAGAGGTTACCTCGGGAGTCGAGATCGCCGGGGAAGGGATAAGAAACGGGTCCAGGCAGGGGGGAAGCTGTGCTGCATGGTCTGGAAGAATGTCTGGAGATGCTGGAGGGGGACGAGGAGAGCCCGGTTACCAGAGGTGACTGGCGTCGCATGATGGCCATACTACGAGCCTGGGGGACGCCGCGGATGAAGACAGAGGACGAGCCTGAGATGTTCTTACCTCCTGATTCCTCGACTGGTGAGCTTCTTTTCGAGACCTCCGTGGAGTGCGCTGCTGGCCCTGTGGACTCGGCTGAGAGGCTGACCCTGGATCGATGGCCTGAGGGGGAGCTATGTGATCCGTGTGGCGGTGACTTTCCGGTGGTCTGCGGGGTTTGGGGATCCGCCGGAGCTGCAGGCATGATTGCGATCGCTTCCTTAGGCCAGAAGCCTCCACGGACACCTGGCCTAACACCTCGAGAGATGATACATCGCCGGGATTTCGGGAATGCTGCTGATTGCCGAGTGGTTTCCTGGCTCGACACGGGCTGAGCTGGACTACTTAATTTGTTTTTGTCCCCAGTGTGCTCCGTGCTGCCCTGGCCTTCTCTTAGACGCCTGTTTCTGTTGAGTTTAACCCCCATTTAATTTTATGCCACGAGGACTTTCTTGATTTTGTGTTTTTCATTCATGAGACTTTTTATTTTTTACCTTTTTGACGACTTACTACCCGCTGAAGATACTTTTCTTTCTGTTTACTCCCTAAGTAATTTACCTGATGACCTTATATTGCCTAATGTTTTTGTTTATTCCCGATGAGTTTATGCCGCTGTTTCTATGTGGCCTTGCGCGGCCATTTTCTGTTTGTTACCTTGCTGACTTTGTTACAAAATAAAAAAATGTAAATACAAAAAAAAGAAACGGGTCCAGGGAGCCCGACGTCCGGGTAGGGCGTAGTGCGGGAGCTTTAGGGGTGTATGGCCTCCCTTTGGAGCGCACCGTGTCCTGCTAGCGAGCAGAGGAGCTAATATAAGCCGGAGGGGACTCAGGAGCTCATTCAGAATGCGGCCATCTTGGTCGAAGGTCAGGACTATAGACTATAGACTATAAACTATAGAGTTTTTTTTAACATGTGCTAATGCCCTGCCTTTTTAATAAAGTGTGGTTTTATGCAAAAAAATGGGTCCTGGGAATACAGATATCCCTGTTTTTTGTAATACCGATGTCATATCTGCAATAAATAATTTCTTTAAGGAGAGGCTATAAATTATATCAGCCTTGCTCTGCATGACAGAGTGTGGGGGTTTTGCCTGAAAGACAGTCACTATTTTTTTTTTTTTTTTTTTTGTGTGTAGCACTACAGAGCCCGTTGGAGCTTTGTAGATGCTTAACACAGTTTTTTATCATGATGGTTACTAATTTTACTTGCAGTACCATAATATAAAAAGTGGATTTTTCTACAGAGCACTGCAATTCTGGAGTGATCTTCCAAACGCCACCTAGTTTTGCCCCAGTTTTGAATCACTTGGAAGATCTCTGTTGATATCCCTTACCACACACGGTAGCTAATTAAAGTGCAAAGAAAGTGAGCACAAAGAGGGAAAGGATAAAGAATGTGAAGAGGAATGTAAGATGAAGGTCAGTGCAAGTTTGTTAGCCGTAGCGATTACTGCTGGGTAGACATGTGCATTCGTTTTAGTACTAAAACGATTTAGTCCGAATTTTGGGATAATTTAGTTTTCATATGACTCAAGAGAAACGAAACTGCCCAGTACAAAAAACGAAAGAAACTAAAATAAAATGCACTACATTTTAGTTTCAGTCCTTTTTGTGATATTACATTGATGAGTGAAGGAGACCAGCAATGAAGAGCGCAACATCGCAACATCCGAAGTTCTGCACCCTCCACATGCCAATGCAGTAGGAAGTTCTATACAGAGAGGGGCATTAATTAATGCAGGAGGATGTTCTATACATTATACAGATAGGGGTATTAATGCAGGAGGATGTTATATACATTATAACAGAGAGGTATAAATTGAGGAGGATGTTCCATACAGAGAGGGACATTAATTAATTCAGGAGGATGTTCTATATATTATACAGAGAGGGGTATTAATTAATGCAGGTGGATGTTGTATACATTATACAGAGAGGGGTATTAATTAATGCAGGAAGATGTTCTAAACATTATACAGAGAGGAGCCTTTTTTAGCCCTTTAAATCCAGTGGCTGTGAGCACTGAGATCGGCTGCTTGTTACATTATCTCTCAGTACAATGTATCAGGTTCAACTGTTACAGTAACTGACTGTAACAGCGCTCAGAGTTTCAGTAAAACAAGGAAATAATATTCTTCTAATCTCTTATATATAAAAATATTATGTACTAGTTTTACTGAAACTCTGAGCGCTGTGATGAGCAGCAGTCAGTTACTGTAACAGCTTTGCCTGACACGGGGCAGTATTATAATGTTGGTGCTAACTTAACCAGAGCTGTTGTAAACTGAAAACCTCCATAGGCGCCACTACAATAGTAATTGTATCCACTGGTTTTCGGATGAAAGAAATTAGTTTTCATACTAAAGGACTGAAAACGAATTTCTTTAGCAACTAAATAAATTGCATTTTAGGACTAATCCATTAGTTCAAAACGAAATTTTGTGCTGTGCACATGTCTACTGCTGGGAGAGAAGGAGGGGCAGCAGGTGTGGGAGCAGCAGCTCAAGTAAGGGGGGCACCAGGGGACGCAGAGTTCGTAGTCACACAGCGTCCAACTAATGCTGGGAATAAGGGGTTACCCGTGGGAAGGTTACGGAAGGGAAGGTATGAGAGAGTAAAAGGGAAGCAAGATTTGGATCAAAGATGGAACTAAAAAGTGTAAATCGTATACCCTCTATTTAGATGGATATGCAGATGTTTGCAGGAATGTCAAAAAAGCAAGGATGAATTAAAATGCGCACCTCTGTGCAATTTTGGGTGAAGAGGTTTTTTACCTCCTGAAATAGCATTTTAAATGCCCCTTATTTGGTTTATGATGATGAATAGTATAAAAACTGTATCTGTGATTATTTTTAATGAAAAATGTGTATTTTGTATAGGATTTTCTAGCTAAAGGTTTTCAGTTAATGAATGTTCTATGAGCACACACCCTGAGTACATGTGTCTGTAGTTTGGAAAGACACCAAATTGAGCACCAATTCTATCTATATGCCCAAATATCCGATCCAGCTCTTGTGGAGGGATTTATTGAGCAATGTTAGACACAAATTACGTGTCTCCCCGGGGATCACACTGTCTTAGATCTATCTGAAATTGGTAGCCCTGCTTGGTAGCACAGCCCATCCACAATGATCCAGAAGCCTGTTATTCTAGCCCTGGTAATCCCAAGAGAGGAAGAATGGCGGACAGTCCGAACCCAGCCATCCCCTGATCCAGATCTGTTAACCCAGTGCCTCGGCACCCCAAGGGTGTGGGCAGAAGATAACCCACCTGGCCTTGCTTTGAACATCTCTCAGCAGTATAACATCCCTCAGAAAGCAAAAAGCAGAACATTTAAACCCACTTGCAGCGTCTTTTAAAGTGTGACATACAGAAATTCTGCGTGTCAATGTGGAACGCCCCCCCCTCCTTCCCATACAGAAAGAGAGAACCCAAGGATATCGGGCCATTAATAATGCCACAGTGACTTTGTATCCAGTTGTTCCCAATCTGTACAACTTGCTGGTATTAATCACGAGAAACACACAGTATTACACCGTGCTAGAATTAAAAAGACTGCAGCACCCTAAGTAGGCTTGTGCACTGATTTTTTTTTTTGTTTTTCGATTCGGTTCGATTTTTCGGATTTTTAAACTTTTCGATTCGGCTCGTTTCGACCGATTTCGGTTTCAATTCGATTCGGTTCGGCCCGTTTTTCGGGTACATTTTTTTTTCGGAATATCGACCATTTTTCGTATTTTCGTGTCACTGTGCTCGGTTTTTGTATCGACTTTTCGTAATTTCGGAAATTTTCGTTTTTCGGAATTGCACATTTTTCGGAATATCGACCATTTTTCGTATTTTTCGTGTCATTTTGCCCGTTTTTTGTATCGACTTTTCGTTTTTCGGAAAATTTTCGTTTTTCGGAAAATTTTCGTTTTTCGGAACATCTGTTCTCCTCGTTTGACACATTTCAAGTCCATTCGAAAAATCCGAAAATATATTGTTTCGGCTCGGAAAACATTTCGGATCTGAAATTTTCGGATCTAAAATTTTTCGGAAATTCGGCCGCATCCGAAAACACGAATCGGGAAATTTCGTGAAAATTCCGAAATTCCGAAACCCGAAACGCACATCCCTAACCCTAAGTGTCAGGGTCTGGCCCCCCTCATCCCCCGTGCCGAGCTTACCTCCCCTGGAGCATTTCCGACGGCAGCCTTGCTCCCTGAACAGCGGGTGCCAGGCTCGACCGTTCTCTCGATGGCATCGTTCCACTGCGGCTCTTCGTGCTCGTGGCGGGCGGGAGTCCTCCGTCATACTGGTGAGGGATACCCCGTCCTGCTCCAGTGTGGTGTCAGGCAGCGGCCGCGCGTCGCTCAGGAGGGGTGGGGCCTCGGCATAATGCGTCATCAGGGAGATGACGCCGGGACCCCTATTCTCTGCCATTGGTGGAGTTAGTGGGGAGGAGGGACTTGACAGCTGGGGAGGGGATGGGCTTTCCTGGGCACCCTATTTAAACCCCTCACTCCCATGGATAGATGCTCAGATGTTCTGTGCTCCCTACCCCATACTTCCAGTTACCTGGTGCCTTCTAATACCTCCCTATCTACCTCACCTTCCCTCATCTGGATTTCCTGGTATCGACCTCGGCTGACCCCCACTCTGAACGAACTCTGCCTGCCTCCGATATTGGACTGTGTACCTCTACCTGCCTATGTTCTGCCGACTAAGATCTCTGCAACATTCCCTAATTCGTCTTCAATTCAAGCTATCCTGGAATTGGAAGATACAGTACTGCATCCTGGATTCCAAACATAGATCTACACGTGACATAACGTCTGAGCCTGACCCCATGGAATCCGCAGACCTTGCAGAGACCCTTGAAGTTCTGACTTGTGAAATAGGGGTGCTCTCCCTATCTCACCAAGAACTACGCACTCAAGTTCAGACTCTTCAAGGAGCTCCCAGACCGAACTCTCTATCCTCTCTAGCCATGCCTCCCTTTCCCCAAGAGGATGTGAATGCTCCTGAACCCAACATCCCGCTTCCTGACCGTTATAATGGCAATCGTGCCCAATTTCGTGAGTTCATCACTGGATGTCAACTTTTCTTCTCACTCAAGCCTCGTACCTACAATAACAGTCATATCAAGGTCCACACAATCATTACTCTCCTCACAGAAGATGCCAGAACCTGGGCTCACAATCTCCTTCATGCCCAAGATCCAGCCTTGAACACTTGGGATACGTTTGTTGTCGCTATGGACGCTATGTTCGGAGATCCTTTCCGCATGACATCTGCTCAAAATGCCATTCGAGCCCTTAAACAGGGCAGACATCCTGTAGAGGAATACATTACAGCATTCAAGAGTCATGCCCTTGATACCACATGGAATGAACTCGCTCTGATAGACCAATTCCGCCGTGGTTTGAGCGATCATGTCAAAGATGAGTTAGCCAGGGGTGCCCTTCCTACCACCCTGGAAGGTCTTATACACCTCACTATCGCCATTGACAGGCATTGGAGAGAACGTCAACAAGAAAAGGGGGCACCCTCTGGACCCCCCTATTCAACCCGAGAGACAGGCGCTTCCCACACCTCCTCGTCTGTTAGCTCTTCCCACTCCTCCACCAAATACAGAAGAACCTATGCAAATAGGCTTGGTGCGAGGCCATCTTCCTCCGGAGGAACTGGCATGCAGACGTAGGAATCAACTATGCCTATACTGTGGTGGCGTAGGGCATCCCGCCAGGCTCTGCCCTGAAAAGACCAAGACCCGAGGAGGTAAGACCACCACCTTTCTTGCCACTACAGGTTCCATGTCGAAATCTTCAGCTCATCTGTTTTCTATCCTTGTCACCTTGCAGTGGAATGAGAAGCCGATCACCCTCCTGGCCATGATTGACTCCGGAGTGAGCAATTGTTTCTTTGATGTTTCTTTTGCCCAACGATTATGTATTCCAATATGCAATAAAGAATACCCTGTAAGCATACTAATGGTGGATGGCTCTCCTTTAAGGTCAGGGGTTGTAGATAAGTAACCACCCTCTTACAAATGATGGATGGTAAAGCTCATAAAGAAAACATAAAATTTGATTTGGTACCGACGCCCCTGTCTCCGGTCATCCTTGGATTACCCTGGCTCCGACTACATAGCCCCCTCATCAATTGGTCCACTGGTGCAGTCTCCTTTCCTTCTGGGTTCTGCAAAGAGCAGTGTCTTCCCCCATCCAAAACTTTGCCTCTCTGCACCATTCTGGATAGTGGTATACAACGTACCTATGTTCAGCTACCACAAGTGTATCGCAATCATCAAGAGGTGTTCAACGAAAGAGGGGTTAAGTCACTTCCCCCACATAGGGAATACGACTGCCCCATTGATCTGCTACTCGGTTACGCTATTCCTTTTGGGAGAATTTACCCCCTTTCTGAACCCGAATTAACCGTTCTAAAAGAATATATAGACGAGAACCTAAACAAAGGGTTCATCTGTCCTTCCACATCCCCTGCAGGTGCTGGAATCTTTTTGTAGGAAAAAAGGATGGCAGCCTACGACCGTGTGTGGATTACAGGGACCTGAACAGAATTACAATTAAAAACTGGTACCCATTACCCCTCATCCCAGAGTTACTAGATCGGCTACAAACTGCCAAGGTATTCACCAAGCTGGACCTCAGAGGGGCCTACAATCTGGTTCACATACGGAAAGGTGACAAATGAAAGACTGCCTATCGCACACAATATGGCCACTTTGAATATATGGTCATGCCATATGGGTTATGCAACGCCCCGGCTACCTTTCAACATCTAGTGAATCAAATCTTTTGAGATTTACTGGATAGATACGTCGTGGTCTATCTAGACGACATTCTGATATACTCAACATCACTAGAGGAACACCGGACCCATATGCACAAAGTCCTAACCCGTCTCCGTACTCACAATCTATACATCAAATTAGATAAATGCGTTTTTGAAAAACAAAAAAATACCCTTCCTAGGTTTTATCCTTTCACCAGGAAAAGTGGAGATGGACCCCCTTAAGATCACAGCTATAACCTCCTGGCCTATACCCACCAACAAAAAGGAAGTACAACGATTTTTAGGTTTTGCCAATTTCTATAGAAAATTAATTTGGAATTTCTCCAAACAGGTACAACCTCTCACAGCCCTCACAAAGAAAAACAACAAATTCACATGGACTCCCGAGACACAAAAGGCCTTTCAGAGACTTTAACAACTCTTTATTTCTGCTCCCATTCTGGAACTCCCTGACCTCACCAAACCTTTCTTCCTAGAAGTGGATGCTTCTGATAAAGCAACCGGTGCAGTCCTCTCACAGAGGAATGACTTAGATGATAAATTACATCCTGTAGCTTTTCATTCCAAACGACTCAATACCGCTGAGATAAATTACGACGTTGGAGATAAGGAACTTTTAGCCATCAAACGCGCCCTGGAGGAGTGGAGACACTTATTAGAAGGAACGTTGCACCCAATCACCGTATATACAGATCACCGTAACCTTGAGTATCTCCAAACCGCTAAAAGGCTGAACTCGCGACAAGCCCGATGGTCTCTTTTTTTGCCCGTTTCTTCTTTCACATAACGTACCGCCCTGGAAACAAAAATGGCAAAGCAGATGCACTTTCTAGACAGTTCTCTGAACCTGGCATATCCAAATCTTCACAAACCACCATCCTCAAGGAAAGACACTTTCTTCATACCTGTTCAGAAGTCCTAGACAAAATTCAAAAGGATCCCAACCGGAATACCCATACCCAATACTATGATGGGTTACCAAAGGCTCATGATCGAATCTACGTCTCTCCAAAAAACCGTCTTGAGGTTCTTCAAACCATTCATGATTCCCTTACAGCAGGTCACCCTGGCATCAACAAAACCATCAAATTCACCAACCGCTACTTTTGGTGGCCATCCATCAATACAGAAATCAAGCAATACGTGCGATCCTGTCAAGTATGTAACCAAGCTAAAAAGCCAACCCTCAGACCTACAGGATTACTGCAACCCCTTGTAGCACCAGAAACCCCATGGAACGCCATAACAGTGGATTTCATTGTAGATTTACTGCCGTCCCACGGTAACACGACCATTATGGTGGTTGTAGATAGATACACCAAGATGGCCCATTTTATCCCTGTTTCAAGTCTTCCTACAGCAGAAAAAACAGCCTTTCTTTTCTATCATCATGTTTTACGCCTCCATGGAGTACCATCTTCAATTGTTTCAGATCGGGGCACACAATTTACGTCCAAGTTCTGGTCCGCTTTCTGTGGGATACTCAAAATCAAAATCTGTCTCTCCTCCGCATTCCACCCACAGAGTAATGGGCAAACCGAATGGGTAAATCAATGGCTAGAACCGTATCTAAGATGTTTCACCACCTACCTACAAGATGATTGGTAGGCTCTCCTACCATCAGCAGAATTTTCATACAATTCCCAATCTTATGAGTCCATAAAAAATACCCCATTCACAGATGACCCCCTCCTTCCAATCAAATAGGTCAAAAAGTTTGGCTCTCTACCCGAAACCTCAAACTTTCCTGCCTGACAAAAAAACTTGGACCCAAATATGTGGGGCCCTTTACCATTACGAACGTTTACTCTCCGGTGAGCATTCGCCTGGAATTACCACCATCTATGAAGATACATCCGGTATTCCATGTGTCCTTCATCAAACCACATGTACCCGACACATTCTTCAGACGACCTCTGGTTTCTCCTGGTCCTCTCCTCATAGATGGTGAAGAAGAGTTTGAGGTTGACGACATCCTGGATTCTCATTACCGCAGAAACCGTCTTAAATATCTCATCCAATGGAAAGGCTATGGCCCTGAGGAATGTTCTTGGGAGCCGGCCTCCATTGTGCATGCCCATTGTCTGGCTCAAGCCTTTTATCGGGCCCACCCAGAGAAACCGACTCCCTTGCGCCCCTGGGGGTTGTGCCTTGAGGGGGGGTGATGTCAGGGTCTGGCCACCCTCATCCACCATGCCGAGCTCACCTCCCCCAGAGCGTCTCCGACGACAGCCTTTCTCCCTGCCCAGCGGGTGCTGGGCTCGACCGTCCACTCGATGGGCGTCATTCCGCTGCGGCTCTTCACGCTCGTGGCGAGCGAGGGTCCTCCGTCATACTGGCGGGGGATACTCCTTCCTGCTCCTGCGTGGCGTTGGGCAGCGGCCGCGCATCGCTCAGGAGGGGCAGGGCCTCGGCATTCGTGTCATCAGGGAGATGACGCCGGGACCTCTATTCTCTGCCATTGGTGGAGTTAGTGGGGAGGAGGGACTTGACAGCTGGGGAGGGGATGGGCTTTCCTCGGCACCCTATTTAAACCCCCCACTCCCATGGATAGATGCTCAGACGTTCTGTGCTCCCTACCCTATACTTCCAGTTACCTGGTACCTTCTAATACCTCCCTATCTAACTCACCTTCCCTCATCTTATGCCAGCCATTGAATACGGAGATGTAGTGTATGCAGCCGCCCCGCAAACACACCTTCAGAAACTTACTACATTGTATAACTCATTCTGTCGCTTTGTGCTACAATGTAACTACATGACACACCATTGTGACATGTTAAAAGAACTAAACTGGCCATCACTGGACTCTAGACGCACCCTTCACCTTTCCAACCTGGTGTTTAAGAGCTTTTCTGGGAAGCTACCACCCTACCGGAATATGCTGCTTTCCCCGGCAGTTCCCTCATCCTATAACCTCAGATCCAGGACCAGCACCTTACTTGCAATACCGCAATACAAAAAGAAAATGGCTAGATCCTCATTTTCCTACAGAGCACCGCAAATATGGAATAACCTCCCAGACACCGTCAAATCTTCCCCCAGTCTAAAGTCCCTTAAGACTTCCCTATTAACATACCTCAATACAAAATGCACCTGTAAACATGTAACATAATGACTTTATTTCCTCCATATTTATTTTTCTGTTAATCTGTATATTTGGTCTTGTGTTAATTTCTTGCATTTTACTATTTTGTATTTCTGTAACCACTCAATGTTCTCGAACCCAGGACATACTTGAAAACGAGAGAAATCTCAATGTATCCTTCCTGGTAAAATCCTTTTATAAATAAAAATAAAAATCTGGATTTCCTGGTATCGACCTCGGCTGACCCCCACTCTGAACGAACTCTGCCTGCCCCCCGATATTGGACTGTATCCTACCTGTCAAAACAGCTGGACAAAGTTGCCTGCGGCCTCCCACCCTGTCTCAGAGCAGTAGAAGCCACAGCCCTGCTGGTTGCTGTAGCTGACAAGCTTATCCTAGGCCAAGAAATCTACGTGCAAGTGCCCCATGCAGTCCAAACGCTATTGGACTGCAGGGGGAATTATTGGTTCAGCAACAGCCTAATGAACAAGTACCACGCATGCTATGTAAAAACCCAAGAGTTCACCTGGAACTTACCGCTACACTGAACCCAGCAACACTGAGATAGCAATTCCTGGGATTTAATTTAGAACTATACTAATCTAGTGATCTGCCATTTCGATGTTCATCCAATTCGTGTTTTAAAAATACACTTTTTGTCCTTGAGTGCTCTTGAGATTCTATTTTCAGTTTGCATGCTTAAAAGAATTCAGTTTGTCAGCAAAACTGAGAAGGAAGTGCTAACCATTGCAGAACTATGAAGACAGCTGGAAACCTAAAAGGAGAATGAACAGGAAAGATGACATCGTGTGTAAAATTAGGTCCTAACTCAGATATATGGTAACTGTCACGTGACAATCTGGGTATGTTGGGAGGAGAGCAGGGGAGGAAAACTGTATTTTTGGAACATTGTATAAAAGCAGCTGAGTCTGATGTTCTCGCCACTCAAGCTTTTGAACAGATAAGATCTGTTTCTTGAGTCCAGCAGGTGCCAGTAAAATAAACGCCATTTTCTTTTGAAACAAAGGCCTCAGTCTGCTTTCCTTCGTCGAACCATCACCCACGATTTCCCGGTCAGCTGGCCATAACAAAGAGGCTTGAACGGCAGTATTTACTGCATTTTCGGTGGGATCCAGCAGGAGTTGCAGCCCAGCATGCTGATTTTCTACTAAAGACGCCAAGCGAGAAATTCTTGCTTTGTGGACCATCAACCTGCTGGGGGCACGCTCCTGACCGAGAATTCACGAAAAGGAACAGGCCGAGGAAACTGGTGACGCCACGGCGGAAAGGGGGTAATTAATATAATTGTATTTTTGTGTGTTGAATAATGCCAGCAGCTAGCTTCAATTAGTGTATAGAATTGTAGAATTGTCCGCCCAGTGGAGGGAGAGAGTCCAGACTTCTGTATCTGTGTGTGATGCAGGGGCTGGGGATAGACTGCTCTCCAGCGAGGAATAGAGAGGTCTGTAGAGCCTCAAGAGCCTGTGATGCTCTAAAGCCAGTCCGGATTAACTAAGGAAAGTGTTAAATCCCTGACAAGGGGACTGATCACCCCCTAGTGCTAAAAAGGAAAAAAGCGCCCCAGCAGTAGGGTTTATAAATACTGATGGTGAAGTATATACTGATGTTGCAGTAGGTACTTGTATTTAATGATTGAGAGCTAGCTGTCTGCAACAAAAGAACTGTTTTTTTAATATAGTGTCTGTATTTTATGCGTATTATATCTAGTGTTGAGTGTGCAGGAGAGTGGACTTGTTCCCTCTGAGAAGAAGTTACCTGGAAGAATAGAACTATTTATGTACTGTTTTGTGGTGGATGTATCTGATACAGTACGTGCTGTGATTGCTGAGAGTATTGTGAGTGGGTGTGCGCCTACTTGCTTACCAAGGAAGCAAACTTGAGAGTGGACTCCCAAGGTATGTTTCCGGCTCAGGCGACTGCAGTCCGGCTACTGACGGAGGAAGCGAATACGATATATATGAATTGTTGCATGAAGTATCACACAAATGATTTTTAAAGTGTTTTTGCTGCAAGTTACATCTGCACTGTAAAAAAAAAAAAAAAAAAAAGAGGTCTTCAAAAATATCTATGGGTAATGGGTCTTTTAAACCAAAAAAAACAGGGGAGGGTGAAACACCCCTGGAATATATGATGCATAAATTTTGAAGCGGTGTATGAGACATCACTATGGTATGGAATTGAGTAAAGAAAAATTAAAACTGTTGTATACAATAATCTGGCCGATGTTAGTCCCTGAATGGCCAGAACAGGGATCTATAGACCCGGAGATAATACAGAAAATGTACTCCCAGGGCACCGGGAGATATGGCCACCCAAATCAGTATCCATATATAGATATTTGGAGGTACTGTGTGAGAGATAAAAGCCATTTTGTTATGTTAGCAGGGCAAAGAAAGAAAGGTATGCCCTTAAATAAATATAAACATGAGTGTGGGAATAATTAGACATAGATAAATTACAAGCCCTGTGTGTGGACTGTGTGATGATCTGCAGGAGTCTCTGAGCCCCCACTTCCCCCCAGGCCAGAAGAAAAGGAGATGATCAATGGATCAGATGGTAATCTAGAAGGTTATATGGTAGAATGTTTTTGTCTGACTGTGTTTATGATTGATCAGGGAGCTATATGTCCCATAGGTGCCAAATGGGAAGAAACTAATCCAGTATATATATATGTTGTTTATTTTTGATCTATCTTTGTAATAAGGGTTGGATGTTAATTTAGAAGTGTGTGATGGCTGAGCGTAATGAGATTCTCCACATTTGTTTCCCCCCCTTTTTTTTCTAGCCCACACTATCTACATAGAGGGGAGGGAGGGAGTCAGCTCCCTGATGAACAAAGGAATTAATGATTTATGTGTCTGTGCAGCGAATTTGGAATGAATGTAGTCTGTTGATTGCGAGATATAGGTTTATATTTTGTGTTGATATATTAGGTTAGGTCTGTCTTGACAGACTAAATCGAAATAGTTT